>LLEY01000004.1:0-600000 GCA_001414485.1 Calycina herbarum | reverse complement strand
CCATACCCACTTCCACTAAGCTTATTGCCATGTTGATCGACGGGAGAGGGGAGAGACATGTCTCTGTGATCTTGCGAGTCGGGGCTCAAGCCAGAATCGTGTTGGTCAACCTGCTGATTTGTCCGATCGTTGTTAGCCATGTTCCATTAACTGTCAGATCGAGAGTGGTGGTGGTCAATGTCCAATGCCACAAAACGCCTTCTTTTGAGGGCAGCGCAATGGAGTGGATGATGATGGTACGAGAGACATGGTGCATGACGTACCAATACTGCGGGGATGTAGTGTCTTTACTGACTGGTCGTGGCTCAAATGGGAGATGTGTTGCGACGCCGTGCGAGTAAATGTTGTGGCGGGGGTGGTGGGGAGAGAGTATTTGGAATTGATTGTGGTCGTTGGAGTCGGGGACCACGAGAATGAGAAGCGGTTGGTCGCTGCAAGGATGTTGCCAACCTTATCGAATTTGTAAATTCGGGGAAGCTGTTGAATCGCGACGGGTGTGCTGTTCTTTTGTATGTTTCTAAAGCAGAAAGTACGAGGAGATGACGATGTAATTGTGTTATTTAGAATTGGATTGAACAGGAGGATGCGTCCATTCATAAACAATGCAGAAAGCGTACGGCCCACCCGGGTGCTGGCTTCCTCTCTCGACGCTCACTCGTGGAGGCAGTGCAGCAACGGAAACACAACGATTGGATTGATATAGCAGTTCTTACTGCGATGTATAGTGATTCGGGGTTTGCTGAAGAGAACTTGGCTTTGTCGGGACCAACAAATCGAAGACTCTCATGGATTCGCAATATATTGAAGTTGCGGGGAGGTTAGAGAGGCAGGCAGGCCAGACACAACAACTGGTACGTGGTCGGCGAAACAATTGCACAGTGAGGAAGCAGGGAGAAAAGAAACAATTCTTACGGAAGAAGGCAATGGAAGGCTGGAAATGGTAGCGGATGAACCTGAAAAGAAGCATAAGCGGGCAGATGGTGGTCCAGCCCCGCTCCCCCTAACGAGTAAGGCATTTCCAGCTGCCCAGGCTTATTCAGACAGTGTTCTGGACTTTTTATTGGTAACCACTTGGTTTCCAAGGTGTATGTGACCTTGCTGTGCTGTGCACCTGCAAAGTAAGCTGCCTAGTTGGGTTCCTACAGCTGCTCTATCCATTCAGGTTGGTGCAGGTACCGGGGAAAACTCGAAAGCACTTTACTAATCGCACGATCAGTATATAAGGAGCTTGGCTCATATGACATGCAAATATCTCCTGTGTGACGATAATCCCGGATACTCGTACGAGTCCTGTACTCGAGTATGAGAAAGTAGGTAGACGTACAAGTTGTCCTCGGAGTTCAAACTTCCCCGCAATCTGGATTTTGGACTAAAAGCTGGAGACTTAGAGTTTATCAGCTGGAGCCGAAGAACCATTATTTCAACCTCGAACCTTGTTTCCGATATAGAGTATTATCACTCTTAAATAACAGAAAACAAGAGCCAGGAAATTAAACAGCCAGAGGGAAAATGGTGACCTCTAAAGTATTCCCCTCGTCCTACCTATCAACCACACCATCGTGATTTCGGAAGCTCGACTTCCATCTGGAAATCCAAGATGCTCTGCCCCACGAATCTGGGCATTGGCCGCCTTGACTGGTTCATTTATCTGAATTTCGGTTCATTCGGGCCATCGATGGTTGACGAGAATTAAAAGATGTGTTCCAACTTGTATCTCCGTACTGGTACCTCGAAACGCTCTTTCCCCGTACCTAGCGGGCAGCCAAGGTAGTGCGAGGTGGGCGAGGTGGGGGTATCGGAGAGGCTTCACATGCAGGAGAGAAAGATGGGCCTGTTGACCGCCAACAACAATTCAACCTCCACCATCTTCCTCCATCCCTCAGGCGGCTCAACAAAATAATTAAAAATGGCCGTCGGGGATTTCTTCTTCTTCTTGCGCGGCCTCTTGCTGGTCGGGCCATGGGCATTGTACTTGGTGATCATGGATCTCATTCTCTCACTTCTCTTGCCCGTCAGCTATTTCTTCCCCAATTTTGTCTACGACGCCTCCTCGGCCGTCGCATTCAGCAATTGGAATTGGATCCAAGCCATATTCGAAGTCTTCAATGGTGGAAAGATCAATATCTCCGGTGATGAACTGCCAGAAGGAGAATCGGCCATTGTCATCTCCAACCATGTTTCCTGGACCGACTTTTACATGATTCAAGCATTGGCTGTGCGCGCAGGCATGCTGGGACGTTGTCGCTGGTTCTCGAAAATAGAACTGCGCTGGGTTCCATTGCTGGGTTGGGGAATCTGGGCCATGGGTATGCCAATGGTCAGCAGGAACTGGTTGAAGGATAAGAAGGAATTGGATCGCGTTTTCTCTGGAGTGGTGGTGAAGAAATGGCCAACCTGTGAGTCCAGAATTGAGCTTGCAGAAACCATCAACCAACTGACAACTTGCCAGGGTTGATTAGTTTCAGCGAAGCAACGCGATATACCCCCAAGAAATACGAAATCGCGAAAGAATGGTGCAAAGAAAACGATAGACCCCTCCCAAAACATCTCCTATACCCACGAACGAAAGGCTTCGTTACCACCGTGCAGCACTTGCGCAAAGCGACTCACGTCAAAGCCGTGTACGATATGACCATCGCATACGGACACGGAAACAAATTCTTGGAAGCGCCAACAATATGGGAGTCGCTGAGTCGCGGCGACTTGAGCGGAAAGAGAGGTTATAAATTCCATGTACATGTAAAGAGAATCCTGTTGGTCGATTTACCAATGGACGATGCGGGATTAGCCAAATGGCTAGAAAAACGATGGATTGAAAAGGGGGAGTTCTTGGAGGAGAAGAGAGAAGAGTGGTCGCGACAACAAGTTTCGCGTACCAAGATCGCATACTAAAATCGCGAGTAAGTAAGGGATAGTCACAGAACGTGGCTAAACATTTTTCCGTAGCCGATAGCCCCTTCACTACAGGACACCAATTAAGATATTTTCCAGAAGAGTAGTCCTTTGTTTCTTTGTTGTGAACTCCGACTTTTCTTCTATTCAAGCCCGATTTTAGAATGGCAAGTGGCGAGGCACAAAGAAATCTGGGGGCTTTTCAATGTCTACCTTCTGGAACATAACATCAATCTGTGTTTACAGAGGTACTAAGAGCAACCTGTTGTTCCTCGATTCAGCACAATTTCCAACCACCCTACCTATTTTCACTTCACCCCAAAGTTAATATACACCACTCATCAATCAACCCAGAAATATTAACTAAACCCAACACCATCTCTCCCTGTCAAGCAAAGAAAGAAACATATACATATATCAAAATGCCCTTCCGCGCCTCCCGAGTCCAATCCCGTCTCCTAACCACCTCAGACGAAGACCAAGACCTCTCTGAAATCTCCCTTATAGTCCCAAACCGTCCCTCGATGGACACAACCTACCTCGATCTTCCCTCTCCCACGAGTCCTTTATCTTCTGCTAGCACACGTGTAGGCTCTGGACACTCACCTATTTCTTTGTCTAAGTATATACCGGGGAAGGCTACTGCTTGGTGGAAAACTGGTGCTGGCTCTGGGATTAATGGGGAAGAAAGGATAGGGGAGAGAATGGGAGGAGGGCTAGGCGATGAAGATGGGGTTTTAAGTGATAGTATGGTTTCTGGGAATGGGATAGGAGGCGTGAGACAGGAGATGAAAATGAGGATTAGGAGCGTGGTTGAGATGGCGGGGATGGTTTTTGTTGTGCTGACGCTGGTGGGGTTTGTTGTTGCTTGTTTGGGGTGGATGCATGCTGGGAGTGGACCGAAGGAGGGAAAGGATATTCTGGGGAGGAGGGAGGATATATTTGGGGGGAGGGAGTGGTATTATGAACCTTGATAGAATGGTTTGAGGGAGGGTGTGGTGGTGGGTGGGAGCATCTACTCGATGGCGACGTGGATAATTTGATCTTAGTCTGTGTGATATGATTGATTCTCGTCAACGTGGACTTGAGGTTTGGGAATTGATTTGGTAAATGTGTCATGTGATGGGTTGTTTTGTATATAGTTGTTAGGCATGGCTAGTCAGATCGCAAATTGTGTATATGGATTCTTTCTCTTTGACCAAGAATGATTACAGTCATCAATTTCGGCATAGGAACTATCATTCCTAACAGACATTCCCAGCTCTACCTAAGCTGCCGTCAACACTCACAGTAATTTCACTCTACCAATAACTTTCTCGACTCGAATTAAATCAATTCGCACCACTAATTTAATCCTCAGTACTAAGTAAGTGACTTATTCAATTTGGCCCCCAAAAAATAGGCAGCAAGGCTATGCTCCAACTGCAGCCTCACCGAGTCACCAGTTACACAACAACCCTCAGCCACAATAATATGTTTGCGCGTCCCGCGCATGAACCCCTCATCAATCCAACTCAATAACGAGCCATTTATTTAGCACGATCAATTACGAAATCACGATCAAGTTCAACACCACGATTAAACAAGAAACCATGTCGCGCCCCTCTCGTCCTCCATCCTACAAATCAAGTAGCACAAGGAGAGAAGACCCCCCACCACCCTACACATCCCACGAAGCAAACGAACAGACATCTCTCCTGCAACAAAGAACGAATGAAAGACATGTTTGCACACTCCACAGTCGACAAGAAATATCTCCCGAAACACGGGGATCATGGAACCAACAACATGATCGCCGGGAGCAAGGAGCGAAAATATCAAAATGGATTCGAGCCATCTTGATGGGGATTTTTATCGGTGGTGTGTTGGCTAGTTTGATGATCATGGGGAGGAATTTATGGAAGAGTTGGGTTGTGGACGTGCCGAGGGTGGTGGAGATTGTAAAAGTTGGGGTTGTAGGTGGGTTGATGACTTTTTTTGTTGTTTGGTATCTTGATGTACTTCTTTGGGCGGGATTTTAATTTATCGAAGCGAGTTTTTGGATGCTAATTTTTGATCCTCTGTTTTCCTTTTACATTGTTGTATATCAGGGTGTGCGGGGAAGGGGAGGGATGGATGTTTGATTGTGAAGTAGTACTGACTTATCTCCAGGCGCCGGACCAGCAGGAATCTCAACAGCCTACACCCTCTCCCAAATCTCCCTCCCCTACTCTAGATCAAAAGAAGTCCAACTCCAAATAACCATCTTCGATAAAAACCCCAGTTTAGGAGGTCGCTTAACCCTCCCCTCGTCTCTCGAAAATTCGATCCGAGCAAAAGAACTCCATCTTGAAGATCTCACCACCTCTTGCTTAGCACATACTTCCATCCTCCGCGCGCGAGCCAAGAGCGAATTGGCATTTAGCTACGGACTGGAAAAGAATTTCGCACCCACAATAACGAAAACGGGGTTTTGGGATGGCGAAAATGTTGTTGCGGAAATACCAAGGCCACGAGGGAAGGTAGATTGGGGAACTTGGATGAAGCTTATTTGGAGATATGGAGCTTCTGTTTGGCGTGCTTCCGTGTTGCCAGATGGTACGGAAGCTGGTTTTACAGAGATGATGAGGAAGAGTTCTTTTCCTAGTCACTCTAGAGCTGCAAGCTATAGTAGTGTTTGGGGGATTTTGGAACAAGGCGGCATGACGGGTGCTGCTGGAATGGGAGCCATTGAGAGGTTGGGAAAAAATGGTGTTGAAGGAAAGTATGTGGAGGAGATCATACGACCACAGGTTAGACGACAATGCGGGTCTGAAATCGAGGAGATTTCAGATCTCGCTTTGTCTGTTGTTTTGAAGAGAGAGAATGGGGAGACTTGTTTCAATGGGGAAGGTGGTAGAGTTCATGAAGTTCTGCACAAATTCGCGGTTAAGAGTGGTGCGAAGATCAACTTGAACACTGAAGTCACCGGGATGAAAAGAGAGACTGTCGAGGAGGGAAACAATATGTGGGTTCTGGAAACGAAGTCCAGACTGAATGAGAGTGCAGAGTTAGAGTACGAGGCCTTCGACCATGTCATACTTGCGGCACCGTGGAACTCGTCAATTCTTCAGTCGGAAATTGGGGTTCCGGAAAAGAGAGAAGAAGTCTTATACAGACCGGTCCACATAACATTCATATCCACAACCTCGCCACCTCGCTTCAGCACTCTCGCCACCCTCCTCCCTACACAGACTCCCCCCAACTTTCAGCACCCTCAAATCTATGAACTCACCTACTTGCGACAAATCTATACCCTCTCAACTCAATCACTAGTCAACAACACTTCTCTCTATCGTGTCCTCTCTGACTCTGCACTTTCCGCTAGGGATATTGATGATATCTTCGGTGGAGAGAATGTAAAGGAGGGTTTCGGATGGAAGATTGATAACGCATGGCCGGCTAGTATACCGAGGAGTGGTGGGGAAGGACTGGGGGAGTTCAAGTTGGAAGAGGGACTCTGGGGGACTTCAATGGGGGAGGGGGTTGTTAGTGGAGTGGATTGGAGTTGGGTTGTTGGGGAGAATGTTGGGAGAGCGGTGGGAGGTGTGATTAGGAGATGAGGGTTGGACTTTTGTTTGAAGAGTACAGTTTAATTGATTTGATACACAAAAACTGGGGCTCAGTACTTACTTGGAACAATGTCATCCACCTATAAACAAAAGCGATTGCATCCATTCCACAAACCAAAAACACTAACTGAACCCCTATCACCAGTCCGATTTATTAAATTGTTTACTACTATTCAATTATTACAAGTCGCTACTAAATTTTTGGTTTCAAGCTTGAGCTTCAGCTTCAAGAAAGAAAGTGTCCTAAATTTCCAAGGTTTCTTATGATGTATTTTGTAGAGAGACTGCCCACTGAATTATAAATCTTTATACCTATTAGACAGGTAACAATCAATTCCCACAAATCAGCTTTGTTGCCATTGTGTAGTTGAGTGGAACAAGAGTGACTGAGTTCACCTCAAATCTTGAAAACAATTTTTTTGTTTTTCACTTTGAAACACTTACATACTACACAATTCAACTTACCAAAAACCCTTTACAACAACATACTTACACAAAATAATATCGACACCAACGAAATTCACAACTCTCCCACGAGAAATCCGAGACTGTGTATACTCCCAACTGCTGTCAGCCAACAACAACACCTCATTCAAGGAACGCCAAATTCCTCCTATTCCTTCGAAGGAGTAAGTCATCAGCGGTTTAAAACCCTTGTTTGATTCAGATTTGTGCAATGGGGCAAGCCTGGAATGGGAGCTTCCGTCTATCGTTACAATAACCGCCAATAAGCAAATTTGCAGTGAAGCACTAGATTCCTTTTATAAAGAAAATATGCCTGTTTCGATTCGGACAAACGACCATCATTTTCTTCAGAACTTTGCTTCCAAAATCATACCTATGAAGTTCCTCGGTGATGAGATACCTACCAATGGTGCTTTGAGTGTGGAGCTTCTGCTTCTTTCCGGTGCAGCCATGGATTCAGCTAATCCTGCTGTATGGGAGATGTATGGCACTGATTGTTCCTGTATCCAGTGTGAGTACGGGTTCTCTGCAGCAATAATTCCAGGCCAGTATTTGCCGACCCTTGTTCAATTACTGAATTCATACGCCGCTACCACTCGTTTTAACCAACGTTTATGGATGGATGGACCTTTCAGACGACTTGTCTTCAACTTCTCACAATCAAAAGCACGTTTCGGAGAGACTACTGTAGAGAAATTAGCGAATAGTTTGAGGGGCATCAGACGGGTCATCAAACGGGGAACGGAGAGAAGCCCTTGGTGCAAAATTGTCTTCACTGGCTTATTATCAGAGGATGTCCTTGAGCTTGAAGGTTCAACATTACCTCCATTGAGCGGAGAAGAATGCCTTGAACAAGCGAGAAGTCTTAAAGAACAAGGCGATGCGCTGCTAGCTGAGAAAGGCAAATATGTCCGTGCAAGAGAATTATATTATTTAGCAATAGTTATATTAAATGTTGGGTCTATAACAATCTTCCACGAGCTTACCAAAGTGCGATGGTACCGGGGAGACCTGCCGTTCGAAGGTTTGGCTCTTTTGTTCAGTATTTACTATTCTTTGGAAAAAGTATCAACAAAGCTTGGATTAGATTGCGAGTCGCAAAAGTTTGCTAAAGCCGTACGAACTATGCTTCGAACCCTTGGTTGGGACAGCTGGCATAGACCATATACTGAATAGACCATATACTTAAGAGGAGGTGATATCCTTGATTATTTCTCTTTACGAAAGTTCGATTAAAGATGGGAACCTTTCTCGGGCTGGAGACACAATAGCATTTGGTATCAGAGAGTACGGAATTCCCGGACACTCGAGCTCAGTACTGCTTAGAACACAGCACTAACCTAAAGGAGTTACGGGCTAAGGAAAAGGACAATCGAAACAGACTGAGAGACAAGCGTCCTACACTTACAAAAGCGGAGCGAGTAGAGATGGAAAAGAACAGAGAGAAGCCACTTCTGTCGAAGAAAAACTATAAGACTATAATCAGCTGGAATAGAATTGGGAAGAGTACTAAGCGTCTACGGGAAGGTATTCCTGGTAATTTGCTTCCACCCGGTCTCGATTACACCATAGAAGACAACAACTCGAGAGAATTGGAGGACTCATACTCAGACTTCGACTAGTACTATGAACTACTTCATGCTTAAATATAAGAGACCAAGTTTACCAAAGATTGATACGTGGCCTGCTATTTGAAAACAAAGTACTCTTTAATTTATAGGTACTAGCAAACAATATACTTACAATTTTGATGAAACTCACTCTAATATTAAAGCAAGATAGTCCATAGTTTTGTAAGACTAAAAATCCGAGTCGAGTATAAAAGAGTCAAACTAGAAAGCGAAGAAGAAAATAGAAGTGAAATACATATACCAATGTTTGAAACTTGAACTTAACTCTAATCTATACATGGCTCCCAAATATCGGCGAATCGCCGATAATCGGACCGAGCGATATCACGGGGTCACTTATCGGCTGGAGCCCAGAAGTTGCAGGGGTGCCCCACCAAACTTTCCACAAAGCGAAAGTCTCGAAAATCTAGTCAACACCACGCCGTCGCAATCATGGCACCTATCTCCCTCTCCGATATCATCTCGGCACTGCCGTCAGAGGACTCATGGGGCCCCCCAACCTCGAGCGAAACGACTCTAGATGGCGTCCCCTACGCTCCATACTCCAAGGGCGACAAGCTGGGTCGCATGGCCGACTGGACCACTGAGGGCAAGGATGGACGAGATGGCAGAGGTGGAAGACAACAATACAACCGAAACTACAGAGGTAGGATCTCGAAAAACGACCTGGTTTTGGCTGGAAAATGCGACAATGGAATACTGACTCTTTACTAGATCAACAAGTTTACGGCGCCGGCACATCTTCCCTTTTCGCAGTTCAACTCGCCGAAGACGAGTCTTCTTTCTCTGTTGTGAGCAACGTTCGCGAATCGACAAAGACGAGATTTGGCCGTGGAGGAGCTTTTGGACGAGGGCGGGGACAGCGTGGAGGACGAGGCGATACCCGAGGCGGACGAGGTCAATTCCAGAGAGTTGGTGGAAGAGGTGGGCAACAAGGTTACAACAACTATAATGATAGAGGAGGTCGTGGAGGTGCCCGTGGAGGAAGAAGATTTGGCTGGAAGGATTATGACAAACCACAACGAAACCGCGATGCTTCAGTCAACATTAAGCCGGACTGGAAGATGCTGGAGGAGATTGATTTCAACCGTCTGGCTAAGCTGAATCTCGATACCGACGAAGGAGAGGATCTCGAAAATTACGGTTTCTTGTACTACTATGATCGATCGTACGACAAGCAGGCTGTCAAGAGTGCCGAGCGAAAACTTAACGTTGTTGACCGAGCTGCATACAACGTCACGACTTCCTCGGATCCCGTTATTCAAGAACTCGCCGAAAAGGACGAGGCCACAATTTTCGCCACCGACAGCATTCTCTCCATGCTTATGTGCTCGCCTAGATCAGTCTACCCTTGGGATATTGTCATTGTCCGACAGGGCAACAAGGTCTTCCTCGACAAGAGAGATAATGCGACTCTGGATATGGTTACTGTGAACGAGAACGCAGCAGACGCACCTATGGATGCATCCGAGGGAAGCAAAGATGCGATCAACCAACCTAGTGCTTTGGCTGAGGAGGCAACATACATCAACCACAACTTCGCTAACCAAGTCATGTTGGAGAACGAGAACCAAAAAGTTGAGATGGCACACGAGAATCCATTCTACAACCCAGAATCCGAGACCGAGCCACCTGCAAGCAAGGCTTACAAATACCGTCGTTTCGACCTCTCACTTAATGACGAGGATCCAGTTCACTTGATCGTCCGAACAGAAATTGATGCTGTCCAGAAGAACGCCATCAGCGGTGAAGATCAATTCATCACAGTTAAGGCTTTGAACGAGTTCGACCACAAGGCACAAGGTAGCGGTGGAGCTTTGGACTGGAGAACGAAGTTGGTTGGCCAACGTGGTGCTGTTGTTGCTACAGAAATGAAGAACAACAGTTGCAAGCTTGCAAGATGGACTGTTCAAAGTATCATGGCCCGTGCTGATGTCATGAAGCTTGGGTAAGTTTTCTCTCCAACACTTTCTCCAATTTCTTACTAATACAAATAGATTCGTCTCTCGTGCAAACCCAAAGACAAATGACAAGCACGTTGTTCTCGGTGTTGTGGGTTGGAAGCCACGCGATTTCGCCCAACAGATGAACTTGAGTCTCTCCAACGGATGGGGTATTGTTCGCACAATCGCAGACATGTGTCTCAAGCGTGAAGAGGGCAAATATGTTTTGGTCAAGGACCCTAACAAGCAAATTTTGCGATTGTACGAGGTCCCCATGGGAAGTTTCGAGGATGATGGTGAGGGTGAGATGATTGAGGAGCAAGAAGAGGCTGAGGAATAGATGTTTACGCTTGTATTGAATGAATGGAAGATAAAAGCAATATGATGACCCGGTTTTATTCCTGGGATCTTTCTCAATTAAATTTTGAAAGGATATAAGGGACGACAAGCAGTGGATTTTTTTTTGTGCATAGCTGCATAATTTGGATGCTTACCATTTTTGTTCCTTCGAGGACTAACATATTGTTTTGCTGAAAGCTTCCCGGGGCCCTAGTGTGGTTTTGATTTTGATTTCATTTATGGGTGTTTTTCAGGGTTTTAGTTTCCCCCTGCAACTTTGTTCAATGTGCCTTTAGTTCAGGCTTTCAGCTGACTTTGCACCAGATGCCTGGGCTAGCGATACAAAACCTCAAGTAGGACTGTATTTTAAATGTCTTCTTAGAGAGATATGATCTGTCACGGTTCTTTTCGTTCGATTCCTTTCTTTCTTGGACCGCTGGTCCAACAGAGCATTGCGAGAATCCTGTCCCTTCTCTCTACAGGTGATACTATGTTCCAAGTAGTACTGAGCTCAGAAATATTAGCCAGCGCTCTCGTATATGTACACTACTCGGATATTCTCGATGAGGAAGTGCAAAGCGTCTTTGGCGAGAGAGAATTGACCGTTGTCATCGACTTGCAGAATTATCAAGGATTCTCTCTCTTCCTCAATGTACTTCTGATCCCCCCACCCCGCGTCCCACCCCGTCGCTTATCGAAATAGCTCACACCGGAGATCCTCAAGCTTTCTGGCTTCTTTGTGTTCGTACTTCAATACGTTTGATGCTATTTAAAAGCACCTAAATTTACCTACTTCTGAATGCATTTTTTTAAGCGAGGATCTTGGAGGACATTCTATATTACCACAAGGAATCACGGATCACATTCTAAATCAAATTTAGGAGAACGCTAGTTATTTCTAGATTTTGGATACATTAATTTAATCAACAGTACTACCATGTTGAGGTGTACTTGTTTTCAAAATAGCATGCTAGGTGTTACCATATGAAGTTTTTGGTAAATTTAAGAGCTTGAATGAAGATGTTTAAGGGCGAAAACCTCCAAGAAGACCTCCAAGAAAACCTCCAATACCACCAGTTCGAGGCGGAAGCTGAATCACACTGTCTAAGTCTAAACCTGAGTCCGACTACAAGTTTGAGTCTGCATCGTCTGAGTCTGCGTCGATGTCTGCATCGGAGTCGTACAAGAGGTTAGGGAACAAATGAGCCGGAATACCTTCCCGTAGATGCTTGGTACTCTTTTTGCGTTTATAAAGCCTTACAATTAGCTTGTACTTTGTCATAGACAGCAGCGACTTCTCTTTTTCTAACTGCACCCTCTCCGCCTTGGTGAGTGTATCCCGTCCATTTCTCAGTTTGTTTTGAGCTTCTTTTTCCTTTGCTCGTAACTCCCTGATATCGGTATTGTTTTCCTGGCAATACTGAGCTCGAGCATCCGGGAATGCTTCCCATCGAACCTGTAGGTCTAGACTATGCGGAAATTCTTTAGTACCAAATTTCACAGTGTCTCCAGCCACAGAGAAATTTCCATCCTTAATCGCATTTTCGTAGTGGCTTATGATCGCGGATATCTGCTCTTGCTCGGTGTATTGGCTTCTGCCATTCTTGCAATATGATCGCAGCAAGGTTCGTCTGACTTGAGACAGCCTTCGAGGCTCAAAACTGAATTCAAGCTTTGCTGACACTCTTTCTAAAGAACTGTAGAGGTTCATTAGGAGCGTAAAAGCCTCGGCTGGGAGTTTCTGGTAGATACTAAATGGCCCCTCCCAAAAAGGGGGGTAACCTAAAGTTGGGAACAACGCGTTCTCACCACGACCTAACATGATGATAGCGAGAGTGTAATCTTTCCGTGCACCAATGTATTGGCCTTTCTTGGCAAGGATATCTCCCTGTTCTTTGAGGCTCTTTGCCATTTTTATGTATCCCTTTTCGCTCAAGGGTGGAAGTGCTGAGTTTGAAAGTTCATGGGCAGCTTCCGACGACAAGCCGGTGGCGAAGATACCATGCACAGAATCTCTACTCTGGCTCCATCGGATTCCACGCAAACCCTCCATCAATCTCCCTGTAATATTCTCTCGGTAATGTGGTTTCGGTGGTGAAAAATTGAACACGAGTCGGTTGAAGGATCCTCCATTTTGTGTTGCATTACGGGGATGGAAGTGGCGCTGATGTCCACCTTTGAAACGTAAAATAGAGTCGTAAGAGTTGAGTAACTGAACAAGGGTTTGCAAATACTCACCCGGAATAATTGCAGCAGAAACCCCATGCCGGCAATGGCTGCAATCACAAGAACCTTTCCACTGTGTTGCAGGGGAACGATCATGAACAATTAAAAGATCTATCTTCAAAGCTACATCTAGAATTTCCCTACGGTGTCGACTAACAAATTTAATGGGTATGATTTTGTAAGCAAATTCCTGTAGAAAATGATGCTCGTTTGTTCGGATCAAAACTGGCATATTTTCTCGGTGAAAAGACTCTAGTACTTCGCTCGAAACTTGTTTATTGATGGTAAGGATATCGGATGTCGGAAGGCTCCATCTCTGTTCAGGTACGTACCACGAAGACTGTCCAGGGTCGAGTGTGCGAGGGCGACTTCTATGAACTTTGAAGGTAGTGTTTTTCTTAGATGACAGCAGTTCAGAGTAGATGAGGTCTCGAATCCCATGTGGGAGATCTGTGAATTGTGTTGGTGTAGACATGGTTTTGGTTTTGGTTTTGGTGTTGGTGTTGTAAGTTATTTGTTGTTTGAATTGAGTAGTAAATGCTTAGGGTGTGGAATGAATGTTTTTCCGAATAATTTCAGAAGCACCCACACTTATATAATAGGGCTTCAACATTGTTTTACAGCTATTGTTATTCGTTTTGCTGTTGTTCTCCTCTTTTGACTTCTCGTTTAGTCACAAAGAGCCCTTTATCGTGCCCTCCTATTGCTCAAAGGCACCAAGGTCGCTTTGTGGGAATGAATCGTTACCTGACTAATACAAATAAAGTTTTATGGCATCATAAGAAACCTTGGAAAATAGGACCCTTTTTTCCCTGGGGCTGAAGCACGCTTGAAATCAAAATGTGAGTAATAATTGAATAGTTGTTGTTTTCATCAACTTGATGAATTGGACTGGAGATAGGGTTTCAGTGCCCACCGCAAGCTTGGCTTCAATGCATCTTATTCTACACTGCTTTCTTATGCTCGGCACAACTTGCCTAAGGCGGTTTCACTTGAAATATGGAGAGTGTCGCTGCTTTAACAACACACTGCATAACCATCATCTTCCATCGGTCTACCTTGACCCTTTCTCAATTCTGCGTGTCGTATCATCACACAACCATCCGACCATCCATAATCCGAAATCATTGAAATGGCTCCTCCCTCAATTCCAACTTTGACGCCTGACCAGTGCACTGCTATGAAACTGGTTTGTGCTCGCAAGTTCCACCAAAGCTTTACTATCCCAGCAACAGAAACGCATGGTCCCTTACGAGTTATATTTGCAATCGCTGGTCTACCAGTTGATGACAAAAATGGCAATAATGATGAGGTACCTACAATTCTCTGGTGTGGGCCTGCTGGAGGAGTAAGATGGGAAGCCATCGATTGGGATCACCTAGCAGAGGCAATGGGAGTTCGTATTTTGGTTTTGGATAGGTGAGTTGGCGCGGAGGGTTTTGTGAGGGTTATGCTGACATGGAAGTTAGACCAGGATTTGGCGGTTCAACAGCTGTACCACTTTCTCAGAGACTCTCCGTTTTCGTTGAAACCGTTCCACTGCTTCTCAAACATCTTAATATATCCCACAGTAAGCCCTTGCAAATAGATCTTTTGGGGAGCAACGCTGACAGTCCTCTCACAGTTCACCTTGCGGCCCATTCAACTGGAACAATTTATGTGCTCAACGTCCTTGGTTATCTACCAGATCTCCTCTGTCCAAACAATCCAACCATAACTCTTTTTGCTCCCTGGATCCACCAGTCTCATACAGGAAGCAGTTTATTCCTTCGCACCGCTGCAATGCTACCTAACAAACTCTTTGATAAATGGGCCTCCTTCATCAGCCTTGTGGGCATAGTTTACAGAAAGCTCAACCCAATATGCGAAAGAATCTAATCTCGTCTCAAAAAGAAGAAATCTCCTCAATCAAGAGAAGAAATTGAAGAGGAGGCTAAGTGGCAACAAGAGTCATTTGGATGCACGGACTTAGTTTGGAATGAAGTCTTCAAGTTGAGTGCTAAGTTTGTACATTCTGAAGCACTTGAAGGACAGAACGACGAGATCAGGTTATGTCTTAAAACAGCCAAAGAGTGCAAATGGGGGTTTTGTGAAGATTGCCCAGAGATGGCGAAAAATCTATGGAAAGTCTGGGACGAAAGATTCAAGGAAGGAAAGGGCAGGCTAACAATGTGGGTTTGGTATGGAGAGAAGGACTGTTTTGTTGGCGAGGCTGGAAAAGATTATTTTGTGAACTTGTGGAAAGAAGCAAAGGGTGGTCCTGGCCTGTGGTTCTACTTTGTGGAGTATTTGGGATTGGACCATGGGAGTGTGGCAAATTGGAACGGGTTCAAAAGGCTGTTTGAGATTGTGAAGGGCAATGGGGACACCAAAACTTCCAGATTATCAGTTGCCTCATCGTCACCATCTCCATCATCTTTGTTGTCTATGTCATCTTTGTCTTCTTTGTCTTCTTTATAGTCTCTAGCGTCTTCTCCTTCAGCAACAGAAACTGGTTGATCGCCAAGGCAAAATTGTAATAGCTATTGAAACATCCATTACAATAGGCAAAGCTTAGTTTTTCCCTCTAGTTAAAGTACCACAAATGATTTCTTCTTCCATGGTTTCTGCTGAAGGGTAGCTGAGATTTTCCTACATTTTCTAGCATTGAAGAATGTGCCCATGGCTCAACGCTAGGAATTTCCTCAAGAAAGTCTGGAACCAAAAAAACTATGGAATTTAGTACAAGCATTTGAAGCTTTACTACCTAAAGACTAGGCTAGAATTGCTGGTTGGTTGGCTGGCTGTGGATTTACATTCACGAAAAAGAAACCTTGATGCTGCTTGTGCAGGTTGGTAGAAGTCTCTTCCAACAGTAAGTTGTGATTGCTGAAGAAGTACGTATGTAAAGAGGTGAGACACTGGGTATGTAAAAAAAAATCAAAGGTGAAGAGATGGAAAGGTGATGAAGGGTGGCAGGCATTAATAAGCGAGAATTCAGCAAGCAAGAGTTCAAGAAAAGTGATGTTTCCCGATTGTGTATTGTTTATTCTTGTCTATATTTCAAGACCCTATGCTAAACTCCCATTCATTGAGCTTTCCAGTCAATTTGTATTGTATCCCTGGCCTTTTCTGGCCCCAATCTGTAACGCCCCACCCAGGAGTTTGAGCCAGAATGTAATACCCACCAAGTTTTCGAACTTATCGCAGTTGAGCCAACTCAGATGAAGTCCCTACCCATTATTAGCAAAGATATCTTCCAGGAGAAACAAGCGAATAACTCACCAGGTAATGGTAGTTCGTCCAATGCCCAAGTCACCAGTCATCTCTTGGAACTTCGATCCAGAGAGATCGATGTTGTTATCAGGGCAGCCTGGGCAGAGATCTTGAACCTGGGCTTGGATTCGAGCTTGGCGTCCGTTGCTGTTGTAGTAGACCGAGATCATTCTTCCACAATTGCCAGAATAGGCGGGGCCAAGAGCGACGATAGGGGAATTGAACTAGAAGAGATTTGGTGTTAGTGACAGAAGAGAATAGTGAGAAAGGTGAACTTACATTGAGTTGAGGTCCGCAAGCTCCGTATCCTCCAGCTGGGTCGTACCAGGTTGCATCACCCCACAAGGATTCTGTTGGTCCTGATTCTGTTGGTGCTGCTGCTCCAAGAGAGACGGCGAGGGCGAGAGTAGAGAGAATGGTGGTGAGGAATTGCATGTTGCCGGTGATTGTTTGGAGTTTGATGGGTACTGTTAATTGGAAGGAGTGTGATTGAATTCGAAGAGGAGTTGAATGGAAGTTTGAGGGGAGTGTTGATTGAAAGACTTTGAGGTTGTTGTTTGTATAAGAAATAGGGTTGAAAAGCTGGAAAGTGTAAGTGATTAAATACCCAAAGGATGCAGGCAAGGAGGAGTGCCAAGAGATACTCCTGGAGTACCCACTTGCACTTGAGGCTCGTGGACCCGCCCGTGGTTGAGGTGGTTAAGTTGCGGGTGGGTCTTTGAGTTGAGGTGCTATAGCCCACTGCCCTCTCAAGTCGTAACCATCCGGGTACCAATAACCTCAAAAGGCCTCAGTTTGCACTTGAGGTTGTTGAGTTGCGGGCGGGCTCTTGAGTTGAAGTGTTAGAAGCCACTACCCTGTCAAACTGTATCCATTCAGGTATCATTAACCTCAAAATGCCTCAGGTCGCACACTCAAATGTTGAGGAAAAGGGGGGAGGGCGCCGTCGTTGAAGGTACCTGGAAGGACGTAATTCACCCTGAAGTCGCCACTTTAGACAGTAGCTAGCTCTCTCGATTGGATAGTCAGGCTCTTTGTTGAAGGTGATGATGTGAGTTACGACTTTAGCTATGTAAATCAGTATTTTAGCAACTCTTTTTACTTCGTTTATGGGTCATCGGCGAACCTGAGATCAAATTTGATAGCAGTCAATCAAAATAGGCTGGGCTTCTTGTCATTAGCTTTACCCGAAGATGAGGTTCCTAGCAGCTGTTTTCTCAAGGAGTGAGGACCAACATGTAAACGATATGACAGGGGTGCCTCGCGTAACATTTCCAGTTGTTGACATAGGCAAATTCCAGGTAAGAACGAGCTGGAAGATAATTCTTTGAGTGCCTTGATTGGTTTAGGTAGTTGGAAAGAGCCTACGGCCTTCTCCGCCATTAATGGTTGTTAGTAGCGGTCCAAATCTTTGGTTTGAGAAAGGAAACAACTTGCGAAAGTAAAGACAAGGAATATTGGTTTGATTGCTGAACTGTTCATGTTTCAGTGATTTAGTTCTCCCTTTCACAGTATCTCTTATACTATTGATATGGAAAGGTGAATGAAGGCATTCTCCTCCGCCAAAGAGCGCCAAAGATATGCATTCTTTCTCTATCCTCTTCACCTCCATATATTCTCATCATACATCTTTGAAAGCCTTTCTTTTCATTCTTTCATATTTGCAATCACCGCAAAAAGGTCATGAGTCCTGGTTGAAAGTGACTCTTTGTTGAATAACCAAAAACAATTGAATCGTTGAGCCAACAAAGTAGACAACAAAGCCATTCATCCTCTTCTTCCATTTGTTATTCAAACCATTGTTTTCTTTGTTTCTGACAATAACGGCTTCAAATCTCAAGCATTTATCCAAAGCTACGAGACATTTCCAGCTCCCCCAAACTCGAAAGCTTCACTTTTCTCACCACCAAGCACATTATTTCAACACCCAAAAATATACGAACCGTTTCATACAATATTCCAACCCGACCTTTGAAATTTCTATCAGCAAAATGTCTCAAACAACCTTCACTTCTTTACCTCGAGAGATCCGAGATCTCATCTTAGCTGAACTAGTTTCAGTCAAGAAAAATAGCTCACTTGAACAGTCGAGGTATCAGCGAACAGAATAGATCCACACTGAAGGCTAGATAGAAAAAGTAGCGAAGCCTCGATTTTCGCTTGATACAGTAGCGTTCACCATGAACCGACAACTTAATGAAGAGGCTGTACAATGCTTCAACAGAGAGAACAAGATTGTGTCGGTTGGTTGTAACGTTTATAGTGGCCTCCTAGAATTTGCAAGCACAGTAATTCCGATGCGCTGGATGAATCGATCCCGCCGATTTTCTTTTCCTCGAATTCTCCACATCAGCATCAAACATGCATATCAAAAAAGGTCTTCATGGGGGGGGGGAGCATCACTGGGTGATTCAAGAGAAGGCAGTGGATAAAGTGATCGCATTAATGGACATTGAACATTTGCCAGTAATGGTTCATTTGATCAACTGCTATCAATCCAACTTCCGGTTCAGTAGAGTACACGCTAGCCTGAAGATTGAGGGGGTTCCTTTGAGCGATATAGCTGTACTTTTTACTCTGGAGGTAAATTCCTCAGAATTAGCTAAGAAAGTTGCGATGGATCTAGCAATCAACTCATTAAAAGAACTTCGCAACGTGTCCGAAGAAGCACATCGCCCCGTCAACGCCCAGAATCAATTCGCAAAGCACACAAGACTCAACCTCCCAGATTGAGACTCCGAATCAAGGGAGAAACTTTTGTCCGCTACTTTATCTGCCTGGGACGAAATTGAGTGGATTGAGGAGATTCATCAGCTCAAGTCACAGGCTGATGATCTTTTTCAAAAAGGACATTTGTTTGCAGCACGCACGAACTATATGCTTGCAAGGCTCATGATGGGTGATAATAATACGGATGATGAGACCTACCGTTCTGTAGCGCCCTTTTCTTCTTGTCACCAAAGGTTATCTTCCGGCCTGGAGCCAGTTTATGTGGATCTTTCGCTGTCTCTTGAACGAGTTTCGTCTATGCTTGGTCTTGAGAGGGAATCCCAAGCAATAAAAGAGGCAACATGGAGCTTTGTATTTGGCGGATGCTTGTGGGATTATTCGCGTACCGAGGAAGAGAAAGTCACAACGATTCTTCGGTGTGTTGATGAAATGAACAAGCATTGCGATTTCAATCCCGCCGGTCACATGTTACATCTTGTGTCAAAAATTGTACCCTCGCAATATCGAAGTCCAGAAGAAACGACAGGAATTCCCACAAACTCGTTCTGAGTTTTGTCGAACTCACAGCATCACGATGAAGGAGTTCCGCATGATGGATACAGCAACTCGCAACAAACTCGTTATCCAGAAAGGCACTCGGAACGGACCTGCTCAAGTCATCAGTGATGATAACGAAGATTCGAAGGAACCGATACTTTCCACAGACGAGTTAGATAGAATCTGGTAGGAAGCGGAGGAGGGAGACTGAGATAATGCAAAAAATGCCTTTTCACGCTGTTGCATCTTAACGTAGCTTAAAACAATTTCCAGCTGCTTATAATAACCCTTGTACAATTTTATGAGAACTTGAAAACTTTGACCACTAGTGACATACTAATAATCTCATCTTGACTATTCCTTCGGCTACAAATACCAATCAATCATTATATGTTTTCGACAGGAAAAATCACTTCAAAACTAGGTTCCTTCAAACAATGCCATCGGTCCTTTTCTTTACTTTCTAGCCTTTTTCTTTCTAGACTTTTTCTTTGGCCCTCTCCTACCCGCTTTCCTTGAGAGATTGTAGATGCTCAATTTTCAGCTGCTCTGAAAGAAGCCATAATCGAGAAAGCCATTACTTCCAATTGATAGGCACTGACCGGCGTGAGAACAAACTCCTCAAGCAGCACTCAGGGCTACTCCAAGTAGAGTTCAGTAGAGTATAGTAGAGTAAAGCCCGTTACCTAGTCTACTCATCCCCAGATGATTATCAATGACTAGCAGTTAAAGCTAGGTAAGGAAAGGATCCTAAAAATAGGTTCAACATGCAATGATGACCTCAAACGCAAAGCCAACCGAATATTGTTGTAGACATTGTCCATGATGAGAATGTTGCAAGTGGCAGCTCGTGGTCCCCCCCCAAAAAAGGGTTCAATGAACCCCGGGGTGGCTCCACTATTTCTCAGGGGTAACCTTATCAAGGCGCTAACCAACATCAGATCCCCTTTTGCCCTTTTGGGTCGTAGGATGCTTGAGGGCTGAAATAAGCAACAACCATTGGATATTGGAGCAAACATCATGTCAATCCATCCTGTTTGAGAAATGAACTCGAGACAGGCTTCTTTTTGGGTTGCTGTGCTGAGTGGCCAGTCAGTCCAGGGGAAATGGCCCCCTCGAGCTCTCTCTTGTTGGTGAATATGCCAAAAAGCTTAACAATGAATCTGCGACAGCAAGGCTAAGCAAGCTCAGCAAAATGTTGCTTGTTTCTAACTATCGCAGACGTTGGAAATGGCTCTTCAAAACCGCTCGTTATCGGTGGAAGAGCTTGTCGTTGGGATTGCTTATATTTTGGCTAATTCTCTTGTATAAAGAATCGAAAGACTCCTCTACCGACCCTTCGCATACCATCACTGATCGTTCCTTCGAGCTTGAGAATTCCTTCCGGCAACCCTCAGGCGACCCTCCCGCACTCCCTACCCAATTTCGAGATCTCCTTTCGATCGAAGAGACCATCGCGATATGCGCGCAGCACGACTTCAAACCCTACCTCGAACAAACCACCCGACGGAAAGTCTATGACCTGTTTATGATCAACGACGAGTTGGACTGGCTCGAAATCCGCCTCCATACGCTGGCTGCATATGTTGATTACTTCGTCGTTCTCGAGTCTCCATACACCTTCACAGGCCTCCCCAAACCTCTCACGCTGAAAGACAACTGGTCTCGCTTCGCAGATTTCCATTCGCAGATTATATATCATGTCGTGGAGGATATGCCAGTGGGTGCCCCGCGCGCATGGGATTACGAAGACCACCAACGAAACGCTCTCTATACTCAAGTTATACCAGGTTTAGAAGGGGGACAGAAGGCAAATGTGGGAGATGTATTGATTGTTGCGGATGTCGATGAGGTTCCAAGACCAACAGCGATAGCCATAATGAGGAATTTTCTTATCCCGCGCCGGCTTACTCTGAGGAGTCAATTTTATTACTATGGCTTTCAGTGGAAACACAACGGGGAAGAATGGCCACATGCACAAGCGACACTTTACGGCGGACCATCTCGCACAATCCTCCCAGTCAATCTTCGAAATGGCGATGGAGGAAACCCAATCTCGAGATGGTATGAGAAAGCGGACTTGTGGAATGCTGGTTGGCATTGTAGCACTTGTTTTCACAACATCAGCGAGGTACTTTCGAAGTTGGCGAGTTTTTCACATATGGGTCTCAATGCGGAGAAATTTCACGATCGCACACGCCTTGTCGATCGAGTGAGAAAGGGTTTGGATTTATGGGATCGCGAGGGCGAAGAATATACCCGTGTGCATCCGAATGAAGATATTCCGGAATATGTGAAGCATAATGGGGTTAGATTTTCGTATTTACTGAATAGAGATTCAGCGAATGCTGGATTTGCGGATTATGATGAGTATGAAAATGTATAAAAATATCGTTTGGCGTTTCTTGGGCTGTAATCGGATATTTTTGGATTTGTATCACCATGGGTATCAAGAGCTTTTGGCTGGGCGCCTTGTAAGAGTTGATTTGGAATGGTTTAGACATTGATTTGGATCGCGAATTTCTTGGTGATAAAAGGGGTAGGGCTGATTTGAAATTGGGCAGTATTGGAGGATCAATTTGAGGATTTGTACTTTCTTCTTTCTTGGGGGCATTCTTGTGAGGAAAACTAGACCTGCAAGTAGAGCTACAAATAGAGCTTGTCTTAGACTTCTTGTTGGCAACTTATTGACAACGCCTTTTACAAATGTTTGTGGATAGCAACCTCCGGATCTTGGAGCACCAATAATAACCCGAAGCAAGGAGTGAAGCCTTCGTGAAATCTGAAGGATTTGTTATTAGGCTTGAAACGGCATGAGAAAAAGCAATGTGAATCATGGCTTGACCACGTTTCTAGGTTTTTTTATGATAGACACTGAGCAAGTCCAGCTTTTCACTGCACATGCCACCTAGCCAGTTCGGAATTACAGAAAGCAACCAGAAACAAGACTAGGTATGTCCTTTCTTCAAATTACTGCTTGATTTCAAATTGCAATGAATGCTTTCTAGATATCAATATCAAAAAGAGTTCTCATATTTGCGAAGCTGCAGGTTCTCGGTCGCACCTTCCCCTTAGTACCCCGCCCCGCCCCGGACTTCTCCCAGTGGCGGGATTTTCCAACGACATCTGAACTTTCTCCACACTTCACTTGTATAAAAAGAAATAACGAAGCCACGGCTCCTTCTTGCAACTATAATCCAATCATCCTAATACCCGGAACACCCACTGCATATTCCGGTCTTTGCTGTACAGCAGTCCTCGAAAGCCAGCAGGGAGGCCTGCCATGTATGTATTGGACGGGAGGAAGGATGTGGAGGGCCACTGTCGACGAGTATGTTGAAACATGCAGCAGCTCCTTGAGAGTTATTGTGAATGAGGCAAGGAGCAGCGTAAGCAGTGTTGTATCGATCGATGATCCATCATGGTTTTCGTTCTGACATATCTCCGAAATGCCCTTGTTTCCACCGGCCTGCTGTGCTACTGCTGGCGAAGCGTGGGGAGTGCATGTAGGTTCCAGTATCCTCATGAGAGACTGGAGATTATTTCCTTCTCTGCCAGTCCGATGAGGTACAAAATATTGAGACGATTGCTCTCGCCTCCCAGTTGGGGCTTTGCAGGCTTTGCAGGCTCTTCAGTCAACAACATCTGTCCCAAATACCAAGTCCTGGGGATCACACTTGTCCCTATTGTTCTGCCGTCTCCACTCGCTTCCAGCGGTTCCTGTCATATATGATAGGGGCGGGGCCTATTTCACATGGCATTCAAGTGTTCTGGGCCTCGAGCGCAATTCCGTTCCCCCCTCGTCCTCTTTCTTGTATTAAGGGTGCTGGTTACCTGCATAAAGATATGTTAGCCCTTGTTGCAAGCACTTGTTTTCTTCTACTTTGTTTTGAGCGCATGCTCTTCTGCGAGTCGGGTCTTCGTCAGGCCCTTGCTCAACTCCTGCTTTGGTGGAAAAAGATAAAGGATAGAGGATACACGTCTCTCTGCTCATGTCGTTCCTGAAAAATGCTTCATCAAGCAAAGTTGTTGATATCAAATTGCTCGTCTATCAAAACTTCGTTGGTTTGTTGGTTTGGGGGAGTGCACGTAAGTTATGAACCTAACAAGAGCTTCATTGGATTGTTTTTTAAGAAATTTTCAGCGTCCATCATATCTTCCCATCTGTTTATTCATTAGTGCTGGGTTTCGCGCTAGTGGGATGGGAAAGCCTGATAGGCCAATCGGACAATACAAATTCCGGCTCCGGTACCACGCGAGGCTAGAGTTGTACTTTTGAGGGAAGTCCTCAACTTCTTTGAATTCCAAACCCCCAAAAAGTTCTCAATCTCGACTTTCTTCAATCCTCTTGCTCCCTCTTCAACGCGGTCCGGAAAGGCTGTGTTGCTTGGAGAGAAATATTCTCTGTTGCCTCCCTTCGCATTCAAAAGTAAGTATCCTTCCTTCGCTTGATATCCCCTGCGCGCACTTGCAATCCGCCTCATCTTTCCCATCTTGCCTCCTCCGCCTCCACCATTCTATCTACCATCATTGACATCCACAGACCTCCTTTCACGACAGTACGAATCTTGAATGGTCATCTTGAATCACTTTCTATAATAGGAAAGTCGGTTCGATCTTGTAAGTGATCTCTGTCCTCGCATTCACGTTCAAGATTTAACGTACCCCTCTTTGATTCCCAGCTAACACCTCCACTTGCAGGACTACTGTTTATCAACCCCCAGAACAGAAAAAGGAACAGGATCGTATCTGTGCGCAAGGTTCATTATATCGCATTCTGGATCTACTTGTGAGTATTCCGATCTACATCTTTCTCAACCCGCCATCCTTCTTGACGGCAAGTCGGACTGGTCTTTGGTGTGCACCACTGACCTTCCATTCTAGGTAATTATCACCCTTTGAGCTCTGTTATTCTTGTCTAGAGGTGGATAAAGGATATCAAAAACAATTGGATCCCTCTCACGTCGCGTCTCGAAAATCTCGTTTCCAACCCCCAAAAGAAAAACAAAAGACCTTTAAATCCTGTTCTTCTGAACACCTCTCCATAGTAGGTAGCACTCTTCTCTGCTCTCGTAATGGCCTCCTTTTCGCATTCTCGCTTCTCCGCCTCCCTGATATGATAGAAACTGACATTTTCCACAAAAGATCTTACAGGGTTGCGTGTCCATTGAAAAGGAGCCCCTCTTCATTCACCAAGGTATGTTGTGAACTTCCTTTTGTACATTTTCAAAGGCTGCCTGCACATTTTGTTCAATCCAATTAATTGTACTGTGCCCAACTTTGGGGTCTAAAAACTCTTATGTTCCTCGTCTGTATTTGATTTTTTTGGCAGATTTCCTTTATTAGTCTTGATGTGTTTTTCTTCCCTTTGAAAGTCATCGATGTACTCGGAGAATTAGATATAGCAGTCTCTTCGCCATCCTTCTCAAGCAGAACTACTGTATCTTTTTTTGATCATCAGCTAATTTGTCTAAGCAGAAATCTCGAAAGCCACTAGCTTGTACGAGAATACCAAAAGACAGATAACTAGCGTCGCGAAAATACTAGCATCATGGCGCCCAAGCTTTCTGGAAAAGAGAGTAAGATGTCGATGAGACTCAGAATCTTCGGCAGAAGAGGCTCTGGGGACACTTACGACGAAAATGATAGCAATGTCGAGGAGGACAATGAGCAGGCTAGTCCGTCTGAACACCCAGAGCGAATGTCCTCCCTGGGGGCGATGACCCGCTTAGTCCCGCCACCCCCTGGTTTGTTTGGACAGGTACCTTATATCAACCCTCGCGGGCACAAGTTGGAGGCGCGCGTGGAGGTCTCGACGCTACCGAGAAATAACCGAGCGGGAGCCCTCGACCAAATGAGAGGACCTCGCGCAGTACGACCCGAATCCCAAGAGTCTGAATCCGCTCCTCAAAATCCCAAATCGCAAGACTCTGAGGAACCCAAGTCAGAATCTGGAGCGACCGAGACAACCCCATTACCAACCCTTCCGATGGCACGACAACTGACTAAGGCGCAAAAGCAGGAGCGTCGTGAGCGCCGTCGCAGAAAGCGTGAGCGCCGCCACAGAAGCAGAGCCAAAAAGATATGCAGACGTGGTCCTTACCTTCGCCTCATTCCCAAGAATCGAGGAGGTACTGCAGATAATCTCCCAGATACACCGCCGCATTCCGATGGTGAACGAAACCACACTTCGGCAAACAAAATATCCCAGTTGGACGACCACATAGCTGAATTGGATGCATTGGCTGAATTGAGCGATCGCCAAAACAACTCTCAACTGCTTGAGTTGCGGGAGGACCTGGCTTGGAAAACTACATGGAATACTAAGCAAGCTAAGCAGAAGCTGTATCGAGGATACGATCTGAACAATCTCAACGACATTCCAAATGACGAGGAGAGTGTCATACCAGATGAATATGACAGCCAGAGCGAGGGCGAAAGTGAAGGCGAAGGCAAAAGCGAAAGCGGTGAAAGTGTTGATACTGTCGGCCCGCAAACATACCATCTCGCCGTCGAAGGCAATGTCGCTACTACGCCTGAACCACCAGAGGCTTCTGAATATCAATTGGTGGAGCGCTCAGTCTATCAATGGGGGGATCAATCAGAGGACGATCGCGCGCAATTCATTTACATCATCGCTGCAGGCGCAGCGAAGGCCGAGTGTTTCATCGAACCTTGGGTAAAGTATCTCGAGAGTTACTCTTTGGTAAGTTTTCACCTTTGCTCCCCCCTCTCCTGTCTATGGTGTCCTAACGTCTGCATAGGGTCAATTCGTTATCACCAACCCCCCTAGGCCACCTCCAATGCATCCCAACTTTGGATTTCTTCCCGCCATCAAGCCACACGACGAGCATGAACGACAAGACGCAAATCGAATGTTCCAGCCCCTTTGGGATTCGTGGCAGGCTTTCAAACCAAAGTTTACTTTGCTGGTCTTGAGAATCCTTGAAAAGTTTGATGTTGCAGGTGTCGCCGTCAGTCTTTTTGATGAAGAAGACGAAGTTTTCGCCGTTGAACGAGGTCTCGGTATTGGTAGTAATTTTCCTCGAGAGCATAGCATTGCTGCCCATGCCCTGGCCGGCGAGGACTCGCTGGTGGTTCCAGATACACTTGAGGTTCGTGATCACTTGGCAATTATTCTCCAATGATACTGATAATTACTAGGATTGGCGTTTCGCTGGAAACCCACTCGTGACTGGGCCAGCCAATATCAGATTTTTCGCGGCTGCGCCGTTACTCACTCACGGCTCGCAAGCTATTGCTGTTCTGTCTATCTTTGATAGCGATCCTCGACTTATGTTCACCCCCAGACAACGTAGAGAGCTTACGGACTTTGCGGATCGACTCTTGACCAATCTCTCGAACCAAGTCCTTTTCATGACCTCTGCCGTCGTGAGAAACTATCCAGAGTTACTACTTGATACATGGTGCCTGGATGAACTCGCTTCAAGACCTAGTTCACCTGAGTCTGAGGGTAGTAGCTACCACGTATCCAGCCCTATCTATCCTCCTCTCCAACTCGCTCGGAAGACCCCTACAACCTCGCCAACAAACTCGTTCGGCCCGTTTCCTTCTCCTCCACAGTGTCCGCTTCCTCCACTCCCCGGATCTCAGCTTGGTGGTTGAGTTTGTTTACATTTCCCCCCCTTCCCTCCCCCCCCCCCACTTCCTTCTTCCTCCCTCTTTGTATTTCCCCCTTTTCCGCTCCGCTCCGTCTTGTTTGAATATTTGTAGTGCGATAGATACCCATACCAACAATCAGCCGTGGAGTTGAGAGTCTTACTAGTTAGGATTCCAATGAGATTTGTTTTTTAAATGATAATAAGCGTTTTTGTGATATGACTTGTGATTTTTGATGCGATTTTCTACGTATAATATGTGACTTAGTGACTTAAATCCATTGAATTTTAATCAGTTGAGTAATTAGAGTAGAGTGCTTTGGTTTTACGAGATAGTTTGAATAAGAATATCGTATGAAGGTATTTACTACAAGCTAGTTCTTATACTGTTTTAAGTTTCTTCTAAAGTATCTAATAAAGAGTTCGCTAATTTTGTTATATAAATTTTCTAGAATACTAAGTTAATTTAGAAGTATTTACTAGAATATGTTTTCAACTATTACCTTATTTCTTTTTTTAACTTTTCTAATCTAAGCTTCTTTGTTTTAGTTTTACTAGATAAAGGGAATAAGAAAGTACTTCGAAAGCATCTACTAAGATAATTAATCTTAACTAAATTCCGTTATATCTTATTACGCTTCTTTTATTTCACTTTTACTAGATAGATAGAATAATAAAGTGAATTAGAAGTACTTACTAAAATAGACCTCTTAACTTGATTTCTAGTATATCTAATCTAAATTCCTTTATTTCCTTTTTACTAGATAAGTAGAATAAGAAAGTACTTTAGAGGTCTTTACTAAAATAGAGATTATTTACTAATTTCTAGTTAGTCTAATCTAGAGCGTTTTATTGAAATTTATATAGATAGATAGAGTAAGGAAATAATTTATAAGTACTTACTAGAATAGAGATTTCTAGATAATTTCTAGCTTATTTTATCTATAATATTTTACTTTACTTTTACTAGATAGATAGAATAATAAAGTAGTTTATAACTATTTACTAAGAAAAATATTTTTTATATACTTTCTTACTTATTTTCTCTAGAGTTTTTTATTTTACTTTTACTAGATTATAGTCAGTTGCGAGTTAAGCTTGAATTTGCCTACTTTTTTTATAATCTAAGCGTTTTATATACTGTAATCGTACCTAGGAGGCTATATAGAAAATTAGTTAAATAACCACTTATTCGATTAATACTACTATACGTGTAATATTAAGGCTTTTAAAGATATATCCTAATCCTTCTATATATGTAGTTCTATTATAGTACCTTAAATTAATCCTAATCGTTACACTGCGATTAAAATAGCGATTCGAGCCGAGGTAAAGCATAATAACATCAACTTCGTAGAGATAGCTAACGTGTTTTATAAGCGAGTCGCCTATATAAGCGAGTCGCCTACTTTTTCAACCTAGTGTTATTATAATACAAAATACTTAACACTATACAAAGTTATTATTACTATAGAAGCTATCTAGTATTATTTAGAACTTTCGCTATCTTCTATATCTAATATTTCTACCTAATAAGTACGAGAATTATACCTAGTTTTACTACAACGGCTATAGTGCCTGTCTACGCGAACTCTCTTCCTAGACTCTTTACCTTGTTTCTAGCTACTATTTTCCTTAGATATAATTAAATTAGCTACGTCGCCTACTGTTAATATCTCTTAACTCTTAATATACTTCCTCTTACGACTTTTATACTTAGTTGTAGCCTTAGTTATTATACGAAGACTAGTGATTTCCTTACGTATTAATACTATATTATATATTACCCTAGTTAAGCCTTTTTCAAGTTAATTAAGAGACTGAATAATAGAACTAGGTAACAAGTCTTAATATCTTTGAATCCGATCTCGAATAAGCGTTAATTAAGCTATTATTTTATATACGTTACTTAGTGTTTTAGGTATCTATAAAGTGTCTTCTAGTATTATTAGTATTAGCGTACGAAGCCTTAAATCAAGCTTTGATAATACAGCTTCTAGGCTATATAGGACTAGCCCAGCCTCTTTAAAACTCGTATAGATATTATTCTTTGTAAATACTTTATAAAAAGCTGTTTTAAACGTGAGAAGAAAGATTTCTTTAGTAATATAATTAATATAATTCCGTACTAAGCCTGATATCTTAGCTTTATACGCTCGCTTTAACAGCGAGAAGCAGACTATATTAAGCGGCTATAGTAGGTACGATAAGTATAGAGGTATATAGAAGGTAATAATATTTAAGTCTTTATAGAGTTACTAGAATTTAAGCGAGTTATAGCTTTTATAACTATTAATAATTAATAAACGATATCCTTCTACACTTTATACCTTTATATACTTGTTAAAATGCTTTAACTATATAACTCTAAGCTTATTATTTATCTAGCTATTATTACTAACCTTAATTACTTAATCGTATAATATATATATATCTTAGTACTTGTGACAGCCGTCACGTGGCTGGAGGTCACGTGGGCGGTGTTACACCGGGATTCCTATCAAGTAGTAGAATAGCGAATTGGTCTGCCGATTAATTCTTGTGCCTTTTAGCCGGCTAGCGCACTAGTAAAAGCTATTCATTTACGTCCGTCATAGTACTAGGTAGAAATAAGTACTTTACCTACGAATATAATAAATAGCAGGATTATCTATTCTATTACGTTAACTCTCTAAATAACTATAATCTACTCGCGATTACCTAGCTAAACTTACTTTCGCTTCCTACGCGTTTCTAAGCTTATAATAACAAGTTAGAACGAAATAACTCCTATTATAAAGCCACTTTTGTTAAAGTTATAAATATCCTTATCTTAAATACTATATTTCTCTTTAATAGACTATATAAGTATAAACTATAGGCTAATAACTCGCGGATCCTTAGTTAAAGCTCGCTAACGATTATATAAACGACTCTATCGAGTTTTAAGCTTAGATATACGTTTTATAAAGTTATCTAGCTAGTTTCTATCTATAGGCTTTCCGTCGCGCTCTCTTAGTAGATTATTAGCTATATCTTATACTATATCCCTTATAGGCGAAAACCCTCGCGAATCTAACTCTAATATATATCTAACTATTGCCTCCTTCTCTAGCTTTGTAAGCTTTTTCGAATTAGGCTAGCAATCGCGTTATAAGAGCTTTCCGACGCGTCGATTAGAGAGAGTCTTTCAAGGAATATAGTAAATCTTTATAACGCTTTATTCGGTTAATAACGCGTTGTTTTCAAGTTCTTAGATTACTAAAATAATATTAGCTTCTTAAGAAAGTAATTAAACGTTGTAGTGTTAAGCTATTATAATTTAAAGGTAGTATATAGTACGCGACGAGAAAAGTAGGCGACTCGCTTATAAAACACGTTAGAGAGTTTAAATATAGTAGCGTATCTATACGTAATATTAAATAAGAGCTCTTAGTAGAAGTAGCTCTTGCTTCTTATCCTTACTATAAAGCTAAACTAGGAACCAGAACCGCCTAGAATACTATAGTAGAGGCGTTTATTTAAGAGCTCCTAGTATAAGATAATAAGCTTATAGTAGATAAGGTAGCGGATTATATATACAACGTATTTGATCTTCGGCTCTCGAAGTAGCAGATTTATAGGATATATAAGAGTATAGAGATATTATATAAGAAGTTAGACTACTTCGTAAGTTAGTAGAATCTTTAATTAATATAAGCGTAGAGAGATAAATCGGCTAAGTAGGAGAGAAAGAGACTTATATTCCTTAACGAATCTACTTCTAATAAGGCTACTAGTATACAACGATATAGATAGACGCTAATTAGAATAAGAGCGCGCTCTAAGAGGTAGTTAAAGCGATCGAGAGTTTAGAGTATATTACTAGTATATACGCTTAATAGATAGCTATCGCCTATTATATTCTAGAGAGCGATTATAGCCGAGATATTCGAGAAGTAGTTAGAGAAAGATATCCTACTATAGTATAATAGAGTGTCTAGTAATCGAGATATAATTATAATAGATAATTACTCTATTTACTAAAGCTTATAAGTAGTAGAGATATACGAGAAGAGAGAGGTAATAGTAGAGTACTTACTACTATATTATCCTTAATTTAATCCTATTAAATCGAGCTTTAAAGACTTTAAGACCTTTATCTACTAATACTATAAATAAGTATATATCTCCTCTAATTATAATAGCTTTAAAGGCTTTTTATAAGAGTAAATACTATATATAGATAAAGGAGAGAGTGCGAAAAAGAGAGCTAAGAGACACTTTAAAAATTGCTTTTATAATATTAAATAGATTATATTATATATAATTAATTTAAAGGATTATACTTAAACTATATTATCTTAAGCTACTTCTCCTCTTATAAATATCTACTCCTCTTATATATTTTTTACTAAGCGTAACCGTTCTAAAGGTTACTATTAAGATTAAAGCTATTATTATATTAATTTAAGAAGAGTAGAAGGTATATAAGTACTCTATAATCGTCTCTAAGAAGCTTATATATATAATCGAAGTAAGAGGTTGTTCTTTTAAGAAAGCTATAGAATATATAATCTCTAATACCTAAGATAATAGTAGAACGCTCTCTAATACCCTCTATATATATATCTACTATCTTATACTAATATTTAATATTATATATAGGTTTTTTAAGGTATAAGAAGTAAAGGTAAGTATAATTGTTTTACTCTTATAAAATTAGTATAAAAGAAGAACTAGATAATAAAGTAAATATATAAATAATAAAAGTATCCCTCTCTTAATCTATACTCTTAAAACGTCTATCGAAGCTTATATTTAGTATATATTTATAGAAGCTGATTTTAGTATATATTCGTTAATACCTAATATTATTAATCTAGTAGTTTTTTATATATAGTAATAAAGCTCTACGGGCGCTAAACCTAATTAGGCTGTGGCTCTACGGCGCTAAACTCTTTTAGTAAATTTTAAATATTAAACTACTATACTCTTATTAGACGTTCTAGTAACCTAAAATCTTTAAAAAAATTATAATAAATCTATTATTTATTAAAATAAGCTAGTTCCTTCTTTATAGGTATAAATAATACTATAAAGAATCGATATTATAAGTTAAAAAATTAATTATAATTATTAAAAATATCTTAATTCTTCTCTCTCTCTAGTATAGGCCTTTTAAATTATATCTATAAGATCTTATATATTCTTATTCTTATTATTATCCTTATCCTTACTTCTACTACTACTTATATTACTTTTAAGATTAATAATCGTCTCTCTTTTATACTCTTAGACGTTCTTTAGAAGCTTTTAAAGAGGCTCTTTTTAGGTCTCTTTTCAAGGCTCGTCTTAGAGCTCGTCTTAAGGCTCTTATATAAATCTATCCTTCTTATATACTCTCTTAAAAGTACTAATATCCTTAGATAACGTCTTCTATATACTAAGAGTAATACCTAAATATACTAATTCTACTATATTTAATTTACGAAAGTCTTTAAAGCTTAGAAATTATTCCTAAGCTACTTAGATATAATCGTTATATACTTAAATACTAAATTAAGAAAGATTATATATATCTTTATACTATACTTAAAATATATATTATAATTCTACTATAGACCTTACTTTATACTTATTATAATCTATAGTACTCGAGAGACGATAGAAGAGAGCTATAGGTTACTTAAATAGCGTTATAAGTAGTAGAAGAGAGTGTAGAAGTGTAGGCTCCTTAATAGCGTTAACTCTTGAATTATCTTTAGTAACTACTAGGGAATTAAAGTATATGTTTAAAGGTATACTATATCCCTTACTTATATATACTAGCGGAAGTGCTATTATATCTCTCTTTATCTCTCCTTTTTTATTCGTATATATTAAATTTATAATAATAAACGTAGGAGGAGTAGTCGTTGATCCCTAGCCTCTATATACCTTCTTCGCTTATAACTTTATATCTAAATACCTTATTATATAGTGATTAAGAGTAGTAGGTTATACGTAGCACGTCCTAGAGAAGTTAGTATATATATCTTTAGTATATCTAAAGTTCTTTTAAATCTCTGCTGTCGCTTCTAGTACTTCTACTTACAACGCTCTCTTAATTACTAAATCGTTAAGCTACCTACTTATTATAGTAGAGCGTACTCTCTTCGCCTTTTGTGCCTTCTTTTAAGTATTCTTTTTATCCCTCTTTCTCTTATATAAGAGAGACGCCGCCGCCGTCTTCTAAGCTTCGCTGTCGTTATCGCTTAAAGATTTAATAGAGGATAGATTGCTCTTATTACTTAATTCGTTCGCTGCTTCGTTATATACGTTAGTAACGCTCTTAGGCTTTTTAGCGCTCTCTTTCTCTAGAGCCTTTATAGCCTTTAAATTGATAGGATTGTTCGGATCGTTGTTTACGCTATAGTATACTACTAAAACGTACTAGATTATCTTCTCTCCGATTACCTTAGTATGCTCTAGAGCCTTCTTAAAGTTGTCCTAATCTCCTTAATTACTAATATCGTGTCTTTTAGGATCGCTCTTTACGCTCTAAATAGCTGTCTAATAATTAGAATCTCGGCGCCCTCGATTACGCCTAAAATAGCTGTTAATAAATCTATCTACTACTCTGTATATATTCGCTACTATATATACGAAGTCTACCTCTCGATTCTTAAGCCTTAAATTTAAGAGCTTATTAAGAGTCCTCTCTTATATACTATCTATATACGTCTTTACCTTAATTACTATAACTAGCGCTTTTAAGACATTTAATGCTTTAGAGAGGGTCTTCTTTCTAGGAGTCTTTTAAGCTTTATTACTATTACTCTTAGTAAGCTCGGTAGATAGAAAGGTTCTCTTCTTTTTAGACTTCGCTAACGAGGCTATAGAATCCTCCTCCTTAAAGATTAATATATATTTAGCCTCCTCTTTAGCTTCTTTTCTCGCCCTTGTCCTTGCCCTTGTGACGGTTATAGTCACGAAGGCTGGATGTCACATGTTCGCTTAGATGCACGCTAGTACTAGCGTACGCACTAGCGTTGCAGGACTTGTATTTAGTTCCCGGTTCTCTCGAGCTCTTCTGCTCTCCTCGTCTTTTGTCCTAAGAATAGAGTGTTGTTTGTTCTGCCTTTGTCTACTGAAGCACGTCTGTCACAGCCCTCGCCCTCGCTGCCTCTCTCTCTCTCCTTTCTCTTATCTAGTATTCCTCCTCTCTTTTAGCATCGGCTCTTTCCTCCTCTATATATATCGTATTATCTTCCTCGATCGATTATTATAATTTGGCAGCTTTGGAGAGAGGGGTAATTAAGGGTATATAAGAGCCTAGTACTGTTAAAGGGCTCTTACTAGGAAGGCGTGCTTCTAGAGCCTTTGAGCTAGCTCTTACTAAAGCTCCTATATCGATTATAACCTTCCTTAGTAGTAGTGGTAGTGGCATATCGGTGGTAGGAGAGGGGGCCTTTTTGGTGGCTTTTTTAGTAGCTTTTTTAACTTTGAGGGGTGATTTAGGTATCTCTGGCCCAGGGCCTTACAAGCGTATATTCCTAGGCATATTAGAGTATCAAAGGTATTAAGAACAAGGCAATAAGTAGTTATTTAGCTAATATTTCTATAGGGCCTCCTAGGCACGATTACGGTACGCAAAACGCTCGGATTATAAAAAAAAGTGGGCAAATTCAAGCTTAACTCGCAACTGACTGTAATAGAATATAAAAGTGATATAAGTGGATTTACTAAAATGCTTTTTCTCGACAAACTCTCTTACTTTGAAGGTATTTCGATAACTTGTTTTGAAACATCTTGGTTCTTCAACCAAGTTTAAGAATTCATATCATGCGAGTGCTTTTACGGAGATAGAGAAAATTTGAAGAGAGGCTTTTTCAATTCAGTATTCTCGCAAGTACTCTTGAGATACGAAATCTAGTTTCTAGACTTGAGATGAGGGTAGTCGTAAGTATTTGTGTTTGATAAGCCTTAGTTGTTCTCTGATATTGGATTGATGGTTTAGAGTATATCGCTCTTCTAGAATAATGAAGTTTATTGAAGTATTATTTAGCATGTTGTTGTGGATTCTAGCTTTTGGATGAACGTTATGTCTTCTATCAAAAGTTGGACATTATCTCAGAGGTCAGGACTCTTCTTGAACATCAAGGCTTCTCTCAGACACCAAGGATTCTCGTGAATGTCAAGGCTACTATTGAACGTCACGGTTTCCCGTGAATGTCAATGCTTGTCATGAACATTAAGACCCTTCATTAAAGTTAGAACACCCCAGGAACGTCAAAGATTCCCATGAACGTCAGGACTTCTCGCGGATATAAAGACTCCATTTGGAATCGTCTGTGGAATTTCGAACCTCCCGATGAACGTCTAACCTCCTTTCAAACACAGACTGAACTCTTGAACTTTGTATCCTCTATTGAACTTTGTATTCTCTAGTGAACCTTTCTTATCTGCTTTCGTATATAATATAAGAATGTCTCACTCTCGTAAGACGCTCTAGTATGATTGGAAACTATCAAGACCAAAAATCTACCCAAGCCATTCGACGCTTCAAAGGAAACGACAAGGAGAGTAAGAGGAATATAGGGTTACGTTTAGGATAAACTCCACATCAGATCACACGCTAAGATGCCTCATGCTCTTTTATCTAATGTACTTATGCGTCGCTCTCACTTAAGCCATTCTTACTTTCACCTCAAGTGGTCTTATGATATCAATCATGTTTCGTATTTATTTTCCAGTTATCGTCTGATCTCCAGTTGAATGATTAGGATGCAGGATTCCACTCGGAGTAATGTGGTATTCGTAGTGCTAAACCATGTTGGCCGTATCGTCTGACATCTAGTTGAAGTACTGTACAAGGATGTGCAACACCACTGAGATAAACTTTTATATCAGACAACTATTCGATGAGCGATTCCGCTTGACAACAACATCAATTACCAAGTTCAAAACAAAAAGGCCCAGAAATTAATCTTCATGGGAAACATTCCAAGCCTTTGAAATTTCCCATGAATAATAGTATTCATAAGATAGACTAATTTCAATCGCTTCGCCTTACAATCTATGTAGTACAAAGTCTCAAAGTGAAGTCTGATGTCAGAGGTTGAAATCTTTTGTTTCTCCACTCAGATAGGAAGTTGTTGACCCCGCTCTCTCCCAAAGAGGAAGTTCGCAAAGTCAAGGTCACGGGACATGTAACCCTCCCTCTGAAAGACGGGAGCCTCTCCGCCTTACCACAATACCACCACGGCTCCACAGTTCAAGCAACCTTGGAAGCCAACGAAGATGGAGCCCAATCGCCCCTCTTTGGTCCTCTATCAAGATCCCATCTGCCAAGCCACACTTTTTGAAAGCCACCAACCAAACCACTCCCCAACGCAGACACCGGCATAAATAGTCAGCACCTTACTGAATCAATCTCCTCCTATCAGACCATTCATCAAGTGGCAAGCCCCTATCACAGCGGCAAATAACCTGCAGGACATCTAGGACCCGTGGGAGCTAAGTCTACCGTCCACAGCCGGCGAGAGATATACACTTCTCACATCTTACACACACCAAAATCCTCCCGAGCGAGGTACCACATGCCAACAGGATTGAGGAGACAATCTAAGAAACGCTTGGCTCTGCAGAGGGAGGTCGAGAAGTTGTTTAAAATATCTTGGCTGCTGCGGTGGCCACCGCCAAATGGCAACTGAGAGGTTAATCATTCAGTATGGAGGGAATGAATGAGGAAGGTCTGGTTCTTTTATTCACGCCTATCCAGGTTTTGACCTTGCGAATGATTCTTTTTGTCGTGGAAGACGCGCAACTCCTTCTTCGATTGGAAAAGCGTTCCTTGAGGCTCAGGAAAGATAGCGCAATGTGGTTACCAGGTTGAGAAACATGTCCTCTGCAAATGTTTTGGTTGGAACCCAGGTACCATGGGTTGTGGGTTACGGTTGAGAGAAGATGATTGGTTTATTTATCTCTTCTTGACTGAAGGAGCAAACCCGGTCTACACTTCCCCGAAGAGTATTCGGGGGTATATATTCAAGAGGCATATCCTTCCTTTTCAGTCTTTTTTTACCTTTTCTCTCCACCCCCAACAAGTTATTTCTTCTCCAGTTTTCTCCGGTCCAGACTTCCACCGCAATTATGCAATTCAAAACCCTTGTTCTCTCTGCCCTTGCGGCTACCGGAGTTCTCTCCCAGGCAATCCACAGAGAATGTGGAACTGCTGAGCCTACAGAGGAACAATTCAACATCTCATTGAAGATGGCCGAGAAGGAAGCTGCCGCTCGTGTTAACGGGAATGTCACTGCCCAAGCAATTGCTGTCAAGGTTTACTTCCACGTTTTGGCTTCTTCCACTGCTGTCAGCGGCGGTTATCTCAGCGTAAAGTTCCTAGAATAGACTCCCCGATAATGAGCAAATGCTGATATAAGGATAGGCATCCACCATTGCATCGCAATTGGCCGTCATGAACGCAGCTTACGCTCCTTATGCTATCTCGTTCACAAATGCCGGTACCGATTGGACCGTAAACTCCAACTATGCAGCTGATGGATCCGAGTTGGCAATGAAGAAGGCCCTCCGAAAGGGAACATATGCCGATTTGAACTTGTACTTCGTCAACTCCATGGATTATTTAGGCTACTGGTACGTACCTCTTCTCAACCCGTGACTTCGGGATTTCCCAAACGAAAAACATGTACTAAAATCTCACTCAGTTACTTCCCAACCACTGTTACCACCGGATCAAATGATTTCTACTATGATGGTTGCACCATTCTCTCTTCCACCGTCCCAGGTGGATCTGAGACCAACTACAACGAGGGTCAAACTGTCACCCACGAGGTTGGACATTGGTTCGGTCTTTACCACACTTTCCAGGGTGGATGTACCGGAACTGGTGACTCGGTTGCCGATACTCCAGCTGAGGCTTCCGCTGCTTCGGGCTGCCCTACTGGACGTGATACCTGCACATCCGCTGGTGTCGATCCAATCCACAACTACATGGACTACACTTATGAGTATGCTTCTCCCTCTCTCCCTCCTACTCCTTCTTTTTATTAGGTTATGTGTGCTAATGAGAAACAGTTCATGCTACGAGGAGTTTACCGCAGGTCAATCTACCCGTATGAACAGCTACTACTCCACCTACCGTGCCGGCAATTAAGCGATTCGTCTCTTCGAATCCGATGGTAGCAAAGGGGGAAGAGTGAGTGGGTTTTAGCTCAGCAAATGATATTTTATCCACGACTAAAGGCCTCATGTACCGTTCAGGCGCCTGCAGAGTGTCTGAGTGATGAGACTGGAAAGGATGTGGAAAAGGTGGAAGGGGATTGTGCATGGATGGAGCTGTTGTTATTTTAGGGATGGTTTTTATGTACCTTTCTCGTATATAAATTATTATTCTTCAAACTTAAATCTCGGAAGATGAAAGATGAGATCTTCTTTAAATAGGGGCTGAGAAGTGAGAGATTGGAGAATTTACTTTCAAGTGACGAAGTGAGTAATTCAATTACTGCATCTCGACTCACAATTTCTGACGTTTTATTAGTTTACTCGCACAGTCTGACTGTCTTATCTTCGTATTCATTTGCCACAAATAGCTTTGGGGTCCAATTTGAGTCAGCACTCTGACTCACTTCTCCCACCCCTTTGACCTCCTAAGAATTGATAATTCCCCAATCAAGCCATATCTTTATCAAAGAAATCAAATGAGTAAAGTTATAAAGAAAGTCTCAATGAGAACGGTACCATCAAGTAAAAGTCAAATGTCGTTCCCCACCACAAACTCAAACTCACCACAACTAGGTCATGTACTTGGATTGTGATAAGCAAAAGGCCTGAAAGATAAAATCTAAAGATAACCTGTCTTTGGTACTCAAGGGGGCCACTGGACGACGGATGCTTGCTGAACGGTAATACTTCGAGAGAGATTATGGCATAATGTTGAGAAAAGCTCCTACTCACACAACAAACTGATAAAGCAAGACAAAGATATATGGCAATTAAAACTAGTAAATTAGATTATTTCAATTGCAACTAAACTAAGTATAAAAACGAGGTGGTATCAAGCATATCTAATGCATCCGCTATACAAAAAACTGGTATGCCCAACAAGCAACATCAAGGAGAGATCGAAATAGATATCCCCAAACACCCAAGAGCCAAAAACCCGCTAAAATACAAATCATCATTCAGAAAAACCGTCGAAGTAAGGGGAAGAGAGAGATAGCCATCATAATAAATTACCCCTTCCTCTGTGAACTCTTCACCCTCTGCCAAAATCTCTTCAGTCCCTTCCCTTCTTTCTCCGCTGGTCCCCAGCCGTCTACGCCCCCAAAGGGGCCTCTTAGCTCCATCTTTTCGTCTAAGTCCTCGATTGCAGGTGATACCTGCCCTTTCGAGGAAGGTTTCACCTGCCACCCATAAATCTTCGACTCATCAGCCCTTAAATCAGGTCTCGTGAGCGTCATCCTCAAAGTCATCTCTCGACTCCCTGCCGCGGATTGAACATAATTATCTGCTTGCTTAACAAGCATCGGTTTGGTGATTCCAAGATGTGAATAGTCGGCTGAAGTTTTCGAGGATTTAACCCCAGTACTTCCAAAATTGGATATCGAGGCCCGATGCGAGGATGGGAATTTTTCGTCAATGGCCATGGGTGTTATTGGTGATTCAGGATCGGCCATTGAGACGTCATCTTCGAATAATGATGCTGTGTCGTCAAGGAAGGAGCGGCCTCCTTCCGTTGCTATTGATTTTTTGAGGTCGGAGGTGTCTTTTGAGCCACGCACTAGAGGTCGGTTTTCCTTGTCGTCTCCGCTTGTTACACTGTCCATAGATGGAAATCCGAATTCTATCGCTTCGTCGAATTTTTGTGGTGAGGCTAAATATACTCGGAGTTTTAAGCGAGCTTCGGGGTCCTGGTAATGTGTTGCATTGGGGTCTATTGATGCTACGGAGTTTTGAGTGGTGTGTTTTGGCGTTACCAGGGAAAGAGTTCGAGATCGTTGTCTAGGTGGGGATTTTGAGAAGGATTCGGCTTTTGGTGATCGAGGTTGCAGCGAAGATAGTGATGGTCTTCCAAATGGAATTTTCGTAATTGACATTTGTCGTCGGAATGACGGTCTCTGATTACTTGTCGGACATGGGATAACCACGCCGTCAATATTCGCATGATAATCGTCCAGAACTAACCGCAAATCCAAATCGCTTTCCTCGTCCATCCAACGAAAACTCTCCAGTATCGATTGGCTAGTATTTTGTGGTGACGTAGCACTCAGTGGTGTGGGAGGTAATGACGGACTTGAGACTAGTAATTCATCGTCTGGGTTATTGGCGCGCCGGCTCGCCTTGTATACTGCTTCGTCCGCTGCATCGAGTATGACCTTGTCCTGTAACCTTCCGTCCAACATAACTCTCTCCTCTGCCGTAAAGTTTTTCCGCTTGATTTTTGGTGGTAGGTTCAAAAACCAAGATGCTTCGGTATTAGACGATGAGCCTCTCCTTGGCCGTCTAGGTGAAAGAGGTTGCTGTCGAAGTTCGTGGAAGGAGGCGTGGCGTCTGCCAGCCTGTGATGGATTTCGGGCAAGTTGGGTAGGTAGGTCGTTAAGAGCTTGCGTGTTTGCTCTTTCAGCTAGTCTTAAACGCTCCAAGGTGGAAAAGTACTGATGAAAAATGGTGTCAGTCTCATGTAAACCAAATAATAGGGGCAATTGTGGGTAATTCTGCAAGAAAATAACTATTGTGAAGTGTTTGGGAGGTGGTGATGAGAATCGTGCTCTGCATAGCAGATGCCCAAAGCGTCTGCAAGTGCGGGACTGCGAAACTATTTCGTACTAAACACACCGCCCACCACCAAACTGCAATTGAAAATTGGATTTCCAAAGAGGAGATGGCGAGACGGCTAATGATAGCGTCATCACTTGGTACTGGCTGAAAGACCTCAAACCCGGGTAATTCGTGCTACAATATCACCACGAGAAAATTGTAGCAGGCAAAAGCCCTTGGAGAATGTCAATACTGGTAGCACACAAACGTGAGAAGCATAAGATTATCAAAGTCATCTGGCTTGAGTGAGTGATGGTTTGTGATACTTCTGCCGGGTCGTGGTGTTGATGTCAAATTGGGCGGTGATACTGGAGAGGGTGAATGACTAGAGCAGTGACGTCTTTGGTGGTTTTATCGAAATCTGTGTCTACTTTGTAGAAGATACCATCACTCGCTCAAGCCAAAAATGTCTTGATGTCTTATCCCCAACCCGTTTGTGTATGTGTCTTTCCTCGATGTTTTCTTCATGGATCCCTCGACGAACCAAGCTTCTAGTAACAGCAAACATCGTTGAAAAGGCATACCTTTCTTCTCACTGCCAGAGGCAATGCTTCGAACTCGTCTTCCGTCGTATGAAATCCCGTAAAATCCTTCATGTTTTTCCGTAGTTTCGGTGATGGCACCGTTGCTGAGGTATTGGGGCGGTCGATGGGGAGGGCCTCGAGCTTTGCTGGACGTAGCAGGTCTGAACAATGGAGGTCTGAGGTTGAACTAGAAGCACTGATGGTGATTCGGTTGCTGGTGTTGGCGTTGGGTTTCCTTGTCGGGATTTCGATTCTGCGAGTGGCTTTCGAATTCGACTTGTAGGGATGAGAACGCGAGGGCGCCATGACAGTGAGCAGTCAGAAGGTATATTATTTTCGGGTGGTTCGAACGGATTGGAGGTAGGTTGATGCAGGAAAAGAGTGTGATATTGCATATTCATGCTGCAGGAGCCAGGAGAGGAGCTTGCTCTACGGCACGCTCGCAGGTGGAGAGCTCTCCTACCCTTTCGGCAAGGAACCGTGAACATATTTTTGAAGCTCTCAGGGGGGAAGCCAGGCTCACTGGGACGGCAGGGTCGACTGCATCTGCCCTGTTCCCAGTTCAGACCCTGCTGGCTCCCTGTCAGCACCCTGTTTCTCAGTGCAGCGGCCAGTCAAAAGGACTGAATGCCAGCTAAATTAGTCTGTTTTCCCAGGGTGGTCCGGCTGTGCGACAGGCTTTGACAGCCCTGACCGTCTGACGGTCCCGGTTTATGGTCTTGACCTATCAGGGCTGTTTGTCCCCATTTGTGGAATTGGAGAACGGTGACGGTGTTGGTCACAGCTGTTGCTGGTGCGAGTTGGTGTTCACGCTACGGAAAGGGCTCCATTCTCGAGTCTACAAGTAACAACTTTAATCTTGCAATCGACACGAGGCTGGAACAACATTACTTGCACTAGCAACGGGTATTAGGGAAATATTGTAACCCTTCGCCCTTCCTGGAGGCGATTTGGCATAGCTAGGAATGGTTCTGATACATCGTTCCTCTTCCTACTCCTGCTGGAAGTCCACGAGCTAGAATTATTCGAATCATCGAATCAGAAACAGAATTCGAATTACTCGTACTGTAACTTTTACGGCCTCGGCCGGACGATACATCTTTTCTCCACAATGAACTCGACTCCACATATTCTGGTCAAATGTCGAAGGATCAGTCAAAGATCAACTCGACATCGCCAGATGATCCGCGATAACATCACCAAATGGCAAATCATCATCTTTATGCAGTGTGATGGGCGTTACATTGACAGCGTCAAAGAGTCAAGCCCTGCAAACATCCAGACGTCTTCAACGTCGCTGACGAGTCTCCTGCCCGAAATCCAAGTTGAACCGATTCTATTTGCCACTCGGCTCTCGAATCACCGCAGGAAAACAACCTGAACAAGTGGAGGTGGCATAAAAGTGTCAAGTCAATTAATTGCCAGCGCCAATATCAACACACAAATCACGACTCAGGAGCTTCGCGCCGTCGTGGACCCTTCGTGCGGTTGGTCCACCTGGGGAAAACACATTGGAGAACTCCAATGAATGACTGGCTTTACCACCCCTTTAGACATGATCGTCCCCCGTCCGCAGATAATTCGTTGAACATGGGGGCCTAGCCAACCTATGCTGCAGGGCTCTGTGATGCCTGTCATAGTATATGCAAGGGCTTCACGCGTTCCTGGCCAATTGCAAAAATTGTTACCATGAAACCAAACGTTGGATTGGAGAGCCAGAATTTAAACCAAGCAAAATGTGTTGACAACTGTGCCACTGCACCCCACGCGCTGCATCGCTGGCACCTCTGAGTGCATCTGGTTGGGCTCAATTCTGATCAAAACACGAAACTCCATGACCAAATATCTTCAGCGTACATCAAATAAGTACCCAGGACCTGCCGGAAGCTGACGAAAACATCTCAAAACAGCCAGCAGCCAGCAGCACACACACTGTGCAGCTGCCAATTGCCCCTTTCTCTTTCCCCTCCTGCTTGCACCTGCCCCTTACTTGTAGTCCTCTTCAACAAATGCATCCATCGCTCTCACCCGCGGCAGCACATTGCATTGCGTCTGCAATAACAACAACACGCCAAAACTATCCCGAACCTCCACTACTGTCGTGCCACCAACATCGTTGAACACCGAGGTACATAATCGTATCCCATACGGAGGTACAATACGAGGTTTGGAGTACAAAGCCATCTTACGAAACTACAGCGTACGAAGATTATGTGGCTTGCTTCGGGCCCGGACAGTTTCTTCAAATGACAGCTGGCTGTGAAAGCAATTTTGTGACCACGAGGAGGAGTGTGATCGTAAAGGCTTGGATGGTTGTTTCGAGCATTTACAGATGATATGTGAAGATAATATCGAGGAGGGGAGGGGAAATTTATTGATGCAGGTGTTAATTCGTGATGCCCAATGCGTGAGGGGAAAGGGTCCGAACCGCCCAACTACTACACTAATCATCTTGACCGACGTTTCTTTTGCCAGATGGCAGACGAAAGAGAAAGACGGAACGAACGGCTGAAACCAATTTTTTGACAGCTTATCCAACGACACGCTATTGCAGCCTCCTCCTGTCTCAATTCAAAAATAATTCTCTCTGCAAGACTTCGGCCAAGTTGAAGCAATCTGACGATACGCATGCCAGTTTGCTTCCGCCTTCAACCGGTACATTTTCCCTTTTACCACTCGGTAAGTCCAGGTTCTTGGGCCGCTGTAGGGGGTGGGGTAGACTGCAAGTGTTTCATAAGGCTTATCAGCACGTTATTACAATCACTCTGCTCTATGAGGGCATCAGCGATTCGACTTCTTCGGGCCATCAATACCGCGTGAAGTAACACGGAAACCTCTAAAATGTCGATAACCGTGAAACACGGCTTCGAACATGGATGGTACGACAACGACGCCCTCGTTTTTTCTCAACAGGTGACTTCAGCCTGCTCAGATTTTCTGATTGGCCAGATCGATGAGGAAGACGGAAATGTGCAGTCTATTCCACCAAATCTCTCCAAGTCACACGTTTTCTCCTGGGATCGAGAGTATTTGGAGAACATTCAAGGTTCTTGAGATGGCTTCATCTCCACCACCCAGAGTTGAGGTGCTGACTCCTGAGCATAGCCATGCCGTGGCATTGTTGGAAGATTCCGATCTGACGGATAATTGTCATTGTCGCAGTCAATGTCACTGGGTGACATTGATTGCGGGGACTGGAGAAAGCGACGGCAAGGTCCAAGCCAAATCTCCTGGTCAAAGCGGCAGAAATTGGATGGTGAAGTTGAACTTGTCCCAAGACTTCCAACTGCAGCCACAGGCCCAGGTCACCTATTTTTGACCTCTCTCGTGCCTTCCCGCTTCTTTCATGACCGTGGTTCGCGCGGGCATGAGGCAGGCGCGAAACAAACGGCCGACAACCGAGTTTCTCGCTTGTTCGCTGCGTTTTCGTCCCATACATTTCTCTGAGCTTTCAATCGATATTCGCCACTGGGAGATCATAAATTTGAGTTTATTGATAAGAGGAACTGCCGGATCCAACCCAGATACTACTTCGTCCCAGGCGTAACAGTCCATAACGGGGCCTCCTAAATAAACCCTGCTTTGCTGGGTCCCGCTATGGACTGTTTCGCCTGGGACGAAGTAGGGACGAGCGAGGTCGTCTTTGAAGCGATTCGGACCAACATCAACTCAAGTAACGAGCGAAGGGATCTTGTGGATGGCAGGGACAAAAGAAAAATAACTGAAGTCCTGCACCCATCAAGTTGGGGATAGCTTCGTGTCTCGGTGAGTCAACAATGATCCTCCGGGGGATTGTCACAAGTTAGTTCACAATCTTGAGATTATCGTCGTCGCAATCTTTGGGGATTCCGGGAACTCCAAGATTGAAGCTAGAATCTTGAAACGTGTTGATCGCAGATTTACATTTTTCTTCATTCGCATGGCTTGTTACATGGTCTCAGATCTTTTAAGCCTCAAATCTCACGAAGTTGCGAATCTCTTCCCAGGAAGCCAGGACAGAGGAATGCTGGGTAATGATTGTCAGTACCTTTTGTTTCAAGAACCGTGTTTATTTCAAAAAGTTCCGGTGCTACAGGATTTTCCATACTTTTCCATACTTCGTACTCTTCGTTTCTGAACCTGCAAGTCACATTCCAGACTTTTCACAGCATCTCTAGCGAAATTAATTTCCTTTCAATAATTCCGAGATAACAATTAGACTCTTTCCCGATCGGGATTTTCTTCAAACAATTCAATGAAATGGACGCTCGGTCATCAATACATCCCGAAGAGATTTCCGATCTGCAAATTCAATTTCCCTCCACCTTCCCCACTTCCATATCGAGAACATCAAAACGTTTCTCGCACCCACAACCTGTTTCCCTGCAACACAATTCATGCATCCTCCCCAAACCACCCACAAAAACTTACCCAACCCACAAACCTCTTTTTACAAACCTTTCCCGCAACGTCGGCAACCTTTTTCAATTTCCTTCCCCCCACATTGCGGCTCTTAGAGTTTAAAGTTTTAAAAAAAAGTTACATTAATTACAAGATATATCCCTTCTTTTCCCCTGTTTTATCGTCTATTTTACAGGACTCCTCCCTCAATATCTTACCTGTCGCATCCTCGAACTTGGTCGTGAACGATTTCTTTTGAGTTCTTTTGTTCTGGACGCCAACTGTTGCCCGTGGCGTGAAGAAGTACCGGATGCCTTTTAATTTTATCTTTACGGGACTTTGTTATGCTAGGAGGATGCTGTGAGGTGGTTCCGGTAATTTGGGTGGTAGAACTTCATTCTTGTCCTTATTTGAACACGACTTTAGGGGTGTAGTAGAGTTTCTTTGGTGTTGCATATGCGATTTCTTGACGCACGCTCCTTCTTTTTTGTGAGGGATTGCCTTTGAATATTTCCCCAAATCTGAGAGAGTTACAACTCCTTCATTGCTTTGATACCGGTAGTAGAGAAGAGCGTGGCCGAGGTATTGTAATGATGGTGTATGCAAAGTCAAATATCACGATTTTTCTCGTTCCCAACACGATCACGCTCTGGCACACCAAAAACAAGATCTTCAGTTTCAACTTTCAGCTGCAAGATTAATCTCCTATTTGAAATGTACTTCCCAGAAGTCTAGAGTTTTCCTCTCCATCACAAGTAATTGCTCTCCAAGTACCACATCATTCCATGAATTTCTTCCAGCCTCACCTTCTCTAGCTTTCTAGTCTACTTTTCTACTTCATTGTCGACCTCTTATAAATTGTAACTCTGACTAGCGATTGGTGAAATAAGGTATAATAGAAAATTACCTTTTATATTAGGAAACTCTGTCTCTCGTATTGTGAAAGTTTGTCTCTCGTATCCCCCTTTAGAATTTTGATCTTGTCTTTCCCTCAATGGCGTTGGGTGGCGATTTAGATTGGATGACTCGCCTTTAGGTACTGTTAAAGTGACTTGAAATCTTTTTCTGGTTAACAAGAAGACTCTACTGGTACATACTCTCAAATCCACCTGACCTGCCATCTCTTCTTATGGGGAATAATTCACATATAAAGGAGGACTACAAAACTACAACAACCTATTCCCTTCGTTCGCCAAATCATCCCATCACTTGCGTTAAGAAGACAAATTTCATCCTGGGAGGCCACAAAAGTGCTGGTTGAAATCAACACCTGCCTTTTAAAATCCTTCAGATCGTGAGCGAAGAATTCTATCAAGTAGATATTCTGAAGTGACCTAAAACGAATTCGAAAGTAGTAAAGTAGTCGACGGTAAATGAAATCTCATCCAAAAGTTAGAGTCGCCTTAAGTTTCGAGTGAAATCACAATTGCTCTTCCTTTTCTCAACCGGCTTTGTTCTTCTTCGTTGGAGAGGTACTGGCAATCAAGTCATATGAATAGTTTATCTTCACTTCTGAGTATTGACCGACGAACCGTGGATCATAGGGGGGTTTAACATTTTTTTTTGAAACAACCCTTTCTTAATTTTCTCGAAATCGAACCACGATCCATATTTTGCTCTTGTCATTGTATTTTAGACCTCGTATAAAAGGATACCACATTGAAGACCTTTTTGTGTTTGTCGTTCGGACGGTCTCGTTGAGTATCTCTTTGTTTAGCACAAGCAAACTTGCCCTCAAGTACTTCGACGAGATGAGCCAACAATCGATCGACTTCACGGAATAACACTCATTGGTAGTTATTAAACAAACAATCTGTTTCTCTCACCAGTCTATTTTTATATTCTCCGAACACTTGGGGTTTATGTTATACGTGTGACACTGGAATAAATTAGGAATTACGACTTTTTTTTCACGTAGCGACTTCTGTGACGGCTTAGAGTAAAGCGGACATCTCAATTTGTAGGTATTTGTGAGTCAAGTTATTAAATTTCTACCGACCACCGGCTTTTTGAAATCCTTGAAGTCATTTCCTTTTCATCATCAAAGATTCAGCAAAATTTAAAGTCTGAAGTGACTTCAAATGATTTCGAAAGTAGAGGATTAATCGGTAGTAAATTGAATCTGCAGATTTTAACAAAATTAAATTACCAAAAAAGGAATAAGATTTAGAGTAAAACGTTGATTAAAGAGCAAAACGCTCCTTGCTTTCATTGCTCTTTCAAAAGATCTTCTTCCATGGCGGCTTCGGGATCGAGAAGAATATGTCTGGGGTCTTTAGGGTGTCTGGGATTGTTGCACAGAAAGGGGTTCGAAGTGAGGAAGCTTTAAATACTAACCTGCCGGTAGCCAAGTGCTGTCATAGGGGTGCTGAGTTGACAACCCAGCGAACTAAATCTTGCCCTTCCCAAATAATCAGGCTTTGATGATCACACGAGATGCACCTTGGACCATTTCAGTAGCAGAAAGCCCACTTTCTCTTTCTCTTTCGGCAGCCAGGATGAGGTATCAAAGTTCAAGAGGCAAAGTGTCATGAACTTATAGCTTATGGTTAGGGAGGAGAGATTAACCATACGAAGTCTAGTTTCGAGAGAACTCAAGCGCAACTCTACTCGGTTTGCTGACCTAAAATATAAACCTTAGACTGTCTCTTTCCACTACTCGATTTTTCCCTCTCTTTTGCTAGCCATGGTCCTTAAAACCTAAATACGTAGATTAGAACAACTAAGTGAGCGAGCAACTTTTCCTTGCAACAAATAATGACCTAAACACCGTCTGTGAGCGCTCTCTCTGGGGAGAGGGAACATAAAAAATTCATGGTGCAATAGCTAGAAAGTTATTAACACTGGGTATCTTGCTACAGACCTCGAAGAGCCAACACATTAAAAAGAGCCACTCGAATACTGAAATAAAAGCCAACAAATACCTTCCAAAAATTTCAGCACCATCCCTAGTATTTTCTTCTAAATTCCCACAAAATACTCAAATTTCACCACCTGAAAACATCCAAATTCCAGTATTCGAGCAGTCACTCCAAGGACCGAAGATACGCTACCAATCCATTCAAAAATCGAAAGCCCCGAAATTAGAGGCAAGAAAGACTAGATTGAAAAAGGATGATGGAGATCTTCCATTTTCACTTCCAAGTCCTCTATACATTTCCCTCAAAATAATCCAAGCTTTTGCCTACTTGAAAATCTTCCCAGCTTGCTTTCCGAAAGTACAAGTCAGCTCGACAAGAAGTTCTTTTGCTGTCGAGAAAGGAATTGCCGTCGAATTAAAATCAAGTTCCACAAAAGCGGTAGTGTTTGTGGAGAGATTCTAAAAGGAGGAAGTCCAAGAATTTGATGAGAATTCCAAAAAGAAATTTACTTTCCCACAATATCCCTCGATTCAACTTCTCGGTCCCAAATAATCTCGATATCACTTTCATTTTGTAGAGATATGATGTGGTGATGGTAATATTCCTATGGTTTATATATTTTATATATGAAAGGCTTCGTCCTTTCATTTGCTTGATCCTGATAGTATCTTAGTGCGCCAGACTACAGTCTAAAATTCGTGATGTTAAGGGGTCTCTGATTCTCGGGATTTGAATCTCAATCCATATAAAAAACAAGGTAAGAAACGTAGAAGAGAGACAAAGAAATGGAATGATCTTAGACCAAAGTTTCAATATGTACATTGATGTTAAATAAGTTCTCTCACTATGCCAAAGAGAACGAGAAAGAGTATCAAGAAACCAACGAACATCATGAGGTCACCCCAGTAATAACTCCTCTAGGTGATCTTTCTTGAAATGCGACGCTCTAACTCCAATGCCCATCATTCATCGCTCATCAGTCTCGAAATTTATTATTCCAACTCGCCGACTCAACCACCACCTTCATTTCTCAAACACCCAAAACACCATACCTCCCCCTCAGTCCCTCTCTCCACACAACATCTACTGCATACCATTCCCTTGTGTCCCGTATCCCCTTCCCTTCCACTTTTTCTGTCGGCATCGCCCTCGCTTCCTTCCCTCCCTTCCTTCCCTTCTTCAGCATCATGCTCCCCCATCTCAACATCCCTCCCTACACCCACCCCAACAGCAGAGCCCAAGCACTCCCTAATGCAAATCCAGCAGGTCCTCTTCCGACAACCCTCGCAATCGGCGAAAGAATCCAACTCGGCTTTGAGTGTTGGTTTGCGATGACATATATGGCAAGGACTGAGATCTGTTTTCATCGCTGGCGTCGCTCCTTCCGTCTTCCCTTCGATCTTCTCTCTGGTAGGTGAAAGAGGCCAAGAGCCCGTATGGGAACTGTGAGGAGAAGTCCGTTGACGTTTATAACTTTCCCTCCGCGAGGGGATAGGTAGTATCCTCCGTTCCCGTTCCCGTTCTTTGTATTCTAGATGCTGGAGTTGTTTTTCTTCGACTAGGGAGGCGTGAGCGTGAGGGCTGTGATTGGGATCGTATGGATGGGATGTTGACTCGGAGCGAGAGGTATGTTTTAGATTGGGACTGCGGTTTGTGATTAGCCTTATATCTTGTCTTGTTTCCTTGCCTTTCCAATGTCTTGTCTACCCTCGTGGTCTTGTCTTGCCTTGCCTTGCCATCCCTCGGTGTCTTGCCACTCTCCCTTCTCCCTTCTCCCCGAGTATAAAAACAGTAAACATACCTACGAACCCTCGCAACCTCACCACTATCCTCCCGCCTTCTCTTCTTCCCCCCGCCGCCCTCTTGCGGAACTTGCGCTATCGAAGGCATATTCTATCCTTCCCTCGTGTTCGTCCTCCTAAGAACCCTCGTAATAGCCGGTGACGCTGACCCTCGCTCCGTTGAAGTATAGACAATTCCGCTCTCAAAGATCGTATTTCGTTTTCGTTTTGTCGAGAGATCGCGAATATGAAACCGGAGTCTATGTAGGTAGGTAGGTCGAGTTTGGTAACGTAGAAGCTGAGACGAACTCGTGGGGATTCAAAGACGACGGGAGGAATAGATGTCTCGTTGATCAGCTCACCTAGGGAACCAAAACCCACTGCACGTTGTCTTGGGCTGGTTAAAAGTCGAAGTCGGGCCGGAGTTCAGCGGGTAGGTACAGCCTACTTAGGCGACCCCTCCCCTGAACCGAAATCTTAAACCGCCTATTGAAAAGAAAACAAGAAACAAAAATTCTAGAACTCTGTAATAGATAATTAATAGCAGGATAAAGCTGCATTTTATGGTGAGGTTGTGGTTCTAGTTTTACAAGCGTTTTACAGAGTCTTGCTTTTGACAAGACAAGATAACTGAGAATTCCAAATTCCCCGACAACTCTTGGCAGCACTTCAGCCTAGCTCACAGTAGACAAAATAAGTCACTTCAATTGACACAATTTATCAACACTGATAAATCGACCCAAAAGGAATAAAAACTGTCAACACTCTAAGGAAGAGCAAATTAGTAGCGTGCGTATTCAATCCATAATTTTGTTGTATTTTTGCGATTATTTGTCGCTAGCTTATTACGTTGCGATTCAAGTAGGGTAGTAAACTATGCTGCCACTTTTTTTGTCCATCGCCAGCCTAGTTCCCTATAAATGCCCAGAAAGCTAGGCTTCGAGATCGAAGCAGCAACCTGATTACTTCCGATTCCACTGATAGTTTATATTCTTAACAAAAGTACAAAGCTGGACAAAGTACGCTTGGTGCAGCTAACACCACTTCAACCTTAAGAGAAAGATGCCCTGAATCATTACCTATAAGGAGTTCTTAATTCCAGTGAGCGAAAATAACATCTTCAAAAAATACTTGACCGCCAACAGAATAATAAGAAAGTCGTTAGTAGAACCAATCTCGCCATTAAATTCATTATCATTCGAATAGTTTAATAATCTACCTAGAATGCTGACACTCTTTCTCGGCGGCATCTCAATATTGTTTAGGCTCAAAGAGAGTTCGGTTCGCAATTCAGCAAAAATAGCAGCTCCATCCTCAAAACCACATGGTAAATCTTCTGTACAACTGTTATACTTCATTCGCCAATAAATCAATTGACCACTTCTATCTAGACATCCACTAAATCAGCTGTAAAATAAAGAAGCAAGAACTTAAGCTATAAGGTCTCTTTTACTAAGCTGTTCTAAACTTTCTTAAATAATTCTATCAAGTAAATAGTACTTAGATAAGTAAGTAGAACTTTATACTCTAAGAGCCTTTAGAACCTTATATAATTAACTTAATTAACCTAGCTATATAAAATGTTTAAATTAAGCAATCGTTTTTAAAAGGAGTATAGAGAACCTAGGCACGTTATTTTTACTTAAATTTTAGAAACTTTCTTATATTAACTTATTTAATCTAAAAATTCTCGAACAACGTGATTTGTTAATTAGAATTACTAGAATCCCTTAATACTTCAAAGTAGTAATATAAATGATTAATCACACAATTTACGAACGAATTATACCAGAACAGAGACAATTCAAGTTATTTCGATATTCACTTCTCAAAGACTGAGAAACCTCTATAACAACTAACTAGTATTTAAGACAAAGCTGCTTCTAACAGTTCCTCTAACTGCTAGCGATCGACATCTAGAATTCTATAGCACTTCCAGACCTATATAGTGGAAATATTCATACCTTTTTAGATTCATATGGAAATATCTAGAGTAGACCTCTGATTCCTTGGAATATTCTACGGAATACTATCTTTTCAGGAGTAAAACCAATAATCCAGGTACTAAGAACACCCACCCTCTAAGCCTCGCCTCCCTTGAAGTAAAAAGAGCAAAGTAAAAATAAAAGTACTAAGAGCCTACAGTACAAACCAGAAACCACAGAGACCTAAAATAGAGCTTAATCCACTCGCTTTCGCTGCTTATTACACGTAAAAATAGAGCTTGAAATTCTCTTCACAAAATCACGCTAAAATGCCTTCTGTTTCCTCTAACTTTTACTATACTCAGGAACTTTGGATCTAGTTGATATTTCTCTGGAAATATCTATTCTATTTGGAAGGCCGCTCTGAAACGTTCTAGGAAAAGGTGTTCGATGGGAAGTTCCACTGGACTCTCTTCTAGATTCCGATCACTGCTCACCGCCTTCCGCTCAGTGATAAATTCTACACGGAACAACTCAAGTGATTAAAAATTGGAAAATATACTGGTAAGGAAGTATGCTATATCGTATATAAGCTTTTCACTTCCTCTAGGTTAATTCGTTGAAGTAAAGTTATTATTTTAATATGTACCACCTTATCTCGCTCGTACCCTGCCCCAAATTTGAAGCCTTACACAAGTCGCTATATTTCAGGGGAGGATTGCGGTTAGATACTTTCTTATAAGCTCGCTTACCTTGTCATCTTTGGGTCTCAGATACCTTCTGAGCACTTCACTGCTAGCTACCTTCTAATAACATTCTCCCATCTATATAATCTTTCTTCTTAAAGAAAAAAGAAAAAAAGGGGATAACAAAGAAAAGCTGCCCGTGGATAAAGTATCAAGCAAATAGCAACCTCTAAATATAAATAATATATTGTTACAAGAGGAAGAATAAAATTCACCCTATCAAGTCTTGTCTTACAGCTTCGACAAGTCCCAAGTACATTCAAGAAACATCACGTTTTTGAGAATTCGTATTCCATGTTTTTCATTAATTGTATCTACTATTTTGAAATGCCTTATGCTGATGTTTTATGCTGATGCAACCCCCACCCCAAATGCCCAGGTAACGCCAGAAAAGACCATGCAACCAGAAGTATCCATTTTCGATTTCCATCCCCTTCCTTCCCTTCCTCCCCCTTGGTTTCCCAAACCCAAACCAAAACCATCATATACCCCCCACCAAAAGAACCCAACACCATCACGACACAGGAACCCCTAATTCAACCCCCTAAAATTCTCCCACCCACATTTACACCCCCCATCCCCACCATCGAAACCCCCCAGGTTCGGATCACTAACGCTCCCCCCAAAAATACTATTCGCAGGATTCACAACGACTCCCCCAAACCCCCTCTGCTCAAGCATAACTTTCTGGCTCCCTTCCACATTCTTGCCCTCCCCATCAACCGCATAACAGTAAAGCAACTTAGTCTTCGCATCGCCCCCATGTCTATCCACCGTCACCGTCACAGGATAAGGAAAAGACCCCGGCTGAGAATAGTCGTGTCCAGGATCAGGTCCCAGATCACCCGTAGGATGTGTAGAATTAAGTAACTGGGCGGTACCATTCCGACGAGTCCAGATTTGGATGAGGAGTCGTGTTTGAGTCCATGAACATCTAAACCCCGCTTGTTCCTTTGTCGCGCCTCCATTTTGGTCTGCGGTGGAGGTTGTGTTTAGAGGGTCGACGGATTGGAGGAAGATGGAGCGGTCGTAGTATGTGTAGAAACCGTAATGTTCGGTTGGTAGACCACGGTCGTAGAGACGGATAGGTTGTTGACTCGGTAGCGTTAGAAGATTTGCTGGAGCTGCTGTGCCATCTGGGTTTGAAGACGGTGGTGGGATAAGTTTATTGAGATCTGGGAATGGATCTGAGGTGTTATCTGCTTGTCGGGTAACCAAATCCAAGCCTCGCTTTGTGAGGTTGGATTTCTCGGGTTGGAGAAGGGAGATGTAGAAGGGTGTTGATTCTCCAGCTTTTTGGGCTGAGACAATTCCATCCGTGGTATTTCCGAGAAAGAAACCTTCAGCGAAAGAAGGCGGTGCTGGTGAGGGCACAATAGTGATTGCCCTTTTAGCTCTGGCAAGCATCCGTCTAACAAATTGACTAGCAGAAACCGCATTCCCACCAACAGCACGAACAGGAAGTTTCGGATTCCCAGTAACATTGGCGAAAGTAGCATTCGTCTCTGTACTATTATCCCACTGGATATTAAACAAAAAGTTCGGTTGATTACTCTGATTCGGAGCAACCTGTGATTGGATCTCCTTAGGCAAATTACAACTCCACATAGCAGTCGGTGCGATACACCCCGTATTAGCAACGGTGTTGAGGGGAGCAACAACCGTCGACAAACCCGCGAAAATCGGCGGGAAGCCCGTTAAATTAACCCACTGACTGGCCTCAATTCCAGGATTAGATTTTCGATGAAGTTGCGTCGCCAAAACGATAGCGAGGATAATAATCAACAAAAATGCAATGATGAGACCGATGTAACAACGTCGTTTTTTCCGTCCTTCAGCTCCTTTGCGACCGTAGCAACCTCGTTTTGGGATACAACCTCGACCGCGCCATAAACCTCCTGCTTTGTGAGCAGCAGAATCTTCTTTCTCATGGCGTCTGCGTTTTGCCTCTGCTTTCTTGGCTTTTTTGGGCGGAGGTTCGAAATATGCGGCAGTGACAGGCCCATTGCCTCTGGGTGGTAGTTGTGCGGGATAAGAAGAGTTCAAATTCATGGGTGCACGAGTTGGTGCCGGCGTCAACGGGACGTTGTCCATCTGAACTGCTCCAGGACCCGCCATGGCATTTTGCATTCCTGGTGTTATGGGCCCAGGAGACAATGGTTGTTCTAAGGCATGACCTGGTGGAAAGACCGCTCTATAACGAGGGACTCGAGATTGGGGAGGTGAGTATGCTGGTGGAGGAGTATTTTCTGGGGATTCATGGACATGGTTGTTGGCAATTATCGTTTGAGGTTGCTGCTGCATTACCACCACAGGTTCAGGTTGCACGACTTGTCTTCTGGATGAAATGGAAGATTCAGGCCGGATGAATGGATTGTTGCTCTGTAAAGCTCTCGAGTTATTTTCCACGGGCGATATTGGAATATCCCTATCATTTGAACCTGGCCCCGAAGAAGGGAAATTAGAAGCTGGACTCTCCAAGTGGCGTGGAGAACCTGGTGCATCGCCAGAAAAAACAAAAGGTACGGTGACTGCAGATGCCTGGACTTTGTGTCCCGATTTCCGATCTACAGGCGAAACTGGAGATTTTGAATCCGTTGGCTCGACGTTCCACCATGAATCTGACTGTATGGTTGTTGATGTTGCAGGTGTGAGTGGAGAGAATTGCTTCTCCCATGTTTTTCCATCCCTTTCGGCCTCGTGGGCAGCAGCAGCAGCAATTGCTAGATTAGGAAGAGCAGGCGGTTGTTGATGTTGGGGATCTCTCGTCATGGATGCAAATGTATTTGATCGAGTTAAAAATGGAGTTGTGATATAGTTCCACCATCCTTTTGAATGTCGACGTGGGGTAGCTGGTGTAGCAATATTTCCATTTTTTGAACCATCAGATACTGAAACCCCACGCGCAGACCTGACAATGATAGGACTCACGTCTTCCTCAAAGATGGTGCATGAAGAAACCACACGAGAATTTACACTCTCATCCTCCCAAACAGTTCCATCATCGGTGTCCGGAGAGAAGCAGCTCTTTTGAGCTGCAATTCGCTGTTGCTCTTCTTTGAGGATCGTAGTGGGGACTTTTGGCACTGGAGGGGCAGCTCTGTTCTGTTCAATGCTGGCTTGCGAGTAGAAGCTCGAGGTGGCTGAATGCTTTTGTCCATTGTACAAGCTACCTTCGTCGAATGGAGACCAAGTAGATCCTTCATTTGCAGGTGTGATGACAATGGTAGGAGTTTCTGGTACTTGCATGATTGGTGTTCGGTGTTGGTAACTTCGAACGATATTCGAAGTCTCAGAAGAAGCTGTCTGAGGACTTATGGGGTGCATCGAGACATCTCGGGAGGGAATGGAAAGGCCAATAAATATGGGACGATCATTTGGTGATAGATCATCGTATGGGTCGTGTGGTGTAGGTGCGAGAGTTGCCTGGGTTGGAGCTTGTACTGGCACAGGCACAGCGGCTGGTTCTTTATTTTTCAACGATTTCCAAAATCCACCGGTCTTCTGTTTTGGCCCGCCATTCAGTGCATCAAGGGCTGCTAAATCGACAAAACAACCAGGTTGGGTATTTTGTTTTGGAGCTTGCAATTGTGCTGGTGCTGGGTTTTGCCTTGCAGAGAAATCCGTCACCACTTTTATTCCCGCCTTTGCATTTTGTTTTCTCTGCCTCCCTCTCGATTTGTGTCGAATTGGTTTGTGGACGGAGTATCGTTTGTCTGCTTTTCGTGTGGTGCTTCGATTTAAGAGTTTCACGTTCGATCCTCCATTGCTTTCGGGCAACTTTGAGGATTTCGGTTTCGTTGGCGGGGTAGACTCTCCATCGACCCACCATTCGTACGCATCACTATCACTATCGTCGCCGTCAAAGGGTGTATCGAAAGGATTTGTTGCGGGTCCTGCCGAAGGACCTTTCGAGGTGCCATTTGACTTTGCGGTCGTGCCAATTACGGCAGACATATTTGTATTGGAGAATATCCAGAAAGCGAGAATTGATTCCTAAAGCTGATCGAGTTGATAAGTACTGACCGGTGATTCGAAAATTGTTGTAGCTGTTGTAACTTGCAAAGTTTGCGAGTGAGTGGAAATAGCTGGTTGGATTTTCCGTCGTAACAGGGAAGGAATGACCGGAGGGCTGCACAATGCAAGTATGAATCCAAAATCTCTAAGAAAAATCTAAAAATGGTACAATTTGACAAAGGAAAGCTATTGTGTTGAGCCCGGTATTGTGGTGGGAACAATAGGCGGGCGGGGTGACAATAGGATAGTGATTATCGAGTAACAATAGGTGAAGACAAAGGTAGAGACCGTGACTTGGACGCAGGAGCAACAAAGACACAAGGAAAAGAGAAGAGTACGTGTATGAGAAATGGATGAAACGAAAAACACATGGCCAGACGGTCATGTATATGGTCGCGGAGGCTTGTACGCTCATTTGAAGCTCGCTCTGCCTGAACCCGGATGGCGATGTCAAGGGCACAGCATTACCAGGCTGTTTCGCAGGCCATGGGGCCATTCTCATTCGACGACAGTCGCAGATGGAGACATTACGGCCTCGGAATGAGGTTGTGGCCATCGTCTTTGGCTGGATATTGTTGCAAATACGCGCCCACGAAAATGCGTGCAGGCACAGTTATTGGCGGGCGCTTGGAGAATCGAGATTCGACGAGCCAGGGCCAATGAGGGGGGTTGTCAATGAAGCATCGCGATTGGGAAAGGCCGATGGTGGAAAAAGAGGCTCGAAAGGATTCAGATCAACCGGGTTGGCAGAGAAATCAAGTGATTGGCATGAACCATGAATCTGCTCATTTTGAGCGTGGTGTTGGTGTTTCTATTGTGAGCAAGAGAAGCGGAGAAATAGTGAGGCGAGTAAGGTAGGGGTGGTTGAAATTGATACTTTACGCTGCCTCAGGCGAGATTATCCTGCCATTTACTCACCGCTTTCTTGGCGCTTTAGCTCTAGTCTCTTTTGATGGTGCCCCCCTTTTTCCGAAGCTTGATTGAATCCACCCAGCCCGTGTTAATGGTGTTGCGAGGCAATTCTTCCCGAGAGCTGCAGCTCTGCTGCAGTCGATAAGCTTAATTTCTTACCTATTTTTCACTGTTGGATAGACTTTGATTTTAAAAAGTTGGTATTCTACGTAAAATAGTCAACTATTTACTTCAACGCCAGATTAGGAGTTGCTCGTAGTGAGAATACTAAAAAGTCCGGAGTACGAGTAGCAAAAGCGACTTCCATTCCCGTTTAGGTGACTTACATTTGCGACGCACCTCTCCAGCTTATCTGAAGAAGTCTTCTGTATGGCCACACCGCTTCTGTAGGCAGCCGTGGAATGCAGCTACTCGTATGCACCGAGATGAAGTAAGTGAGAGATCGTTTGTCTACTGATGTCAAGATACTAGGAACAAACTCTTAGCTGTTGTCGGTGCATGAGGCTAAATTAGCAGCCCAGCTAATTCAGGGGATAGAATATGTCTAAGGAAAATGGTGGGGATACGTCTAAAGACCAGACGCCATTCATTTCGACAATTGTTGAAGTCTTCAAAGGCTTCAAGGCTGATGATCCATTCTCAATTTTCCTTATCGGACGGAAATGAGATCCCACAAGGCCGGACTGTAAACCCCCACCGGGCTCTAGATTCTTCTCCAAAACACAGGAATCAATGTTGGGAAGAATACTCTGTTGCCTCTTGAAGTCATCGTGAGATAGATAAATAGCTTCAATTACGTGATCATCTAATCACATCCCGTCTTTTTCTGCCAACACGAGGCTGATAAGGGGGTTGTGATCAAGCGAGAAGACAGTCCTATCAAAATGCTGACTGGCTGAGATAAAAGCGGAAAAGACTGGCAACTCCAAATTGACATTTACCTGCCAAGACAGCACTTTAAATCTCATAGATTGCCTTTAGATTTCCCCCTCATCCTTCTGTTTCTGACCTTAGGTGACACCTCATCCATTTCTTGTGACTTCATACATTATTCTCGCCGTAGTCGTCTCTCCCACTAAAGCTCTCTCAACTGGCATCGGCTGACGCCAAAACGAGATCGCTGCCCCCGTAGAAAGGCCGTCGCCAAGCCTTGTCGACAATTACTGTGTCCGTTCCCAAACACGAACTTTCTGATCGCAGCAGCCAAAGGCCATCGCAGCATTTGAGCAGTCCTGCATTGGATTTGTTGCAGAGGCTCCGCTGACTTTCCCATCCACCGCGCATACACGACCGACCGACTTTCCGCACACGAGACGAGGCGAATCGAGTTCGCTGCCTCTTCGGAGAGACCCTTCAACTCAACATTTTCATACCAGAAGGTCTGAGAGCCCTCTGGTATTTCTGCTCCTCGTCCTGGCGTCCTTAACTCCCACCTCTTTTTCTTCTGCTGGCGGGTCGTTTTCTCATCGACGACGTCGCTCTTCCGCTGCGAGCTCAGGAATCCCCGCCAGTCTTAATACCCACGAGTCCTCTGGAATCGATTCGGATACCTCGCCATCGCGAAACGCCGTCACCATCCTACCTCCTATCCCTGGTACGCCCAATATTCCCATGACGCTGTCGCGCAGTCCGTCTCCTCGGCCAGGAGGTGGATGGGCAAGCCCAGGACTCAGTAGCCCCTATATCGATGTCAGTGGACGATCAAGTCCGGCCGCAGGTTATCGCGGTTCCAATGGTGGTTCGTCGGTAACATGGGAATCTGCCAAGGCAAAGAGTGAAGGTGTCAATGGATATCCATCATTTTCCACGCAGAATAATGGGTTCTTCAATCGACACTACAGATCCATCTCGAACAGCTTGCCCAGGTTCAATGGCGGATCAGAGAAGAGCTATGCTGAGAAGGAGAAGCTGGGGAGAGGCCGGTGGTTGCCAGCAGATGGAGGTAAATTAGCAAGGCTACGAATTATGGCCAGGAATACTTCACGAAAGACACGGATGCGGCTGTTGGCGATTCTTGCTTTCATTGTAATGATCATTCTCTTCTATACCACACGTAAGCTTCCCAAATCCCATGCTCGTCCCCAAACGAAGCTGACCAGATATAGCTTTGCATTACTACTGGCGAAGGAATAAATATCTAGGAGGTGGTAAAAAGTTTGTAATAATACTTGCCGCCAATCAAGGAGGTGGTGTAATGGAGTGGAAGGGTCCTCGAGAATGGGCCATTGAGCGCGATAGTGTACGAAATAAACGAAAGTATGCTAATAGATGGGGATACGAGCTGGAAATTGTCGATATGAGCACCAAGAAGAGATACGCTCACGAATGGAGAGAAAGTTGGGAGAAAGTCGACACAATTCGAAATTGCTTGAGGAAGTATCCTGATGCTGAATGGTATGCGATTCCACTAATTTACAATTTATTCTGCTAACATATTCCAGGTTTTGGTGGATGGATCTTAACACTTTCGTTATGGAGCCTTCATACTCTCTTCAATCGCACATCTTTAACAGCCTCAGCGCAAACACCTACCGCGACATCAACGAATATAACCCTCTTAATATTACCCACCCTTTCTCATCGGTTCACCTCGACGCCGAAGCTCGTAGCCCTGTTGGAGATGGAAAGCAGAACTCGATCAACTTGGTTGTTCCCCAGGATTGTTCGGGATTCAATCTCGGATCGTTTTTCATCAAACGAAGCGCATGGACCGATAGATTACTCGATGTCTGGTGGGACCCAGTTGGTTACGAACAAAAGCACATGGAATGGGAACACAAAGAACAGGATGCCTTAGAATTCCTCTACACCAATCAGCCATGGGTTCGACCACACACAGCATTCATCCCACAGCGATCAATCAACAGTTTCCCACCAGGTGCCTGTTCCGAGAATGGAAACGACACTCGAATTCATTACAACGAGAAGGATCGAGATTTTGTCGTGAATATGGCAGGATGTGAATGGGGACGTGATTGTTGGGGCGAAATGTACAACTACCGCGAGTTGAGCAATTTCCTGAACCGCAACCCATGGGAGTTATTCAAGGAGGAGTTTGTGGCTGTTATTTGGTTCAAAATCACCGGACATAAGGTCAAGTTATAAGGGGAGGAAGAATACATAATGTGCCGAAGATGTTTTTGATGTTTCTCATGCACTTATCTGGAATACCCCAACCTTCGTTCTTCTCTACCCGCCTGCGGTACGGATTTCGCATATCCACAGTGGAGTTGCTTACTTTTGATTGGGTTTGCATTTTTCTTGGTTTCTGCACTTACTGTGGAGGAGTTCTTTTTTTCTCTTTTCGTTTTCTTACCCACAAGAGATGTATAGGTTCATTAGATGGATTGGCATGTATTATATGACGACAATGTTGAAAATATTCACCGAAGAGACCACTCAACCATCTGACTAATTTATGTGACGCATCTAAGTTTGAGGTAGGCAGTCAAACAGCTGACCGAGGCTGGGGAATGGAAAAGGGTCAGAGGGAGGATAACTTTTATATAAACTTTTGGAGGACTCATTTTACAAAGGAGTCAGACGTAGCGTGTTCAGAAGAAAAAGGCCATGTTTTATGGAGATAGCTTTCCTCGTTTCAAGCAGTTTATTCGTGGACCAAACAATTGCACTCGCTTATTTTTGAGGGCTGTAGTGGACCAATCACGGGGATGTTTCGATCTGGTGGGGGGATGATCTCAAACAAATTGTCCACCCCTCGAGTTAACCTCCGACTTTGCGAAATGGGGTTTGTTGATTGAGTTACGAACGTCTCTCCGCCAGTTGACGAGATCAGCAGTCTGGTATCCCAAGCTTGCGGGTCGATGGAGGCGCTTTAGAGGGCAGTGGCTGTTGCAACGGACATGCATGCCGCAGCCACTCCATTAAGAGGAAACTCGTTCATCTCATTCTTCGAAACCACCCCAGCCCTGTGGGGAGTAGATCAAGTGAACCTATCCTGACCTTTGGGTAGTGGCCTAGCCTTCTAGATGTCTGTGTGGGAGGTCTCATAGGAGGGTTGGAGGGTTGGAGGGATGGAGGGGTGGAAGTTTGGAGCTCTGGCCTAACCATTTGACTGCTTACTCACAGACCTGGCGCGCAAGCTCCTGCTCCGTATATCTTCTCTTTGTTTCCCGTTTTGTTTCTTTGTTGTGAGTAGTAGTTGATCTCCATTTTTCGCTTCTTTGTTCGTTGATTTCTTCTTCGCGGCTTCGCTTCTTGCTATTGGTGTGAGAACAATAGGAACTTCACGATACCTATTCTTGGAATTCTTTGACGGATCTACGAGCAAGTTTCTCAATAGCCTAGTATCGTCATTGTTATTATACATTGATTGTCATTACACGCTGTCATTTATTCACGACCAGTCAACTTGCGCCTTTTTATATATTTTGACATCGCTCTTTCGAGTCTCTCTTTCGAACCCTTTACACGAGCTTTGGTCTCAACATCAGACGTATCACGATATCACGATTACGATCACTTTCATTCTAACTACACACATACAATCATCCCAGCATGTATACCTCTTCTCTCCTTCTGGCCTCCGTTTGCGCAGCCGGTCTCGCAAACGCAGCCTACACAATCAAAGACTCCTTCAACTCGACCAATTTTTTCGACGGCTTCACGTTCTTCTCCGGTACCGATCCAACCAACGGATTCGTTGCCTACCAAACTGCCTTGAGCTCCAACAACAGTGGTCTCGCAGGTTACAGCGATGGAGCTGCTTATTTGGGCGTTGATTCTACGACAGTGAATCCTACTGGTGGTCGACAGTCTGTACGCCTGGAGAGCAAGGCGAGGTGGACGAAGGGACTGTTTGTGGCGGATATTAAACATATGCCTGGGAATGCATGTGGGGTTTGGCCTGCTTTTGTGAGTTTATTTCCTTCTCATTTTCCTTTTCCTTTTCACCTCTCCCAAAAATCACACGGAAATGTATATGAAGAGAAAGCTAACAAGTTCATAGTGGACCTTCGGCGAGCCCTGGCCAACAAAAGGCGAAATCGACATCCTCGAAGGCGTAAACCTCCAATCCAACAACTCAGTAACCCTCCACACCTCCCCGGGCTGCACCACGTCCGCCTCTGGCTCCGACCCCCTCTCGACACTCCAATCTGGTGATTGCACAGGCGAAGGAAACTCCGGATGTTCATCGCACTCCAATAAACCCGGAACCTACGGTGATGACTTTAACGCGCAAGGCGGTGGAGTTTACGCCATGGAATGGACTTCAGATGCCATTTCCGTTTGGTTTTTTGCGAGAGCAAGTATTCCTGCGGATGTTTTGGGTGAGAGTCCGGATCCGAAGGGATGGAGAAATCCGATGGCGAAATTCAGTGGTGGGGGATGCTCGATTGATAAGTATTTTGCGGAGCAGAAGATGATTTTCAATACTGCCTTCTGTGGGGACTGGGCTGGCAAGAGCTGGGACGCGGAGCCGAAGTGTAAGGCTCTTGCGGCGAGCTGTGATGCTTATGTTGGGCAGAATCCTCAGGTGTACAAGGAGGCTTATTGGTTGATCAATTCTGTTAAGGTCTTTCAGAATGGGGGAGCTGCGAAGAGGGAAGTGGTTTTTGAGGGCTAGGTTGGGGGGGTGGGGTACGATAAGGGGGTGTGGTGAAGGGACGCTAGACATCTTCTCTCTTTTTCCATTCTTCGTTTCTTGCTCGCGAGCGAGCGGGCCTTTTTTGGCCCAATTTTGAACCTGTTTCTTTCCTTTTCGTTCTCTTTTGCTCGTTTCTTCTTCTTCTTCTTTTTCCTTGTCTTTGGCGCAAACAAGGAGTTTGGCAGAAAGATACCTACTTTTTATAGACCCTTACTTTGTTTTGTGGCTTTTCCTTGGAGTTTGCGGTACACTGGTGTATCGGTGGCATTTCTGTACATACATTGGGTGGCTGCTTTTGTTGAAATTCGGGAATGGATGGGAGGATGAGATACCCTGGACAGATGAATATAGATGCTTGTGAATCGAATTTTATAAGATTGACTTTAAGTTTCTTTTTTTTAAAAAATGTGACGTGATATGGGTGATTTGATTCTTTTTCGCTATGATGAATTAAAACGAGTGTTTTCTACAAGTATTGCTCAACATTGTAAAACTAGGCGGGAGCAATTGGTAGAGGACTACCAAACATAAAGCGAACTCGTTGAGCAAGATATTCAGCATGAGCTCTGTCTTCACGAGACTTCGCTTCAAGTTGCTGGTCACCTCTTAACTTCTCAATCCTAGCTTCCTCACGCTTATGTCTTTCTTCCTCCACGAGATCTAAATCATCTATGTCCTTCATTCCCGTCTACGCCCTTTGGGCAGCTTTCAAGTCTGATATACCGTCCTTCTTCTTCAGAATTGTTGAGATTTTCGTTGCTGCTTTTTGAATTATCTTTTCGCCAATCCCAAGCCATGCAATTGTTCCCAGCTCAAGATTGGCGGCGTCTACCAAGCTGAAATCGAATAAATTGGCATGCTTCGTGTAGATGTCGGCTTCGTATAGGAGATCGTCGCCTAATATTACATCTACTCGGAGATTCTCAATGACCTCGAACTTCGCCTCGATGAAGTATTCGGGATTCTCTCCAAAAGTGTCCTTTGATCTGATCCTCCTCAGGGTATTTTGTATATCACCGTTCGCAAGTTGAATATGCCTAGCGACAGTCAGATCGATGAATGGTGTGGTTTCTTTGGCAAAACCCAAGGAGATGACGTTACTAAAATACAGCGCTCTCGCCAGGCTAGTCTAGTCTTTCAGGGTACTGTTACAGGGCCTCGAGGCTCTACCGAGACGCAAAAAACTTCCGCACCTTAACAAAACAACAATAGAATGCTCAAAATAAATCCCAAAAATACCCCAAAAATCTAGAATGAATCCTTAATACCGAATTAACAACATAGTATAGTTGCATCTGTTTTGATTGAGCAGTTGTGGTTTGTTCTCAAGTTAAGGTACTTTTTTCAGAGGGACAAAATATGAATTTTTCCCCCTCCCAGCAGAGGGACTCTTTGGGGACGTCTTCTCAGCCTCTCCCTAGTACTAAACTACTAGTAGTATAGCGAAGGTTATTAGAAAAATACCTCAAAAAATATAGAATAAATCTTTGATTACCAAATGATAATATAAAGAAGTTACAACCATTTTAATTTCACGTTTTAAGACTATTTTTGGAGGGAACAAGTTAAGACGTTTTTTCCCGTTTCTGAAGAGAGGGGCACTTCAGTGTACTACCCTGTATTCTCTATACTTTTGATAGCGTCATCTGTAACATTTCCGATCGAAGTAAAAACCCCGAAGTAAAATAAGATCTCCGAGTGGAGTAATATCTTCGAGCAACCAGCCATTCACTAAACAGGAGAGTTTGAATGAAGTTTCATATAGATGGAATTCGATAATTCTGTAGATTACTTTTCTTTTTGAAGACTTAAGCATTCGTATATAATTACTTGATTCTACTCAAACTCAATTTCCGAGTTGCTCTGAGTTTATATGTCCTTTATAAACACACCATTCTCAAAATATTCAACAAGATCCAGCTAATCATGAAGCTTCATGGCCAACCATCTCCCCAACACCACCTCCCAGACCTTCGCCCGTTCATACGCCCACCAACACTCATCCCGAGGAAGTAATATCCTCACAGCACGATAAAAATGATACAGTACAAAGAGTGCATGTGGATCACTCTTTTGTATCAGGGTAACAAAAGGTCCACGACATGTAAATGGAAAACTCCAAATATATCTTATCAATTCGGGTGATAATCGAGATTTTCCATCATTTGTGAATTCTTCGGTTTCGGGTTGGGTCTCAGGGAGGAAGGAGAGGATGAGAGTTAGGGTGTTGATTATTGTTGTATAAGATCTAGGCTCCGACGATTCATGCTCTTGTTCTGAGGCGGGTAAGATTGACTGGTTCGCTTTCTGGAATAATGGAAGTGTGCTGTTGATTTTCTCCTTGGTGAGTGATGTTTCGTACGCGAAGAAATCTTGATATTTGGTAATCGTCTTCTCACTTATACCCGAGACTTCGAGGAGGAAGTCTCTCGGGTTCTTTGCTACGTGTTGCAAAAGAATAGAAGATTCGACCAAACTAGGATATTCGTGAAAACTCTTCAAAAACACCTGTTTCAAACTAGAGCTAAGTGTAAAAATCTTATCATGTGCGGGATCGAATTCTAATTCTTGGCGATCGCTGGGAGAAGGAAATTCTGTACTACTCCAAACTTCATATTGTAATAACACAGATGTGGCGATGAAAGCATCGATGTTGATTGGTATGGAAGTATTTGGTAGTGAGAGTTCAAGTTGAAATTGAGATAATGCTTGGGATAAGTGGTTAGATGCCGCTATGTTGTGTTTCTTTTCCGATGGTTGGAGGGTAAAAAGATGACGGGCTGAGACGCTGAAGATGGCGGACATGAGGAAATCGTGGTGGAATGCGAGATTGCTTTCCCAAAATGAGGAGGGGAGAAGAAGTGTTTGCTTTGTGTGGGTTTGGAAATGGTGGAATAGGTGGAGATGAGACAGGTTGATGACTTCGCCGGGGATATCGGGGATGGATGATGAGATGGGGAGTCTTGAAGGTGTTGGTGTGATGAGAGGTCGGGTTTGGCTGGGACATTTTTCGTGTCTAAGTAGGCAGTTTTGACAGGGTGATTTTTCGTTGCACTGTCGATATTCAGGTTTAGTTCCCAGAAAGGGGTGGTGTTTACGACAAGGTTGGGGAATACAAACCTTCACTCGCCTCTTCCTGCAATTTTCGCATCCCTTCCTTGACTTTTTGTGTGAACGTCTTTGTCTGTATAGATCAACACCTAATCCCTTTGGGACCTCGGAAAGGACCTTCTCGGAGTTCGACGTGGGTGTGAGAACGAAGGTATTGGTGAAATTTAGCGATGATTGGCCAGAAGAAGATTTCGATGTGTTTAGGAACATTATGGATAGTAGAATATAGAAAGTATTGCAATGTATACTTGACTGAAAGAGGAATACGAAGTAGAGAGTCTGATGGGTTTAACGGATTTTAGAACCATCCGTATGCATGTGATTGAAAGGTGGATCTCTGATCTGCGACAAGGTGGTGTTGAATCAGCGCTAAACTACTTTGAGTGGTACGAGACTAAAGGGGTAATGAGCTGGCTCGCTTAACACCCATGCCCAGCCAGAAGTATGTCAGTTTTTTCAACACAGATCGGGAAGTACGAGCCCATTACAGTATCTTGATTTCAAAGTATGATTGTTCTCATTGACTAGTCATTCCAATGCACCACAAAAAATGAACATGCCATATATAAGTACATTATCACCCCCACCTCAGAAACACATCCACAAAACCACTCAAACTCACAAGATGGTTTCGCTCCCAACGATCATCAAGTCCAATGAAAGAATCGCCGCACACCTTCCTACCGGTCTCGTAGCGGTTTTTGTTGGAGGAACCAGTGGTGTTGGCGAATACACATTACTGAAATTTGCCAAATATGTCCCCAAACCCCGAGTGTACATTGTTGGAAGATCTCAAGAAGCAGCCGAGCGCATTGTAAAACAGTGTATGGAGCTCAATCCCGATGGCAAATTCGAATTTATCAAGTCCGATATCAGTCTTTTGGTAAATGTCGATGATGTATGTCGTCAGATCAAAAGAAAGGAAACAATCATCAACATTCTTTTTCTAAGTCAAGGAACTATGGCTTTCAAAACAAGTACGTTTTCTTCCTCTGCCATTGCCTCTTCAATCTTGAGATATCTGCATTACTCAAACAAGCGCCTCAATTCAGTACTAATTGCTTTCACAGAAACAAGCGAAGGTCTACCCCTAGTAATATCCCTAGCAATGCATTCCCGCCTCCGCTTCATCCAAAATCTTCTCCCTCTCATACAAAAAGCTCCATCCCTACGTCGAGTCATAAGTGTTGGTGCAGCAACGACAGAAGGAGAAATCGACACCACAAATATTTCAGGAGACGGATTCCCCCTATTGAAATGGCGTAACCAACTAGCCTCTTGCATCACACTCTTACTCGAAGAAACCTCACGACTTGCCCCAGAAGTGAGTTTTATTCATACGGTACCTGGGGTTGTTAAGAGTGGCATTATGCGGCAAGCAGAAGGCTTTACACTTCGACTCATCATAGTCATTTCATCTCTTTTTGCGCCTTTTTTGCAGACACCGCCGGAAGAGTGTGGCCAGAGACATTTGATGATAACGACGAGTGGGATGTATCCATCACGTGAGGAAACTGATGTTTCTGCTGGCGTGCCTTTGGATGACGGATTGGTTATAGCAAGAGGAAGTGACGGAAATACAGGGAGCGGAGTGTACTCGATTGGTGTTAAAGGCGAGAGTGCACCAACCAGGGTTGAAGAATTGCTAGCGATATTTAGGGACGATGGTACAGCTGAGAAAGTGGTGGAGTACGTCAAGAAAATTGCTAAGGAGATTACGGGGACGGAAAAGATCAACGATTAGACATATGTTGTTGCTACTATTGTGGTGTCTGTCTGGAAGGAGGTGCATAGAACTTGTGTACTTTACTATCTGAAATTTGGGAGACGACGGGGAAAACCTTGGTGGTAATGAAAGCTCTCTTTAAGGGGGAGAAAAAACCTGCCGATTTGAGGCACACCAGCTTCTACCCCGATGCAACCACAACTGTGTTTTTTTTTTGGAAAGCTATAAGACTTAGTACACGTTCTTAAGACTGCTCTAGGGATCGAATGGGATTTTTGTTATATTTTTACGACTTTATTTGGTCCCGTAATACGCTGTGGTAAAGTGTAAAGGGTGGGTGTTTGGTAGGGCGGCCTGTGCCTCAAATCGGCAGGTTATTTCTCCCCCTTAGAGGTTTCCTTGGCCTATTTACTGGTATACATATGCACTTAGCCGAAAAGAGAAGTTAAATGACCTCGACAGCAACCTAAAGTATCATTAAAAAAGAGGTCGATCCCCTTCAAGTCATCTAGTGAAATACTGGAAAGAAACGCACTAAAAGGTGACTGAAGACGTCAAACCCACTCATCTTTTCTCGGCCTTTCAATTTCTACCTCCATCTCCAAACTCGTTCCCTTCGTTCTCGGAGACGATCTCCTTTGACCCATACGACCCGTTGAATTTCAACGGAACAAGTGAAATAACACTTCGGAAGCTTCTAACCACGGAGTCAAAAGACGAGCGACGTATTAAACCATAAAGTAACGGGAGGCATGCGGAGATAAGGCCAAGACTGGAAATAATTGTTGACCAATAAACAAGTTGGGTATTCGTTACTGTATAAATGTTTAGCGAATAGTTTTCAATGCTTGTTTAACTTACATCCCGTATCTAATCCGGGAGGTTTTGTGCTAGCTATTTATTGTGTCAGCTGTTGTTGAAGAAAAAAAAGGAAAGGTATGTTGCTGAGTGAGGAGGGCGTACCGTCTTTAATCTGATAATATATTACGAGCCGGATAATGGATGCGGTGACAGCTCTATGAACAACGAAATCAGCACTGATTTATTCACATCTCTGGGGATACCTACAGCGCACCAAGCAAAAATACACCCGATATAAGAAATTTTCTTGCCTTTGACATCTTCAAACCCCACACCTATTCCAAGAGTCAATTTTCACACACTCTCTATCCTCTACGGTTTCGTATTAACATACCATAGGAATAGGCATGAAGATAACGCCCACGTCGATCACAAAATCCGAAATCGATAATGCCTCCAAAAACATCGGTTGTGAAATACAAACCACCCTTCCTCCTCTATCCCCTGCCCACCAATCTGCAAACTTCCCTTTACAAGCAAACAAAGTGGCCAAAAAGAATCCCAAAGTCCAAGCTACGAGAATAAGAATGAGTAGTGTATTGAGCCTTCTGAAGGTAGCAGATTTGGTAGTGCCGAAGATGCGACGAAAGAAGAAGGTAAAAGAAAGTTTGACGAAGCCAATTTGTGGAATACTGAGCAGTTGTACAATCCACTCAAGCTGGTGATGGCATTAGTACGTGTAAAGACATATTTTGATGTCGGGAGAGACTACCATTGTTGCCAGTCTGACGTGGGATGCACGACTAGGGTCTTTTCTGGGAGGTGTAGCATATCCTATGGTCCCACGTTTTACTCCTATGCATATATTTAGGCATATATAATTACAGCGAAGTGCCTGCAACTTACCTATCACCACGGCTGCACCCATTCCAATCGTGAGAAACTAAGATTTCCGACACAGTGAGCTTCAAATTTAGTTCATCAATGCACAATTTAAGAAGATAGTATGTACCAGTGCAAGAATCAGCAACCAATCCTCAATTACCAAACGAGCACCCGAGATTTTCCGGGCTACAAATCGAAGAACGACTGTCAGAATACAAATACATGGCAATGCGATGCAAACAACGAGCGCATTCGTTGGACTGGGTGGTGGAATTGCCATCTTGTTTTTGGAATTTTCAATTTCAAGTAGAGGAACAAAACAGAGCCTCAGCTACGCGAGATAAAGTGCTGATGAAGAGTATATAGCATGTCTTGATCTCCCCGAGTCCCGACTGGGCGATGAAGGATTCGTTGTAGGATTCAATATTTGTTCAGCCTCCACTCCTTTTATCCAATTACATCTTTTTGACTGCTGGTAAGAAGGCAAGGCGATAATGCTCAAGAACCGTTTTGGAGTTTGGATGTTACACAAAGTCGGAGTAAGCATGTCGGTCATCTCGAAGCGATGATGTGGACCGGAACTCCATTACTTGGCTCAGCGATTTGCTGTTGTGATTGGTCAAGTGAAAGATTTGAGAAGAAGCTAGTGCGATCGAATAGTGGTAGCCTATTTGACAAACCATGATAAAATACTGCAGTGACTCCAGAACTGCATGGAAATGACAATGTAACCTTGCCGAGTCCCGAGAAAACATAGACTATTAGACTTCCGCAACCACTTTCCCATAAGGTTATAAATCAATCAAGCCGGTCGCATAATGAACGATGGATTCATAAGAATGCTTCAAGGCAAGTCACTTCCTAGCTAACGAACTTGAAAATTTCATTGGGTGTCGCTGGGCAATGCCGCCAATGCAGTCTCGTTAAAATCACATCAGAATTAAATTAGAGATACATTTAAACAGGAAAAAGAGTAGCAAAAATGATTCTATCATTTTTCATTTATGCCATGTAAAGAATAAACCACTTCCATAACCTGGTAAAGAGTGTCTAAAAATGCAACCGCGCCCATGCTATGCCCCAAAGAACAACAGAAATCGCTTCAAAACAACGATACAATGAAATCCCAAAAGATCCCTAATCTACAAGAATCCGAGAACAGCAAAGAAAATACCAGCAACGACACCAAGGGCTGGAACAGCGGAGTACCCTGCGATGTTGGTTGCTGTTGCAGATGAACTAGTTGTTGTCTTGCTGGTTGATGTTCCATTCGTAGTTGAGTTGGATGAAATAGAGGTAGTTGCTGCTTTTGCTGAAGACACAACACTCCTTACACCAGATGCAACGGCTGTGGCTTGCGATAATAGTCTGCTTCCGTCGGTGTTGGTGGCAATGACACTTTTGGCGCTGGAGACGAAACCTGAGGCGCGTGAGAGGATGGGGGAACCGGCTGCATTTGGAACTGTTGCTTCTGAAGCAATACTTCTAATTGCTGATGCTCCTTCGCCTAATTTTGAAGAAATAGCACCGGCACCTCCACCGATAAATGATGGAGCTTCGGAAACCTTGCTTTTAATTGCTGATGCGGTTGATGTTGCTTCGCCTAGTCTTGAGGTAACAGCGCCAGCTCCACCTCCAATGACAGAAGTTGCTTCAGATAACTTTGAGCTTGCTCCAGGTCCTAAAAGTGATCCGACAGTTTCAACCGGTCCGGGACCACCAGCAACAGCTGAACCAACAGCGCCCGCTCCATCTCCGATCTTTGAAGCGATATTGCCAAAGTTTGGAAGTTGTGGCTCTCGTTTGTCAACAGGTGCTTGGTTGTTTGCGATGGCTGAGCCGGCGAGGGCGAGAAGGCAGAGAGGTGTGATTTGCATTTTGAGGGTTGAAGAGGAACTAATGGGAAAGTTGATAGTGTTGCAAAATTGAGAATGCAAGGCGAAAAGGTTAAGATATTACTTGATGAGAGATGAGATTGAATTGTGATGAAGAGAAAAGAAATGGAAGATATGCGATTGAAGCCAAGGGAATTGATTTGCTTTATATTCATAATATTCATCACCATCTTGGTGGGTCGGGAAATCACCAGGGTACTTCACCTGAAAAAACCTTCGAGGCTTATGGAGAGAAAATACAAGAATACGGAGTAATGCTCGCCGCGTGTCACCCGGGCGCGGTGCAAATCGATTCACAGCCACGGCAATTGAGGCCTTGGAAGCACATGGCATTTTGGCATCTTCGTTCAAAATTCATGCAAGGAGGGGAAGGGACGAAAACCGTAGATCACCCAGAATAAATCTGGACATGTGGAGCTTCTGGAAGGGGTGGAAGGGGTGGAAGGGTGGCGCAATTAGAGGGGCAAGCGATTGAAGCATAGTTGGAAACGTCACCTCCTGACCCCAGGTATGGGTTTCTGAAACCCAACGCCGCGGCCAAACTAATTCATCCATACCAATTTGGCGAAAGATCTTCCCTTTTTAGAAAAGTATTTAAGGATAGCTCTATAATATACGCAATCAAGGTCATTTTACTCTTATCCAATCAATGAGCCAGAGATCTGATCAAAAAGGTTCTCTGAAAATGGGGTTTGATCCACTTGTTTACAAAAGCAGTATTTTAAGCGAGGACACAAGGGGAGAAATAATGTGCCGAATTTGAAGCACAGGCCACCCCGCCAAAAGCAACACCTAGGTGTCAAAAAATGTCGCAAGAATACGAAGAAAAGATTAAACCATTCTCAAGGGTGTTATCCAGAAGTCATGAGAGCACCAGAGATTTAAACAGAAAGCATTGTTTGTGTACTTGGTCCCCTAGGCTAAATCAACCTCATTATTCCCTCCCTTTAGAGAATTTCTTTGAGCTTTTGAGGAAATCTATCCATGCAATCTATTCCGCCAACGTAACTACAAAGCCTTTTCAAGGTCGACAATAGAGCAATTCCGGGCTTGCCAAATCTGGCTGCTGGCTCTCATACCTGCTGCCCCATGATTCCCCCTATGATACATAGGTCCATGAGTTATCATGTGTGCTAACAATGCTGCAGGTATGATCATGAAATACTTCTTCTACCGAGAGAATGGATATCTTGTAGTAATACTAGGAGAAATGTTTCTTTAAGGGGAGAGAAAGAATATGATTTCAGCTTTCCCTTTCTTTTGACTTAGTATTCAGTCGAGATCTAGAGTGATGTGTTCTATGGTGTTCCGCAATACGAGGTATTGCGCAAATAGACGTCTATTTGCGCAATTTCCATCTATTTGGATAATAGACTAAGTAATTCCGCGATTATTTTTACTAGTCTAATTGCCTAATTAGACTAAGAAAAATGTAGTAAATTTAAACTCCTAAATACAAAAATGAAGCTATTCCTAGCTTACTTCTTCCGCCTCTTTAGCCTCTCCATCACTTATGATCACTTCAATAGGCTTATTATCACTTATTCTTGCCCCCTTTCGCTTACGCCCTGCTCTTTGCATCCTAGAGAGTGCTCCACGCCCATTGGTCAGTTGCCACGCCACGCCTAGCTTAACCTTAGGCTGCTTTTGTACATTAGATCTTATAAAGAGGGATATACGCTGGGGGGGTTGGAGATTTTCCCTATTAAGCTCGTAGTGCTAATATCTCCTACTTAAAAGTCTATGCTTACACGTTAATTAGTAGCTGCTAGGATAATAATCGTTAACTCAGTAGAATATATATACTAGTTCGGTCTTTAGCCGAAGTTATAAGGGGACAAGAAGTATAACTATAGCTCCTTTTATAAAAACTTTAGCTGCTTTAAGAGTGTTTTTTACTAGCATTCTCTCTCTTACTTATTTATTCTTTGTAGAAACTCGTTTCTCTATCTTAGAAAGTATTAGAGCTTCAGTCTCTAGAGCTACATCAGCATCTAATACTTCTTCTTCTTCGGGCCTACTAAGAAGTTAGTAAAAGAGAGGTAAAAAGAGGGGTAATATATACGTATATAGGTTGAGCACCAGAAAGCCAGTAAGGCTTTCTACTAAACCAGGCCTTAAAGGGAGCAACGTAAGCTAGGAGTACAGCAGTAGGTATAAGGTTAATAACTTCTTAAAGTTCTAGAAGTAGTGAAACCCACTCCTGGAGGCTACCGGCTCGGTCTATACAGAACGTAGAGAGACGAGCTTTAAATGTGCTATTTATCTTCTCTATACTCCCCTAGGTTTAAGGTAATAGACACGACCGCGAATCTACGTAATAGGTGGATTTCGTAACTCATATAGTACTATAAGCTCTCCCTTAAACTTAGTACCGTTGTTATAATAGAATTTATAAGAGGAACCGTTGTTCGAGATCTAGTAGGCTATAAAATGATTAGTTTTTATTAAGTCAAAGTAAGGTAAGAATATACTAATAGCCTCGGCAATAGTCTTACTCTTCTTATTCTTTAGAGTATATAGCTACACGTACCTTAAGAAGTAATCTTTAATCTAGAGGATCTACTTAAAGCTCTATAATTCGTTATATCTAGGGAAGAAGGGTAGATTAGGTTGAGAAGTAAAGTCTATAAGATCTATATAGACTCTATTAAAGCAACGGCGTAAGGTGATTAGCTAGATAATAGTCGGTTTATAAGAAGCCCTTATAAGAGCATAGTATATATACCTCTTAAGGATAAACTCTACGTCTTTTTATAAGATCCTATAATATAACTCTATATAGCGTATATAAGTCTTATTTATACCTAAGTTTATTAGTTAATTAAACAAGAATAAGTAGAGTTAGGTACTTACTAGTATGCTTTAGTCTACGATATACTCTAGTAATAAGATCAAAGATGTTATAGGTATAAACTGCGTATCTCTTTAGGTAATCCGTTCTACGAACTAATTCAGGTTAACGATATACTTAGTTATTATTAAGTATATACTTGTTAAGAGCTTTAAACTTTACTATAGATTGCCTTACTCTTTCTACTATCGGGAGACCTTAAGGGACTACTTGCTTTAGGTTTTATAGCTAATTACAGTACTTAAATCGCTTATAAGAAGTGAGATATCTCTTATTAGGAGAGGCTTCAAAGTAGTCGTGAAATTCCTGCTTAGCTAAAGCACTAAAAGGGGTGATATTTGACGGTTCAGAGCCCTTAGAGGGGAATAGAGGGGCGAACCGGACCTCTTAAGGTAAAGAGTAAGGGTCGTTAACGTCTATAATAGCGGGGTAAAAGAGGGGTAAAGATAGGATAGAAATATAAGGTTAAAATACTTTGGTTCTTTAAGAAAAAGAAAGAGATATCTAGTTAACTATATAGAATAACTCCTAGTAGTAAGATAAGAGAGAAGTGCCGTTCTCCTAGCCTCCCTAACCTCCCCCTTTTTAACCGACCTACCTTGTTTTACCTACTTTTCACCTACTGACATACTTCTAAAACCTTAACAAATATAAAGAAAGTTAAATATTACTACTAGGTATCTATTAATCTTATATCTAAGTTTTAAAAAAGTTTTAACTATTCTTTATTAGGCAGGTAAAGTGGGAATAGCCTCAAATAAGTGCTAGGAGTGACGTGGAGAGAGTTTTGAAAAAAGTGTATTTGATTAAAATCGCGGTATTAGACACCCGATTTAGGCCATCTATTGGTTTGCGCAATCCAGAATTTATTGCCCAAATAGATTAGTCTAATTACGCAATACCTCGTATTGCGGAACACCATAGCACATATGGATGGAAATTTAATAACGTTTGGATTCGAAAAAATAATTTAGGTTGATTTTGGAGGAGAGATGATGATGAATGACTGGAAGATGGTTTTTGCTTTACCAATCGTGATTCACCAAGTCTTCGATCAACTCACAGAACTTGTGTTGAAAATCCAATGAGATTCACCGATTAATATTTGCCTCTTCCAAAATAAATTCCCGGCCACCATTTTTACACATAAATAGCACCACCATCATTTCCGATTTCGCTCGACCACCACCACCAATCTCTATCTCAACGAATCCTACAACTCTGATTCTCCAACACCGCAAAATGTCGTTCTTCCTCAAAAACTCCAACCACAAAAACACGAGTTTCCACCCCGCAAATATAGCCTTCAATCCACCAAAAGAGGAAACCAATTCCACGAACACCCAAAATGAGCCGAGCATGCCAACACCGGAACCCCCAAACCTCTTAACAGATCTTCGAAATCTCCGCGATATCTACCATTATTTTGAAGACCTAAAATGTCGAAAATGCCGTACCCCAATTCCCCTTCCAAACCTGGAAACCCGCGTATCAACCTGGTTAGCCAGATGTGAAATCAAAGACGGACAGGGCAAGGCGGCGAATCCGATGCACATTTCTACATTACAATGTAAGAAATGCAAACGAGATAATTGCGTTGGATGTCGGAACAAACCGGAGAAGAACATGGGATTCGTGACTTCGACGAAGAAGGACGTGAAGAGATATGCGGTACATAACTGCTGCGGGAACGGAAAATTATTTGGTGTTTGGGTTTTTCTGGGTGTATTGGATGAGATTTCTGCACGAGAGCTTCGCAGACATTTAGGGAACGAGAAGGAGAAGAATTTAGACGATTTACTCATTCGGTTTCTCCCTATCCTCGCTTCCTTCCTTCCTCTGCCTGCTAGCACGAGTGGGCGAACTCTCGTTCCATTAACATTCTTCGATAAGAATCGTCCTGCGGAACTTTTCGCACTCTATCGATGTAGTGCATTCTTACTGGAACGCATTCAGGTATTGGTGAGAAATGCTTCTTTGGGGGATTTAGTTGAGAGATTTGAGGTTTATACTGCAGTATATGAGTTTCTCAAAGCGCTCATTGAGCATGGGATGGTTTTGCTTGTTACTAAAAGATGGGATTGGAAGGGAAAGAGCCCGGGATTGGGCCTCCTTGAGAAAGAGTTTAGTAAGGGTACAAATGGCGAGATGGTTTTTGAGATCGAAAAAGGAGAGGTGGCGGAATCTATTGCCGTTGCTTGCAAAGGTCTCTTTAAACAAGCCTCTACTTTTTTCGATCTAGGAGAGAAGCAAGGCATCGGTTTCGATACTTCCGATCCCCCTAACAGGAAGCGAGAAACACTATCATTCTGGCACACCTCTCCCAAGATTTGTCGAGCTGTTTTGAAACTCAAAGACAAGTTAGTGGCAAAATCACCTGAAATTCTTCAGGTCCTCAATTCTCTGTCTGGAGATCGATGGGCTGCTTACTGTGCGAAGAACAATGTTTCTTTTTCAGATTCTGTATTGGAAGGACACTATTTTGCAGATGGGTTGGCGAACGAGGGGACAAGCACAGAAAGATTAGAAGATATTTATAAGGAACTCGTTGGGTTGGTTACAGGTTTAGGGAAGGGTGTGTTTGTCAAAATTTCGAGAGAAAGACCAGATGTGATGAGTTTGCTAGTCATTGGATGTAAGGGTCCATTTGAAGGAGGTTTGTTTACGTGAGTACTCTCAAAAACTGTCACCGAAGACTTCGAGCTCAATTTATACTGACTTTCTTTGTTTAGGTTTGATTTTTACCTTCCTCCGAAGTGGCCCAAGGAACAACCATGTTTTCAATGCACTTCGGCACATAACTTATTCCCAACATTCAGCAAATTTATCTCACTCGCCCGAGAAGGTGAGCCTCGCCCCTCAAAAATAAAATCTTTACATTGTTTTTCTAACTTCAAGCCCTACAGTCTCCCCCCTGATTCTGACCCCAGGATCATCACTCTTGGAACAGATCAATACTGTTGCCAATCTTCTCTCCTCGACATGTACCTCAACATTCGAAAAACGCAATCTTCAATGTCTAACTGTCCAATACGCTATGCTCACTTTCCTTATTTCGGAGCTATCCCCCGCTCAACCTTCCACCAAGAATATCAATAACTTTGGCATTTGGTGGGAGGTCAACCAAAAGTACTGGAATATACATGGCAGAAAGGTCCTGGAACGTGTTAAGGAGTGGGGAATTGAGAATGAAGATTTGAGATACTGGGAGAATAATGATAAGAATGATAAAGAGGAAGTGGATTTGGTGGCAGAGTTAGAGACAGCTTTGGGGGATGTAGAGAACCAAGTTTGTTTTGGTGTGAGTACTTAGGAGGTGAAGTTTGGTGGTGCTGTTAATAGAAACTTTTTAACTCTAGTCCTTTGATTTATGAACTCTTGGGAGAAGCCAAATCTCCGCTCACAAACACAACCAGAACAGCTGCGTATCTTCGCGTGTGTCGGTTTACAACTAGCAAAGTTTGAGACCACCATACTAACGCAGCAGTTGATCCATAAAGCTCAGCTCTCCTGGCGTTTGTCAATATCCCCAGACTCAACGCGAAAGCACAAGTATAACCTCCAATCAATCCCAAACGAGTGTTTGGGTTTTGAATCAGGTACAAATTGACAATAGCACATATCAATAGTAGAGCCGTAATGAACATGCCGAACAGATTGACAGCACGAGTAATTTTTGCTTCGGATATGTACGCCACGTCTCCTCGGTAACCATCTTCCTGGAATTTGTTAAGGATTTTCGTAAACTTAAGCGAGTCTGCCAGAGGAACTTGACTGGGTACACGAACGAGAAAAAAGACCCTTAGATATCGTCTCACGAATCTGATCAGCCAATCATGATCAGGTGGTGTCTTGGGAGCTATCAAGTCGTTTTGATCCCGAAGCCTTTCAGCTCCATGGTCTGTCAATATCGATGGACCTAATCGTTTTGTCCAATTGTCGAGGGCTTGAACAGTGTTACGATGGGGACGCCCCAACTTTGCGACTCTCTCCTCAAGAATAAGTGCTTCGTCTAAATCCATCAGTTCTTCCTCGCCTAACAGAATCATGCAATCTTACGAAATTCCTTTGTCTTCTTCCGAATCTTATAAATAAGTCGTACCCGCTGCTTATGTTCCTCTTTCTTGCTATTTCGCAATGCCTCCTAAGAGCGTGCGATCTTTTTATCCTCGAAGCTACTTCTCAGATCGCGTTTGTCGAGCTCATCCAGTTGTGATTCGAGCTCAGAGAGTTCAACTTCAAGGTAGAAAAGGTTTCGAGATGATAATATCCGGTGACTTCGGTAGATCGATGCGGAGTGGTCGTTATCGCTTGCGATGAAGGATGCGAGCGAGGGATATCCATTAATTGTTTGATCTGGGGAAGTCATTTCAATTCCGATTCCGTGTTCGGGTATCTTCACGAAAACAGATGCTGAAGTAGTAATGAACTATGGGCTTCGGGCACTTGCTTGCTAGGTTGACATGTATGAAAATACGGTGAGCTTTAAAGAAAGGTTTGGTAGCTTTACGAAGGTAATGTAATAAAGAAGAATTATTCAGAAAGTCCTTTAGGGTTGAACTCGCTTAGCACCGGATTTCAAAGGGAGCCTTAACAACTTGCTTGTATGCGGGGTTTCTCATTCAGATATTCAATGATAAATCTGTTGACGTACCTCTAGTCTTCGAAGGAGTGTGGTATTGAGGTATTGAGGTATTGAGGCAGTTTAAGCGGTCGCCGTAAATATTTACCCCTGCTTCATGCAAGTGGTCGAAACTAGGGATAAGCATCGTTTTTGAAGTGAGGCTGACTTCGATCAAAATTCTTTTCTTTTCTTTCACATCCCATTCTACCAAATTTAAAAATCACGATGTCTTCTGGAGCTGACCGTGAGCGTAATCGCAGAGCCCCTTCTTCGCCCAGGACGAATGAGTATTTCGTCCCCAAAGATAGCATCGATAAGGAGGTTGCTTCGGACTTCACTCGGAGAAGTTTTTCACTTCGGAAATATTACTTCTCGGATATAATTATTATACCTCGGATACAAATGCTACTTTACTCGGCGATATTCTTGCTTCGGAGATATTTTCTTACCTTGGAAATATTACTTTACTCGGAGATATTCTGCTGCCTCGGAGATACTTTACTCGGAAATATACTCGGATATATTCTCGGAGATATTTTTCTTACTTCGGAAATCTGACTTCTCTCTAAAATCTTACTTCACTCGGAACTATTCTACAAGAAACAGTTCGGAGATATGTCTAAGTCCAATCCGAGATTAAATCCGAGAATCTTTCAGTAAAGTTATTACAATCCAGTCAGGCACTGTTAGGAAAAGTAGCTTTCCCATCCGCCAAATATATATCCGAACTTTACTCTGAGACTACGTCCGTATCTCTCTTAAATCTCCGAGTCTGCGGAGACTCGGATTTAATCCGGCTTCAAGATAGAATTGGTATGATTTTAAAACATCAAAGTCGGATCTACAATAATCAAAAATTAATCCTCAATTCCCAGCGAAAGCAAGAGAACAGCTCATCGCCGAACCGTCAACATCACCTACTTGAAGAAATCTAGTCTCCCACTTGAGCAGAAGAAGAACATAAACGATATTAAATTTCTACTTATTTATACACCAGCTCTAATCCCAAACCTTTTTCCAAACCCCACCCAACACTTCCCAAGCTAAAGAAATCTACTTCTCCTCGCCTTTCAGAACCCCATTAGCGTGCCCATTCGCACGACTTTCCGACGTGGTGATTTTCCCCAGTCCTCCAACAACAACCCCATCATTCTCAGCCTCAACATCCGCCGGCACAGGAGGACCAGTAAATGTTTTTCTTCCTCGAACAATATACCACACCAAACTAATACTAGCAAACCCCATAAACACAACCGAGGCGTAATTCATAGTCTTCGGTGTAACTGGAATAGCAGTCGGCATACAAAAGATAATAATCGCAAACACAATCCAAACAATAGTAAGAACATTAATGGCGAATCCAAACTTGCCAAGCGAGAAGGTCGAATGACGGACTGCTTTGCGTCCTCGGAGTAAGGAAACGAATATAGGGATTCCATAGGAGACGGAGAGACAGATCGTTGCTACGCCTGTGAATGCGTTAAATGCTGAGGTGGATCCGAAGTAGATTACTCCTAAGATGCAGTCTACTACTGTGGAAAGGGCGAGAGCCCATAATGGGATGTCGAAGCGAGGGGAGACTTGAGACCAGAGACGAGAACCGGGGATTGCACCGTCCCGGGCGAATGCGTATGTACATCTCGAAGCAGCAGTGAGAGAACCGACACCTGCGAAGAACCAGATTCCGAGGATCATGAATAAGAGGGCGAAGCCACCGCCTGCTGATCCAGTTGCCGTTTTGAAAATCAAACCGATGGGTTGGCCGCTAAGGACGCCGAGGAGGAGTGGTACGTCGGGGAGCACGAAGAGAATTGGGATCAGATAAATGATCCCAGTGATTCCTGCTGCTGCTACGGAGAGGACCATTGCTTTTGGGACTTCTCTTTCGGGCATTTGTACCTCTTCGCACATTGAGGCGACCATTCCGTATCCAGTTAAAGTGTCTAGTATTAATTAGATGATGCTGAGAAGTGAGATGAGTTATTGGGAGAACTTACAAGCTGCTTGTAGAAGACCGACGAAAAACGCCCATCCAGCAGGCCATCCACTAGCACTGGCATCATAATGTGAGAACACAAACTCAGCATTCCGTCTATCATCCGCCATAGCCAAAATCGTGACGATAATAATGACAACCGCAGCTCCAGTCCAGTATATGCAAACCTTATTAATCAAATCCAAGTATTTCGCCCCAAAAACATTGACGGAAAATACGATAGCCATGATAAGCCAGAAACAGAGAACAGTCTGCCACTGCGTAGCAACGAAATCCTCATTCCACAACGTGATAGCAGACAAAATCAACTGAGCGCCAGAAAAGTTGATACTCAAAGTGACCGTCCAATTGCCGACTAGTCCCAGCCATCCATCCACCCAAGAAACAATTGGCGCCCATTCTTTGGTAGCCAACATGGCAGACCAATAATAAACTCCTCCAGCGGTAGGAAAGACAGCACAGATCTCAGCGAGTGAGGCCGCGATACAGAGGGAAATGATGGAGACGAATACCCAGCCCCAAAGGATGGTCACGGCTTGTCCATCTGTTAGACCGATTGCCATGGTTGTGGAAACGCCAAAAGGCACCGCCATGATGGCAAAAGACCTGTGTTGAGTTAGAAATGTGTAAAGTAGTATATCCGAGTTCTTCCGTCAACTTACAAACCCAAGATACTCATCATACTCAGATTTCTTGGTAATTCGCTCTTGTAACCCATATTTTCCAACGCGGCATCGGGATTGGCCTTGGGCCCATCGTGGGTGAAAGAGCTCATCTTGAGCTGTACTGACGAGAGAAGGAATTGATGAGAGAAAGTCGATAAATGGAAAGAATAAGGATTAAAAGAAGTAACTTCTCCCCTCCGTCCTAGAAAGAGTTGAGGAGTCGCGATAAGGACCTCGGGAATTGCAGCACAACGACGTAATATACCAAGTAATTCGGGAAGCTGCAGGTACCCTCCTATATGTATGTAACCTGTAACCTCCGAAACAGAAAGAAGACGACTCAAGCTCGAAAGAGAGCAGCGACACGCGACCTAATATTGGGTCTCTAGACGTGAGAGAGATAACGGGTAACGTGTAAATATCGGGATGGGATCTGGCCCTCGATTGCTATGGATTGACCGACCGAGGTGGCTGGTCAGGAAAGCATCTTTGTCACTGAGATGACATTGCCATCCCCCAAATAATCAGGGAACCCCGGAAAACTTAATGACGAAAGTGGAGTGACGTGGGTCTTGAGTGAGGCCCGTCACGATAAGCGCACGTCTGCCGCCAAGACGCTGTCATGGATTTTAATAAACGGTGGCGTGAGTCTAAAGACTTGGTGTTGATCTGTTAGTTCTGCTTTTAGTTCAAAGATCAAGTCCCAAACACAGCTTGTCAGTCAGTACCTCGGTACGCATCTGGATATCGACCCTGTAAAGAAGCTACTCATGGATGCCATGTTTTGATTAGCCTCGCATGAGCCTTGCATTGATTGCTGATCACTGGATAAGGCTGGGCTATAAAACATTGATAGAAGAAGGGGGACTCGTACTCCAAAAGAGGTTTAGTGACTTTTGCCTCAAGTTTCATTCCATCTTCCCCTGTTCTCAAATACATGTGGGAGTTTATACGGAAAACTCCCATAAAGCAACGGCAACCACACCTCCATCTTTATCAACTTCTCGACTTACACTTACACTTGCACTTGCACTTGCACCAAGAACCAAATTATCTTCCATATAAGCATCCGAGATCAATCCCTCATCCACTTTACACTCCCCAACCACAGCTAGTCTTCTCCTGTTCCAATCTCTGTCGAGCCAGTCCTCACCGTTGCGAGTAGCCTCACAACGAACTTCTACAAGAGTTGGACCAACCATAGGATCACCAACTAAGAGCGTGAAGCTTCGTGCAGGAATGAAACCGGCATCCTTTGGCTCTTCCTCGATGGTTTTCGCTCCAACATCCTCCAACACGGGCTCCCCAAAAGTCATTGCTTCGTTGGTTGCAGTATCTTTGGTCTGGTCACTTTCTTCTGCTGTTTCTACCGCCTTGGGTATAAGGTTGCCATCTTCATCGATACTATTGCCTTGTATATCAAAATAGAGAAGTCTGAAGCGCACGATACCAATCGACGAAATCCTCTGAGAGCGTCCAACAGCTACTAATAATTTCATTGTCACCACCCACTGTATAAATACCCTGTCCATCGCTCGTAGAGCAATGGCTTTCTGGAGTTGGCAGTGGCGTCCAGGCTGCTGCCCATGCAATTGAGGGAATATGGTTGTCCATACAGTTGGCTTGCGCAATACGGGCCCGACGAGGTTCAACTTGGAGCGAGGTAGCTTGATCAGTCGGACATTCCCACCGTCGGTGAGGCAAAGTAGATTTGATAGCAAACAAGGGTGATATTCGATAGAAGTGATTTTGGTCGAGGTAGGAAAGAAAGAATGCTCCTGGGCTATTCGGAGTGGAGACTGTTGAGTGTCGTCATACGGAAGGATGTCATATGCTCTCACAAAGCCGTCGACTGTCCCAGCCGCTATCCTTGATGCCGATGCATGGAGAGAGGATATCGTGAGGGTGTATGAATAGTTTGGAGAAGAGTTCTGTTTGGGGGGTCAACGAATGAGTCTTGACTCTTGACGGACTTTGGAGAGATCGAGGCAGAGAGTGACAAGAGGGAGACATAGCATACCTATCTTGATGCAATCAAAATAGTATCAAACTCACATTTCATCACCCTGACTTGAAATTTCGAAAAGAGTTAAACATCCCGGTCCTTCAAGAGAAAGAGAGCACGAGCTGACGACGAAGTTTCTTCGTGGTGAGAAGACAGCTAGGAAAGCAAGACATGTAGGTACTTGGTCTGGAATTGGCTCGCCCTATGATTTGATTATCCCGAGACGCAGCATGTCCTCCCTCTTCGGCATGACAAGTTGAGAAGGAGCTAGAATCAGAAAATTGGGCTGAGAAACTTCTAGCAACCATGACCCAAGAAGAACTGACGCGAGAAAGACTGAAGCACGAAAAGAAAAGATGTTATAATCGAAAGCTGAGATTTGGAAAGACTTGCATGAGATGAGATTGTCGCGATCCACCAAGAATACGTGGCAGACAAAGATCCTCATCAGATACTACCTTAGACACAAGCTAGCCACTTGACTGCTGTACCTGGGTAACAAGTTAGAGCCATAAGAAGCCGAGTTGTTGATTTCCCCAAACCTTCTGTTTTGGACAGAAGTCCAACTGAAGAAGATGCAGGTGGTCAGTTGAGATGGGGAAAACAAGCCACCCGACCTCGGCCTTCACCAGCCACACCATTAGTCAGCAACGGCATCTGATTTCACCCGAACCATGTTGTTCGTCAGTTGGCGAGAGTTGGCTGGTGTTTCCCTGCTGCGATAAATGCATGATCAAATGCAATTTATCACAGCCAATAAACAAGTATCTTTTCCAACTTGGGCCGACCAGAAAAAAAACCTGAATTGAGTGTGCAGGGGCGTCGATTCCTCGTTGCTTGCAGCTAAACCAGCTAAACTGCATATACCACCTAGTTACCAAGAGCCACCCGCAGCCATACGGAGCATTCTTTTTTCAGTTACGCCGATTTCCCACCACTCCCCGTTCCTCAAGCCACCATGGCATCACCATCTGCTTCTCGCACAAGTACAAATGGCCAAAGGCGACCTTCTGCAGCTTCACGATATACCGCGCCCCCTGTTATGGCTGTCAACGGCCACTTTGCGTCGGTTGGCGATGCGCCAACCAAGGAGACCTTCGAGCACGGCATCCAGGTCATTGACGAGGAGAAATCATTCAAGTAAGATTCTTGCATTATTGCAAACTGCTCAGTGACTAACATGTTGCCTCTTAGCCCGAGTCTCAACAAATATCTCCAAGTTACCGACACCGCGCAATCTGGCTTCAATTATCACCTCATTTCCGTCTTTGGCTCGCAGTCCACGGGCAAATCCACCTTGCTCAATCATCTATTTGGCACACAGTTTGGCGTTATGTCAGAGAGTGAGCGGCGGCAGACCACCAAGGGAATATGGATGTCCAAGAACAAGCGGGAGGGCAATAGGGGGCCTGACTCGGAGAAGATGGCAGACAATATTTTGGTAATGGATGTAGAGGGAACTGATGGCCGAGAGCGCGGAGAGGATCAAGATTTCGAAAGAAAGAGCGCCCTCTTTGCTTTGGCCACCAGCGAGGTCCTGATTGTTAATATTTGGGAGCATCAAGTTGGTTTATACCAAGGCGCAAATATGGGGTTACTCAAGACAGTCTTCGAAGTCAACTTGCAATTATTTTTGAAGGATAAAGAGCAAGTATATTATCTTGAAGTCAGTATTTCGTCTAACTCATTTATAGTTCGAATCCTCGATCCCTCCTCTTCTTCGTCATTCGCGATCACATCGGCGCAACTCCACTTGCGAACCTCCGAAATACCTTGTTGGCCGACTTGACAAATATATGGACTAATCTTTCCAAGCCAAAAGGACTCGAAAAGTCAAGAATCGAGGATTATTTTGATTTCGCATTTTCCGCATTACCCCATAAGCTTTTACAGCCAGACAAGTTCTTGACGGAAATTGAGAAGCTGGGAACGAGATTTAGGGTTGGCCACCGAGCTTCCAGGCAACATGGTCTGCATATGGATAACGAACTGGAAGGGGGGGTGTTTCTGCCAGAATACCATAGACGAATTCCGGCCGATGGATTTTCTGTGTATGCGGAAGGGATATGGGATCAAATTGTTCACAACAAGGACCTAGATTTACCAACTCAACAAGAGCTCCTAGCGCAATTCCGATGCGACGAGATAACTCGAGAGGTCTTGGAAGCTTTCGATGTTGAGATTCTACCACTTGAAGAAAGCCAGGCGGAGGGCGTTAGACTCGGGAAACCAACTGTGATTAAGAATTTGGGTGCGTCCGGAAAAGCCGCCCGGGTCAAGACAGTCAAAGCTTTCGAGGTCGAGGCATCGAGATACCACAAAGGTGTATATGCGAGAAAACGCGTCGAACTGGAAAGCAAAATCGATACACGACTGAAAGCGCTATACTTTGGCCAACTCACTGCCGCCCATAAATCTGGTGTCGCTTCGTTCAGTAGTGCGGTTGCCAGCGCTGTCAAAGCAGGCCAGAAGAAAGGTGCATCCTACGAATTTGCCGATATCGTCGAGCGGGAGAAGAAAATAGCATTGGCACATTTTGAGGGGGAAGTGAAAAGTCTTACGATTGAGGGGGTACCATGGAGTAACTTCAAGTCACAATACGGCCTTTACGAGAAAGATTTGGATGAAGTAAGCGCACAGTTACGAAAAGAGGAAATGCGACGACTTGCCACTCGTGTGGAAAGATGGGTACGCTCTAGACTCGGAGAATCTGTGGGACTTGAATTCAATAAACTTGGCTCAGGGCGAGGAGGAAGTGGTGCTCCTGAAGAGGGTGTGAAACCACCAACAGAAAAGGATCTTTGGGACAGAATATGGAATGTTTTCGTTTCAACCGTCAAAGAAGCCGAAACTAGATTCGTGGAAAGAGCAAAAAGCTTCGATGCCAGTCAAGATGAAATCGATGTTGGTCTGTGGCGATTGAGACGAAAGAGTTGGGGAGTTTTGAGAGCCAAGGTTGACGAGGAGGTCATGGAAGGCAACATCCTTCTCAAACTACGTGAAAACTTCGAGGACAAATTCCGTTATGATGAGGCTGGTGTTCCTAGAATATGGCGTCCAACAGATGACATTGAAGGGCTCTACACAAAGGCTAAAGATTCAACCCTGACGCTTATACCTCTACTCTCAAGATTCAGACTGGCTGAGACATACGGCCCTCCCGCTCTTGATGCATTCATCGGCGGTGCCCCAGCTAGCGTCGATCCCAAAGACGAAGAAGATCTCACCCCAATTGGCGGGGTCGACGAAGAAGAAGGCAAGAGTCTGGAAGAAGAAATGACAATATTGAGTGAAGCCAAGCGTCAAGATCTCGTAGTGAGATTCAAGAAGACGGCCGATGGGGTATACGTGGAAGCAAAGCGAAGTGCCATTGGTGGCGTCGCTCAGGTCCCGTTATACTTCTACGGTCTTCTACTTGCGCTTGGCTGGAACGAAATCGTTGCTGGTATGTTTATGTCCTATCCCTTATTTCCTTTCCCTAAAAGTACCTATACTAACATCCCATAGTCCTTCGTAACCCGGTATACTTCATCTTCCTCATCCTCCTCGGAGTCGGCGCATACGTGACCTACACCCTCAACCTCTGGGGTCCCATGCTCCGAATGGCCAACGCTGCGTCTACCCAAGCAGTCGAGATCGGGAAAGAGAAACTCCGGGAGTTCTTGGAGAACTCGGAAACCGGGAGACAGGCAATTGGGATGCCGGCGAGGAGTGATAGTGATAATGTTAGTATGAATACTCTTGATAGTCGCGGGAGGAGGAAGACGGCTGTGGAGAGTGGGGATGAGGATGATGAGATTTAGATTGGATGCGATGCGATGGATGACATGATGATGAGCACATGTTTTTCCTTTTTTCTATTCGTTTGGATTTTGAATGTAGGGAATGGAAGGAAGAAAATCGTGCATGGTTTTTGTGCATGTGTTCTGGGGGACTTGTATTTTATGGGTGGGTGGGGTGGAGGGAGGGGTGTAATAGGGTAGTGTAGTGTATGAGCGACAGAACAAAATTCCCATGATGGTTTTACCTAAGAGCGAGATGAATATTGAAGCGTTGTCAATTGGGTTTTGGCTCGTGTTTATTGGGCGAGACTGAATTTAATTGATTGCGTTGTTGACTTGTTGAAAGTTGCTGGATGCTATCATGACAGGAACACTAAAAGGGTCTCAGTTGAACGTAAATTGGGCTGCATCACTTTGAGTCTGTAAAGGGAAATCATCGATTCGTTGAAGGTAGCTAGTTTGAAAAGATTATCCAGGTCAGAGAATGGCACCGGAAGAACCACTTTCCAGGCGCTTACCAGGGCCACCCAAGCGATACAATTTTGAAGGCGACACTCTTATAAATCCGAGTTGGGGGGGGGGTTATACTCTGGCAGAGAAGAAGGTCAGCACCTTCCCTCAATGTTGTCTTTGGTCTTGGTGTTGGGACGATGTTGGAAGTGGAGACCTGACGAGAATCGAGATGAGAGGGAAGGAGCGACCTGGAGCGTAGGACGGTCAAGGTTAATTGAGGTTCCAGTGAGGGAAGGAGCCGCCTCAACCTTTTTCTCCACGGGTCCCCACAAAGACTCCTAGGTTGACTTCAACCTCGACCTCTCGCCTCGCCAGCTCGCTCCTTCTCTCTCTGGCTTAACTTACACTGCTTTGCGGTGGAAGTGGATCGGGTCGAGGTTGTGTTGGGGTAAGGTAAGGTGAGTTGGATCTTATTAGGTAGGCTTGTGGTTACGCTTTGGGGGAGGGAAGGGGGCTCGAAGTTCTTGGGCAGAGCAATAGAAGGAGAGGGAAATATCAGATGAATGCCCTCTTCTATTGTGGTTATTTAATAGCGAGGTCGAGATTTAATTCGGAAGAAAGAGGGTGTTTTGAGTGAGATGAAGTACCGTCGTTGGAAAGTAGATAATAAGTTTCCTCGTTGCTTGAATTTCCTAGCAGTGCTTTGCTAATTTTTAGGTACTTGATTTAAAATGGCATTTTAAATGCCTCAACAAACCAGCAAATGCAACAGAGGGAGTGGTATGAGAAATGAGAGTGGGAAATGAACATGGGAATGGCTCTACCCTCAAAGCGAAAGGACAGACAATACCTTAGGTGTCGAGAGAGGGGGGAAGGAACGACCCCTGGTGCCAAATTTAGACGAAGAGTTGACCCCCCTTTTTCCCTCTCTTCAACCTACCATCAGATACTCAAGTTGAGGGGACTTACAAGGCCTAGTATGTACTGAGTGCCATGAGAGAGGCCCAAGCGCTGCCAGCCGTGGCACTCAGTATATGCTGCGCCTTGTAGCACAAGCTGCGCCTTGTAGCACAAGGTGAAAGGGGGGCGAGTTTTGAAATTGACTCAGTATATAGTGCGCATTGTAGCAGAAGCTGCGCCTTGTAGCACAAGGTGAAAGGGGGGCGAGTTTTGAAATTGACTCAGTATATAGTGCGCCTTGTAGCACAAGCTGCGCCTTGTAGCACAAGGTAAAAGGGGGGCGAGTTTCTCAAAAAGTAAGTGAATAGCACTGTCCGCGGTGCAGTTGATCGTCCCTTTTGAGCCTTTTAGGCTGATTGATATGTTGAGTAGCACCGCCACATTCAATTACACAACATAAACCAACACAAGTTCCGTTCCCTCCGGTGGGTGTTCGGCATGCTCTCGGCATTACATCTTGGGCACGAATTATTAAGGGAGATTGGTAAGGTTTCCTTAAATTCTTCCAGAAAATTCTCGTTTTGAAGTCCAACAAAATTTCAAACTCAGAGCTCAGCATGGCATCAGCTACCAAAGCACCAAATCTCGAGTTCACGAAGTTGAACTCGATTCTGTCTCTTTACAACCCTCCAGAATCAGCATCTCCGCCGAACTCAGCACATCCAACCACCATCATATTTTTTGCTTGGATGGGCATTTCGCCCAGATCCAAATACCTCAATTCATTTTTCAATCACTACCATGACTTGTACCCCTCGGCAAGAATTATCTCCATACTCTCCAACAATTCGTTCTTCTCCTGGACACCCGAGGCTACACGTCTCGATTTGCATCGCCCTATCGTCTCAGCTATAGAAACGGATCCAAGCCCCAAGGGAAAATCGCGTATTCTGGTGCATGTAATGAGCAATGGAGGCGCCTTGGGATTTGTAGATACTTGCAAACTCTACAAGGAGAAAACAGGAAAAAAGTTAGCAGTCAAGGGGATCGTTTTTGATAGTGCACCGGGTCAATATGACTTCTCGACTGCTTATTACGGTATCGCGCAGAATTTTCCAAAAGGCATGCTTTGGTATCCCGTTGCGGGGATTTCATGGATCGGGTTAACTTTGCTGGGAAGAACAAGATTCGGACCTTGTGAGAAGATAGAGGGAAGTCGCAAGGGTTTGAATGATTTTGCTCTTATGGATAAGAGTGCGAAGCGAGTCTATATTTATAGTCACGTGGATGGAGTCGTCAACTGGGAATCCGTGGAGATGCATGCACATGACGCTGAAGCACTGGGACTTGAGGCTAGCAATCTTGTTTTGGAGAAATGGGAGGCGAGCGGACATATTCAGCATATGTTGAAGGATCCCGTGCGGTATTGGGGCGTGGTTAAGCAGCTATGGGACAGCGCGGTGATTAAAGCTCGGGTTTGATTTGGTGGCAATTTCAGTGATATTTTGCCTTCTGCTTTTTTTACTTCTTGGAGGTTTTCATTGATTAATACAAGTCTTTGCTCCATTCTCAGCCACAAACATGTAAACATCTCCTCAACCTCTCTTTATAATGGATTTTCTGTCCCTCAAAGCTTTGTTTTTGCACTACAATGAGAATTCAAAAGATTTCCTGCTAGTTGAGTTCATTGCTCAGGTCTCCATGGTTACCGGTGAGCTCCTCGCTACGACCAGCTCACTAATACTCGTGAAACTATCCGCGCCCATTATATCAAAGACAGCCACATCCAAGCCCAATTCCTTCCCGAACCAGTTTCTCAATTCCACTGCAAGCAACGAGTCCACACCATAAGCATGCAAGGGCCGGCTTTCATCGATTTCAGACTTTGAAATAGCCAACGCACTAGAAAGTTTCGAGACAATGGCTGCCAAAACACTCTTCCTTGCATCTTCGAGAGAGCTGGCACTACGTAGCTGAGCACCAAAATCAATAGTCCCAGTCTTGCTGTGATCCCAAGCATTGGTCGATGTGCCGATTTGAGCTAGCGGACTGAAAGCTGAACCTTTTAACCAATATGGAATCTCTAGGTTCTGTGTTCTCAGTTGAGATGGCGTCACGAGCCCAATTATTGGCAGACTCTCCCTTGGTGAGAGGGTTCCGAGGTTTGGGTCGCAGTAATGATCCAGCAATGCTAGATACTCGACTTCCTTAACCTTTGCCATGTCGACCAACTTTCTCTGATTTTTGAAGTATTCATCCTTCTCACTGACAATACCAACATCACCCATAATTCCTAGACGAAGTGAGACGGCCATTTGACCAAGTGAGATCCGATGAAGTGAAAGAGCATCTTGAAAAGTATTCCCTGCAGCATAATTTGCCTGCCCGATTGAGCCACCAACTCCAGCAATAGAAGAAAGCATAATGAAGAATGAAAGATCAGATGGGAGACTCTTGTGCAAGTTCCAAGAGCTCTGCACTTTTGACGAGATCGTCATCGACCATTCTTGGAAAGTCATTTTATCGAAGAGGGCGTCCTAACATTGAGTCAGAAAGAACAAAGCAAGAAGAAGAATTGCCATACCTGCAATGCCATAGAACACTGAATACATCCTTTGATTGGGGCTAGTTCTTTTGAACAGTCATTGAGGACATTTGAAAGTTCTTCGGCCAAGGAAACGTCGCACTTTGGTGCCCATACTCGAACCTTTAATTCCTTTAGCTTTTCGAGCAGTTGAATCGCGGTCTTTGCTTTAGGTCCTGATCGTGAAAGAAGAATGAGATTTTTGGCTCCCTTCTTGGCCATCCAGAGAGCTGTACTTCGTCCTAGGCCACCAAAACCACCGGCTATTAAGTAAGTGGCTTCTGGATCGAATTTCCAAGTAGATAGCGAATGAAGCAGAGTCTAAATACACTAGTTAGAAATTGACTTCCGTCAATGTAAGCAACTTACCGGTATCTTATCCTCCTCGTCGACACTAAACACAATCTTTCCAGATAACTTGCCACTTTGCATAAGTCTCATACCTTCTTGCATGTTTGACACCGGCATGACTTGCAACGGCTCAGCAACATGTAAGACACCTTTATCGAGAAGTTCCATAACCTGTAACATTGTCTTACGAAATGCCTTTGGTCTCTCTTTGATGAGGTCGTCAATAGCTACTGCGGAGAAGGTAGCATTCTTTTCAAAGGGTGCCATGGGAAGCTTAGAATTTTCTGCGATGTCTACTTTCCCAAGTTCAATGAAGCGACCATAAGGAGCGATAACTTCCCAAGAAGCTACAAGTCCGTCACCAGACAGAGAATTGAGAACGCAGTCCACACCACGGCCATTTGTCATTCGTTTAATGCCAGCGGCGAAAGACAAATCTCGACTATAAAAGATGTGATCTTCGGGTATATCATATTTCGCCGCAAGAAGTGCTTTTTTGGAGTTGAAACCGACAGTGACGAATATCTCACAGCCCAAGTGCTTAGCAAGCTGAATTGCCAACTGGCCAGTTCCCCCGGAAGCGGAGTGTATCAAAACAGATTCTCCTCGTTCAAGATTAGCATTTCGCACAAGCGAATGATACACCGTAGAACCGGCGATCAAAGTTCCAGCTGCGATATCTGAACTAATCTTCGTTGGAATCTTGAAAACAAGTTCTGTACTGCAACGGACGAAAGTGCTCATGCAACCAATCTTGGTAGCGCATACGCGGTCGCCTACTTTTAACTCTCCGCAATAGTTTCCGACTCGACTGATTATTCCGGAACACTCACAGCCAAATGTAGTGTCCGGGTGACGTCCGAGCGCGACGACAAGGTCTCGGAAGTTTAAACCCAAGTACTGTACTTTGATCTCAATTTCCCCTGGCGGCAAATCATTGGAATATGTATCATCGGATTCAAAAAACAGAGAATCAAGTAAGCCAGGCGTGGCGATGGTAAGTGACACGGCGCCAACTTCCTTGACGAGTTTCTCGCTTACTTCGGGAGAGACGCTATGGTGAAGCTTTCTGTCAAGCTCCTTGGCTTCGATGATACGACCGATATTCCAAGCTCCGTCTCGGTAATTGTACTCGAGGTCATGATTCTTGTCTTCTTTCTCAAATACGATTTTCTCGCACATCTCGATGATTTTGGTTGCGTACTCGGCTGGTTCTTGTTGATCTTGGAAATCGAGTGTCACCAGCGTGCGACTATTCATCTCGGAGCGAAGCACCCTTGCAAAACCATCTATAAGTCTGACTTTTGGTGAAGCATGCGTTCCAATTGGGCCATGTGTTACCCACAACAGACGTTGGGCATGATTCAATACTGCTTTCAGTAGCTCAAAGGTTGGTGCATCCATATCGTAGAGGAATGGCTTGCCAATCTCTTGTAGAAATACAAAGACAGTTGAGCTTGTAACTTCCACAGCTAAGATATCTGATAGAGCTATGGCTTGGACATCCAAATGCTCATTTTTGATAAAGTGACTAATAATCGCGTTTTGCAGCGGATCCTGTGTATCACTGACGACGATGAATTTCGTTTCTGGATGTTTCAGAGCAAGATTTTTGGTCGTAGCTGTAGACACAATGATACTGAACTCATGAAATGTCGAGTTATCGTAATCTTTGATCGAGAAGTCGTTTCCCGAGAATCCATTCTGCTTGAGCTGCGTGTCCCACAAGACTTCAGAAATGCCGGGACTCCATTTGCGAAAGGATTCGGTACCTGAAGTTGTTGTTAGTCTATCCCAATTTGATATATCTTACACCTTCCACTTACTCAACCACCATCCTGGTAGAATTCCGAAGACAAATCCGCATCTCATCAGCTCTGGCCGTGTTATTTCAAGCATAATGAGTTTTCCCCCGCTACCAGGATTTAGCAGACATTTAAACATTGAAGATTGTGTCAGAACTTACGGTTTGAGTAACTTTCTACAATTCTGGATAGAATGGGCTAGATTGCTGGTTGCATGAAGTACCTTTAAACAGTGAGTAAAGGCTCATAGGCGGAAAGGAAGTATTTACACAATGAGCAAGGATCAGATCGTAAGTTCCCTCGTCGAATCCTTGAGAAACCGGGTCTTTCTCGATGTTCAGAGTTTTAAATCGAATTCTTGCAGTCTTGGGAGCATATTTTTCTTGGGCATTTTCAAAAAAGCTCTCAGAAATATCGGTGTAGTCATACGTTGAGAACCGCTCTGTGCCTCCCTGGACGTCAGAATGATGAAGCAAAACAGGCAAGAGTATGTCAGTAAAGCTTCCTTTTCCTGCTCCCACTTCAAGAATCTTCATGCCGGGATTTTTGTGTGACAACAAATCGAGATAATTTCCAATCTCCTTGCAGTAACTGCCGCGATGACATATTTCGTGATAGTAATCCTCTGCAAGATTATCGGAAGAAAACAAAAGTTCCAGTGGCTCAATCCTCCCTTCAATAATGTCTGGAAGTCTGCGGCCGATAGCAACATGAGCCTTTCCCAGAATTGTTCCTTCAATTTCTCGAATAAGCGTCTCCATGAAACTGGCATCCTGTAGCTGGGCAGTCCAAGCGGGGTCACGAGAAAGGATTTCCCCAGCATGAAATTTTTCTACCTGTCGCTTCATACATTGGATGTACTTTTGAAAATAAGGCTTCGCACCTTTTATTGCCGATTCTTGAATCTCTCCGAGTGCTTTCTGGTTGAAGAAAAACGAAACGAGATCCAATTGGTCAAAAAGGTTGCTCGGTTCTTTCTCGAGTTTGGAATTGGAGTGACACATACTGAGTAACTTCTCCACTTTCAGAAGTTCAACATCAGGTTTCAAATCCATATAATAGCATAACTGCGTAGGTCCTCTGTCGGAAGGACCTTTGTTGCTTGATACGGTTGTTGATTCGAGATTTGAAATGGAGAGTCTCACTTTTCCCTCTGCGTCAAGTACAAAACTTGAGATTTCCGCTTTCTGTGGACTCTTGAAGCGGGCTGTACAATGCAGCTGTAATACATTTGAATCCAAGCCCGAGCTTGAAATCCATGCAGTCTTGATTCGGGTGGGGATTGTGGTCGGAATTTTCCCCGTGCACCCTTTGGTTAAGATCACCCAAGACAATTGAACAGCTGCATCTAGTGTGGTGGGATGGATAGTATGTGGCTGGATAGCACTAGAAGAATTGTACGTCTGCCAATTCTGGGTATTGATTTCGGCAACAGCGTCATGATGTCCGTCATATTGTATGTTTTGAAGAGCTTGAAATGACTTTCCCAAATCCAAACCCATGTCGCGAAAGCATTGGTAGAGTCTTTCTTTCGATACAGTAGTGTCTGATTGCTGAGTGGAACTTCGAAGTTGTTCTCGGAAGTGCTCATGTACCGCCTTCTCTTCAAACCCTCCGTCAACCTCAGACACGTTTTTCGCATACTCAACCCTGACTGTGCCCCTTCCAACCTCATTCCACTGGCCCCTGTCAAGGACACAGATCCGAAACAACGACGAAGGACAGTCCTTATCGAAGTTATTTTGCAAGGGTTTCATGTAAAGTTGTGTCTCCGTTTGACCACCTTGGTCTTCAATTGCAATTGGGTGTGATACCCAAACATCCTCGAATCTGAATCCTGTTATAACTCGATTTTTAGCAGCAGTCTGTTTTGCTGCTTCCACAACCATAACTATCATGCCAGCAGCAGGATAGATAATCTTCCCATTTACCTGTTTTGTATTAGCCGAAAGATTCGATAGCTCAAGTCGGGGATTCAATACCTTGTGATCTTCGATCCAAGGACTCTTTGAAGTGTCAAATACTTTGCGCCATCTTCCTTCCAACGGGTTCCAGTCACTCATGGCAGTTCCCAGAAGCTCTAGTGGGCCGTGGGGTCTAAATCGAATTTCTTTCGTTGCTCGTGGTTCGTGCCAGTATTCCCGAGAGTGGTTAAAAGGATACTCTGGAAGTGTAGTTAAGGATTTTGCAATCCTCCCGGGGGATATTTTCTGATTTACTTCTGCAAAATCAAGTTTATAGCCCAAAGAATTCAGTTTCCCGGCCAGCTCCAGGATTGATTTGATTTCTGGTTCATTGCGAGATAATGTGGAGTGATATCTAACATCGTGAGTCAAGTTCAATGAGTGATGTGTATCCAATATGGGGCGGTTCAACGCTGAATGTGGACCAACTTCGATAAGGTCATTGATTGCCACTTGGGTTTTGCCCTTTCCCAACTTCGCTTTTCCAGCAAACTTTGAGCGAGAGAGCAAGCTTGATAACGCTTGAAAGAATTTGACCGGCTGCACCATATTTTTGACCCAGTATTCGCCGGTTGTTAGAACCTTGTTATCTAAAAGTGGCATGCCAGTGACGGAAGAAAACATGGTTGGAGTTTTAGGATACTCACTTCCTCTGTCCAGATCACTGATCAAATCCAAGTAAGCGGAAGAGACTTGCATCATTCGGGGGGAATGATATGGTAGACCAGTTTTAAGCGTTCGTGCAAAGATACCATCACGTTCCATATGAGCCTGTATTAATTCGAGGTCTTCCTGGTTGCCAGACAGTGTCACGTTTAGCGGACTATTGATGCATGCCACTGTAATGCAATCCGGGTCCGACAGGCATTCAATTTTTTCGAGATATGGTCGAACGTCGTATTCGGGTATGTTGACCGATAGCATGGCGCCAGGTGTGCTACTCAAAGAATCCTTGAGTTTGCCGGCAACAAATCCCCTGAAAAAAGCAACTTTGCAGGCAGACTTGAGCGATAAACCACCGGTGGCATAACTTGAAGATATATTAGCATTCGTGATTTCCAATTCTTATCAGGACTTACGCAGCGGCAATTTCTCCTGACGAGTGTCCTAAAACAACAGAGGGAATAATACCAAAGCTCCGCCATAACTCGATCAGTGCGACTTGTAGAGCAGTACAAAGAGGTTGGCTGAAAGCCGGGTTGTGGACATTGGAATCCTCTTGCCTTCGACTTAGCTCCTCTAAAATTTGTTAGGTCTCAATTGTTAAGAGAGCACTATCCGGGTATAGACATTACCAGAGATGGACCAGGTACATCCCAGTTCCTTGAGAGCAGCGTTTGCTTGGTCAAGTGTCTTTCTGAAGGCGGGAAATTGCATCAGTTTGATTCCCATTTCGTGGTATTGAGCCCCTTGACCCGTGAAAACGAAAGCTGCGGAGAGCCCTTTGCCGGATCTTCTCGGGCGTGAAATGATTCTTTTGATGTCCTGTAGTTCATCAACCGACGAAACTACGGCAAACGCTTTCCATGCCAGAGATGTTCTTCTGCAAGCTAAGGTATATGCTAAATCTTCCAGTTCAGGCTGAAATTTATTCGTGTCTGAGGAAATGTCCCTAAAGTATTGTGTGTAGGACTCAGCTAGACGTTTAATACCATCTTCGTCGGATGCACTCAAAACAAGCAGCTGCGGTACATTGGGCTTATCAAGTTTAGTAGAGAAGCCATTCTGTTTAAAATCAGCAAACTGGACTTGTTAAAACCCTAGGTAGATCACGCTTACGACTACCCGGTAAGAGTGTGCCTGGCTTCCCACTGTGTCTGAACCGTTTGTAAATGGCTCAGGAAGAATGACTGGCTCTTTGACGGTAGAGTGATTGGCTACAAGGGATCGAGCCTCGAGGAAATGATACGCATCATCTATAATGCAATGTGAGTTCGACCCGCCAAAACCGAAGCTATTGACACTCGCACGGCGTAAACCATGACTTGGCCAGGGTGTGAGCTCGGTTGGGAACTATTATTTTATTTTTAGTCGTTGAACAATTGTGAATTGTTTTGACTTTGTGGTTTTACCTTGATATTGAGAAACTCCGTGTCGATGTTTGGGTTTGTTTCTTCAAAATTCGCATTAGGTGGAATAAGACCCTTTTCTAGAACCAAAATTGTCTTGATTAACCCCGCAATGCCACTCCCACCCTGAATTTTTGTTAGTTTCAAACATCCGGATTCGATATGCTTTGGAATAATTTACCTCCAAATGACCAATATTAGACTTTACAGCTCCCCTGTCGTAAATGAATTAGCTTCATAAATGAAATTTTGCCAATTTAGTACAACATACACATATAACGGTTCTGCTGCTGTGCGACGGGCTTTAAACACTCTTCCTATGGCATCCGCCTCAATGGGATCCCCGATAACTGTTCTAACAAGACAAATTTTAGCACACATCTCTCACGCATTGGGTAACGGTTTCATTCATTTACCTACCCTGTACCATGAGATTCGAAAAATCTCGTCGTTCCTAAATCAAGACCAGCTTTTGCGTAGGTTTCCCTGACCAAGCGCTCTTGCGCATCCTTGCTTGGCTGGGTGATTCCTGGTGTATGGCCGTCCGAATTAGAGGCCGTCGACCGAATTACAGCTCTAATAGTATCGTCATCTCGAATAGCGTCCGAAAGCCTTTTGACTATCACTACTCCAAGACCCTCGCCCCTGGCGTAGCCGTTGGCTCGGCTATCAAAGCTGTAGCATCGACTATCCGGAGAAAGAAACCCCATATTGCTGAGCATAATCCAAGTCTCCAGGGTATGGATTAAGCTAGTACCAGCAACCACAGCCTACAGAAAGATTAGCAGGTGTTTCGTTCTTGGATTTCCCGTGACCAAATCCGCAGAAGAATTACCATTGATGAAGCTCTGCTCTGCAGGCCCTGGCATGCGATGTCGAGTGCCATGAGGCTACTTGAGCATGCGGCGTCTAAGTTTACACTTGGACCATGCAAGTTAAAAAACCAGCTTAAGCGATTCGCTAAAAGAGACATGCTAACACCGGTGACAGAGTACTTGGGAATATGCTCCTTGTCACCCAACGACGTGAAACGGTAATCGTCTGCCATTGATCCTGTGTAAACTCCTGTGTTTGAACCAAAGGCTTTCTCGAGCGGAATACCGGCTGATTAATTGTTAGCAGAGTCAAAGGAAGTTCGGCAATGGCTTACCATTTTCGAATGCACGGTATGTTGTTTCGAGTAGCAATCGATGCTGCGGGTCCATTGCTTTGGCTTCTTCGGCAGTGATGGAGAAAAATGAGGTATCAAATGCGGCTAGGTTCTCTGCCATGAAGTTACCACCTCGTGCATATATCTTTTGAAGTTAGCCAAACGCCTCTGAGAGTTACAAGTGGATGAATGATGATTCTTACATTACAGCCTTTGTTCTTTTCCGGATCATAGAACGCATCGATATTGAGGCGGTCAATGGGCCACTCTGTCATTGCACATCTCTTTTCTTCCATCATTTTCCAAAAGGCTTCAGGGTTGGATGCATTTTGAGGAAATTTCAAAGAGAGTCCTACAATAGCAATTGGTTCAAGAATTTCGGGCTCAGAATCTGGAATCAAGGTGGGAGTATCTGGGACATTGTAACTGCTATTCTTATTTTCGTTTAGAGTTGCTGCTGGCAATGGCGAATGGCTAATAACTTCACTCTTAGAGCCAAGCAAAGAGTTTTGGTGAGACATGATGAAGTAGAGTATGGTTGTTAGAGTCAGCAAATTGAAGAGAAACGTGCAGTTATTTTCGAATTTGATGTCAAAAGTTATACAACAATTACTTATGGTGACAAAAGCCCCCCTTTCCCTGGATATCTCAACAACGACAAGGATAAAAGTTTCTGTAACACCTTCCAAATTAAACAAGTTGGAAGGCGACCACAGCTGGATAAATTAGTCGCATACCGAGAATTATTCAACCAACAGATATCTTCGGCATCATGTTGCCTTTAGGCAGAGTTTGTGCTGATACGATAGGGATACGGAAGGATCGATGTCACGTTAGGCTACTGTTGAAGTTTTGATATGCATATGTATCGGGGAGGCGGAGATGCGTCGTCCATATGGAAACCATTGTCCGGTGCCGCTTTCATGCATACCGGATGTTTTTTAACGGTCTAGTTTCATATGGATGCAGTGTACAAGGTGCAGTATGTACTGAGTCAATTTTAGTTTACTGCACCGCAGACAGTGCTATTCACTCACTTTTTGAGAAACTCGCCCCCCTTTCACCTTGTGCTACAAGGCGCAGCTTGTGCTACAAGGCGCAGTATATACTGAGTCAATTTTAATTCACTCACTTTTTGAGAAACTCGCCCCCCTTTCACCTTGTGCTACAAGGCGCAGTATATACTGAGTGCCACGGCTGGCAGCGCTTGGGCATCTCTTATGGCACTCAGTACATACTAGGCCTTGTAATTGTTCATGATGGTGTCTTGATACGCTGTGAAATATTTGGATTATCCGTGTTGGGTGCTTGTCGCTGTATAGCATGCATAGAGTGGCGAATATGCAGGAATTGGCCAAGAAATCTGCAGTTGGAATATTGAGGAGGGCATCAACAGGATTGGTAGTTCTTCGAAAACCAATCATAAGCTAGTATGGGGCGGGCAAATCAGGACGTGACGCTACCTAGCGCGAATTCAATGTGAAACAAATATACGGAGCATATCATATTGGGCGAGTGCAAAAACATCACCCTACTTTTGCGTTCAAAGTGCTGCTTTTATTTTGAGTTCTAATCTTAAAATAGATAAGGAAATCGTTATTTGGGGATGGGAACACACATTCATTTACAATACACATCACAACGTCATCAGTGAAAGATCGACTTGATTCCCACCAACCCTTCTAAAGTCTGGCATTGCCTAAATCCTAAGTTCCGTTGAACTCCAGCTCCATTGGCCAAATAACTTCAACCTTTCCATCACGATTTTCTTCCATCTACACTAGTATCCCGGAATTGAGATTGCAATTCATGTTCTTCGACAAGACGATCGAAGCTATCAATTCGTGGCTTTGGTTTGGCCCCTCCCTTGTTTATTTTGACACTATCCTCGGTCTCTTTGCGGGTGATTCGATTGTTTGTCTGTCCTAGAAGGGACTGAAGGCCGGAACCAAGCTGAGAGGACATTATGACTTCTCGAGTCGTCCTCAGGAACTTTGGAATGGATGGTAGGCAGCTGATAACAAAACAGAGTCCCAGTTCAGGGAACATATAGGTTCCCATCATACTAGCATACCAAGTGATGTCCTCGCTGTTTGATAGACGTACGCAATAGTATAAGCGGATTGCCGCTGAGACACATGCCCTAAATTCTCGATAAATTAATAATTGATCTTTTCCACTGAGTTGTGTTTGTCACATACAGAATTGCGGCACTAAAAACCGCTGATACTGCGACTTTCTTTCGAGTATCCATGTGGAGTCTCCAAACAAGGGGTTGGGGTAGGAGAACAATGGTAAGGTCGGAAATGACATTGATCGCGGCAGATGCGGTATTGAGTTCCCTGGTATCGATACAAGTGCCAGTTTCGATAAGTGGATCCCATGCTTTTGCCAACGGTTTGCAAGAAAATATTTCGAGGAAAAAGCAACTTGTGTAAAAGACAAAATTCAACCAAATAAGTGTATGACAAATCCAGAAAAATTTCCCCCTATCTGCCGTGGAAAAAATGTTGATATACTGCAGAAGGATCGATGCTTTGATGGTGAAGACAATGCAGCCATACATTATCGATCCGATATGATAGTTCTTGGTCCTGGTTAGCAAGCTGGTAGAATTCTGATCATGGCAGAAGCATACATAGAGAAAGGTTTTCATGTCTTTGACCTGCACATCCCATTGATGTCGTGCTCCTGCGGGGTTATCCGCTATTCTTGCTGGAACGTAGAGGCCCACGTATACCGCCTACCAAGTCAATTTAGAGTCAACTTGTTAGAATTAATTCCTTACAAATGATAGAACACAGAGATCTATGGTAGGTCAGTGTGATTCTTAACCAAACAGGTGAAATGCCATGAAGTCTTACAATCATCCAACGTAACGTTCCGATTGATTCGAGCTTTTGTATACAAGCGCATGAAGATGGCAAGAGTAGGAATAACCAAAAATATCACTTCCACCACAAGCATTGCTGTCCTGAAGTTGGGAGGGTCTGTGAAATTTGGTTTAATGCCTAGGGGGGGTTTCATCGCCGGGCCATCGAGTAACTTCTGAAGAGCAGCAGACGACATACTTTCTGTTATGGTAAGATGGGAAGACAAATGTGGTAAAAGGTAAGAATTACACAAGAATGCTGATGTTGATTCTCCTCAGAGAGACACGGTGCTAGATGTGTACTTTTGGTTGCAAGGTTGAAAGAGGGAGGACTTGGAGATAAGCGCTTGGAAAATTCATTGGACATCCGGGGGGAAGAAGCGTGCCAGTAGATTCTCAGTGCAGAAACCTTTACAGCCACACACATGGTGTCTCGTTTCCAGGCCTCTTGAATGCATCCCGCAAAAGTAGCCCCCTTCGAACTCGCTGTCATCTCTGACCTAGGTAGCCTGCCCCTCCATCGATATATTGCATGAAGAATATGAAGGATGCACCACTAGATGACGTGCAGAATGTGAAGGACGCACTACTGGATGACGTGCAGAATGTGCGCTGCTGTCTTATTTTGAGACTGAATTTGAGAAGGCGTAACATTTGGCCCCCACATCTTCAACGGAGAATATGTTTGATGTCACAAATAACAGTTCATTCATTTGGATAAATTCACTCGTTCAACGTTGCATCCTGCAGCCAGGGTCAATTGCCGTCGACGTCTTATTAGCGGAGACATGTAACACCAACACAACACCGACACCGAAATTCTCACCGAGACAACACCCAAACCAAGATCATAGGCTGAGGCATGGTACATGAAAGTTGTGTGGGCACAGAAATTTCTCATTCCAGTTACCGCAGAGCTTTGGCCCACGCCAATTAACAGTCACTTGTGCGATCCCGCATTGCAATCTTGAATTTTCCATCTTCTCAACATCAGCAATACTTTCTCGAAATTATATTCCAACGATCAAAGTCCGTAGCACATTAGATGCCAGCCATGACTGAGGCTCCCAATCTCGTTGTACCTGAGTCCGACTCGAAGCCAACTTCAGACATTGACCAGGAAAACTGTGTTCAAACAAAGAGTCAAAAGAAAAATCACGAAGCTTGTGATGAGAAAAATGATAACATTGACGAATCGTCTGAGAATATTGCAACCGTCTACTTGACAGGCCCAAGACTTTATTTGATTACCGCAGCGTAAGACCTTTTTTTTATTTTACAAAAACATACTTTCGAATAAACTGACTTCATCTCATAGACTCTGCACCTCCTTGTTTCTCACAAACCTCGAAATTCCAATTGTTACAACATCGATAATTTCCATTACTGGTGATTTACATGAATTCAATCAAAGCAGTTGGCTCATATCTTCATATATGCTCGGATACGTCAGTAAGTGATTGAGTTTTCCTAGGAATGGAGGGGGTTTCTGACAACAAATTTCTAGGTATGCTTATTATCTGGGCCAAAGTCAGCGATATTTTCGGACGAAAGATATTTGCAGTAACAGCAATCGCGATATTCACCATTTTCTCTGGAGCTTGTGGTGCAGCTCAATCGATGACTCAACTGTACGCCAGAATCCGCTCTAAGAGAGATTATAGCTAAGAAAATTAGAATTTCACTTCGAGCCTTCCAGGGACTAGGAGGAGGTGGCAATTTTGCCCTCGGCTCAGTCGTGTTCATGGAATTAGTTCCCCCGGAAGCATATCCAAAGTATATGAGCATGGTATCTAGCGTCTTCTCGCTCTCCCTGATGCTGGGTCCGATCTTTGGAGGCGCACTTAACCATTCTGAGAGGTGGAGATGGGTGTTTCTCATAAAGTGAGTTGTCGAAGATTGCTGCCAAACGCTTCCAAATATTGACTTCTTTTTGCTAGTGTTCCAGCGGGTGCTTTATCTGCGGTAACACTTTTATTATGTGTTCCTGCAGAATTTCCGCATCAGAAAGGAAGCACAGAAGGCCGGAAGATTATTTCCTTGTTTTCAAAGGAGATGTTTCGCAGAGTTGACTTTATCGGGGCAGCCTTATTAATGATTGCTACAACTCTTCTTGTGGCTGCTCTTCAGGAGGCTGGTCAGTCTTTCGCATGGGATTCTGCCTTCGTGATCTCCTTTTTGACAATATCAGGACTATCATGGATAGCTTTTGTCTTCTGGGAGAGGAATGTTACACTGAAGTCTAGCATGACCGAACCTGTTTTCCCTTGGAGGCTAATGACTAGTCGCATTTGGGCGGGAATGATTCTGTAAGAACCGGCGTCTATGACCTTACTTTTTTTCTGGGGGATATTAACTGACTCAATATCTCTACAGAAATGCCTTGTTTCTTGGAGCACCATGGTTCGTCACAATATTTCAGCTCCCACAACGATTTCAAGTCGTCAATGGTGCATCCGCTCTTAGTGCCGGAATTCGTCTCATTCCTTTCACGGTCGCGGCACCTATAGGGTCAATAGTTTCTTCTATTTTAGCTGGGAAGGCGAAAATTCCACCTATTTATTTAGTAATAGGTGCTTCCTCGCTACAAGTCATAGGATTTGCACTTCTTTCAACCTTGCCTCTCTCGAACAAAACAAGCGCAGCTCAGTATGGTTACCAAGTTGTTGCAGGATTTGGTGTGGGTATTAATATATCGACTCTGATTCTCATGACTCCCTACTCGGTTGATGAGGGTCGTGACCAAGGTACTTGCAACCCACCTCCTTATAACATATTTGCAAATAACTGACTTTTGAAGCTGTGGCCTTGGGATCAGTAACACAATTCCGAATAATGGGTGGCGTGATTGGACTTGCAATTGTCACTGCAGCCTACAAAGCGAACGTTATATCGTCTTTAGATCAGTTTCTAACACTTGAGCAGAGAAGCCGAATTCTCCAAACCCCTCAAACAATCGCCTCATTTGACTCAATAGCAAAGGAAAAGATCGAGCGAGCATTTGCAAGCGGTTATAATCTACAGTTCAGGATTCTTATTGGTTTTGCCGCTGCACAGATCCCATCTTCGCTGCTCATGTGGCAGAGGAAGCAAATTGTTGTGTAGGGACGGAAGGGTGGAGGCTGAGTTCGACTTGGGATTTGTACAATAATGATCAATTGGCCTCCATAGGAGAGAGAGCTCGTAATACTCAGCGTGGACAACATTATAATACAAAAGCTCAAATAGTCTCCGAATATCATTACATGCCAGTCAACTTTTGACATGATTTTCACTCACAAAGAGATGCAAATAACACTACTAGGTCAACAACATCTGAGATAAGTCTTGCTGGCGGGTTGTATTTGAAGAATTTCATTTTTCTTTTGTTGTGCTTGCACTATCCCTCATCATGACTACTAGACATTTGCTGTGACTAACATTCCAGCATCTATGAGCAAGCCAGTTCCATTGATGTAGGTTGCTGAGGGACTACACATGAAAACAGCGACATTTGCAACTTCTTCAGGGTCTGCTGGACGCCCAACCGGGGAGGCCGCTTGTATCATTTTCTCCAAACCCGGCCATCTACCAAGACTCCGTTCAAGCATAGGAGTTGCCACCCAGGAGGGACACAATGCATTTACTCGAATTTGATGTTTTGCATTATCCAATGCTGAGAGAATTTAGTTTCCGTTTTGAAGAGCTGGAAGACAAGAAACGCTTGTCAGGGATTGCAGAATACTGACCAGCAACTTTTGTGATTCCTAGCAACGCATGTTTCGAAGACACATATGCCATCATTCCTGGACCTGCGGCGTAGGAAAGTGCTGAACCGATATTGACGATGCATCCACGCCCGAGGCTTCGCTCCTTACCATTGCGTCCTTTGTATACCTTCGGTTCTTGAGAAATCATGGCTTTCGTAACAGCTCGAACACACAACATTGTGCCTTTGGCGTTCACAGCAAGGGTAGCTTCAAAATTCTCGATATTGATGTCGGATGTTGGGGCGAGTGATGTGGCACCGACCTATTGGGGAATCAGCCACGGAGCAAATACTGCAAATTAGATGTTTGACAATACGTACACCTGCGCTATTAACACTGTAATCAATCCTGCCAAACTCCTTAATCGTGAAATCTACCATCGCTTGGACGCTAGCCGGATCAGTTGTATCAACCTTGATACTGAGAGCTCTGTATTGAGGATTGGAGGCAAATGATTTGCTCTTCTCTGCGTTTTCTGCAGCAGTTTCTGCATTTATGTCTGCGAAGACAACACCGAGGGCACCTGCTTCTGCGAAGGCATTTCCGGCCTCTTCTCCTATGCCAGCTGCAGCCTGAACATCATGGGTTAGAGGTTGGCCACACCTGAAGAGGCATAAAGCCTAAAGCTGGGTAGTTACTTACCCCCGTAATCAAAGTCACTCCAGATACTGTAGCAAAACACATTGTATTTTGTAAATTGTCGTTGTTGTGAGAAGAAGTCCTAGATTGGTGATGTCAAAATCAGGCTCAGCACAAGATGTTGGTAGGTACTAGTAGGTACTTTCTGTAGGGTAGGTATAAGCGGTCCGGAACAGGACGCCGTGGGTCCTTGTGCCGGGTGAGAAAGTATCCAGCCAATAAGATCGATTCGAGATGCTTAAAATTTCATTGGCTCAATGGCTCCTCGTCAGCCACAAGGACCCACAGCGTCCTGTCCCGCACCTGAGGCACCTGAGGGGATAGGCGGAGTGCAGTTTGTTGTTTGTTGGTGCCTGTTATGGCGGAATCGTGCAGGGCGGTCAAATAGCTACCCTGCCCTGCTGCCTGTCACTAGACTGTTGCACAAAAGAAAAGCAACGTGCATTTATTGATTTTTGGATGTAACCATACCACATATAACTTGCGAATCATCGTTTGTTTGAGCGATTTTGATTGCTAAATGGGCCATCTCAAGAGTTCTCAGCTCAAAAACAATCATGCGGTTTTTATGCCTTCACGGAATGGGAACTAACAGCGAGGCATGTACATCACTTTATCACATCTCGGCTATATCTTAGCACAGAATAACTAACCGTACGTCTTCAGATTTTCCAGATGCAAACAGGTAAGCGAGGCCAGAGCACCAACACCCACACTGTCTCATACCTTTAGCTGCGATAAGACATGCCATCGGCGATCATCACCAATACGAGATAGTAGAAGGGGAATTGCCATACCCAATGGCACCTGGTATATACTTCCATTTCGGGTTCCTACAAGATGCTCACAATTTAGTAACACAAAACATAGGAATATCAGATCTCGGACTACCCCCAGGAACAGAGACCTTCACATACGCTGACGAGGATTCCCCCGAAAGCTGTTGGGAAGCACTTGCAGACCTTAGAGAGTTTGTAGACAGCGAAGGTCCCTTTGACGGGGTCATGGCTTTCTCAATCGGTGCCGCGCTCGCGGCGATGCTTTTGATTCAAGAACATCAAGAGACTCCCATACAGCAACAGCTTAAACCAATTTTCAAATGTGCGATATTTTTCTCTGGTGGTATCCCATGCGATCCGGCACTTCTCCGCCGAGAACGCAAAACTCGACGGTGTGAGAAGGAAAGTAACGGGATAATTATTCACATTCCGACTGCCCATATTTGGGGGGCAAATGATACCTTGTATCCAAAATTTGGGCCTGTTTTGAAGGACTTGTGCTTGTCTGAGCTAAGAGAAGAGTTTATTCACGAAGGTGGGCATGAAATCCCAGGTTCAAAAGACAAAATAGGGGTAGCCAATACGGTCAAAATCGTCAAGCGGACCATAGAACGCGCTTGTTGTCGCAGTTGAGAGTCGACTTCGATGTTGAAATAGAGTATGATACAAGGGGTTAGATGAATGAGGATGTCGTCAAGTTGTGTTCAAACTCCGGTGGGAAGTTTTAGAATTTATCAGTAGAATACTTAGCGTTGCAGTTGAAGTTCTTCCCCCTAGCCTCACAGCTAATCCAGGGTGTTTTAACTTGCTTATATATTCTTCAGGACTTGCTTTGATTTTAGCAATACGATTAGTCATGTAATTTTATCAGTTCCAGCAGTCAGCTATACAACCCATGGACCCATCAGTATTTCCAGCTGTTTTCCAACAGAACAGGCATGACTTTGGGTGCGTGCACGTTTATAAAGTCGCTGTTGCAACTATCTCAGGAAATCTTTACGTGAAGAGGCCTGCTGTTAAACTATATTGATCTTGAAAAGGTTGTATTTTCGATTCAACAGGGAGGGGTCCTCGAATAAAGTAGGGAAAGTTGCGGGGTTTGGTGTGAAGATCGATCTAAAGCTGGTCTGAGGTTGGTCGAGGAGTCTATTCTTCGTGTTTGGTGCGGTAGAGAACATATAGAGAGAAAATGTTTGAAAGTGACTCTTGTCACAGCTGGGAAGGACTGAGGCCCACTAGGTTTGGTTTGGCAAGTGATGTCTCATGTCTTGGGACCTTATGGCTATTTCAAAAATAAAAAGCCCGTGTGTACTCCCCTGTGGTTTATTTGTTGTTAGCAGTATACGGATTTGAAATCAGAGGCGTGGTGATATGCAGAAACATTGGAAATGATGAGGAGACTTGAGAAAGAGTGAGAAGGGCAAATTAAGAAACAGTTAATGTGACGTAATGTTCAGAGCATAAATCAGGGACGTTTAAGTAGGCAAAAGAGTATTGAAGTATTGATTGAGTGTTAAAAGCTTGTTGTTTGGAGACCCCCCACCGAGTTCAAGCTTGACATAACACGTGATAAAAACGTGACAGTTAAAAATAGCAGGCTAAATATGACTATCATAAATACAACCGCAAAAATGAGAGAAAAGAAAAATAAAGAAATTTGTACTCTTTTGGGTGACTTCAATCGCATTGTGTCCACAAGCCACATCTCGAAGCAGAGAATCGATTTGCGGTGACACTTTGAGTGGCTTGACTTTCTTTGTAACCTGAATATGATTGTTTCTAAGTATCTTCAATTGCTGTTTTGTTTGGTTATTAAATGTGAACAGAAGTTGCTATTAAGTATAGGTATGGCCATGGGGGCTTGTTGGTTTGGTCACTTTTCCGCAACTCATCTTCCAACTTGAAAGCAAGCTTTAGATACTTACATTGTTATTATTCAATATGTGCTTTCGACTAGTATTGCAGTATTCTTGTCTTTGCCAAAATTCCAAAGCCCAAGTACTTTTTTGCGTTCTCCATGACGGAGATCTAGTAGATCTACAAATTCTTGATGAAGACAAAATAAAAAAAAGCAAGAGAAATTGCTTTGGAGATTCCTGGGATGAACCAGCAAAGATCAGATTAAAGCGACCATGCTTTGACTGTATCAAGTCAGACTTACTGATTGTTGACCAAAGAAGCACCATTGATATTCGCCCAGTCTATGAACGACTGGGAGAAATTGCGCACAGAGAACACACTACAATCATTGAGCTTATTTCTGATTTTACAGATACAGATACCACGGATCGTCTGTCCCCAGAAGACTTGAAGTGGATTCGATCTCTTATTCTTTCTCTTCGATATAATATAGCTTTCCTAGAAACCAAGGATCAAGCTGGGATAAAGCGTCGCCTAGAAGAAAAGGGTTACTCTCCCGTTAAGCCCATAACAAAAAGTCAAGTTGAATCGCTTTCGCTACTAGAAGCTCAATTGGATCTTATAGACATTAGCAACATCATTGATGTAGCACTTCGGGGTTCATTCATCGACAGTGAGGCACCGCTCCCACCTCTCTTCGAGCAAGTCCCATGGTCTGATGATAGTAAAGATGACAATGAATGTCCTATTTGCAGTTCGACTTACGGCGAGCAGGAGGAAAACGGAGCCGCTGAAGAGCCAGTAAAGTCACCATGCAACCACATTATAGGCTCTAGATGTTTTAAAGAGTGGGTAGTACAGCAGGGGCGCAAGAATTGCCCCTTGTGTCGGACCGGATTCTCCGAGACAACTCACGACTTCCCACTTAGAACCCCTGAATGGCTAACACTCCTGCGAGGATTTTAGTATCCTTATAATTAGCAATTTGCATCTTCACCCGTAAGTATTTCTAATATATTTTATTTTCTAGCCATTGTTCTTGAAAGGATTGTTTGTGAGACTGTTCTGAGCCTGGGTAGTTGCTGGTGGTTTTGAGGGGCTCTCGCTTATAGTGGCGTAGATTGGGACTGAATAGATATCGTAGGTTTGCTGTGAAAGTCCTTTGGCGAGTTGTGGGTCGTCTAGTGAAGATAGAGGTTGGGGAATAATTTAAAACTTGCCAGTCTTGTTTAGGATAAATGGAATGGAAGTGCTGAGTTCATTTCGGATTTTGCGGTGGCTTCGTGTTGATTTGGTATCATGGTGCTTGGGAAGTAAATAGAAGCAAGCTGTTTTGCGACATATGAGAAACTCAGAGCTACTAAACTGTTGGTAGATTCCCATGAATTTTATCTGTTGTTAGCAGCACGTGACTTCAAAGTTGGAGGGGCGTAGAAACATGATTTGACGCAAAAACGGAAGTGATGACAAAGAAAACTTGAGAGAAAGAAACTAACTAACAGATGATATGTAACAGATAAAAAGATAATAGAATTTCATAAACTTCGTAAAAGATAACTGCAAAAGTGAGGGAGAAGAAAAAGACAGAAATTTTCTTACCCAATTCCCTTACCGTAACGTAACTACACACACCTTTGACACCCCAAGCATCTAACCAACCATCTCACAATCAAACAAAGGATACTAGAAGTCGCTCCAATAATAAAAGGAGCTACACCAGAAGCCGCAAGAAAAAATATGAATATGAGAACCAACCATTTAAGCTCCTCAATAAAAGATCTTGGTGGTGCTGGTGGAGGATTCAAGACCGTTTCCAGAGCCCGACGCTCTGAGATATCTCTTGAATCTTCTTCACCTTCGACATTCCCGACCGCATTGTGGTCTAAGAACTCGGGTTGAAAAGGATGTGGTCGTGATCTCGGTTCTAGAGATTTTTTGAGTTGTCGTTCCGCGGAGGCTTGGTGGGAGAGGTAACCATCTAACGGATAATGTTTCACGTATGAGCGAACGGCCTTTGTTTGCATGCACGAGAGGTTCTCTGAGTAACCGTTGGGAAATCCTTGAAATGGAAAGTCGTATCTGCGGTTGGAACGGAGGTGCTGCTGGTATGGGATACATTCTCCAGGGTGTTGAGGCTTAGGTGGCGGGGGTTGGAGTGGTGGTGCTGGACGTTTTGCGTCAGGAGAATAGCCGAAGAGGATGTTGGGCATTTTGAGATTTGTTCCGATTTGAGCTGGTATTAAAATGATGGTGATGGTGGTAAACGACCGGCGCTGATTTTTCCAGTCTTGGGATTGTCGAGTCTAAAGATTAGCGAACGCGTGCGTGGTCAACACGCAAAGAAAGTCGTTGAATTCGTGAGTGCTTCGAGAGAGTGTAAAATGAACAATCCTTTTGTGAGGGCGTTGAGTTGCTGTTATACAAAAGGTGTTTTCTTTGTTTTATTTTTGCACCTTCAGTCTTTGAGGCGTAGGGTGGCGGGGAGGCTAGCCTTTGACGGGGATTGGAAGGAATACAAAGAGTCACCCTATGAATACCTTTGTCTTAACAAGGCGGATAAAGGTGCGAGGTCGAGGCCTAACAATAAACACAATTCGTTGTTAGCAGAACACTTTTTGTGCTACCAGGCGATTTCGTGTCTATAACTTCAGCCACATTTACCCAACTTGGGTAAACTCCGCTTCCTCAAGAAATCCAGAACTAATGAGCGACATTATTCACCATGTGTATCTATACTGCAAGCTACCAGTGCGGCCATACCGTACATGAGCCCCTCCCCTGTTACCAATACAGCAACAGATCCCGATGGGGTTCCCACGTATGTATCCGGGTGAGAGATCCCTCTTCACTACTCACAAGATGCCCACACTGTCTATTTCCAAGGGACCGCAAGAGGTATGACAAGGCAAAAATCCTCTATCCCATACAAGCACGTGGGGAGAGTCAGGAAGAGCGACTCAAGAGGCTAAATATTCCAAACATGGAAACGATTCCTGAAGATCCTCAACCCAAGTGGGAAGAGGTTCCGGAATCCATGGTTGAAACATCCCAGAAGGTTTTGTTGCGCGCACTTTCACCAAGTCATTCATTTAAAGTGATGAGAGGAAACCCAAGAGGTGTTCGGTACAAGTTGAGGAGTAAGTTTGTGGTTGTTAGGGAGTGGGTTTATGAGTTAAGGTATCGAGTTTCGTGAGGTGGTGGAAGGAGTTCATTAAATTTCTTCCATCACTTCAAGAATGTAGTACGGAAGAGTCATGGAAGGATAGTGGAGGATTTTGGAGTTTGGGACCTAGAATAACAGATAGATGGAACACATCCATCTTGAATAATGAGGTTCGACAACTCAGTCCTCGCTAACCAAAGTGTCGCTTAACGGCCTTGGTTCTTACCCTTATGGCAAAAACTTCCCCTAATACTTAAACAGAATAAGACCTTCAAAATCAGACTTTCTCACAAAACCCCAATATTTTTTATGTGCACTGCAAGCTCTTACCCAAACGAGCGCTGGTAAAGATTTCATCTAGACAAAAGTTGCTCCAGCACCTGGTATGGAGCCCTTGACGTTGGAGAGCAGCAACGAGGAAATTGAAGAAAGAATTCGTTGCACGGGAAATGTGCATTGTCATGCAGCAGGAACTTGCGCACTTAGTGCAGTTCTAGATGCTAAGCTACGAGTAAGAGGGGTTCAAGGGTTTCGATTGCCGGAGAATAGAACCTCTCTTGAGGCTATAGAAAATGTTTGAACGGGGAGATGAAATTCTTCAAGTTTTCATAACTAGGCGTAGCAACATTCAAGTTCTCAAGTAATTCTGCCAAAGTTTCTTCGTGTAAACAAGTATATAAAATAGAAAGAAAAAAAGATTCCATAGAGCGCAAATTGACCAGATCTACGACCAGGGCATTCATCGACATTGTAGTTTTCCATTCAAAATAATACAATGGACGCTCTACCATCACTACGATTTCTTTATGGCGTCTATTTTCCCTCTTTCATTTTGGGGGGGAGGGGTGACAATATCGTTGTCAAGCCTTTATTGTCTTTTGCTGTTCATGGTACTTGTCAGTACGGAACAGCAAAAAAGCTTTGAAGTAAATAACGGCAAGAATACGAATGTACAATTCCCCCCTGGGCTGCTCATCAGCCTCAGCCTCAGGAGAACTTATATTGTCGTTCTCCCACCCCGGAATCCAACTCATATTCCACATTCCACGTCTCTCATCACCACATCTCCATACCACAACACTCCCGTCCCATCATGTGTAATGTACGAGCAACAACTTTCAGCTGCAAGCACATCGTCACCAAAAGCACAGATTGCTCTCTAACGGAACGTAACTCAGCTAAGCACACCATCTCCACTGAAGAGATCACTGCACGTAAACTGTGTCCCGACTGCCGCCCAAAAAAGGCCAGTAAGTCGCGATCCTTTCACAATAGAGTCTCCTCCAAGCTAAAACTTGCCAGCCAATCCATTTCGACCCGTGTAGGTCGGAAGGCGGTTTCAGCACTCTACGCCATGGCTTTACCCACCACGAAACTCCCCAAAGGTCCAACTGGCGCAGAGGAGAATCTGAACGGGGAGTCTGTTCGTCAGGCTCACCGTTTGACAAAAAACAGTCTTGCTTCCACGCATTCGAACCCCGACGTGCTCGAGATGATCAGGAAGGAGCAGGCGAAGAATAGGCCGTATGTTGCAAGCTTGACAAGCAGTTTATCTAGCGACTCTGAGTCTATTTCTTCACTGCCAATCTCTTCAAGACCATCAACTGCTGAGGGTAAGGGTGGTGGTAAATCCGGTAAGGCTAAGGTTACTACAGATGATGGTAACACCCTTCGCAGTCAACGGTCGGTTTATGGAAAGCTCGCGCTCAAGCAGGACAATATGCCAAATTCTTTGAAGGTTGGAGTACCAGTGACTTCATCGACGGAGGTTGAGTTGGAGGACACCAATAGACCAGCCACTCGGGCACAAGAGCAAGCACAGGAGCTCTATCTCCAAGATAGAGCGCCTGTAGCAGGCTTCTTTACACTCCCCGAATTGCCAGGTTCGGTCCTCGAGATTCCTTCCAAGACCAGACGGAGTAGAAGCAAGCAAACTCAACCTGTTGAGCTTGCCGCTCCTCTGTCAAGTTCGAGAACCAAGGGTCCAACTTTAAAGGTAAGTCAACGTTCTGATATCCCCGCATACTTACAGCCGAGATATCTAGAGCCAGACCAAGTCACTCGACTAGAGCCCTTCGCACTCCCCGAAATCACAATCACACCCCCACCACAGGAGAAATCCACCAGTAGGCTAACTGGACATCACCTCCCCATCCAAGCCCCAAATCCAATACTAAAAGGCAACAGAGGGCAAGATTACAAAACCATGAATTCCACAAGATCCTCGACAGAGATCATGCGAAGTCACAAGGGTAATCTAGTACCCCGATATTCGGACCAAGAACTACCAATTGTTAGTACTCAATCCGCACCCCGAAAACAACGTCACATTGTCACGCGTACTTCGCCCACGCGAGCAGAGTTGCCAGGCTATGAGACATTGTTTGAATTTGCTAAGGAGTATTCGACTCGAGGGAAGGGAAAAGGTAATGTGAAGGATCATGAGCAAGATTATGCTCACTATACTCGGTGTAGCGGCCCTTCGTGGAATGAGGTTGAAATCTCGGAGAACAAGCACCTCTCACATCGTGAGAGTTGGTCGTCAAACGAAAGCTTTCAAGAGTTTGTAGCAACGAAGTTGCCTCTGGTAGAATTGATTCATGGTCCTACAGTAGTTGAGATTGCTGAAGCACCATCAAACCGTTCACTTGAGCAGCTGGCCTTTCCCTTCGTCGTACGATGGGATGGCCAGAGCCTAACGAAGTCTATGTAGTTGAGGATGAAATCACCCAGCTACTTTGGCTTCGTGAAGTCAGCGGGTAGCCGAGGCAATCGAGACTGAAATCATTGAAAAGAGGTAGATTTTGATTTAGCAAGCATTGCTGGGGAACAAACTGGTAAAAACTTCAACAACAAAAAAACGGAAAAAAGCGTAATACGGAATAGAACGTAATGAGGAGGATTTTTGGAATAATTTTGCCCAACGAAGCAGGACTCGTTTGGGCTGCCAATCTTTTACAAGCAAAATGAGAACCGCCATGGAAATAATTAGACAATCGCCCAAGTAGATCTCGGCAAGACGCTCACTTACATAAAACAACACCATGGAATAAAACTTGGAACGCCGCCTAAGCAGGCTACAATAAGATTAATTTCATTTGTCAAGCACAAAATGCTAAGTCCACATATATGTATATGCCCTGTGAAACGCCCAAATCGCTCACTATGCTAAAAACCCCTCCCAAATTCGACCAACGCCGTTGACCCTCGTCTTGTAATCCTACAATACTTATAACAATACTTCTAATTATTTAATGCTTCCATGGTAGCTTCCAATTCTGCAATAGCATTTCGTTTTCGTTCAGCCGAATCGATCTGGAGTGGAACTGCATTCGTCGTGCGGAGCCATTCACCATTAAAGGCATTGATAATCCAATTACTCAATTCTATACCGCCATTAGTGTTTGCTTGCTATAAAAACGGGGAAAATCTGTAACTTACTATCATAAACAATTCTATTCGCATTGTGGAAGTAAATTCCGTGATCGCTGTCTGGGAATACATGAACATCGTAATTCTCAACGCCCGCCAAATCAAGTTTATCGAGGAGAAAGAGCGAGTTTTGCATATGGACATTGTCGTCTGCTACACCATGCATAACTAGGAATCTGACATTTTCCTGCAAAGCTGTCATGTTCGATATGCTCGAGTTATCATAGCCGCCTGGATTGTGTTGTGGGGTATGCATGTATCTCTCCGTGTAGATAGAATCGTAGAAGCGCCAATCTGTTACAGGCGCGACTGCCATACCATACGAGAAGGTTTGCCCGGCATCCTGTTCAAGAGTCTTAAGTGTTAGGAAACCGCCATAAGACCATCCCCAGATGGCGATTCTTGATTTGTCGACATATTTTTTCGCTCCCCAAATTTTGGCAGTCTCGATTTGATCGCGGGCTTCGTAGTATCCAATGTTGCCACGAATGATAGTTCGAGCTTTCCTCCCAATGTATCCAGTACCACGTCCATCCACTGTAACAACAATATAACCAAGGTTTGCAGCGACGAAAGCTTGGAAATCGACGTTGAAATTTTTGGAAACCGTTTGAGACCCAGGGCCACCGTAGAGATGGAAGAGAACGGGGTATTTTTTCTTCTCGTTGAAATGGGGTGGTCGTCGTTCAACCACGTTCAATTGATATCCGTCAACGTTTACAGTGGAATAGATCTCGATTGGTAGCTCATGCTTCTTAGCCATGTCCACCAGACCAGGGTTCTCTTCGATGGTGTCCTCGTAGTGATCAGGGTTGCTTGGGGTGCTAATAACCTTTTGCCATGGAACATCTGGCCCGTCGTAATTTACGAGAGCGTATCCTGCGCCGCTGGAGAACTTTACACCATAGTATCCTTCCCGTTCATCGTTTGTCACAGGTTGGAGGTTGGTGCCATCAATCTTCACACTGTAAACTTGCCGTTGAATTGACGACACTTTGGTTGAAACGAAGTAAACCAAATTGTTTTTCAAGTCAATGGCAGAAGGACCATCCACCACCTCCCATTTGCCAGACGTGATCATTACTGGTGTAGGATTGTCCATCGGACTAAAATAGCCCAGATGATCATAATTCTCGTGAATGACGGTATCAATGTAGCCATCCTGAGGTCGGCCATTGGCAGGGTCAGCAGGCACGTAGGTAGTTTTTTGAGAAACTTCAAACCAGCCTCCGTCGAGTTTCGCAACATCTTGAGTTCGAACCGTCTTTCCAGAACGGGATTCCACATCGACTAGGACAACCCGTAAGATATCACTTTCCCGATTCGTTTCACGGATGAGTGCTTTGGTCGACCCAGCCCAGATTACTTCGGTAATCAGCAGGTCGTCGGGCGCAAATCCACCTGCAATCTTCACTTCAAACACATCTCCTTTGGCAACGTCGAAAAATTGTAGATCAACTGTAGGGTTTGGTGCGCCAGCCTTGGGGTATTTGATTTCTCGAACCTCTGGGTAATTCTCAAGTCCAGGTTCCGGTTGTGTTCCACTAGGCCTTGAAAGGAAGTATTGGACGGGATATTCGGGTACGCTCGACTCATTCGTTCGTAGAAAAGCAATATATTTGCCATCTTCCGCCCACCATGTAGCACTGTTCCCTGCGAACACTTCCTCCTCATAAACCCAATCTGGCACACCGTAGAAGAGATCTGCCCCGCCATCTTTTGTGATTTGAGTGACGGTCTTGGAGGATAATTTTCGGAGAAAGAGGTTGTTGTCTCTAGTAAAAACCACTGCATCGCTCTGCGGACTCCAACTTGCCAACTGAATTCTCCCTTCGGGTTGCGCGGGGTCGAGTGCGTCGGCCGTCTGGGTCTCGACGTCGAATATGAAATAGTTGGCGTAGAATGAGTGACGCCAATTGCTCTGCACCTCGGTCGCAACAAGAACCTTCTTCAAATTTTTGCTTGGAAATACTCTGCTCGGTATGTGATTTTTGCCATCATATTCAAAAGAGCCCTGCTTCATCAATGTCTTTGTGACCATGGCTGTAGGCGCACCAGCAGCATTCTTGCTGGTCCCCCGGACATCCTCGACCACCAGATAATCTTTGCCGGCACTGCCTTGCTCCAGCAGCAGTCCATCCTCTCCATTTGCACCTTCGATCCAGCTGATATCGTGCCTCTGAGCCCGCCATTGTCCGCCCATAACCTGATCCAGGGTAACCTTCTTCCCCGAACCTCGAGTGACCGTTGCCGCCGGATCGTGGGGTAAATCAGATGAATGTCGATAGGCCTGACGAGCCAGGAAAAGCACCATGGCCAGCAGCCAAGCTCCAACGAAGACTCCGCCAATAATCCATATCAGTCTGTGAAGTCTTGTGTCGACGGTCTTGGATGTCGCGCCATTGCGTAGGAAAGGCCCGCTTTCGAGGTCGTCGTCTTCCTTCTCTTCCTCCTCATACGGCCGATGCGCCTGTTCGTCGTCTGCGTATGCCAGCGACTCGTTTCGCGACGGCCCTCGTGGAGGAAATTTGGGAGTGACCATGGTGTCGTGGCCCTCCGTGTGGTTATGCGCCCCGGATTCTATCTCTGCTTGGGCACGCTCGCCGATACGTTCAAAGACCAGACTGGTAGTGGATGCGGATGAGAAAGATTCGTCTGATTTCCTCCCTGATGTCTCCGACTGCTCGAGAGGCAGCAGTTGGGCGGTGTCGTGCCCAGGCATGATCTCCGACAGTTGATGGGGGTTGAGGGTTTCAAGGTCGGGAGAATGTCGCAGTGACTAGTCTACTCGTATACGGTGTCTTTGGTGAGGCCGTTGTGCACAACTACCCCCAAGATTTTGAGATGGCAATTGCAGCTCGATAGATACGGAAACCCCGCAATTATTGTATTGGCCAAGCGAGTGGAGTATCTAGTCTATTGAGGCACGTTTTAGTACCAGGCTCTTTGTCTGCGGAGGCTGGTGCCAGCCAAGAGATCCGACCTGAAAGTCACCTTTATGCCTTGACCACCTTGGCATACCCACTCGTACTCTTTACAGGAGAGGTGAGAGATGAGAGGTGAGAGGTGAGAGCCATGTTCTTGGTGGAAGAGGACGAGGGGTTGTCGTGGGTTGTAAGTACAGTACCCAGAATTTGAGGAAAACATGCCATCTAACAATATACAGGTCCTTCTTTCTCTTAAGCAATCAAAAGTTTATATTATATACACGAGGTTACGAATGTCTATGATAAAACAGAATCGAATGACGCTCCGCTGGCTCTCCGAGGGCCACTCCGTGGTGGTTGGTTTTTGGATATTTCTACATGAAGAGCAAAACGATACCATAGCGAATCCAGCCTCCACGGCAGTGGCCCTCGGAGAGCCAGCGGAGCGTCATATAGGATGGTCATAATCGGAGAAAAAGAAAAGATATATTATCGATTACTTCCTACAATACAATACAATACTACAAGGGCTATCTAAAAAAAACCGAGCACTTTATCCTTCAACCTTTTGGGCTTTTCCGGTGTTTTCTTCTTCTTCTTCTTCTTCTTCTTCTTCCTTATAGGTGACTTCATGGGTGATGGCGCTTTGAATTTCTTTTGTCGGGGAGACTCTCCGGGAGACTTTCTCTTTCCTGGTACCTTGGGAGACTTCTCCTTTGGGGTTGACTTCTTGGGAGACTCGCTATCTCTTGGGAGACTTCTCTTTCCTGGTGACTTGGGTGATTTCTCTTTCGGGGTCTTAGGTGACTTCTCCTGTGTGCTTGGGATTTTTTCGTATGTGGGAATCCCGGCTCTAGCTTTCTTCCGCTCTCTCTCCTCGTCCGCCATATCCTTATAGACCAATCTCCTCAATCCGTCAATCTTCTTTCGACTTGTTGTCTTTTCCTTAAACGGCGTCAAATCCATCGTCCTGTCCTTCTTCTCATTCCTCTCCTTGGCGATTGCCAGAAATTCCGCTTGAGTCTTTATATCATTGTACTCGTGTCGTTGCAAGGGCGGGGGTGCCCAATTCTGGAACCGTTCCAGTGCCAGTGGTGTCCTTGTCCGTATTCCTCCGCCCCGAGTCCATTTTCCGTCTGCATTTCTTTTGAGCCCGAGATATGTATCTTTGTTGTATGGGTCGGATGGCACTTTTTTAGGAGCAACAGCTTCATAGTGCCAAGTCGTGTCGTCTGCTCCATCATCACTGGAAGTGGAGATCCAAATCACTATGGTCGTAAGCTCGTTTTGATCTTGAATAGCCAAATACACGCGCGAATCATTCAGCATGTATCCCAGGCGAAGATCCAGCCCGCCCCCTTTCTCTTTGCCCCAGATCCGGAGGAGAGCTCCCAGCTGATCGATGTAGAAAGATGCCTTGTTCTTTCGGGCAAGTTTTCCCGTTTCACTCTCAAAGAATCCCATTTCTTCATTCGTGCGCTTTATTTCCAGCAGCTCCTCAACAGTTGGGTATGTCCCTAGATTCTGTGCGCGGACTGCGGTGCAAACAGCTCCTAGTCCACAGAGAAGATTGGTTCCAGAAATCCATATGTGGCGGTACCCTTCCCTCCACTGTCGAGCGAATATTTTGCGCGCCCCCACATCTTCACGCTGACTCTCGGGACGGTTTTCGCCGTGTCTCGTTGCTGCCCGTTTGGCATGGTAAGCATCGCCATGGTCCGGTGGTATCCCAATTTCAACATTAAGATCAATGTCGACTTGTCTTTTGAAGTCCAAGCTACCCCTGCACAGCTCGTGAAACATTCTCTTTCTCTTCTCGACCATGTGTTCGTCAGTCCATGAATCCCTGGTAACACTCATTCCAAACGCTACGCAATACGCATTTGTGGCGCAATGAACACTGCAATGTTGTGAATCGAGGCGTTGTTGAGGACTGGTAATTCCGTCTTTGAAAGACCATTCGCCCATTACGAACTCATCTCCAAGCTCATACTGCAGGTAATCAAAGATCTTGTAGTAGTAGTAATCCCTATTGCCGCCGTATTGTTCGATGCTATTGAAAAACTCAACTGACCGGTTCCTTGGGGAGATGACCATCAACATGGCGTGGTAAGGTTTTGTTCCATCCCACCGGATCGGAATGAAAATATGTTCAAAGTGGAAGAAATGTTCCCGGAACCCATGGTCTCCCATCCAAGGGTAAATCTCCTTCCACCTTACAGATGCTGCTACATTTCCCCACTCAAGTCCGGGTCTGTTGTCGCGATTGATGAGTATTTCCGCAAACTCGTGCGTTTGGAAGAGATAAGGATCGCAATGCTTTCTCTGGTTTTTTATTCGCTCGGAAGTGCGAGGGCTATCCAAGGCCTTAGTCTTAGGTTGATCTCCTGCAGCACGACTATAAGGTCTTTTGTTGTGAAAATCGCAGATGAGCTCTAGATATGCCTCGAGAATTTCCGTGTTTAGAGCGCCTTCACATTCACCTACAATGATCTTTCCATCCTTGTCTTTCTGTTCGTCAATGAGATTAACCACACTTCCAGCGCGCAATGCATGACCCCTAATCGGGCTTCTACCCACTGCGGTGTTGACAAATTTATTGCGAGAGTTTACTCCATCGGGGATCTCTTTTCTGACTCTCTCCATGGATGCGACAATTTCTGTGGTTGGAAGTTCAAATTGGAGAATGAAGTCGAACCTCATCTCTTCCTCTGTCTTTCCGTCGGGTAACACCTCGATGGGAGTAGGCAGAGAAGCAGGCGAAGCAGGCGAGGAAGCTGACGCAGCAGGAGGGGTTCGTTTGGTGCGAATAGAAAGTCTCTTCGGTACCTTTGGTGAGGGAATCTTCCTCGTGCCGGTTGGGTTCAAATCTACGTCCTCTGTCGTCCCGGCGCTTGGTTTCTGCGGAGCTGCTGGTTGTTTATTTGGACCTCCTCGCACCTTTGGGCCAACCTTTGGGCCAACCTTTATATCCTTAAGAGGCTTTGCTGTCCCGCCAGGTTTGTTCCCAGTCTTTGGTGGCTTTCTTCGGCCAGGTTTCTCACCACTTGAGCCTGAATAATCACCTCTTATTCCTGCTTCACCAACAATCCTCTTTGGAGCCCCAAGTTTCCTGACAAGCTTCTTTACACCAGGACCCCTCTTAGGGGCTGGATTTGGAAGACCGGTTTTGGTTGGTTTCTTCGCAGGGGGTACCGCGGGTTTCTTGTGTGCTGGGTTACGAGCAAGCTCATCCAGTGATGGAAGGTCCGAGTCGGAGGGATGCGAACCCGAATTTGGTTTTTTGGGAGATGTTTTCTTCGTAGCAGCGGGTTGTTGTTTCTTACCCGGCGGCTCTGCAATTGGATCCTCGCCATCAGATTTCTCCGTTGATGGTGGAGCAGGGGGAGAAGGGTTCTCAGGACTTAGTTCGAAACTAGCGCCAGAACCTCTTCTCCCTCCCCCTTTTTCAGGAACGACCTTCTTCCCAGGTTTCCTACCAGGCTCCTCAGGACTTGGAATGAAACTATCACTGGAATCCTCTTTTTCTCCTCCGTCTTTAGTAACAACCTTCTTCCCAGGCTGAACAGGACTCTTAGGACTCGAACTCGGAATTTCAATAATTTCTTTAGGAGATGGTTCCTTCTCAGCGGGTTTCTTCGTAGGTTTCTTCACAGTGGGTTTTCGAACTTTCGGAGACGGTGTTTCCAGAATATCGTTATCAGTGTCCTCACTGCGCTTACGTTTTCTCTGTCTCTTTCGGCGTTCGTAGTCTTCTAAACGCTCGCGGAGCACTTGTTTGACGCCCGTTCTTGGTTGCTTACGCAGTTTCAGTTCTGCCTTTAGATCCGCGGCGAGTAGATCATCGAACATTCCTGTGATTTCATCTTCACTATCTTTTGTAGGCGAATAGCTATTTTCGGCTCCATCTCTCCCCTTTTTAGGAGGCATTTTTTGGGATTGAGTGGATATTGATAGAAACAAGTTTTGATGATCTTTTTTTTTGGGGGGGGGGGGGGGGGGGTTGGGTAAAGTTAAGGGGTTTTTATTACAAACAAAGAGATTATAATCCATTAATGTTTTTTGTGGGCGAGTATAATAGCGGTTGCAGATGGGAACAAAGAACGCTAGCGTTTGTTACTAGATCCGGGAGCGTGATGAATGGGGTCAAAGACTCTTCAGAGTTCACTTTTTGAAAATCTTTGCCACATTTACAAAGAGAATATCCCATGCGCTACCTCGGTGTAGGGTACTTAATTTCGAGTTGCTATAGCTTTGGCAGGAAAAGCCAAGCTAAGTTCTCTTGGTGGAGTGGATTCTTTTGAAAAGGTTTACAAGGAACCCTTTCAAAGCTATTCAATAATCGTAGTAGGTAGTGGAGCGTGACTTGTCTCATCGAAAGAAAGTATTTTAAAAGTGTCGGGAAATTAACTCGCTTAAAGAATGTGGAGACAGTTTAATTCACTATGCTTATTCTCTAAACGTCCCATCTCGCTTCTTTGAATTTGATTTCCCGAGACTTTTAGGACATTGTATTTCGGGTTTTGATATTCAGAAAATTTAGGCTCATTGTGTCTTTTAATGTTCAGCGCTGGTTGACGTGGTTCAGTTGATTTCTCATCTACTTGCTTAGACGACGCCATTTTTAATAAGTAGGAGTCTCAGTCGTCTTCCTACTTGTGCCTCTTTAAGACATTGCATGAGAAGGTTTCGAGTAATTAGATTGATTGTACTAGAAGCCATGGAAAAATGAGAAATGTCAGTCTTTATTTATCAATGTGATCAATGTGAAAATAAGTAGTTCGTTATCATGTTTATTCTAGGCTTTTGAGAAGTTGACCGAGACTTTTACATGTCATAATGTTATTGTTGTTTTTTTTTTCGAATTTTCTGTCTTTAATAATTTGTATAAGTTCTAGCCAGTATAAAAAAAATCTGGAAGTCTATTTTTTGTGCAATCACAATATTACTCATTCGAGATTTATATTCAACGATTCCAATATTCGGGGCGCTAAGCCCCTGAAGCATGAATAAGAACATACGTTGAAAAGAAGAGTCACTCCTTTATTCAGCACTTCAACTCTTGAATAATTCAGAAAATAATATCAACAAAAATAGCCAATCACTCAAACTTATGCCAGGCCCGCCGGCAAACTATAAAAAGACAATCTCTCTCCCCTTCGGATTTTTCTTGACCAGCAAAGAAAGTTACGTTTTGGAATACACGAAACGCGACTCTATTGTACAAACTACACCATGGGGTACACCTGCAATTACGACAGAACTACTGGCCTTGCGTGTATCTTCTACAATGGGCAAAAGGTTCGTTGGGGACCTATCGCAAACTTGATGACGAACAATCCATATGCTGGCAATTTCCCCGAATGGCTCAAGAGAAAACACAGGGAATTTGTGAAGAAAGACAACTATGTTGAGTATGTAGACAGCCCTTTCTTGGAGACGACAAAACTAATACGCTTCTGATTTAAGGTTGCATGTAGACAGTGAAAAGGCAGTCTTTGACCGCGGCTACTTTCGAGGCTTCAATCATAATTTCGCTACATTGCGCAACGACTTCTACTGGAAAGTATCAGTGGACCAAATTGCACAGTCATTTCGAAGAAAAAAAGCCCGATGGTATCAGACCAACGAGTATGCACTGCTTCGGAGAGCAATAACGTATCAAAAAAATGGATTGAGCAAAGGGGATGTTAGGAAGGTAGTCATAATTGGACCAGGAAGCCTCCATGATGATATTCGCCAGTCTGGGGACCCTCAAGACGACTGGATGACTGACGCATCCGCCTTCCAAATCTCGGCCGCCGGCTTCATCAGACAGTATCTAGGGGGTGAGTTCTTAAGACTGCAAAAAGAAGAGGGAAAAAGAACAAAAGAGCGTGCTAATACCTTATCCAGAAACCGGGAACCCGCTTCCTGTCTTTGCCCAAGATCCGATCTACTCGCAATACGACGTAGCGTTCTTGACAAAACACTTGAAATTTAATGTCGTCTACACTCCAGATGTTTATTCACTTATCGATGAACACACTTTGGTCATCTCTCTTGGAACAGGCTGTCTCACCACATATTTCATGGCCAATATTGAAGGTAAAATCCCCAGGGCAATGCTTTGTTGGCACCCTGACACACAGGGAGACTCTAGGGAAACACATGAAGCGAGGGTGGTTAACCATAGATTTACATTGTATGACTCCTATAATATAGGTGGTGTTAGCGACTTAGACTTTTGGAATCCGCGTAAAAGCTGGATTGAAACCGAGAAGTTGTGGATAAGGAAGAGGTGATCTTGAGACGATCTACTGAGAACCATTAGAAGAATGAGAATCTTTTTGTATATAAACTTCTAGTCATAGAAAATCAAAGTTTTCTAAAAAAGATATCTAAAGTGAAGGATCCGTGGATGAGTAAAGATACAGGTCGCTTGAATAGAACCAACCCACGTTCTACTTCTCTGCTTCTTAACTTGGGTTCAAATTGTGGTACAGTCTATTAGGCAATCCTAAATGGCCATCTCCAGAATGAAATTTTCTTTCACAAGTCACAATTTTTGATAGATCCAAGTTACAACTTTTCATCTCTACTGGGATTATCCGAAAATTCTACTCGAAACCAAAGTCATCAACAATTAGTAGTCCAAATAATGGTTACACAGCCAAGACCTACCCCACGATCCCAAATCCCACCAACCAAAACCAAACATTTCAACATAACCGGGGGAAATGATGAAATCCAAACCACGGAAAATAAAGATGTGTACATATCGAACGACGTTCCTCCGCCCATAACCATCTGAATATTTCGATTGCAAAGCTTAATTCCACCGCTTGAACGGCACAAGAGCTTGTCCCACCACCATTCCATATAAAAATGCCAAAACACGAGGTAGCTCCTGGTTCAGGTACAAAAAGCTCCAGAATTTCTAAATATAAGACTTGGGAAAAGAATGGGGTTAACTTGTGTCGCCAACTTGCAAAAGCAATTGTGAGGCTCGTTTCGAAAAATCCCTCGTTTTGGTGGTGGGGTTTTCGGTCATACAGGGGTAATGGTTGGGTGTGAAGTATCAACCACGAATGTGACGAAGTTGAGATTCTCTTTTCCTCCTTTCGGCATTTGGGGAGAACCGTTTTTTGTTCCACTTATTTAGAGATAAGAATCAAGTGAAGGAGAAAGGTGTGGAGTTGTGAAAGACACTGGGTTGGACCTTGAGGCTTGCGGTTCGTCGCATGGAAAATTCGATACTTGACCCGCCGTCAATATGGCATAGATTTGGTGGACGAGAATAATTCTTGAAAAGTAGTGGCTGCTTTGAGATATGTTTGAATTTCAGTCTCTTAGTCCTGACTTCAGCACCAGGTATTTAGTCTGTCGTTGACTTCCCGAACTTCAAGCCATATTTGAAAACACCCTCGCAAAACGCTTTCCACCAATTTTTCCAATTCCTGAGAGACCATGAAAATCCCCCATTATCGACAATTTCTCATACAAGATCACCAGAAGGGATCTGAGGTTGTAAACAAATATACGGAAATAGTCCTCATTCAAAACAAGCTCGAAGCGGGGGTAAGAAGGAGAAAGATGAACAGACCCCGCTTCCATGGCGGAAAAGATTCCTAAATTTGCAGAGAAACAAAAGAGATGCTCTCGGGGGGTTGAGCGCCTTCCATCTGATCTTCAACGACAAGGCTTGATACCGAGTCACCCCCGGAAATAAGGTCGTTGTCACATTGGACATCCTCCGATAGCCAATCACATACGAGCTGATCCACAAGTGAGGTTGGGAAAAGGTGGAACCCGTAACTCGCTTAGACGTAGACGTCTGAACACCTTCGGACACCAATTGTTTCGCTGATTGTCCACTCGACGACCTCATCCAATGACTCTGGCAATCTTAGGATTGTTCGGCACTCGTAGACTCCACGCAGTCGTCACCGGAAATGCTCTCCTCTTGCAAGATTGCGATGGCTCCTCAGAGTCCCAAGATGGATGAATTCTAATGCCGAATTTGAAAAGGAGAGCTCCGCTCAAAATCTTCTCTCGGGGGGCAACAACACCATACCAACGAATTCCGTATGTTTGGAAACCGTTTCGAGGACAGAGAAGAAAGATCCGCCATTTGAAAACCATTGCGCGCATCTCTCTGTAACTCTGTGAAGGATACGCGGCCACAATGTGCGTAGGGCGTGCACCAGCGATCGAAAATCATGTTACAGAATCCCGACTAAAGAAAGAATGGAAGATTTTGCTTGGCAGACTATTTTTACCCTCTCATCGGATGCATGCCATCTGTTCCAAGTTCGTTCCATCGCCGCGCCTAAATGGGTAGCTGGCAAGTTGGCAACTATTCACAGGCCCCTAGTGCAGAGGAGACTCCTAGACGTACGCGTTGCATGCAAACATTTGTGTGGAGCCGCATCTTGCATTTTGATCTTATAAATGGTTCAAGTTGTATCTCTTGGAAAAACCATCAGGACATCATTCAACCAATTCACTTCTTCATCATCACTCTCCATTTTATCTTTTTTCGGCCGGTCCGTCTTATTTCATATCTTTAATCCCATTCAAGTCTTTGTAACTAAAACTCCAAAACCCGTCAAAAAACCTCCAACCGCCAATATGCAAATCACCAACATCTTCTTCTCTTTGATGCTCGCCACCGCCGTCGTTGCCAAGGGTGGAAGCAAGAACGGAACCTCCACCAAGGAGACCAAGGCAGTTACCGATAAAAGCATCTGCAAGGAGATGGCTCAACTCACTAAAATGGTCAAGCTTGCTTCCAACGAGACCAAGCTCGCAGCAAAGACCAAGAACAACGCCACCAAAATTGCCGATTTCCAAGCAAAGGCATCCGCTGCCTCCACCCAATTGACCACCATGGAGTCCAATGCTACACTCGTAGCTACTTGCTCCGTCATCTCCGCTGCTGAGGACACCAAGGATGCTTGCTCCAAGATGAAATCTCTCATGAAGCTTGAGAGTTTGGCCGCAAACGAGACTGCTCTCACCAAGATGACCAAGGGAAACACCACCAAAGCCGATGCTGTCAAGGCCAAAGCAACTGAGGCCCAGACCAAGCTGGCTGATATGATGGCAAACACCACTCTCGTCGATGCCTGCTCTACTCTCGCCTCTGCCAAAGAAGCCACCAAAGCTGGTTAGTAAACACTTGAACATTCGTCCTTGAAATTTATACTAACGAGCAATGAAATAGGATCCGCAAAGGCTGCTGCTTCTGCTTCAGGCACTGCTGCTGCCGCCGCTGCATCCACCTCCGCATCAAAGTCCGCCGGTATTGTCTTGAACGCCAACACCGGCTTGATCTCCACCATCCTCATCGTTGGTGCCGGTATCATGATGTTGTAAGCTTAGGAACTTGGAATGAACCCAACAAGGAATGGCAGAAAATAGGAGGATAGTCGATGGGGAGGTAGAGGATACGCATGGAGTTGTTTAGAGACGCGTAGATTGATTGAATGGGGCAGAAAATACCCAGGGCAGTTCAATTGCACATATTTGCCAGGGAGATTCTTGTGTGCCGAATGCCGACTCAACTATTTTTTTCTTGTTTGGACCTCTTTGGCCTTAGAGGACTCCTAATTGGAATGTAAATACAAATTAACCCTACAAAAACACAAACACAGCCTCTCCCTTTTCTGTGACATTGGCTCGCGGTGGACATTCAAAACGGGCAGTAAATACTTGCAAGTTGTTCGGACTTTCCGGTACTTTGGAACTTGGTTGTTTCAAAACAACTGGGTTATCTGCCCAAAATTGTTCCAAGTGCATAGGATAATTTACTTGAATTACCTCAGAAAGCTGGAACAACGAGGGCTACGTAGACAGATGTAAGAATTGAAAAACTCGTAGAAACTGAGGGCAGAGTATTTCCCATGGGGGTTTTCCGGGACCTCGACCTTTCACTTGAAAGGTATGGAGTTTTTCCAAATATATGGTTAGGGTTCCGGTATTCAGTCCCAACTATAGAGCTCAACCCCGGCCTGACCCTATTATATCTTGAAGATGCGTGTGAAATGGTTCGATTGCAACTGTACGGATTATATCGAGAGCCAACAGGGAAGTCTTGTCTGTGTAGACCTTTTTTGACGTGCGTGGACGATTGTGAAGGTTTCATCGCCAGTTCTGTCTTGTGTCAGGAAAAGTAGAGACACATGTCACATGATAGAACTCTCAGCCAATAGGTGATCGTCGGCATTAAGGGAAAACCTATCGGCTTTAAATTGTTCTGGAGCTTCTCGTCCCTTGGCCAAAATGGACAACATCTATTTTGAGAGGCCCTCTCATCCCAACATCTCTCGAAGGCATTCATCAACTCTCACTCGTCTTTTCTCTACCTAGAAGTCTCGTGGCCTAGAAACAGGTAGAGGAGCTAGACTGTATCTTTGCGAGCAAACATTAGTGAGCAAGGTGATGAGAAGGTATTTGATGTGGCAACTGAAGGTTTGATGATGAGGGAATGTGGTCATTGAGATCACGAAGCTCACAAAGGGCTCGCGAGTGAGCTTCGTCGACTTTCGGCCAGGTTTGGGTGCAACCCCCGGCGCGATGAATTCAAGGGAATCAGACGGGAAGAGAAGAAAGGTTGTTAGGTACTCAAGATGTAAACCGGGAGTCGCGCCTTCCCTTTTCAACCTCAACTTGTTCTCTCCTCTAGCCATAGTAGAAAGAGATCAAAGTTGGGAGTAAGGAGCGAGGGGAGCAGTTTAGTTTGATCTAAAATACTATTTTTTTAACATTGTGTGCTCTCTAGGCTTGCATACTTGGATTTATTGCCAGCATTAAATAGGTTGCATACCAAAAGCCTTTCTCATCAACTCCAACCTTCATACTGCGAGCCAATTTCAACAAAATCTTGCTCATAGAAGCATCCTCCGGCTCTCTCCTGGGGATGAATTTTTGGAAGCTTACCATGAATCTCAACGAAGCACTACATCTCAAGTGAGAAGCATCGCATCTATGACTTGGAATGTCACGATTTAGGCTATAAAGATGCATGATATCTTCTGCATTTAATTACTGATTATTTGAGTTTATTCTGCGGAGGGGGGGGGAGGGGGGGAACGAGGGTTGTCAAATGTTCGCGATTAGCTGAAATTACGAGTTGAGCTAGAGGTTTGTAAAACAGGAAGTTGAGAACTCATAGAGCGCTTGAAAAATGTTCCTTTCACTTGAGACTTCGCGTCATCAATTAATTTGCCTCGTCCACTTTTAGGCTGTTTCTATATATGATGGATGTGTGGTTTTTTCCTTCGAGGTATGATGAGGGGTACAAAACTCTCCCCACCAGCTCTATTACAGCAAGTTTAATAAATCCCACCAAAACAACTCGAAATTATCCTATATCATTCTTCACGAGCATACTATTACACTCCTCCTCACTATGAAACTCTCATTCACATTCCTCGCAATCACCCAACTTCTCTCCTGTACTCTTGCACGCCTTTACTATTCCCCAATTCTCAGTCCCAAAAAAGGAGATATCATTGCAGTCGGATCCAATATAACAATAATCTGGTTCTTCCCTCCTTCCCGCCCACCCCAAATTAGAACTCCTATTCCAAATTCTCTAAGAACCACACAGGAACACAACCATCCCCACAAACCTCACCCCAGACCAAATCGCCAATTTCACAAGCGAAGTCAGACTAGGAATCTACTACCTACCGCAACTACCCCAACAACCACTTCCCGCTGCTCGCTGCTTACTGGGTACATCCCGCCTTGGCACATTTTATTTGAAAGAAAGAACTAATTCAAAAACAAGGAATGGCATTTAGATAACCTCAATCCGCCTCCCAATCCCTTTCCTGGATGGATTTAGAATTTGGATTTTTACGGTTTGTATTTTTTTCGACCTCTCGCCTCTTTGCCACATTCATAGTTCAAACATTTTTATTTATCTCTTTGTCTTCCTCGCTTACAGGCAACAGTTCCGCCTAAACCACATTTCACAAACTCGGGTTTTGGATGGGCTGAGTTCAATATGAATGCTTATTTATGCGCGCGTGACACGGATTTGGTTGTGGGATGGTTTGATACCTATGATCTACCAGAGATGTCTGAACCGTTTCAGCTTGTTGGGGATTGTTGGACATTGCGAGAACACAAGGAAGCAGATGCCAAGGTACATGCCGCTTACAAAAAATTCAAGAAGGCTCGGAGACAGGCCAAGAAGGAGGGTACAACGATCCCGATTGACTCCATTGCCGTTCAGTCATACAAGTTGTTTTGCTCGGATCATGTCGAATTGTTTGATGTAGAGGGTTACTTCCAGGGAAGAAAGGTGGTTCAATTCTACCCTTCAAAGGCTGAAAATGGAAAGAAGATGGTTGACGGTTATGTTTACCCCGATTCGGAAGCTAACCTGGCCAACCTGGCTCTCGAATCATTCTCAATTCCAACTCGCGCGAGACGCAAAAACGTGAAAGTCAAGGGTTTGGGCTTTCCAGTTGAGGATGTTGGTATCTTGCGGTTTCAATTCTTTGGAAAGGGTTATCTAAAGTTGAGCATTCCTCGGAATTTGGTTTGGGGGAGCCACGATAAAGCGTCCTGGGATATTGCACCCGAAGTTTTCCAATTTGTTGGGATATTGATAGATGAGGAAAAGGAAAGGAAAGAAAGGGAGGAGTTACAGAATATGAAGAGCATGAAGAGCAATCAGCCTTCTTCGCCAAAGGAGTCGTGGTTTAATATGAACCACCCAATGGGGGCATATTATTTAGGGGGGCTTCGGTGAATTTGAATATTTGGAGCAGTTGTACATGGGGTAACGTTGATGCTCATTTGAGAGTCCATCTTTAGCACCGCTTTTGATAGTTTGTTGAGTCTTGTACAAATAAATGTTTAAATTGCTCTTAACTTCGCAAGCGAGGTTCATGTTGAGTTCGTAAATAAAAGTAAATTCCGTTCAATAGCTAACGAGGGAACATTGATACTAGTTGTGACTGTGAGATATTTTAGAAAAGGGTTAAATATGATAGTAGATAAAATTTCCTAATTAGATGGCATAAGTTCTTAAGAAATCATAGTAGATTGCAAGAAGTCAGTTGCTGGGGCCGGAGGAAAGACGGTCCGATAACGGGCCCTGCGTCACCATATTCCGAGCTTCGAGTTCAGGCACCCACATCACCAAAACTCCAGCGTATCAACCTTTTACTCTTCTCTCTAGAGGGCGTATACTGATGAGGAGTAAAGTCTACTAATCTATGGCATGGCGCCCCCAGCTAAGCGACGGAGGCGAAATGTCCTCCTATCCTCTTCCCCTTCCTTATCCGACGACGATGACGATACACCTTTAGTGAGACCCAAAACAAAGCAACCTACGACTCTCCAACAATCATCCTCGCGGTCCTCGAGCTCCTCAACGAACACAACTTCTACGCGGGTAGCAAGTCAACTAAAGTCCACACAGACGAAACCACCAGCTCGGGCAAAGACCGCCAACCATCCCACCAATGCCGCACCCATTTACCTCCCCACGAACTCGAAGGGTCGCGGAAGCAAAGGCGTTACAAAAAGTCCTAGCACAAGCCCCGAGAAGTCGAAATCGAAGCGCAAGGGAAGGGTAGAAGAGAAAGTCAAGAGCGGGGATTTGTTTACTTTTTTCACCAAGCAAGCACAAAGGCAACAGTCCCAAACCATTGAAAATGGAGCTTCGACGGCGAGACCTAGAATTCCTTCCGGCGAGTCGAAGGAGGACGAATCGGATGCGATATCAGATGACGATGTGATTGAGAGCAAATCCAAGTCCTCGAGCTTGGTGGGAATGGCAGCTAGGAAGCGGGGTCTAGAATCTCACAACAAGACGGAAGGAGACGTGCCAAGTATGAGCCAGATGTTCTTGAGGAAACCGAAATCTGCGCCCGCAGTCAAAATTCAGGAAGACCTACGTCCTTGGGCTGAACGTTTTGCGCCCATTGATTTGGGCGAATTGGCGGTTCACAAGAAGAAGGTTGGAGATGTCAGAGGCTGGCTTGAGGATATGATGGAAGGTCGAATGAGACAACGGCTACTGATCCTAAAAGGAGCAGCAGGCACCGGGAAAACAACCACCGTACAATTGCTAGCAAAAGCTATGGATTGTGATGTTCTTGAATGGAGAAATCCTGTTGGATCTGTTGCCACTGGAGATGGATACCTATCGATGGCTGCGCAATTTGAAGAATTCCTAGGACGAGGTGGAAAGTTTGGTCAATTGGACATATTTTCTGATGACGACCCAGTACTCTCAAAACCGGATACAAAACCCCTCGATCGGCGGAAACGGATAATTTTGGTAGAAGAATTCCCAAATACCTTTACTCGTTCGTCAACAGCCTTACAATCTTTCAGATCCGCAATAATTCAGTATCTTGCATCAAATATACCTCCTCTGTCCATGTTTTACAACAATAAGAATCTTCCAAAAGATCCAATTACACCTGTTGTTATGATTATCTCGGAAACGCTTCTTACCACCACCTCCGCATTTGCAGACAGCTTTACAGCTCATCGATTACTTGGCCCTGAGATTCTGCAACACCCTGGAGTTGGGGTCATAGAATTTAACGCAATTGCACCTACGTATCTGGCAAAAGCGCTTGATACCGTCGTGCAGAAAGAATCAAGGAAATCGGGAAGAAGAAAAATGCCAGGACCATTAGTTCTGAAAAGACTCGGAGAAATTGGTGACATAAGGAGTGCGATTGGATCCTTAGAGTTCCTCTGTTTAGATACAGATGGAGACTGGGGAGCTAAAGTTGCCTTTGGAAAAAGCAAAAAAGCTAACAAAGACCTGGCACTCACAAAAATGGAGGAAGAGAGCCTGGAAATGGTTACTCGACGAGAGGCAAGCCTCGGAATTTTCCATGCTGTTGGGAAAGTTGTCCACAACAAGCGTGAGGAAAAGGCACCATCACTTCCCTTAGGTGGAGATGTGGAAAAGCTTCCTGATTTCATGTCCCTCCATTCTCGACCGAAGAGATCCTTGGTCTTAGTTGATCAACTCATCGATGAGACTGGTACCGATACACAAACATTTATCGCAGCCCTCCACGAGAACTACCTGCTATCTTGCGATGCTCCTTCAACCTCGTTCGACTACTCCTCCTTAGATCATGTCAATGGTTGTATCGATGCCCTATCAGACAGTGATCTGCTTTGCCCTTCTTGGGACGGCTCGTTCAACTCAACAGGATTTGGCGGTGGTACTGGTGGTCGAGGAACAGGAGGCGATATTCTACGCCAAGATGAAATGTCATTTCAAATCGCCGTGCGAGGAATTCTATTCTCACTTCCTAGCCCCGTAACCAGGACAGCTCCAGAAAAGGGTGGCTTCCGAACCGGTAAATCTGGTGATGCCTACCGAATGTTTTATCCTACAAGCCTCAAATTGTGGAGAATGAAGGAAGAAATTGAGACGACGATTGATCACTGGGCCACGAAATTGATGAAAGGAGAAGAAAACCACTTGACCAATATCACTGCAGGGGCAGCTGCATTTGCACGGCCCAAAGCTGGAACGGTTGAAAGCTGGAAAAGTACTCATCTTTCGAACTCTTCGAGCTCCACTCAGTCTTCTCGAGCCAAGGAAAAGACAGAGAAAGCTACAACCCTCTTGTCAATTGGAACTTCGGCTCGCAAGGAAATGCTACTTGAGCGTCTCCCTTACATGACTCTTATAGCTAAGTCCAAACGCACATCCTCTTCGGCTTTCGCGCTCAGAGATTTGGAAAAGGTCACTACCTTCCGTGGAATTGGTGCTCCTTCTGAGGATACCCCCGATGACGCTGAAGATACGCCGGTGGCTGAGGATTGGGCTACTGATAAACCGGGAGAAGGAAGAAGTCCAAGGAAGAAGGGATTGGTGATTAGAGGGAAGGGCGAAGGAGGTTTACCAATTCCGGTTGAACAAGAGCAGAAGTTGGTATTGAGTGATGATGATATTGAGGATTAGCCTGAGAATTTGTGCCAAAGAAATGGGTTTTGGGTAGCGTTTGTATTATGAGGGAAGGGACATGGATGGGATTATGGACAGGAGTAAGATTGTGATTTTTTGCTCGTAGGCTTGGAAGCTGGGTGCTTTCGATATACATGGGGGTAATGAGTCCATAGATGGTGTTCCTATCATAGGGCTACAAAACTTGTAACATAGCAAATTGATTTTTGAACCAAATATTTAATGTTGACACTGGTGTGAGAAGTACGAAGTTTTCCATCAGGATCAAAACACACTTGTAATTCCAACTTCACGTTGAGCAACTTAATTTTATATTCGTCTAACAATAGAAGAACAAAAGATAACCAGAAATTAGCATTGGAAATAGTGAATCCCCACTTCAGCCTTATTTCAAGTCACGTGCCAAGAGCTACCTCATAAATTCGCAAGGCTGAAGGTAAATTTGAACCCTCGGCGCAAAGTCAACACCTCACCAAATACCACACCTTGCCCTTCCAAACACCTCGAGCATAATCCCCAACCATGCATCCGTCGAGGCAAGCATACGTAGAGGAGGCAGAGCCCGAGGACAGAGGTATCGACCTCGCAAACGTTCGTAAGTAACAATACCTCAAACCCATCCTCTTGCAAGTCAACATCTAACAGCTTTACAGCCCTCGACCGCGAATATGAAATGCCCTCCGTAACCGCCGGAATCGCCCCCGAAAAAGCTTCCGCAATCCTCAACCAATTCAACCGTAAACGAAAAGCTGCCGCCATCGCAGTCCCCACCGACGATGGACGCGTGCGTTCCCGTCTCCGGGAAATGGGCGAACCTATAACTCTGTTTGGAGAAGGACCAGGCGATCGCAGAGATCGCTTGAGGGAGTTACTCAGTATCCAGGCGGAGATTGATGGGATTGAGGATGAGGATAATGATACGAAGATGGGTGGTGTGGAGGAGGAGGAGGGGAATGAACAGGAAGAGGAGTTTTATACTAAGGGTGTGAAGGAGTTGGTTGATGCGAGGAAGGAGATTGCGAAATATAGTCTGCCGAGGGCGAGGAGGAGAGTCGCTAGTCAGAAGGAGGAGTCGAAGATACCGCTAAGGACGCATGTTAAGTTTAGGAAGGCGATCAAGGAAAGGCTGCAGGGCTTTGAGTTACAGGGGAGTCAGATGGCGGGGGAGAGACCAGTTAGTATGACAAGATTTTCGCCGAATGGAGAGATAATTGCTGTGGGGAATTGGGGAGGTGGGGTGAAGCTTCTGGGAGTTCCAAATTTGGAGGAAATCAGGACGTTGAGGGGGCATACGGATAGGATAGGAGGAATAACTTGGGCGCCTGAATCTACACTTCCTGGAACTACCATATCACCCTCTTCAGTCAACCTGGCTTCTGGTGGGGCAGAAGGAAATATTCATCTCTGGTCGTTAGATCAAGATACCCCTCTCTCCACGCTGGCAGGACACAACCAGCGAGTGGTACGCACGGAATTCCACCCCTCAGGACGATATCTAGCATCAGCTTCAGAAGATACAACTTGGCGATTATGGGATATAAATACTTCAACCGAACTGCTATTACAAGAAGGTCACTCTCGAGGTGTCTTCGCTCTCGCTTTCAACACAGACGGTTCATTACTAGCATCAGCAGGAATGGACAGTATAGGACGAATCTGGGATTTACGAACAGGACGCACAGTAATGATCCTCGAAGGACACATCCGACCCATCTACGCCCTAGACTGGGGAGTAGACGGCCACCGCGTTCTCTCCGGCTCAGGAGACGGCTGGATCAAATGCTGGGACGTCCGAAAAGTCGCACCAGCCGGCGGAGTGGGAGCACACAAATCGGTCGTCTCAGATCTACGGTGGTATAAAGGAGAAGATGATCCAGGTTTGGGTATTGCACCCCTCACTGATGAGCAAGGAGCGAGGAAACCGAAGAAGTCGGGGACTTTCTTTGTGAGTAGTGGGTTTGATAAGAATATTAATATTTTCTCGGCGGATGATTGGGGGTTGGTGCAGAGTTTGAGTGGGCATACGGGGAATGTTCATAGTGTTGATGTGAGCAGGAATGGAAAGTGGATTGTTAGTGGAGGATATGATCGGACTGTTAAGCTGTGGGGGAGGAACGATATGGAGGCTCTCTGAAATTTACCACCGTTATTGTCAGTGGGAGAGGGATGGCAAGCGAAAATTGGCCCATTATAAGCCCATTATAAGCCCATTATGGTCGATTCGGTTGAGCATAATTGAAGGCAGAGGCTTGGGATAGAGACTCGATATGTATATCAGAATAGAGCGAAAACTGGCTTGGTGGGAAAATACTCATCCCTCGGAGCCAGCAAGCGGCACATCAATAATACAATGTGATTCGTCCTCCTCTAGCGAACAAACTACGGAGGTCTTTAAGTCGAATCAGGTCAATATGCACCTCGAATGTAAGCGATCGTCCTCTTAGGCGAGTTTTCCCCAGCAATCACACCAAAGTCCCACTCAAATTGAATATCCGACAGAGTATACCCCCTACTGAATTTAGTCAATTTCCTTCTGCTTCTTCTTTTTTTTTTGTTATTCTAACTCAAGCCACTATAAGGCTTGAAACGAAACCTGAGAGTACGCTTCGGAATTTAGCCTAAAGACCTCCGTAGAAGCAGCCACAACAAGCGACACTTGCAGACAACGTCACTTCACTTCATTTTCAACATTGACAGTCAATGTACGTGGCAGCCAACCCTCCACGACAGTAGCCATTCCACCAACTTCAAACGACGGCACAAAAGGAAATGGAACGTAAGCTCAGATGGTTGGGGCTAGAAGCCTGGGAGCTTGTAGGCGGGTTGATGTTAAATGATAACGAGGGTGAAGCTCCATACTTCCTCTTTTAATCCGTAATAATGTTCAGCATCGGAATCGTATCCGTAGGAGCGCTCCGATGCTGGAGAATCATAATCGGAATCATAATCGTCACTCCTGCTTTCTTCTGATTCTCCAAAATCCAAAATATAGATATCGTACCTAGTCTACAGGTTAAATATCTTTGTACTCACCGATTTCGATGCCGAGCACCCGGTAGTACCAAGCTGGAAAGGCGCGTTTCGCACGACGCTGGCTCTCTTTTCTCGTTTCTTCGATAAATTTGGGGTCTTGGGGTATTGAATTGGCTAGAATTGACAAATTTAGAAAGTGGGGTAGATTCCTTTCCCCTCCAATGAATAATGAATTTTATTATTAAACTTCGCAAGGACGCATTCTGTTCTGTCACAGCTCTTTATTCGATATTCTTCCCATACTTCGTAAAGGGCTCATCCTTCTTCAACCTCTCCATATCCTCATCCCTCAAACACATCGCAACCGAAATCTCACCATCTCCTCTCTTGGGCATCAAATACATCAAGCTCTCCACCGGGAAAAATTGCGGTCTCCTCACCGACTCCGGTTCTCCCAATCCCATATTGAAATCCAGTTCATAACTGCCTTGTTTCACCCACGAACTAAGCATAATACCTGTTGAAAGATCAACCAGCGCGGTGAGCGAAATGACAGTTTTGTCTGGGCTGCGGTTAAGGAACATTGCCAGAGCACGAGTTTTGTATGCCAGATCTGATGTTTTGGGGTCTAATTCAGAGCGAAGTTTCGATGCAACACCACCTAATGTGTCGTCTACTAGTTCTTGGGCTGTGTATGTTGAATTTACCATACTTTGCAGGAGCCCTGGATATGATTGCGAGACACTCAAATGGCTCCGTACATTGACAGCTCGAGCGAAAGTTGATTGTGCTGAGGGACCTAGTCGAGGTAGACGAACGCGAACGACGGATTGCCAGACGAAGGCACTGAGTGCATCATCCGTCGACACGAATCCAGTTTTGAGAGTCATCGTTGCGAGAGACTTGATAGCTTTCAGTGCTGCCTCGTCAAAAGAAAAGTAGGTCCAACTGTAGTTCTGGGGAGGTGCTGGTGCTGGGGGATTTGGTTTCACAAGAAATTGTTCAATTTCCGGACCTGGTTTGTAATCCTCATCGAGTAGGGGGATGATATTGGCTCGCGGCATATTTCCAGCTGATAACTCTTCGCTTGTGAAAGGTTCACCGCGACAAGCCTTCGACAAGAGACGAATGACCTCCCCTTGACCAGTACCATCCATAGTCTGGTGTTGACCGAGGAAAGTGAGAATAAGACCACCAGGAATGAAAGTTGCTTGGACGATGAAGACTGGAGAATCTAATGTAGGTGCACCGCCAGTCCCAGGAATAGTGTTTCGGGGTGCTATGATACTTTCATCCAGCATACTGAACGGAAATTTAGCCTTTCGAAGATCGTTCATTGTGGGTGCTGAGGGGTCACCTCTGAGATTTTTCATCACCAGACGAGGATTTTTCTCTAGTGGAATGATTTTGAAGACCCCGGTGTTGCCTTCGCTGGCACCTTCGTTGATTACCTGGCCAGCGATCCAGGGAAAACTTGTCGATAGTCTTTCGAGTCCGTCTTCTAGCGTTTTAATCATTGTTGGGTATAAAGAGGAGTCGGGTACTGCGTAACAGGAGCAGATTTGAGTGTATATGTTGAGTCCTGGTTGCTGTCCGAGGACATCAAGTTGCTCATTTAGGTCCATTGTGTGTAACTGTTGTCATATCTTTCGATGAATTGGAAGAATGAAGTCAGGGAGCTGAAGTCACCGAGGACAGTCAAAATGGTAGCTTCCACGTGATAGAATGTGAGATTATGTGGAAGTCGAGGTAAAACTTCAATGGATTCAGTTTGGTAGTTATTCTACGCCTCTCTCTTAATCAAAATCAACGAAAGTGAGTATAAAAATACTCATTATGAGTCATAATTGGTCCTGCGCTAAAATATTTTGGTGCCAATTTTGGAGATCTCTTTCGAAAAATGGACCAATAAGAATCATCGAAGTCACTGCCAAGTTCTAATGTCCTATTTCACTTGGGAGAACGGAACAAATGCAGTCGTCGAATTCACTAGCGATACACTTCTTTCCACATGAGAGAACAAAATGATTTGAACATTTATCGGACGAAACATCTCAGAAGTCATATTTGCCCATTACCATATTCTCTCCTTTCCGAATTGTTTGGATTGTCTTCTCTACTTTGAAAGTCTACGTGGCAAATTGTTATTCTACTTCTTTCCACTGAGATTCCAACATCGCAATCTTCATCACATGTGATGCGTCGCCCCATTTCGTATTATCCGCATCCTAGGTAGGAAACATGTCAACTACTCGTCTCATGAATCGAATATAGAGGGGGAATTGCATACCTTCTTCCACATTGCAGCATCTACGCCAGCTGAGGATTGAAATCCATACCCAACCTGAATACTTTCGTCAGTAAAAAGATCCGTATTCAGAATGGAATTGAAATGACTTACAACTGAGTTTCCATAATTATACCCATCAGTCCCGACAGCCTCAGAGATACTCGCTCCCCCTTGAACTAACATAGCACTCTGCATAGCTACAAGGAAACGCATATTAGCAAGGGCACAACTAAATATGCGGACGATACATACCACTCATCTTCAACAAATTCTGACTCTCAAACTCCACCTGCAACATCTTAATCAACGGCAACGTCGCATCCCTAATCCTCTGCCGGTTATTCCAATGTCTCGCAAAAACAGTCCAATCTTTTTCATCCCTCGCCCTCTTCAACGCCCCCTTCGAAACCTTGGAAAAGGGCCCACAAAACGCCTCCTTCTGATTGTGAACATCATTAGCATAGACCTCGGCCGTCAAATCGCGCCCTAGAAATGGTTCAAGACAGGTGTCTTTAACGTGTGTTTCGTAGCACTCTTGACACATAACTATCGTTGTGTCGTTATCGTCAGCTGCATTCGTGGCAACATGTCCGAACCATCGTCTCCCATTTGGGCTCTTGTATCCTCGAGCGTTGGAACCGCATAGTGGCGCGCATTCGCTTAGGGATTTGGTGATTGAGAGAAAAGGGGCGAAATCTTGGTGGTTGGATTCCCATGCTATTTCTAGGAGGTGTCGAAGGATGAAGCCACGGAATTCGAGGGTGTTGGGGAAGTCCTCGGGATTTGAAGATATGATTCCTCCGTTTCCAACAGAGAAATTACATGTTCGAACGACACCGGCGCGGAGTTGGCGGGTGATGGACGTGAAGAGATGAGAGGCACCTAGAGGAGCGACGATAGCATGGAAGCAAGAGGGACACGCTTCGATGTTTGGATATGCGGATACGTGATACCATTTTGCGTCTTCGCCGAATTGTGCACTTTCCTGCTCGATAATTTCTTCGCCTACCCCTTTTATACCTTCACATTTCGGTAGACGGTTGAACTTTTGGAGACCTTGTTGCCATAAGTGGATATCATTGGCTTTGCGAGCAACCATGAAAAGGAATTTGGAGACACCCGATGCGAGGTCACAAACGATAGCAGTGGTATTTGGGTCGTGCACAGCTAAGGCAAAGTGTTGCTGCAGCGGCGTCATCTTGATTCTATGGTAGAAGCACTCCAAGCAAACTGTCATATCTGTTCCAGGCATAGAGTAGACAATAATCTCCCCATCAGGACCAGCTGAAAGTGGTAATCCTACTCCTGCACAAGGTAAAACTTGAAGACTTTCACGTAGTTCCTGGGCAAAAGAATTGAAGTCCGGTGTCGGCTTCTTCAGATGAGCTTCCAAAAGCCGGGATGGAAAGCCAGGGTTTCTTCCGTTATCACAAGTCCACTTTTGGCCGGGCCCGTTGAGCTTCATTGTGAAGTGAGAACCGAATGATGACGGCTTGATGTAACTATCAAAGCACCTAGCACAGAAAGAACTACCAGGTATGGCAAGAGAGGTATAATATTCACCTCCGTCCATCGGGTCATTCCCAGGACATGGTGGTAGTGAGTTGAGAGTTTGTATCGAGGTTGTGAAAGCTGCAAGGCTATTTTGGGGTATACAGTAATCACGAAACGTTCCTGACAAGGATGGGTAGAGACCAAACTGACACATTGCTCTCGAAGAAGGAACCGGAACATCTTGGCTATCCTGTTTGGGGCTATCTGGTGAATTGTATAATTCGAAGGCGGCGGAAAAGCTTGATATGGGCGATAAATAGGTTTCGTAGCATGTCTCGCAAATTGCGTGGGATAGCTCTTGGACTGCGGGGTCTAATCTGGGGACTAGGGTATTTGTTGGCACATAGAACTTGGTGTACTTCGTCAGTACCGGCTTTTTGCCTGAACAGGGAAGTAGATTAGAATAGTTTTGGGTCAAATCCACTGCCAGAGATACCTCCCGAGGTTGAGCTACATTCTGCGGTTGAGAAACACCCTCTGTTTGAGTTGACTCCTGGACATGACTTTGCGGCTGTGTTTCTCGAGGCCCAAACCCCGGAGGTGGAGTTTGATTTTGCAAATGAAGAGGAGGAGGTCCAGGTGGGGGAATAGGCACTCTATTTTCTGTTGCTATGTTTGGAGCATAAGGTTGGTAGACATTTGTAGACTGAGGTCCAGGAGGGACTTGGGGTTGATTTGGAGGGAAATAACCTTGAGTATCTGATGGCTGTAAAGCACCCGCTGGTGAATATGGCTGATATTGATGTTGGCCTTCGGGGTGGATGGGATATGCAGCAGGCCCTTGGAATTCGGTGGGCATGTCTTCACTTTGTGGTAGGGCCTGAAGCTGCGAAGATGGCGAAAATGCTTGGTGGTGGGGGAGAGGCTTAATTGCTCCAGATGCCGGAAATTGTGATGTTTGAGTTTGGACAGACAACCCTTCCGGGTTGGCCCCTGACTGGGCGTTTATGGGTTTAACTTGGGGTTCAGTAGTGATGGGCTGGTTTACCACCAGAGGCTCCATTGCTTGCGGTGAATTTGCATTGACGACCTGAGACGGAATTGGAGGAATACTAAAATTTGAAACATATATAGTTGCTTCTAGAGGGATATCTGAGGTTTCCTTCTGTGGTATCTGAGGTGGCGGAGATGGTGCATATTGCTGAATAGGCGCTGGTGGGTGTATTGGTTTTGGAGCAACAGTTTCAATAGACTTAAATTCGCTCTCGATTTGAGGGGGGTCCATACCTGCGGGTACATTCTGAGATTGAATACTCGTAGTTTGTTGCACGGGAACATCTTGAACTTGATGTTCGGGCTGAGCTGAAAGCTCTACTGGTTGTTCTTGTGTATGAAATTGATACAATGAAGGGTCATTTGGGGGCGATGTAAGCTGTGCTTGAATAGGTGGCGTACCTCCTTGAATTTGCGAATGGTAGAGCGAAGGGTCATTTGGTGGGGAGGTAAGTTGCGCTTGAATAGGAGGTGTGTTGCTATGAGGTTGAGATTGGTACTCTGCCGGTGGTGGGGGAATTTGATTTTGAATGGAAGTATGAGGTGAGTTGGTTGGTTGAGGTGCAGCCTGTGAGAGCTGTGGTGTTATTGGGGATTGTGCTGGATGGGGTTTTCGTCGAATCGAGTTTCGAACCTGGCTATGAAATTGTGACTGCGGTGACGAATTTTGTGGACTAGACTGCTGAATTGGTGAGGCAACTTGTTGAAATTGCGCCACAGGAGCCGAAGTCTGAATTGGCTGGGAGTAAGTACTTGGCACACTCGACGGAGTGGCTTGATAGGCTTGCGGGGATGGTATATTATATTGCGGCTGTATTTGTTGAACCGAGGCCTGGCCAGGAGATATACTGTATTGTAGAGGTTGAGCCGGTGTTTGGACAGGCGTTTGCATGGGAGAAGGAATGTACTGCTGGCTTTGACGATTTGGCTGAGATACAATTTGGGTGGGAGAAGGTGTATGAGCTTGAGACTGGATTTGTTGACCGTATTGCTGCGTGACAGGCTGGTATTGATTGACTTGAGGTACCGGTGATCCAGTAGGCGGAATTTGACTGTATATCTGTTGTTGTTGTGGTGTTGCGAATTGTTGATGAACTTGTTGATGGGTTTGGGCCATAGTAGTAGCCGGTAAAGGCGAGCCCATATACTGCTGCTGCTGTGTGGCTTGAGGTTGATTGATATAGTGCACGGGTGGCGGGCTCTGGACTAGGTGTGAGGGAGGCGGGTCCATTGGGGGTACTGGTTGATAGTTTTGAGGGCTTGTAACAGTTGAAATTGGTTGCTGCTGATGTACGGGAGATTGGTTGTAGATAGATAGCCGCGCAAGTGACGCAACCGGAGACTGTACTTGACTTTGAGGCGGGGTTTGCTGTATGGAGGCTTGTGAGACATTTTGGTAGGGCTGCGAAGTTGTAGCTTGGGATTGGAATTGTTGAGGCTGATTAATAATTTGAGACTGTCTTCTTCCTTGGTCTTGTATGTTAGAAGGTGCAGGGGAATAAGTAACAGGCGGTTGTTGATAAATTTGAGAGTTTTGCGGAATCTGGGGGGCGGAAGACTGAAATTGGCCTGGGCTCTGATTTTGAAAAACAGGAGCGGGAGAAGGAAATTGCTGGATTTGCCCGATAGGAGTACTTTGCTGCACTTGATATTGAGGTTGAAATTGGGCTTGCATCTGATGTGGGGAAGTCACGGCTTGGGACTGTGGGGTGGGCGCATGTTGTTGCAATTGGGCTTGTGGAGGGTTCGTTTGGGGCGCCTGGAATTGGCTCTGCGTTTGAGGTTGTGGCGTAGGGGAATAAATCTGGCCTTGAGGCAATTGGGGATACTGCTGTTGTATTTGGGGTGATGAGACATACTGGATGTTTTGCGGTTGCTGCTGTTGAGGTTGAGTCTGTTGGTATTGCACCTGAGCGTAATGTTGACTTTGTTGTGGCTGACTGCCTGCAGTATAAACAGCCCCTTGAAAATACTGCTGCTGTTGCTGGCCGTAAGGTTGGGGCGGCCGCTGTTGCTGAGTTCCTGGTTGCTGGGGACGTGGTTGCACCAGTTTTCCAACTTCCACTTTCAAACTCTTGAACATCCCGCTAATATTGTTCATTTCATGCGTTCAATGGATGGAAAGACGCGGGCCCAGAAGATCAGAGGCGTTTAGGAAGAGTACGGACTGTGTATAAAATTCAAAAGAGTGAGGCACGATTTCTTGAAAGAAGCAAGCTCAGCTGAGGCTGAAGCCAAGAACTTCCCGCGTTCCAATCATTATCGTCCATCGGGATTGTGGCGTTCGTGAAACACCTCTCCAGAGATCTAGAGCTTCTGTCACTAAACAGAAAATTCTCATCTCGACACAGAATAAACTGTCATGTCACTTGACAGACCGAACATCACCATCCCAACTCTCGAAACACTCAAAATGAAGTAGTATATCATGACTTCAGAAACTTCAAAGGTACATATGTAGTGTTGTCAGTATGTGGGGTAGCCAATATTGTGCCGCTTGATTGGGAAATCAATCATGGGGTGAGGTTGTAGTCGGGTCGCTAAAAATAGCCCACAATTTCCAAGGTTACATCACGTGATTTATCAACTAACTTCGGTTTTACTATAAGTCCAGGGATGATAGGTGGGTTGCTGAAAAGGATTGCCCGTTGGAGACCTAAGCGATGGAACTTTTCCAAGGAAATTAGGTTTGGGTATTTGAGCCGCTGGAGGTCCCGATAATTGAGAGGGTTGAACCGGCAGTTGAGATAGTGCGGGAGTTGGAAGTGCGGTACTTTGAAGAGGCTGAAGTTGAGCAGGAGTCGATGCGACTTTAGAGTCTTTCATTCGCTTAACGAGATAGTCGAAATCCTTCGAGTGAGTTTGTGTCTCCGACATGATCTCCAATATTTCCTTATCCGACCATCGAACTCTTTTGTTTTCGATAGTAGTTCTATAAAGAGCTGTCCAAATGGCTGCCTTCATTTCCACCCACGCCCCACGCGCACGAAGAGCGTGACGTAGATTGATAAGAGCTGATCGCTTGAAGCCTTCCCCATTCATGCCATCAAAGTCTTCTTGAAAGGTAGCCCATAGAAACTCGTCGTCATCCTCTCCCTCAGTATACTTCTCGATTTGTTCAAGAACGAACTTTGTGAGTTCCTCCTTGTTAGGCACAATCTGGTTCCGACATGTTGTCGTTATTGAGGAGGAGAATATCTCGGTTTTGACTTAAAAGGAGGTTCGATTCAAAAAAAGCTCGGTTTCAAAAGCAGTTTTTGGAAAGTGCAAAAGCGCAGAACCCGTCGACTTTCTCTCTTCAAAAAAATAAATAAATGAAAGGTCTCTGGAATTATTGTGCCAGCTGACCTTCCAGACAATGCTAGAATATTCAAATTTGATGTGTTGAGGCTGCCGAAAACAAATAGAGTAAACGAAGCTCGCCACAGATCTAAATACCAAAATGCAATTACCTGGCCTGGAGCGGCCTGCCGGCACCACGCTTAGCCACATACACGATTAAACCATAATACGAGAGAACACCCTTTGTAATTGATTCTCGATCAGTTACATACTCATGTACCCATAGCGTACACATTTTTCAGTGATGCTTCTATCAAGTCCCGACACATACATGTCAAAATGAGAAACCCTTTCGTCCTTTTATAACTTCCACAATTATCTCTCAAACGCCTAGGTTATTTTTTCCCTCAGTATGCCAAATGTCTCTTCCTAATACAGGGTTCGAATTCCATCACAATTCAAGAAACTTCGCTATCAACTTCCACGTTTCAAACGGGAATTCTGCTTGAAAGGAGGTAAGCCCATCATTCTCGTTTACCAACATTCATTTCAATTGTCCCTTCTACTTTAATCTATTCTCTCCAACAGTCTATATCTTAACTCCCTCTCCGCATAGTCTACCAAGCTCCGCACCACATTAATAAACTTCTTCCAAGAATCCATTCCAACTTGTCGTCATCAATTTCATAAGCCTAACACGATCCCGAGCGCCTGTAATTCCAAAAGTGCCATCGCTTTGCAATCCCAAAAAGCCAAATGTTCTCCCTCTCAACCTGTCCATCAGGTCACAGCACAAAAGCTTCCCAGCTGCCAACTTGAAGAAACTTCGCAGTACTCAAAACAGTTCAAGTTCCCCAAGAACCCCGCCAAACTCTCCTTTTTGGAATGTCTAAGAGAAACCCAAACAGCTTTCACAACAACAACCCGGAAAGTAAAAGCCCAAAAAGAACCGTAGTCCCAACTGACAATCCCCTCCCCGTCACACCATCATTCGTAATCGTCCCTGGCACATGAAGGACCGACGTTGAATGCGGAGTTGGTGCAGTAGAAACAGGAGGGGGGGTATTCACAGGTCCAGGTATCAAGGTTGTAGGTTGAGTATCCCCAGTCCCTGGAATAGTCGTCGGTTTAGTTGTGTTTGGATAGAGGACTGATGGATGTACAGTTCCATTAGAAGAACCAGTGCTGTTTGAAAAAGGAGGTGGTGGAGAGTTTGATAAAGTCGTGTTTGTCTTTGGTGGGAAAGCGATAGCTGTAAGATTCGATACCGTACTCGAATTCGTAGCAACCGAAGAAGAATTCGTAATCGTAAAGTATAAAGGTGTGGCAGTCGAAGTGGCTTGTTGCGATATCGATGTAGATTGTTTTGATGTCGCGGTAGGTTGTTGTGATGTCGTACTTCCCTGTCCCAAAGTCGACGTCCTCGTCCCAACCGGCATACTAACAACCACCGATTCAACAACCTCAAGAATCCCCTCAATCGCCTTAGCAATCGCCAAATCCCCTTGCAAATCTCTCAATTCCTTCTTTCCCCCAACCTCCCCCTCCTCCTTCTCATGAACACAACCAAATCCATCTCCCTTATTCCCCCAAAAGTCTCGGGGCAAGAATTCCTCCTGTATACAGTATTCCCATTCTTTCGCATCCCCAACCTCGCAATATGAGAAACACCCATCATCCGTATCCAAGATCTTCGAAGCATCCGGACAACAAGCACTCATGAATTCATTCTGTCGCTCGGGAGAGAGTTGTGTTTTCATCCAACATACCCCAGCATGGTCCTGCGAAAAGGAGGTTAAGGAACAACTCATGATGCCACGAACAAAAAACGAACGTCCAAACCAAACAAAAAGTCAAAAACGAAGGAAATCCAACGACAGTTTGGGATACCAGAACTATTTTCGAAAATCGGAAATACCCAGCCTTTGTACCACTCCCCCAAAGGATGCGAACCCCTGAAGTGCTGAAGTGCCGGTACCCAATTGGGGCCACCAGCTCGCTCACCAATAATATAAAAACCAACCACCTCCGCCACAAGACCAACGCAGTAAGCATTCCTCCGAAATTACGACCTCACGAACATTCAGGTAAAAACCAACAATGCGTATAACGTAAATATAACAGGAGGAAAGAATACGAGCTCAGTCGTTGTGACGTGTTGTTGGAATGAAAATAGATTGCCCGTGCGAGAAGGCCCAACAATTAAGTACTCCGAAAAGGGAATGGTATTCGCAGATAGGTCATAGAGCAATCTAGGCCCATAAAGAAGAATTGCTGAACAGAAATGGTAGAAAAAATAGTGCCAAAAAGAAGTGATCTAGCCAAATGAACAAGTATGAGTGGATCTACAGTCCCTACGTAAAATGAGAACCTAAAATGCGTAAGCCCTAGGCTGGCTGCTATACCCAACAACTACTGGACACATAATACGAAGTAGATCCACATACTCACACAAAGAGGAATCGATCGGTACACGTCGCGATTCTCATCAACCAATAGTGCGCGAACATCTTGAAACCTCCAGCCAGGCTCGAAATAAACCCCTCTCAAATCGAAAACAAAACGTAATATATAGTAATCCCCATCATTCCTCCTCCTCCGACCCTCTCAACTCTCCATACTCATTAATCCAACGGTCCAAGATCTCAACCTTAACCTTGACGTCCTTACCAACCTCGTAAGGTTCGTAAACTTTAGTTGCCTTTAGACGCCTCTTGTCCACTCTAACAACTTTCTGCTCCCATCCAGTAGCACCAAGGGTTTCCTGAATCAACGTGAACCACAATTCTACTTCCCTCAACAACTTATTCCCATTATAAAGTTTTCGGAACAGGATTTCCACGGCATTCTTGGCTTTATCTTCAAATAACATAGGCGCTTTTTCATGAACCTCTTCGGTGAAATCGGACGCGCCAGAAATAGTGACGCAAAGCTTCAATGTCTGAAGACGTGTGAATCCCGTGAGAACCTGGATCAAGCTATCGGATGGAGGATTTTCGAGCGATAATTGACTACAATGCTGAGAGCCATACGGATTAGACTTGGAATTTTGTGTTTGTTTGAGAGACTACATACCAGGGAGACATCGTCGACACTCGCGTCAAGTTCCAAATGTCTAATCTTGGATTTCTGCAGTTGTCGTAGATGCGTCGCTTCAAAGAACGGAATCTGGACAAGAAACCGAGTAAACAGACGAGTGTGAAAAGAAAGGGCTTCCAGTTCCTGCAGTTCCAAGATAACAAGGGAAATCGCCTTGATCTCGGAAACATCATTGACAACCCGAAGCTCTTGGAGTCCGCTTAGATGGGAAACAAAGCTCTGGGCGAGATACAGTTCACCCATGGACTCGTCTGTGGCGGGGCGGCCATATTCCGGATTTCTGTTTCCATATACCAACTCTAAATGCTTCAAATTCGGAACTCGATACTTTAAATTCCTGATTGTGTAATTGGGCTCCAAACCACATAGTTGAAGCTCCTTAAGGTGCGTCCACTTCGGGGCCTCAGCAAGTATTGTACGAGTCACCATCAACAACAGCGGGTCGGTATATACGTTTGGAGCTGCATGTTGAAGCAAATTTAGACTCACAAGGTTTGTGAGCTGACCAGGCGCTCCTGAACTCCAGCCGCGTGGAGGTAATTGACGTGCGGGATAAATAAGTGAATTGCATGGAGTCACATCCAGGCCAAGTTTTTGTATGTTCGTAGTTTGTGTTATGAGTCGGCTCAATTCATGTATTTGGAATTCCTCCTCATAAATGTCCCTGTGCAGACGGAGAAACAGCGAATAGATTACGGGCGAGGTAAGAAGCTGGTTCTCTAAAAAATAGTAATATCCAAAACCGGACTCGGTCTCTCTCGGAATAAAGACTTTTACGTTTGGCCAGCGATTTTCGAGCAGCTCGACAACTTCCTGAGGGATTACTTTGCAAGTGTTCCAGCTATTGCGGAATTAGAATTGTTCTGAAATTTTGCACATTGAGTCTTACCTTAGGGAATGGAGAGATACAACACATCCAAGTAATCTCAATAACATATTGGAATCGACGGAGTCTCCAGTGAACGAAGAAGTAGTGTCATCCGATATCGTCAGTTCATGAATCATATTTCGCATGTTGTCATCTTCGTCTTCCAACCGCGATAAGAGTGGAAGTAGCCTGGTGTTGTGTACCCGAAAAGAACTCTCCAGTAACTCAACAGAATAATACAGTGGCGGGAGAACGAGATTATAAAATGCTTTTGAGACTGTTGCAAGGGGAAAGAGCGAGCGCGGATGCTCAGACCGCAGTGTAGTAACAATGAGATGTAGAATATCGTGATTAAGGGCCAAAAGGCCGAGACGCCCATATCGCGTCCCATCCGTACCCTCCACAGAATCCCGCATCGTGGTTACCAAGTTGTGATGTCGACAGAGTACAGAGTGAGTTCAGGGCGGTGGGGATTTCGAGGTGTAGGCCAACGGAACATCGATTTTCCGGCGGGATAGTTTGGTCCTTTCTTTTTGAACCCTCAAGGCCACAAACAAGGCGCGTATTCAGGATACATATTAGGAGTCCCCATAACCTGACTCAACTCATCAGACATCAGCTGAGGCCCATTGAGATGATCTCTCTGCTTAGCAAACCGGTGTCTAAACAAGGCAATGTTCCAAGCAAAACTCGAATGCCCCACCCCCGCAAACCCCGTCGACTTCAGCAAAACTAAGAAATCTACTAAAGCTTGCTGGTCAAACGTCAACTTCTCAAGTGCTATCCTATCTTCTCCAGTCAACAAATCATGTTTAGTCGTAACCTTAATATTGTATTTAACAGCATCCTTAGAGAACCTCTCAACCTCCTTAGGATCCCCAGAGGCAAGATAGATCACAGATGTGCGAGACGAATTGGCTTGCCCAAGGTAGTATTCCGATTGTGTTTCGTATCGAGAGTAAACGTATAGTTCGTGGGGCCAGCCTTGTCGAGAATCCTTCTCCGTTCTCAGATGAATGCCGTAAAACGCATCATTTAGAATATCCTTCCGCAGATCGCCGTTTATGCCATATTTTCGAGCTAGGTTTTTGAGAGTGGTGGTCGCGAGGATTCGAGCGTCGGATCGAAATTTGAGGATTTTTCCGAAGTCCAAGGCGAATTGCTCGCCGTCGGAGTAGATAGGATATTGCAACTGTAATAAAACCAATTAGAGACTGCAATAGAGGGGTTTCTGGGTATTACTCACGTATGATCGCCCAAGTCCTACAACCACAGGTTCCATTGTGCTATTACTTGGTTTGGCCACGCCATTTCTGGGGTTCGACTTCCCATCAAGCCATTTGTAGAAAAGCCCTCTCCAAGTCTCCGTCGGCCACGATCCATTGCCCGGTATATTCGCAACAAGCTCCTTCTCCGGTTCAAGAGAAAGAACGTTCTTCAAGGGAAATTTCGAAGGAATATCGTCGGAAGTATTGAATACCTTGAGCTGCGGACAAGACCTCCTCAAGGACTCGACAAAATGCGCTCGATCGAAAATATAATCAAACTCGATCGTCTCTCTATTCCAAATAAGAGCAATATCCTCAGGACTCCGTTGAATAATCCTCGGAACCACCAGTCCTCCTCCACCATGTATAGCATACCTCACACAATTCAACACTGAATTCCGCAGATTTCCCACCCCACCTCCCGATTTATCGCATGTAAAGATCAGGTTCTCGTTCCATTCCGTCTTTTGGCAAACTTTCCGTATCGCCTCGGAATCTGCGGGTTCGAAATCGAAAAGGTCAACGGCATTTGATCTGGAAGGGAAGAACACTGGTGATTCGTAATCGTAGGGAATGGGTACGATTCGGAAGAAGTAGAGAGCTGTGAGAGCGAGAGTAAGGAAGAGGATGACTCTTCGATTGGTAGATGGTCGTAGCATTGTTAGCAAGTATAGGACTGAGAAAGGAAGAAAGACAGTTGAAATGAAAATGGACGACGAATATGAGAGATTCAGCAAAAGGAAAGCGATCTCAACGAGGTCAGCCAATATTTCTCATCCCGTCTTCCCTAGTCAGCGCATGAAACTAGATACGGCGTAGAGTCGTTCCTGCCGCCTATGAGCGCATTGCAAACATCGGACATCGCTGGAGCCAATGCTGACGGCAGTTTATTGAGTTTCGCCTGGTTCGACAGGTGGGCAGCGAGGCAGCCTTGGGTTTATGAAGGAGCACATGCTTCATACGTTTATCGCAGCAGAAGACCTTGAAGAATTGGATGGAGCTGAAACGAGTCCGCTGGACATCGGGATTTTGGGATGGGAAATTCTCCGACGGAAAACATCTTAGCAATGGAGAGTTAGGATGGATAGATAGATGTACGACGGGGGAAAAGTTCGTTGTATATTGAAGGAAAGAAAGAGGGTGTTTTGGTTAGATATATATTACGTAGCTTGTGCCCTCTCTACACAGGCTGTTTAAGCCGGCTTTTCTCCCTCGACCCTGAATCACTTCCCTAAATACCCGAGACATCACCCTGTGGTCCCTCATTCCCAAGTATCACGATTACATGATTATTCCCACCTCTCAAAGGCTTCAAAACGCAATAACACCATCACCAGTCATAAACCTCGGACCCTTTTCTTCCACCGTCTGCGCCGGTTTCTGATTATATATTAATCGACTCCCCAGCGCAAAAATCAATGAAAATGCCACAATCGCCCACTGCAACCCCAACAAAGTCGCTCCACTAGTAATAACCAGCTCCCCATTCCCAACATCCGAAAGCCATTGCAATGCCTCAGCAGCTTGTTGAGCACCAGCCGATACCGCGATATTCAATCCCACACTAATCCATACCAGATTCTTAAAGCCTTTCTTCAAAAAGAAACGGCGTTTGTAAGCTGCTGTGGAAGAACTGTTGCGTTTGACATCGAGTTGGAGAAGGATGAGGACCGCGAAGGAGAAGAGGAAGATGATGCCGGAGACGGCGAGCATGAAGACGAAGACTTTGGATTGGATGTGACTGGCTAGGTTGAAGAGGGTCACGGTGCTGAAATCGTTTGCTGGGAGGAAGGAGGTTGAGATTTGGGTGCCGTCGTGGCTGTATGTGCCGGAGCAGTTTAACTTTTCGGATCCGATGCTGGTACACATTCCTGAGAATATATGGTTAGCCTCGTAAGTTGCGATCTGGATATCGATATATACTAACCAAAGTAGCCAATTCTGATTGTCACATTGGCAGCTAGATCGGTTAACGTGCCGTTGGTCAAATTGCCAGATGTTCCAGTGAGAAGCTTTCCACTGGCTTTGTGAAGCTTCACGAGGAATAGATTCGACATTCCGGGCGAACCGCTGGTACAACCTGCAAGAACCAAGGCGTAAAAAAGAATGACGGCCAGTCCGACGGAAGCAACGACAAGACCACCAATTTTCCTCGCTCCATCTAGACAAATTGATCAGTTCTCGTCTTGATTGAACTTTCCAAAGAACGTCATACCTTTTGAAATTTTAGGCATTATAATGTTGCCCTGAACCAGTCAGGGAAGTCGAAGGGGTGGGTATTAGAGATTCGAAAGAAGAAAATGATAGAGCCCAATGTAAGTATACAACAAGAGAAACAAAAGGCTAACTTGACATAAGAAAAGAAACAAAAGACAAGGAAATAGAACAGAACGTCAAGAAAAGCGCGATGAGAGACACGAACAAAAAAAGAAACAAGCTCGACGCCTCCAAAGACTTCTTATACAGACTCAACCCTTCGTCATTTTAGGTTACTCAAAATACCCTCATACCGCGCTTAAGCTCGAAACAGGCCCTCCACCTGTACCCCAACACTCGCCATTCAATTCATCGCGAAACATCAGAGTTAAAGCGGGTTGGGCGTTTATGTGGCCAACCTTGAGCCCCCCTGATGGCCAGCGCTTACTGGTGCTTTCTCGGTTTCTTGATTGGCCAAGAGCAGGTCCCCAAGTATCCTCCGACATCGGGGTTGCTTCTGCTGGGGAGTTGATACTCCCACCCTCTCATTGTCTAACTTTATTTTTGTCGGGTAAGCTGCTCTGCGTCGAGTAATCCAACGAGTAAGCTACGCGTAAGCTCTTCTTCGTGGGAGTAAGCTATCATCACAGCCCATCACGTGTCATCTACCCCGCCCAATTCCATGTAAACATGTAAGCTGCCCAAATATCCGCTGGATTTTTCTTCCAGTGAAGGTTGGAATTATTTTCTAACAATGAGGTTGTGTCAAGTGGGTAGGACGACAAGTGTCGAGGTGAGAGCGGCCAATTATCACGACCGGAAGACCTTCTTTCCGTTTGACGGTGGCAACTGGGAATCGAGGCTTGCTCGCGAAAACACAGAGGACGACGATTGAGATGTCGTCGTCCCCGTTGGTTTGCAGCGTTGGACTTTGGTCTCTTCCATCATTTGAAGACGGAGCCCCGCCACGTTTTTCTTAGAGACAAGGAGAGCAGAGGGGAATTGCTACATCAAGGCAGGAGTCAGTGGGCAAGATGCGCTCAAAAGATGTGGTGAAGTCTCCAAGAACGGACGAAGCGCCGCTGTGACCCCCATTCAATCCATGATTGATAAACCTTCTAAACATGAAACATATTTTTTTTTTCAAATTTTTAGAGTTTTATTTTTTATTTTAAACAGCTAAGCGAAAGACTGGGGATGATTGGCCCGGTCCACCTCTACCAGCCCCCCCCCCTCCTTTTTGCCCCCCGGGTTTCCTTCCATATACATATAGTAAAAGGTCGAAAATGTATCAGGGCGGGTATTGGTGATAGGTTCGATACTTCGATGTTGTCTCACAGCAAGGGCTTTCCCATTCTTTTTAACTTCAACTCTTGAGTACTACATTCATAATTGCTTGAGGGCATATGAAAAATCAAATCATAGTATCATGCAACCCCCCATTATCACCTGGTCGATGTCATCACCAGATTGATTACATAGACCACGTTTGTAATCGGCTAACGTGCGGTGATATCAATTATACAAGAAGGCCTTTGAGAGACGCCGTATCAACCCATTCAACTAGGGACAGACCAGTTCACCGAACCCACTCCAGCCCATGTCTTTCCGTTGCACGCCCCCCTTTCGCTCTTCCCTATCTTCCTCGTTTTTCGCAAATTTCATGAATAGGCTTTTTGTCAATTTCACGTACAAATACCAACAGCCTGTTGGGGGTAGCGCAACAAGTTCGTGCATCACCAGGTGTATAATCATTAGTTAAGCAACTCTCACATCATACTCCGGACTCCTATTTTACACAAGTTCAAGCCGCTTTTTATTCCTTCCTCTCGGTGTATTTTTCTTGCTGTCGAATTTCGGTTTGTTGTCGAAATGAGAGCTTCCGTATCGTTTTATGTTCCTTTTCACGAACAGAGAGTAAAGACTTTTTCTTCTTTTACGACTATGAGATCTATGGGCAGTTAGAGGTGTCATTAGAGAGTCAGCATTTTTGTTTTTTGCCCCTTGTTGCTTCTCCTGACTGTTGTAACTACTTTCAGATATATCAGTAGTAGCTCGTGGTCTTCAAGAGCATACCGGAATTCAACCCTATCTCTGTTTCTTCGGATCTCTAAATACGAAAGTAACACTCGTTAAACCTAAACCTCCCCGTCATTTCTGGCGGCTGTCTTTAACCGCTCTTACGTCAACATTCTACATTGCTATTTAAAAAAAATCCTCGCTCGGGTCTATTGCGATTGAACCGCCTAATTCCGTCATATATACCGAATCCATGGAATTCGTTGAATTTATACTACAGTATCTCCATTATCTCCGTCTCCATTTCTTTGCCGACTGTGCCTCATTATCTGCCACCACTTGGCCCAAATATGATTTGGGCATCATCCTTACTCTATAATGTATGTTAGAGCTACGAGTCTCTAATTGATATTGTTTTACTTGGCAAGGATACCTACTTCGACAAAGAAATTGTAAAATGGCTCCAGCCATAGTTCCTTCTTCGATCATAGTCCTCATAACAGGTGAACTCCCTCACAAAGTATGAAAAACATATGCTAACACCACCAAAGGAGCAAACCAAGGCATCGGTTTTGAAACTGCCAAAATCCTCCTCAACGACCCCTCCAAAAAATATCACGTCCTCCTCGGAAGTCGCGACCCCTCAAAAGGAGCCGAAGCCTTCTCAACCCTCCTCTCAACCCCCACAAATGGCACAGCCGAAGTCCTACAACTGGACGTCACAGACGACAGCTCCGTCAATGCAGCAGCAGCCTACATAACTTCAAAGTATGGCAGGCTAGACATCCTAGTAAACAACGCCGGAATCATCAGCAAGAACCCCCTCGCGCCAACCCGACTCCGTGAAATTCTGAACACCAACGTAATTGGAGTAATGAGCATCACCGAAGGGCTCCTCCCCCTTTTAAAACTCTCCTCTTCCCCGCGAATCATCTTCGTCTCTTCCAGTGTGGGGTCTTTAACCCATGCTTCGGATCCCGGATCGCCTTATTATAATAAAGGCGCGACGGAGTATCGAATGAGTAAGGCGGCGCTGAATATGATGATGAATCAATATCATGTTGCGCTGAAGGATGAGGGGTTTAAGATTCATGGTGCGGATCCGGGGTTGGTTGTTACGGGGCTTATGGATCGGGAGGTGCAGAGGGCACGAGGGGGGGTGGAGGGATGGGAGGGGGGCGAGAGGATTGCTACTGTGGTTAGGGGGGAGAGGGATGCGGATGCGGGGAGGGTTTGTGGGGTTTATGGGGTTAGTCCTTGGTAGGGAGGGGTGTTTTTTCCACTTTTTGAAAAAAGAAAAAGTACGAAGACAGGGAAACGTGCAGAAACTACCTTAGCTGACAGAACTTTTGGCTTTACATAATATCTCTTCGGCGTCCCCTTTTTGTCAATATGATGAATTTCAATCCTGTGGTAGTGAAGGTTTTCTAAACTCTTTTGGTCGCAAATAACGTTTCTACAAAAAAAGGCCAAGCGAGGAAGTCAACAACCGCAGGTTAGGTATTAAATCTGAGTAGGACCTAACGTAACCCGAAAACCAAAGTTTCAAGGAGCAAACTGCTGCTCTTGCTGATTACAACTGGCTTCCGAAATGAGAGTGTCTACGACATTCTGGCTCCTGCTCTCAATGTTGGCAAGATTAACAATAGGAAGATAGACTACGTCCGACCCTAATTTCACAATATGGGGCTTTACTGGCTCTTAGCTATGGAGTTTCGTAAAGCTTCTTTGGGATTTGGGATTTCCTACCATTTTCCTGCTGTCGAATTCTGGTTTGCTGTCGAAGTCAAAGCTGACGCTCAATACTCTATTTCAATCGTATTGCTGCTGTGGCGACCAAAAGATCTTGGAAGGACTAGTAAGACCATAAGAGACGTAGTCTTAGTAAACGTGTCGTTAAAATTAGGGAAGAGAGACTCCCCAGTAAATAAAAAGTGCAATGCCCACGTCGTAATATAGAACTTATTGCATAGCTTCTAGGAGGAGATATAAATACTCCAGTTTCTGGTATTCTCGATCAAATCAGGCATGGCCTTCTTCCGTTGATTCTTACACAATAGATCATTTCCAAAATCGAGTGGAGGAATAATCTCTTGTTTTACGGAATATTGTCATGCATAACTCTGTCATTGCTAAGTTTATACCAATGTAATGACGAACTGCTGCTTCCCAAATTCATCGTCTGGAACCAATTCAGCATATGCCGAATTTGGAGCCTTACATTGCGGAGAGCTCTCTAGCACCAAGCGCTGTTCAGCCGTCTCTTTTACATTCGAAGCTGATTGAAACGCCCCGAGTCTCCGATATTGACCGTTTTTAAGAGACGCGGGCTGAAGAACGTACCCCCAGTTCCACCCAGTGGCGCGACATACTGAAAGCAAATACAGTTGACCAGAGTATTCTTCCGCGTCGATGTAATCCCAATCAAAGACAAGACTTATGGAAAACATGCGTCCTCCGCTAAATATTTGACGGTGGCTGTTAACGGAAGTTGGTTTAGATCCAAGAGTAAACGGGATGAGATAGCCGCATCTTATCCGCAGGACCCCTTGGCGTATGTCTCCAAAAACGCTGTCTCCCGCGGGTATGATCTTAACATCCAGAATCATGATCAGATAGGGCGGGTAATTCGCTTCACCACGGGGAGCAGGACGGAAATATACAGCCGAATCTGTTGAAACCCATGACCATGAAGGGGCTCTTGGGGGAGAAGGTCGAGCAGTTGGCCTATGAGTGTGCCACAATAACTGCCTTTCTAAATCTTTTCGCCAAAATCCGGCCACATATTCATCATGATAACGTTCCTGTAAATGCTCCGCTATTCCAGATATCGCAATGAACTTATCTTTAGTAAAAGTCAATTGACAGCGCGTGTACAGCCATACTATAGCAAACCAGTGTTCCAGGTTGTCCTCGGCTTCAATATTCCCATCTGTCCACCGGAAAATTCCTGGCAACCATCCCGCAAAAGTTTCGCACGCGGTGGTCTCTTTGCATTCCCAAAATATTTGCGAGGAAAAGTGGAGAGATCTACGAGATAGAATGCGTTCTTGAAGAACCCATGCTCGCTTTCCGAGAGGTGATTCAGAAACACACCTTTTGTGCATAAAGAGAGAAGCACAATCGTAAAGCGTCCCTTTACAGATATCACCCAACGGGTTTGGTACTTCAGGAAAAGTGTCCCACTTCTGCCAGTCCAGACAAACCTGGAGCAACTTCACGGATTGCGGATTTCGTGAGGCAAATAAACCCATGGATCCGTCTGTAGCTTTTGAAGCCGAGATGTTGATGCTTAACCCCCCATAGACTCCAGCCATTTGAAGTGCTTCTCGGTTCCAATCCTCAGGATCGTCCTGAACAATGCACAGAGAGTCGATCCAGAGATGGCGTAATCCTATTTCTTCCGTGATTTGACAGGCGTCTTGAAAAGTCTGACAGAGCTCATTCCACGGAATCGTCTGTTGCAGCTGGGAGAGGTTACTCTTCACAAGCCTCAATATCTTCAGAGATCCCCAGCAATGACTTAAGGTTGCATAGCTAATGGGCTCACGGATTCCAGCAGAAAGTATCAAGCGGGGTCCATCAGCGCCAACTTCTATAAGCCGTGTTGGATTCGGCTCATCCTGGGAAGGGCGGCACGTACTATGACTCCGAATGCAATCACCCAACCATGATTTTGCCAACTGCAGCGCTGGCTTTGCCATTGTTGAGTTTGGTAAATCAGCATATGGCTCAAGCGCTAAACAAGAAGGAATCATGCCAAGTACAGACAAGGCCGGTCCATCTGAAAGCGGCAAAATCATCGTCAACGACCAACACCCCTGCCCTGATTGTCGACTGGCACCTTCAATCATCGACTCGCGTTGAGCCAAGATTGAGAGCTTATCCATTTTGTCGTTTCTCATTGCCACCTCTGCGTCTTTGATCTCAAATTCTTTGAATTGACTCAGAAAAAGAATACACAAGTGACATCCCTTGGAAGCAGCATCTTTGAATGCGAGAACATTCTCCCAATGCTGCCATTCCGCGTATGGGTGGGTTTGATCATACTCGTCTGTTGCCAGGGACCAGTTATCGAACATATATCGGCATTTCACACACAATTGCGAAGATGTGTGGCCTTCCTGGTCGCAGACGTGCTTACTTCGTTTGTGCATTCCAAGTGCACAACATTCTGGGTTTAGATCCATGTTGCCAAATGCTGGAGTATACGCCCGCACAAATTTGATGTCGAAGATCCAAGGAGGTCGTCAGATGTAAGATCGCCTCTAAGCGCCGACTTTGTAGCGCCCTTAAGCGACTAAAAGAAATCCGAGTTGTGAGAAGCACAAAGTTTAGAATAGCTGCAACAAGTTGTAGGCAATCGCAAATAAAGGATCATGGATCAAAATTTTGTGTTTCCAGTAGTCTAGCGCCCATGTGTAAGATGCTGTTATATGTTTTGGCTGTCGAGACAATATGCGGCGCAGGTTGTCCTTTGGCGGTTATTTCTTGGACCATCTGTAGGTTTACTCTCCCACAATTTTGAATGTTTTTGACAGCAGCAGTTTCGATTAGAAGTAGAAGTTCGACTATGATGATAAAATTCCGAGGAATTCTAGTGCAAAAGTAGATGGAAGTTGGAAGCTTTTGCAGGTTTAGCTTGTGTGACAATGATGTGTCGTATTTTCTAAAGTTTAAAGCAGCGAGCTCTAGGTCACATGCAACCCTCGCTTATAGCTTTAAAATTAGCACCTATAAATTCCTTCTTAAAACAATCCTTCATTTTGGACCTCTCTAGCTAATTGGTAATATTTCTCCTTTTCCTCAAGAAGCATGCAGCCTCCAATTGAACAGTATGTCTTATTGCTCAAGTACTACTCCCGATTTGTCAACCTTCGTTTATCACTCTAACTATCTTCTAGTCAATTAATGGTACTGTTTCATGAGCAACATGGGCGCTAATAGTACCCACAAAGAAGGGATATCAAGCACAGAATAAAATATTCTATAAAGTTCAGATCAATCGCAGCTAGCGCGAGCTCTTATGGAGAGCCACCGACGAAGACTTATTATGCTTGTTATACCTTTCAGAAGTGTATTAAAAAGAAACTATACTATAAAATCAATAGAATATCCTCTTCAGAACTGATCAAGTCATAGCTAACAACTTGTCTGAATTTCCGCATGTTTCTACCGCGTTCTAGCTGAAAGAATATATAGGTTAGAGGAGTTGTAAATCTACTTTATATAAATACAAAACGTACCATAGAATTACATACTTCGGATAGGCGAGATGAACTGAAGGAATCTATTTACTACTTTGACTCGATAATAAACAAACAATCGATATTAAAACCTAATATTCCAAGTCAAAGAATCAAAATTGACATAAGCGAGAACTGGGGGGGGGGGTAATTAAGACACTTATAGACAAGCAAAGAATCCTAAAACGAAGTAACTTACTCTAACTGATCCTATAGCTCACTGAGAAGATAGTATCGCGTTTAAATGTTCTGTATAGAACGCTCTAAAGAGCTTGAATTGAGTAAGCAGAAGAACCTCTATTTATAAGTGGGAAAGAGAGCTAATCTAGTTATATTCGTGAATAAACACGTAATGATATAACTATCCATTTTAAATTATATATACTAAGCCCGGTTTGCTATATAGTCTCAACCTGATATACGAAGAGGGCGGATGTAATGATAGCAAATGTTGAATAATAGTTTTTAAGAGTAAAAGTTGAAGTGTTTCACCTCTGTCTTTCTCTTCGAAACGTGAGATCAAAGTAACATCGCTATCATCTTCTCTTAAGGTTTATTTTTGTTGAGAAGAGACTCAAGGTCCAGGTTCTTGAACTCGTTACCTCTAGGTCTCCTATGGCATTTCTTAGGAAATATGGGGTTACTGAACTCTCGAAATTGAACAATGTTCCACAGGAATTTGAAAAGTTGAGAGGAGTTTGATTTCCATTATCTATGACTCAAACAAATTAAAAATAGTATAAAACCCAAGGTAGGAGCATCACTCAATAAATTAGCTCGCTTGCTAAAAACACCATCGCATAGGGCTGCAGCTCAATATAATCGAATACTTACAATCTCTTCCCTATCATTCTCAATCAGAGGCCTAGCTATAGCACACCTACCATAGAGTCATGGGCGATGTCAGAATATTTTCTTTACTACCTGCTAAGATTGAACCTTTATTTCGAAAGCAAATAAACACTCGACAGCAAATCCTCAAGTTTCTGGAACGGAGAAAAGAGAAGCTAGATCCCGGAGAACTTCAACAAGTATATGAAATGTGGCTGCAGACATTCAGGAGTGCTGGCTGCAGAAGACAAACTTACGAGCCGGCTTCTTGATGGTGAGGTGAAATAGTTCATTATTGTGACACCAGTTTCGTTCAATAGCCAGAGCATTGTGAGCCGAGACACTGCTTAGGCGATGTTCCAGGAATGTATGCGTGTGATGAAAGAGCATGTTAGCATTTCACAATAAAGAAAGGAAGCAGTAAAACTAGGAATTCATAACAACAGCAGACTAAAACAAAAAAACATTTCACGTAAAACTAGTCAAAGTAACCAAGTCCTATTGGCTTTAGTATAGTCAGAGAATTCTTTAGGAGGGGGGTGAGGATTCATTCGTCCAAGCAAGCTTAGAAGTATCATCTCATTTCTTGTATCTTTCCAAAATAGCTTATTTTGAAATTGCCCGAAACCAAGTATTAAGAAAATAATACACAAGACTGTTGAGATGAGTCGAAAAATTCCTGAACGCGAGCTGGAAGCCGACCCAAGAGTACGTTCTCCGTTCAGTTAAGGTCAGAAAAGCTAGAATAACTATTTTATAAACACAACAAAAGTACTATAAACTAGACCCTTTGAACAACCATAAGATTGTCCAGACCATTGGTCTTAAATTTGCTGATTTTTTCTTGAATCTTTTCGTCCTCGATCATTATTTTCGGGGTTTCGCCCCCTCTCGCCTCTGCGTATCAACCCCTAGCTTGGGGTCCATCAAGTACCTACGGCTTGTACTAGGATTCGACAACAGCCAAACATTCGACGGTAACTCCCTTCATTATGAGAAAGGAAAGAAGCGGAAAGTAAGACAACAAGAATAAGAAGCGTTAGAACAATTTTCCCAAAGTAACGCGAAAGAATCCAAACGTAAAGCATTTAGAATCAATAAAATAGATTCGGTCGGTTCCCATAGCTGTTGCCTACGTAATATGTTCTAATGTCTCACTTCTTTCTAGCCTACTAACTGACGTGCTATTTAATAAGTATAGAATTAGATGATTGGAAAGATAAAAGAAGCGTGACCCGGGCGATTAATAGCAAACACATTCCAAATTCTCTATTATAGAAACTAGCGATACTTGAGACAACTGAATAACAACAAGCACTAGCCTATTTTACCATCATACTCCAAATTCCACAACATTTTCAGTTTCGAAAGGGTATAAACTATACCATCTCTCCTCTCCTAAACTCCTCAACGAAACACTACATCAAAATGGAAAACGTAAGTTCTTCCCAAGACGCCAGTAAACCAATAATCTTCAGCTAAGAAAGCCACTGCAAGCCGGAATATTAGGAGACACTTAGCTACAAAAACAAGCGATTTGTAAAAAGAAACTAAAATACTAGCAACTGATCTCAATCTCCTCAAAGGACTCGACAACAACAACAATTTCGACAGTAAATGCTCTCTCTCGAAATTACAAGACCTAAGTACATTTTCAATCCAATCTAAATACAAACCACAAGTAATATACCTGTTTCTCCTCTCTAACCCTCAACATAATACATCTCCCGCGTCAATTGTGTTTTCAGCTGCCGAAGCAGCAATTTTGCCGTCAGAATTTCCATCCTCCTACAATGGAGATTCCTATAGATGGTGAGTTAGTCTTTATGTAGTAGAGAGTCCTTAAGATCTCAAACGAGTTAATTAAAACAAACCTTTCATTGGGAAAGGTATTTATCAAGTAAGGGTGTGAAAAGTAGATTTTCGGAACAACCAACTAAACACTTGGAAGCAGTCGCACCACCTCAGTCCCTTGCCGTACTCAGTTATCATACATTCTTGATAATATTCAGCAGTCCATCCACCTCAAAAACCCTCTTAAAAAAACCACACAACACCACAAACTCTAATCACCAGTTCCAAGGAGTATAAAATGGTATCCCTCCTCCCTTCTATTCTCCCACCGAGAACACAACTGAGCGACATTATGGTCTTTCCTGGCCATACCCAATCAATACCGTTAAGAGTAAATACATACTCACTGTATTCTTTCTTGTGGTGTTCCAAATTAGCGATACTTTTTAATTAAGAGCTCCTTTTAAGGTAGGTCGTTGTCATGTCCCCTTCAAACACCACCTTCTGCTCACTATCACCTGCGATTGGAGGCAGATCGCACCTCTGATACACATCCTCTTCGGGAATAATCGTGGTGATCATGGGTGTCGCAAAAGTGGAAGAGCTCAAGAGGAACGTCGATATATAGGTCGCCATTTTACCTGCTCAAACTAAACACGAACTTCCCCGGTAAATTCGACAACACCTCGCCGTTCGGCAGCAAAAGCACCACACCTAAAACCCCCCACAAATGATAAAGTGATACTAGCCACAACCAGAAAAAAAGTATCCACAGCAACCGTAGCCGAAACCAACTTTAAAGCCCAATTGGTAATGGCCCATAATCTTTAGGAGATTTTGTCGTTTTGCCGCTCTTTGGCCAAATTGTTTGTTGATACTTGGGAAAGGGCACATAGATTGAAAGATAAAAAGCTTTGTATGGAGTAACTACCCCTCTATGCAAAACTACTCCACAGCTTCTAGCATATCAAATACTCAGCAAACCTGCGATTTTATCTTGTCTTCGAATCCTCCATAAAGCTGTAATTGATGGTAAGGATGAAATAATCCGGGGCCGTAAGTTAGGGTAAGATATAAATAGGAAAGCCGATTGATTATATCATCGATTCTGCTCTTGCTTAAATTGAACAGGTTCTGACATCGTCAAGCTCTTACAAGTACCGATGCTGATGATCGAGGGTAAAGCCTCGACGGAAGTTCTGAGCTAAGTGGCGGAACAGCTGACTTCCAACCCCAACTTGTACACGAAGGTAGAATTGTCCCAGAGAGACAATATCCCATCGTTTTACTCTTCTTCGGGAAAATGCATCATAATGCACAAGCTGCTCAAGTATTTCGATTCCTAGACCACCGAGCTTATTTTCTAAAGACTTCAAAATCTGGATCGGGCACAATTACCAAATTCATATAGCCTCACACAAAACCAAAAGTACTCAGAGTTCATTTCGTTGACTGGTTTCCCCATATATGAAACGATGGATGCTCCCTTCAATCTCAAGAGTCAAGAATCCCACCCTTTCAGAACCACACCATTTGGGAGAAGAAAAAGATTGTACAGTTACTCTCAAACTTCCCTGAAGAATTTGACAGCACACCCCAAATTCGACAGTAGAAGTACCACCCCAGTTTTCTCATCTTGTCACGAGATCCAAGTACAACCAGAAAATAGAATAAATACTACCAGAGTAGCTTTATCTGGAAACCAAGTTTTTGTAACTCCTTTCAAGTATGTCCATGAAATCTTCGAAGTAGGACCTTTCAAAATAACTTATCTTATTAGGATTCGAAAGCTCAGCCAAATATCAACACGTTTAGAATGACTTCCCATATTTGTGAACGTTGGTTATACAACATCACTATTTTTAACATATCCATGTGCTCAGAACCCCTAGAATGATGTTTCCCAATTCCAATGTAGATAGCATTGGGGATTATTCAAGGTAGGACTCTGGGGTGAAATTTAAATAGAAAGACAAGCAACCGTATCAATTATTCTTTGCGCAAATTACTCAAGGTCTAAAACAACCAAAGTTCCCAACAAACAAGTCACCCCGAGCATCGCACCGCGGCTGTCTCTCCTAGATATGCACAGTCATGCGCAGGTCTCAAATAAGAGAGAGGTGAGCTATTGAATCGAAGGCAATAAGCAAATCGAAAACTACAAAGAATATTTCACTGGGGGAACAAGATAAGTTAAGATGGTCGACAAATTGAAACTAGGTTCTGCAGTTCAACCCCAAGGGCTTTTTCGTTACCTAAATATTTGACCTGGGGGAAGAACAAAAAAAAATGCTAGAACATAACTCTGAGCTTTTCAGGAGATTCGACAATAGCCAAAACATCGACATTGTAATCACCCCCCCTTTCCAACCATCAAAACCCCCGAACGCTACCCCATATATCAACATACTCCAAGAGTTTGTAGCTTTGAGCAAATGAGATATTCCTCAGAACTCACAAACCATCAAAATGATGTACAGTGCAGTCACTGGTTTGATGGTATTGTGCGTTCTGGTTGTGGTAATTTGTGACGAAATTTAAATGCGATCAGCTATATCAACAAAATGCCCAAGATCTGACAGTATCAAAGTTCTCACTCAATAAGTCAGCCCGAATACAATACCTAGACTACCCCCGCCCCCTACCATAGTAACAAAGGTATCGAAGCAAAGAGACAAGTTCCTTCAAATCAAGTCCCAGTCCTGGCAGATCTCAAAAAATCAAAGAATCTTCACATCTCACCAGAAAGGTTTGTTCCGGGAGACAAAAACGAAAATTCTGTTTTTTGGCCTCGTCGCCAAACGAATACGGAGATCTCATCTGCCGATAATAGTGCTCATCTCTGCATCAGCATGGAGTTCAGGAGCTCAAGGAGATATCACCAGGAAAGAACCTCGTTTCTACAAAATAACACCACCTAGAAGAAGAGAAGAAATGACTACGGAAGATACTTTCATATTTCGCTTGACAATTCGGAAGCAGAAAAAATTTCGACAGTAAACACCTATCCATGAAACCCACAAGGACCTCTCAAAGACAAGAACATAGACTCAAGCCCTTCCTCGATTGCAGACGTAATTGCAGTATACCAGTAACACCTTCCTCTCATCGCGATACGGCACATCTCCCACACTCCAAGTCAAATGCTTTGACGATACTGGATCCCGTAGATGAAGAACGCGGTTGCAAGAAACTTTGCCTTCAATTTATAAAAGAAGAAACCATTGTAATTCTAACAAGAGGGATGTGAAAAGCAACTTCCAGGGTAATATGAGAGAGAGTATCGAAAGGAACTTGTCTGGTTCAACAATTTGAAGATATAAATGCCTCAAAACAGTTAGGCCGACTAGGCACGTAACAGGTACAAGTGTGAGAGTACTCCACTGTATAAGTTCCTAGTAGAATGAAATGCATGATAGTGAGACCATTTTCTGCAAATCAACCTGGAAAATCCCCTCGTGGCAAGGTTCGAAGCACCAGAGTTCCACTTTATCAGCAAAGAGCCCATTCCAACCCTAACTCCTCCAACGCATTCATTCGCTTGCTCCTTTGCTCCCAAGATCCAATTCCGGCGTTGGGCTTTTAGGATCTTTCAAGTCACCAATATTGAACGGAAGACGAGTATTTTTTAGTCATACTGTTTAGGAGATGGAAAGTGGCAGAGACTAGCTTTAACTTGTTTCGGGGATTCAACAAGAGCAAAAGTTTCGACAGCAAAAACCGACTCCACAAGACCACAAAGAATTCAAAGGACATGCTAGATATCAAAACATAATTGGGGTGATTCCAAATCTTGATGTAACGCGCCAACAACATACTACAATCACCAAGGCACAGACAAAAGCCTAGGTACAGATTCTGGTAGATAAGTAGCAAGAAGTCTTGTCTAGATTTAGAGAAACTGAAAGGCCAAGCGAGGTTCAAAGTCCGTTCCAAATGGAGGTCCTGGTAGGGAGGTGAAATATGATTTTGAGAAAATGATAGGAGATCTAAGAACTTTGAAAAATACCACAAAACAGTCGCGCCAACTAGGCACATACATGCACTTCCTATAGATTTTCAAAATGCGCAGTGGCCTACATATATCTAACTATGTCTTATGCTCCAGATACGAAGACGTACCACTCCCCTGATGATCCGCCAGCGGCAGGGGATGACGACCAGGATAGACGGCAAAACCCCAACAGAGAAACGGAACCAACGAAATTAACTCTTAACTAAGTTAAGAATCGTTTCAACTCCTCTGGTATCTTTTATCTGACAATTAATTAATTGACCAAATATATAAGGAATTCATCAATTTCTCGGACTTTGTGGATTAATAAAAGTACCCACCAATAAATAAAAGTGAAGCTATTCCTAAACCCATCCTTTCCCAGCTGAAGTGCCCGCCTTACCCCCCTTTTCTACCCCCTTTTCTCTAATCTTAATGACCCTCTTCTCAATTCCTCTAACTCTTTTTGACCTTCTTATCTCTTGCTCTATATCTTGAGCAAATTGGCTATCTAAATCATCTTAAAGAGCAATAGCCTCTGCATTATCTCCTTCCCACCGATCCTGAAGAAGCTTCCTTTTATTCCTTCTTCTCTCAGGTGAATTAGGTAAAGGCTTAAAGCTAACTATTTTGGATTTATATGCAGAGGTGTATATAAATCCTAAATAGGTGACGAGCATGTTGTGGTTAGAACGCTTATACGATAAAAAGTGGGAATAACCTCACATGTAACCTCCAATTATTTATTGGTGGACAAATTTATTAATCTACAAAGTCCGAGAAATTGATGAATTCCTTATATAATTGGTCAATTAATTAATTGTCAGATAAAATATACCACCTCAGATGCCGAAAAGTCAGAACAGGTCGAAGCCAACTATTTATTCTTAAAAGGTGATGGAGCCGAGAATATTTCAGGCAACACCAGATATCAAAGATAAGGAAAATGCTGACTGCCGTCAGAGAAAGGTTGGAAGCTCATACTCGAAACTTTACTGTTAAATTCTGGCTTCCAAAATTCCTCAACATCCACACCAGTTGGAAGAAGAAAACAATAACAGATACTTCCAAACTTCGCTTGAGGAATTCGACAAGAACTAAAACCTCGACAGCAAGAGGTCTTCTTTAAGGATTACAGCAATCAAGTAATGTCAGGAAAAGTGAAACAAGAACGCCCCGGTTTTTAACATTGATGGTGATTCATTATTTTCCTTCTGACACTCGAGATGACACATTGCCTACACTTACCTACTATCGAACTGGACAGCTAGTATAGGACTCCTATGGGAGGCAGTAAGAATATCTGCCTTGTTCTTTGTAGGAGAGAGTCACTGAGCTTCCAAACGAATTTGTTAGGAGAAAGTCCTCTTTTGATGAATACGAAAGAGGAGCTCCTCACTGAAAGCAGTTTGAAAAACCGATACTCCAAAACTGTTGCGCCAACTGGGCAACTAGATCCAATTTTTGTAAATTCCTGACTATGTGTAGTAGTCCATAGATCTATTTTCCATTCCATCCACCTCCGACATCTAATGATCCTTGGACCCAACCATCAACTCCAACCTCCCAGCCAAAACCCTATGTTTCCTAATAACCTCCACCCACTCCTCGTCATCTTCACTCTCCCCCTCCTCCTCATCACCATCCCCCAAAAACGCAAGGATCAAACTAAAATCCCCACCTAACCTCCCCAAACTGCCCGCACAATAAAGAACCTGAGTCAAAAGACTATCCCTCGAACTCCTATCCCTAACATTGGGTAAATATTGCCGTAAAGTCTCTTCCAGCATACCCACCAATCTCTGAGGAAATGTCCCCAGTGCAGAAGGAAGAGGTTGCAAAGGATCTTGTTTTCCCGCAGCGGGAATTACACCTTTCAGGCCTTCGGGTGTTGCAGCTGGAGGTGGGAAAATGGAGCGATACATGCTTACTACCGCGAAACTTTGTTCACGGAAAATCTCGATGTATCGTTTCAGGTAGCGTTCTGTTTGTTGACCACCTTCCCATTTACTTTTTTCTTTGGAACCTTGATTTCCTTGTGCCAGTAGCTTTGCAGTTTCTTGATCTGCCAATTCTCGGAGGGGTGAGAGTGCGGAGAGCATCTGTGAGAGATTGGAGAGTCGACAGACGAGGAAGAGTGAGCCTAGGGCGCCTTCTCGGGCGTTGCTTGAACTTGTGGATATTGAGCTTGTTGTGGAGAGGGAGGTATTGGTTGGTGTAGAGTTTAATTCCGGGGCTACTCTTCGTAACCAACTTATTGTCCTCATTGCACTTGCCAGCTTCAGGCTGTTGCCTCGCAGACTAGCTATCAAGTTTGTACACATATCCTGCATCGCGGTTTCGGCTTGGAGGCTGACGCTCGTTATGAGGGGAGAGGTGGGGTATAAGCCATGCAGGCGCTTGATATGCGCATTGAGGTCTAGTGCGGAAGCATAATTTAATGTTGCGTTTGAGGCATTGGTATTTGTGTTTGGTGCTGTTGTATTCGAGGAGGAGGATATCGCAGAGGAGAGGAGGGCGGGGAGATCTAGGACATCGGATAGACGATCGATATTTCGGGATAGAAGAAGGGCTTTTCTTCTTCGGTCTAATAGGGGATTGGTGTTTTCGGCTCGTAGGTTATAGTTCTCGCTGAAATTGATTGCTGCATCGTCGAGTTTGGGGAGCGCATCTCGTAGAGAGGCTGTGGATTGCGCGAGGCTGGGTAGGGTGGTGCTTAGAGTAGAGAGGTGGGTGGAGGAGTCGATTATAGATTTATGCGATCGTTTGGAAAGTGCCTGGAGGGAGAGGAGCAATGAATGTGTCGATTGGGTGAGAGATTGGGGCTCGCTGGTGGTGAGAGAGTTGAGGGGGAGAGTCGTGAGTCGAGCGAGGTAGGTATTCGTTGTTGGGTCATTGGAGCTGGGTGGTGGGCGCGGAGGTGGTTTGTTAAAATAAGGAACTAGTAATTCGTACAGTGGATCGGACATTATTGCGCTATGCTGGCTCTGTTTACGAGATCTAGAGCTTGGTGTTGTTGAGTTGTGTTCTCAAGCTCGCTAGCAATTGAAGGTCCCTGAAAACAGTGTATCCGAAGATATTCCATGACCCCGCCAACATCTTCACTTCATACACCTTCCTTACAACTCAAATTAAATCTAATTGTTATGTTTATACTTGCTTCTGTTTCACATTATTCATATTTATAGACTATCGTAATGGCATCTCAAGAAGCAAACCCAAGCCCAAATCCCCCACTAAATTTCAATGGCGTTTACATGGCTGGCAAGCCTCCAAATACTCGATGGGACCTTTGTTGTCAAGATAAGAAGATACAATCAATAGTCGAGTCCACCAAAGACTCAAGTTCAGGGGGAATTCAATTTGTAGCACCAGGTCTTTGTCATCCCCATATCCATCTCGACAAATGTTTCTTGCTCTCTCATCCCAAGTATTCAGATTTGGAGATCAAAGCTGGCGATTTCGCGGAAGCTATGAAGCTCACGAGTGAGTCTGAATCTGTCCAAATTCAAGCAGTATGGTCAATTATATGCTCGTTTGTTTATATCTTTAGGATGTTGCGTTTCTAACTCTTCTCCCAGGCGAAGCAAAGAGTCGATTTGAACATGATGACCTCATGGAAAGAGGCCAGGCCTTGATCGAAGAAAGTATCCAATACGGCGTTACACATATAAGAGCCTTCGTGGAAGTGGATTTAGTAGTTGAAATGAAGTGTCTGAATGCCGGGTTGGCTCTCAAAAAGAAGTTCAGCGATATCTGCTATATCCAGATTTGCGTCTTCGCCCAGGATCCAATATTTATTGGAAATAAAGGACCTCGAATGGAAGCGCTTCTCCATGAAGCGGCAGCAAAACCCGGAGTTGAAGTGTTTGGATCCACGCCTTACGTTGAAGACCCAAGACCAGAGACACGGATATCGAATATCTCATTTGCTATTATGCTTGCGAAGGAGTATGGTTTACACTTGGATTTCCATATCGATTATAATCTGGACCCGGAAGAGCCAAGTCTGATACCTTTGGCTCTCGGACTTCTGCGCACGATGGGATGGCCTTCAAACCCAGGATCTCCGGATTTTAGAACCGTCGTCTTTGGTCACTGCACTCGCCTGACACTTTTCAATGGTAGCGAGTGGTTAGACTTGAAGGAGAAGATTGGCGACCTTCCAGTTTCTTTCGTGGGACTTCCTACCTCAGATCTTTTCATGATGGGGAGGCCGAAAGATGGATCTGATAGGGGTGAAAGGGTACGAGGTACACTTCAAGTTCCACAAATTATCAAACAATATGGTTTGAATGCAGCTATAGGTGCCAACAATGTTGGCAATGCCTTTACACCACATGGCAGTTGTGATCCACTCAGCCTTGCGAGTCTTGGAGTAGGCATATATCAGGCCGGAACGAAAGACGATGCGGACCTCTTGCTGGTAAGTTCAAGGCTGCCTTGAGCCTCTAGCCTTGAAGATAAAGAAAGTGAGAATGCTAAATGAGTAAACAGCAATGTGTGACAAGTCGGGCTAGAAATGCCATCGGGTTGAGTTGCTCACCAGCAAAGGATATGACACTAGCTGTAGGTAATTCAGCAGATTTGGTGGTTTTTGGTAGCAAATCAACAACTTCTGGGTCATTCAGGGCTAGGAAGACTACCCAAGCGCTGGTAAATGATGCAGGACAAGAAAGAACAACAATATTTCAAGGGCAAGTGGTCAGCCCGCAATAAGTATCACGCTGCACCACCACCTGCGCCCATTCAGGTTGCATGATGATGATTGTGATGCTATCTCCAATCCTGACTCACGTGGCAGCCTAACTCTCATAGCACGTGTGAATGCAGCTAATACACAAGTCATTAGGTTGTGCTAGCGCCTGTAGATGAATAGAATAAAAGGAAGTGAATCAGTCGTCGTCAAGATGAAGTTTTCGGTGAATTGTTTTGTTTATCAAAAGCTTCATTTGGCATTCATTGTGAATAAATTCATAAATACCCCTGAAAGAGCTTGACCGAAAGCGGTATGGGCGCCGAAGTTGTTGGGATTTAGCCTCGCTACGCTACTGGTCCCTCTGCCTGTCCCTCTTCTCGTAAAGCGTCATTCTACTCTACAACTCCGAGCCGACTCCGTTTCCTGCTTCACACCTAAATCCTGTCTTGCTCCCTCACAGCAGGAGAGCAATACTTTACCCTCCGCATCAGATTGTTACTCCCCGGGAGCGTGCTCGCAGACATCGTCAACCTCCTCCTCCTCCTCCTCCTACCTCACGATGCACGATCCTTTTCCAATCCCCCCAATACCGTGGTTGAGCAAGGCCGTTCAGCCTTTCGCCGATTACACTGGGCTGGTAACACTCCCACTCCACGTCCACGAAGTCCTGGGGTCCTTTTTTGCCTATTACTTTATCAACATCGCCTTCGCCCCTTGGATATCCAGGAAAATATTCCCCGTCAAATATGCAAAGCTTTCTCCCGAGCGAAAGATCAACTGGGACGTCCATGTGGTGTCGCTCTGCCAGAGCACAGTCATCAACGCCTTAGCATTATGGGTCATGTACGCTGATGAGGAGCGGAAGAATATGAACGCGCTGGAACGGGTTTGGGGTTATACCGGTGCTGCGGGAATGATTCAGGGAATGGCTGCGGGCTATTTTCTGTGGGATTTGGTGGTGACTTTGCAGAATGTCAGACTCTTTGGATTAGGCATGCTTGCCCATGCGTTGAGTGCGCTGATAGTCTTTTCCTTTGGCTTTGTAAGTTTTCCCGCGAGGAAATGCATCAATGTTTGCTAATACTGTGTTCAGAGACCCTTCGTAAACTTTTACGGCTGCACCTTTATCCTATACGAGCTCTCCTCCCCTTTCCTCAATTTCCACTGGTTCTTCGATAAACTCGACATGACGGGATCCAAGCCACAATTGTATAACGGAATCATGCTGCTGGCCACTTTCTTCTCTTGCCGTTTGGTGTGGGGTACATACCAATCCGTTCGAGTCTACCAAGATGTCTGGGCAGCTGTTCACCACAAACCAGCCGCTGCAAATATCCATTTCGATGCGCTCAACAACGGCACAGCTGCTGGACTCGATGCCGCAGCCGGACACAGCGCTGCGCCAATTCACAGCCCAATGATGCGATTCGCAGGCGAGGAATACGTCCCTCTCTGGCTCGCCTTCACCTACCTCGGAAGCAACATCATCCTCAACACCCTAAACTTCTACTGGTTCGGCAAGATGATCGAGACAGTCCGAAAGAGATTCCAGCCACCCAAGGAAGAGAGAAGGAAATTGAAGACCTCTTCCTCGAAGAGCACAGCCAACGGCAAAGTCAAGATAGATCTCGACGAGACCGAGGTGCGCAGAAGAAATGTCGGGAAGGATGACGAGACGATTGAGGCTATCTCATGATTGTAGAATTTGGATAGGAGGCACCTTTCATTGAGAACTTTTTGTGTGTATAGCATGTTCATAGAGGGGTGACTGGCGTATGGGAATTTGGGTTTGTCTGCTTCGCTTGTGGCTTGTGGCTTGTACTGAGCGTTGGAAGCCCTAATACTCCAGTTCTCTTATTGCATATTCTTTTTTCACTCGCATAATGTGTCACTTCCTGGTTTTGGATATATCCTCATGATCCTCGTTTTTTATTCTTTACTGAAGCTTAATTTTCTTGTTCTGGTGAATTTCTATGTGGAGAGATGCGTTGTTCTGTTTACCCTCAATTTTTCAGTTCATTTTCATAACAACAGAATCGCGAATCAGTCCGAAGAATTATGTGCCCGAGGGGAGTCGTCCCGCATTCAAAAAGGCCTGGATGATACTTCTTTGCTTTCCACAAAAATAATCACCTCTTTTCAATTTCTCTCACATGGGGCTTCTGGGATTTCAACTCCATTGCTCTCCTTTAGACCGACCCCCTGGAAGTCTCAAACCGTTGTCGAAAGTTGGAAAATGAGCAGTGTGAACACAAACTACTCAACTACTCACTACTACTCGAGTAGTACTCTTGAGTAGTAGGGTAGAGTATGAGTAGCGGGTCGGATGAGTAGAGTAGAGTAGTGACTTAAGACTACTCGAGTAGTCTTGAGTAGTCTTAGTAATATTTATATATTTGCATTTATAGAGCTTATAAAGCTTATTAATAGTAATATTAGTAGTTATATATAATATAAACTTCTTTTTATAATTATATAATTAATAGCTAATCTATCAAGACTATTATTAGAGAAGTTACGTAGTAGACAGAGTAGAAAGAAGATCTCGCTTAAGCTCCTAGGCAGCCCCGGAACGCCACTCCGATACCACCCTGGGCCCTGGCCCGATCCGGCCCGCACTACTCCACTACTCTAGAGTACTACTCGAGTAGTAGTGAGTAGAGTAGAGTAGTACTTAAAATCCCTTAAGTAGAGTAGAGTAGTAGTTACTACTCTACTCTACTCTACTTATTACTTATACTGAAAATGAGAAGTGTTGATTTCGACCCTGTTTGTCTTGCTTTTTGGGGGTGAAAGGGCCTGTATTTCCTTTTGTTTATTCTTCTGCCGTCGAGTCTCTCTATTTCATTCGATTTCATTTCGAATTTTTTACTGATTTTTTTTGGTTTTAAGATACTTTTACAGGTTTAATCGAGTTCTTCATTAACCTCAGTAACCTCTGTTCCTTCGCCTTGTCGGTAATCTAGGAAACAACTGGGTAAATCCAAAGTGTTTGATTATCTCATCCTTGAGTTACTGGTACTGTCCAGATAGCTTGAAGAATTCATTAAATTCAATTAGGGCTAAACGGAATTTAATCTTCGAAAACGCCCACTCGGTCAAAACCTCCAGAAATTGGTCCAGGGATATTAGTTACTTCGTCCCAGCACTGCTAAAGGAAAACAGCTCTTTATGAAAATGAATCGAAAAACCTAGGGTCTACGGGGTATGTTGCGTTTTGTTTTGTTTGTGATGAAGTGACATAGGAAGGCGAAGGGGAGAAAAGCAGAATTCTTGACTACTTCTCTATACGATTCTGATTGTTAGTGAAGTAATGGTTCCCAGAATTACGGAGCGAAGGTTCGACGTTACTTGGTCGTGACTAGGTATTTTCTAAGGGTCTCCTCCAGATATTTGTGGTTGCTATTCGCATGTTTTTGTTTCATCTTCGTCTGCTGTTTAGTTAGGGGGGGAATTCAGATTTATTGTCGAGTCTTCTCTTGTTGTCGAATCTTTTTGTTTTGTTCTCCTTTCATTCAATTCATTTTACCCTTGAGTGTTCACGGAAGGCCCGTTTGGAGTTACTCCTTCTGTTGGCCACCCTTACATACGGTTGATCCCAACGAGGATGCCGACCTCGAAACTGAAAAAGTTGACTCGGTATAATCGCACCCACAAAGCTCAAGTGAGCTGAAGCCTGGAGAATTTATTTATAATGGTTCCCCCGTGGGTCGGAGCGAGAAGTTTCAGATAATGTGCGGTTGTCGATGAGGTTGAGATTCCATCCAGTATATCATCGGCAGCTTGACGAGTAACGAGTGGAGGATATTGTTATTCCTTGTGGTAAAATACTTGAAATGGTAGTTACGAAGAAGGTATCAGAAAAAGATGTCACCCTGACTTCGCGAGACTGGATTTCTCTTTGCTCTTTCGCGGCCTCAATTGCTAATCTATGATTTCTCCTTTACTATGTTATACAAGATTCCCATTTTATGCTTTCCTGGAAGTGTTTTATATTAGGTCTGGTGGTGGGGTTGTCTCGTGTTTACTTTCTTTTCTTTTGTTGTTGTCGAATCTTTTATTTCTTCTTATTTCACTTTTCTTTAATGACCCTCTAGCCCTTTGCTTTCCTTATTAATCTCAGTTACTCCCATCAAGGTCTATCGTCGCGTTGTCATTTTCAAAAGAAATGGCTCCTAGTGCATAGGTCAATACAGCCATACCTTTGGCACGGGAAGTTATCATCTAAAGGCATAGATCGTCGACCCTAGGAGAAAACCCATCATTTTTATATGTGATGTTAGGTATTGAGTAAGCGAGAATGCGGAAGTGGGTGCAATCCCCCTCCTCCTGATACCCCGGCAATGAGAATTTGTTGGTTCAACTTTTCGGACATTTGAGAGAGAGGTGAATCTATGACGTTAAGATGATTTGTCTCATTGTAGTGAACTTCTCTTTAGCCACTTGCTTTAAGCCTTCAATTGCTACTTCCAAAGCGTGTTTTTTATTCAATTTAATTGGTTTTCATGGAAGCCATGAACTTATTTCTGCTTGCCACTTAGGTAGTTGGCTTGGGGAAAAAAGGTGTCCCAACTTCCTCTCCTAGATTTTTTGAATGCCAGTAAAGTTAAAGGGTTCCATCTTTCCTTCCTTCCTTCCTTCCTTCCTTCCTTCCCCCAGTACGTCAGTTAATCGTAACTAAACGCTCATATAATGTCAGGTCTATCTACTCGTTCTTATTATTCGTCGTAGGCTTTGGAATCTGCATTATGGAGGAGGAAGGTTTCTTCGTTTCTTAAAATTCGAGGTTTTACTTGCCTGGCGTGATTGGCTAAATTAATTGATACATTTTATGTACCTTGTTACTCCTTTGTTTTTAGCCGAAGGCATCTAGTCACTAGAATCAGCTCAGATTAAGCTCCACAGTCGATAAGTCTCCAAGACGCAGTAGTCTTGTGAAATAGTGGGTTTGTGAGTCTCAAAGTGGCTCGTAACCACCGGCAAAAATAAAATAAAATAAAAATCCAAGTCAGCACTGTGTACAAGGCACCAGTGAATTTAGCGTCGTGGTTTCTCTTGTTTTCGAATCTATCATTCCTTTCCTTTAAGTTCTTTGGTTTTATTTCATTCTCCAAGAGTAAACGAGAACGCGGGACTTTGAGGAATCATGAGATCACCGATTATTTGGTGATCTTCTAGAATTCGAGGGAGAAAGAGGAAGAGACATAAGAAGGAGCTTCCAGTGAGAATAAGGAATAGGTACCTAAGAGATTTGAATTCTTGCTATTATTCTTCTCAACAGTAGCATAACTTTCCATCTACTGGTACTATGAATTTGTCTTCAAGGTGAGGCCTCTAGTATGAAGAACACAAGAACGGTTCGAGTTTTTTTTAAGTCCGTTCTTTGATGCGAAAACTTTCAGTCTCCTCCCTAGAAGTCATATATCTCGCCGAAGTAACCCTATGACTGATTTCTGTTTCTCTTGAATAGATTGATTACGACGTGGGAAAATTCAGTTTTCTTCTGGTAGTCACAGAGAAGGTATTCGAAGAAGCCTGTACGCCGAGACGCAGCACAAGTGGTCACTGAGATGGGTTTTATACCCTTGCTTTCTCGTTTGGGAATCTTGACGGCCTCAATTAGCAATCTATGGTATTTTCCTCCACGGGTGTCATATTTGCTAGAATCTCGTATTTGTAATTTGTGTCTTTTTAGGGGGGCGCGGGGGCAGGGTTGTGTTAGATTTACTCCCGTTATTTCTGTTGTTGTCGAATCTCTTCATCTTGCTCGGTTTACTTTCTGTTTCACTCCCTTTTTCAAGGATAGGCCGCTTGTTTAGGATTTGCCATTGGTCATATCTCACTCTAGTTGCCCTCTTCTTGGGGAGGTCTTTTGGAAGTTTGGCATCGAACCAAATAGCAAGGGCTTCACGAAGTCCATTTCGTTTTGTCTTACTCAAGATCCAATGGACTCCTCCTTTGAACATTTCTCAGCATCTTCTTTTTGGCTACTCCCAAAAGTGGTCTCGGAAGTTGCATTTTGGTTGGCTATCTTTTCGTGTATTCAATGCCAACGTGAAGAAACTCGGTTCAGGATCTCGATATTGTAGATATGGGAGATATCTCTAGATAGATCAAATGACTGTAGCTGGCGGCTTTATAATGATCCTTTCTTGGACTGAGTGGTTTTAGATACTGTGTCTTTTGAACAAGGGAATTGCATTAACCATACACTGAACGGTTCTAACAAGCGATTGCGATATTTGAGTGAAGCTTCCCTTTCAAGATGGCTTGGGATCGTGATCTGCTGAAGTGGAAGCGGAAAATAGTTGGTGTCTGCTCTGGATTTTCTGGGGATATAAAGGGTTTTCGCTTGTTTGGAGCAATACTAAAATTCTCTGGAGGAACTTCTCCCCCTTTCTAATTTTTTGGGTGGGCATGAAAGCAGAATTCCCAGTTCCTCATATACAATTGCAGAGGTCTCGTTTTCTAGTGAAGCCAAAAGTATCGTCCTCGGAGAATTGAATTCCTATGGTTTCAGGTCTGTGAATGACCCACTCATCATCCAGCTCATGAGTCTCTTTGGGCTGTTTTATTTGAGGCATTTGGTGTGTTCTTTAACCGTCATAGAAATACAATCTATCCCCTTGGGTCTTTTGTTAGAGTTACAGTACTGTCGAATTTTTGCTTGTTGTCGAGTATTTTGTTTTATTTCATACTTATTCGAACTCAAGTTGCATTATTTCTCTTACTGCATACGTCGACCTTGTTCTGCCGTGTGCCTTCTCGTGTAACGAGCGAGTATCTAGAAGTCCTTGCTTCTCCTCTTTCCACATCAAGAGCCGGAGCCGGAGCCGGAGCCGGAGCCGGAGCTGGAGCTGGAGCAGTAGTCCAGTAGTCCAGTAGAGCATCCCTTCATTCCCTTTAAAAAGAGTTTGGTTCGAGTGGTATCTTTTTGAAGGGAAAATGAAAAATCGTTAGCATTTTCTATGGATTTTTTGAGGAGCTTTGTTTGGAATAACCCCCGACTTCTTTGTACAAATTTATGTCTTTTTTAGAGTAGGAAGGAAGGTGTAATCCCTAACTACTTCGCTATGAGGTTCTGGAAATCTTCTTCTTGACAAGCACCTTGTAGAAATTAGAAGTGGTATTAAATAGGCTACTCTATGAAAAGCGGCAACGTGTATAACATAACATCAGAGGGTCGCAAAAATATACGAAAAATATGAGCAGATGTAAGCTATATTAAAGTATTATATCCGAGCTTATAGAGTATTTTTCTATTATTGACGTGGATTTGTTTACTAGAAACCTTACTTAGAAGTATCTCGGAAATACTTACTTGGAATTAACTCACTTGCTCGGAAATATATACTCGGAAATAAATACTTTAGAGATAAACTGCTCGGAAATAAGCTCGGATATCTTTGTTCGGAGATATTTACTTGGAATTATCGTTTGGGAATATATCTTGGACTTATCTGATTCGGAGATATTAGGCCGGAAATAATACTTCGGAAATATTACTTTCACTTTAGATATGTTTACTTTCAGGAATTTCTTTGGAAATATCTTTAGAATATATATACTTGGAATCCTACTTAGAGATATTATTTAGAAATAGTCACTATTAGTATACTAATTTAACCGAACTCCGACTCTTAGAAGAGCTAGGTTAGAATATTACAACTAGCCATTCTAAGAGCTATATAACTTCTCGATATCAACGGAGACGTACTAGGAGTATCTTTTGCGGATATAAGAGTGGGATAAGACTATTGAATTTGATATCGCTCTTTTAGTAGCGAGGTATTATATGTTAAAAATAAAACCATTTAGTTGTCACTGAGCTTAATAAGTTGAAATACCACTATCGATTTACCTATACTGTCGTTTTGAAGCTCTGCGGTCTCTTCTTTTAGAATTGAGATCTAATAATAGATATAATTAGATCAACTCTAGTAATATACCAGTCGTTTCTTCATCCAGACGTGATTCTTCACTATGGTTAATTCGAATCAACAGTTCACCAAATTGCAGTATAAGTGACTTCGTATTCTTCCACGGGTTTGTTTTAGAAGATTCGGCTGGCTTTTCTAAATTTATAGAGGGTCGTCTTGCATAAATCCGTGTTTTAAAGGAAGGTGAGGAAGGTGATGATGGATCAAATGGAAGAATGGCATAGAAAGCATGCATATATAGCAGTTAGAGTAAGTCGTCATTGATTTTTCGAGCTTGACACACAATTTGCTGGTTACTTTATTTTACTCATTCAGGATGTGATTCTCCTAGAATTCTCAAAGACTTCCCATGCTATCTTGGGCAAAGGACTACTTACCTTCAGTCTTCTTGAAAGGTAGACTAAGCTTCCTTTTTTAGATCAGCAAACAAAAAAGCGGGTGCTCTGAATTATCATGTCTCGACTCAAGGAGTTACGTGACACTTCGTCGCTTAGGGCTAGAAATAATCTGAGCGAGAACCCCCCCCCCGGGGAAGACTGCAAAGAGTTATATGCAGTTACAAAATCACTAAACCTCTATATGATACTATGAAACTTCTTTCATATCTCTTTATAAAAGCGTGAAGAAAGCTCTCAGCCTCTTCTTCAAAATTCGATCTTCCCCCTAATATTCTCGCTATTGGTTGTTGTAGTTATGCTTTGTTTTGAACTAAGCTACTTTTCTATTTATATCGGACCTTGGATGAGGTTCAAACTGGATCTTCTCTCACCTAGTTAAACCAACGTGATGTCAAGGCGCCCACCCATTACATCCCACCACCCCTCTCTCTCTTACTTTACATATACCTATACCCTATAAGCCTCCTCTCTTCCTCAAAAAGAAACTAACCTTTCAATCCATCCAACCCCTCTCAAAATAAATTTCAATTTCCCCTTGACTATTTCTATACTCGAAAGTTCACAGAGCATCCCCCAATTCTCTCACCTTCAACATAAATACCAACACACTAACTCAATGAAAGGTTTTATTACGAACGTCCAGCATGTCTGCACGAGTTTCTTATGGTTGCGTGTGACCCACATACCTACATCACAATCCACCTCTTCACATCCCAAGAACCTCCATCTCTTCACACCCATAACCTCGCTCCAGAATATACCCCACGTTCCAAAATCCCGCAACAAACGCAAGAACCCAAATCGACAACAACCCCAAAACCCGACAGCAAAATAAAGACACCCCAAATGCCCAAGTAAACAGCACCAAAACAGAATGCTCCATGAAACGAAAGAACTCAAGTTACTCAAGTAAAACTTTCAGCAAAAAAGAGGGGTGCGCGTAGATTGTATCGTTACATATGTATCCCCAAATTAAAAATCGACGAGCAATGAAAGAGGGTCCGATGTGTCTGCCTTGCTTTACTCATAGTTACTTCTCTATTTAACACCTCCTCACTATATACCCCCAAATCAAGATCAAGGCGCTCGCCTCTAAATAACCTCGCATACCGAGGGAGAAATGTTCGAACGAATGGGGAAATCGACCTCGCTCATATAATGCTCTGTGGATCCGCCAGAGCTTTCGGTATTCCTCGCCATCTTGGTTACACTTTCTACACCGTTCTGACCCTTCACGCATCCGCCACACACTCACTCAAAAGCGGAAGAAAGTTTGTAATTCTATTTTTATTTCCACCTATTGAAACAAACAAAAAAACGCCCAGTATACCAGGCTGACCTGGCCGTATAACTCTACGCAATAATCTATCATATCTCATTTTTCATCGTCCGTCCCTCGAAAAACAGAAGTCTTGCCTTGCGCACATCTCTCTATCAGGCTCCAAACCAGGCCAAATCGGACCAAGCAAGACCCAGGCAGGTCAAGCCAGGAAAGAGACGCAAACGAATGGTACAAATCATCCACCACACTTCACCACCCCCAACCAACTCAACATTCTCCTCTAATTCGACCCCCCATCACTCTCAGCCTCCTGCTCCTCATCAACAATCCCCCCAACCTCCCTCAAACTACTAGCACTCCTCCCCTTCCTCGTATGCCCCATCCCGCCAACACTTCCCCCTCCCCCACTCCCATCCCCCTTCCCATAATACCCCTCAAAATCCCCCTCACTCCCACTCCCCTTCCTAACATTCAAGCTATCCTTCCGTTGCGTCCTACTAACCAACCCCGGGAAAATCTTCGGCTCACTCCCACTCAACCTCAAATCGCCAAAACTCTCCAGTGGCCACGAAGGCGTACTATTCAAATGTGGTGAGGACAAGACCCGATGATCCATCGAGGAAGCCTGTTGAAGGGGGGACCCGTGAGCTTGACTGGTACCTTGGGATAACCCGTCGAGTTGGACCTGCGAGTGGGAGTGCGGGATACGTGCTGCTTGCGCGGGGAAAGGTTGGTAGGGTGATGTTACTGATTCTGGACCACTGGAGGAGGCGTGGGCAATTTTGGAGGATGCGGGGGAGAAGGGTGGTTTGGGGTTGGTTTGTTCGGTCGTGGGGTTTAGTGCTGTGGCTATTGGTGTTGCGACTGCCGTGTAGCGTTCAATCCTATAATTGTTAGCTATATTTTCTCTTGATGGGTTAAGTGGGGGAGAACTCACATAGCATGTTCCTGCAACAAAGTCTCATGCCTAAATCCCTCCCGAATATTCGGCACATTACTCTTCGCCATAACATTACCCTTAACACCCTGCAAGTTATAAAACCGACCAAGCCATCTCTGCTTAACAGCATGTTCATACCCACTCTGCGTGACAGAATTCTTCGCCAGCTCACACATATCCACGGCACTAAGCTTGTAGATCTGCGCAGCCACAGAGTACTCTTCAATAAGAGGCTCCTTGGTAAATGCAAATTGAAGAGGATCATCGGTAGAAAGGGAGACATTCAAACCACGCTTGAAATAACTCAGGAAAGGGTTTCTCTCATATGCCAAGAACAAGGCGTTGTTACTGAGAGGAGACATCGCTACTCCAATTTGTTCGAGATAGAAAATGTATTGAAGCAGAGGAACTTTGCGTAGCAACAGTCCGTGACTGATACTGTGACAACCGAGGACAGCTGCTGCCAAATGATCGGTATCACCAGCTTCGCCAGCATGAGGACGTAGCAGGAATGTGTTGAATCCACGTTGCTTTCTCCATACATTCAACGAAGCCATGTTCGCGAGAAGGTAATAAATCCAGTAACTGTAAGGAGGATTTTGCTTTGAGTCCCACTCGTTGGGCACAGGAAACTTTCTGTACAATCTTCGTTCTGGTTTACTTTCATCGTCGACACTATCAAAGCCAATGACTCTCTGTAAGAAGATATGCAACTTTGGGTGACTTGTAGGGTCTTTGGTGACTTCAAACAGCGGCTGGAATAGATTTTTGATAACCTGCTCGAAATTCTCCATCAAGCCAGTTGCTTTGTAGACGTCGAATAGACGAGGTACTTGAATTAGCCAGCGAACATTGTGCGAGAAAAGCTTGTTATCCACGACCCAAGCGGCCAATTTATCCCATTCATCGATGCTTCGCTAAAAGGAGTTAGTTTATTGAAGCAGATAAGTTTGAGATGTGGTATGATGCTGATATTAAAATTTCCTCAATTTTTGAAACGATCGGGTAGGTTGTCCAGCGACCTTGGAGACAATGAAAAAAAGAAAATTGCCCTGAGAAGCTGACTTACGCCATATACTGATATACGCCACTCCGCCATCTGGTATTTACTAGACTCCAAATCAGAAATCACTTCCTTGGTAATCTCCGCCAAGTATCTTCCATTGATGAAATTATCCGTCTTCAAAAAGATAGTTCTCAAACGAGATTCTCCAATAGGGTTGTACTTGAGATTGAATTTATCGAAACGATGGAACGAATCCGTATGAGCCTGAAGAAATTAGTTGCACGAAATATGTCTACTTGCGACATTGACTTACGTGCATATCGAGCGTATCAATACTGAGATCGTAGGATGTCAAGTTGATGCTCTGAAAGACTTCTTGCAACGTAAGATGCTTCCCATCTCGGAACATCACCACCTCATCGGGACACTTCTTCATCTTGCTCTTGATAAATCGAAGCAGATGCTTTTGATTCATACAGGCAGAGTGGTGAACGTGCGTATCGACCTTTCTGACATTGTAGAAATCTCTGTGAGGCACTCTCTTGCTGTCCGCCATTTCCTGGTACTCGTTCAGAAGAACGTATAGATTGAACTTGCCCTCAAGGTATTGTAGACGACGAAAGGCAAAACTCTTGCTTGGGCCATCTGAAGAAACATCAAGAATGGCTTCCAAGTCTTTGTAGAAATCTCGAAGGGTGGGGAAATTGAGGACAGGGCTGTCAATCTCATCGGCCTTGGAGTTTTCATAGACTTGGTAGACGCTACTTGCATCCATCCGAAAGACCATTTCGCTAGGACCTGGCAGGGGTAGTAGCTCTTCCATATCAAAGTCTCCGCCAATATCCTCACCAGGCTTGCGCTTCTTCTTCTTCTTCTCCAGAATAGGGCTTTGTGGGATTTGAGTTAGACTTGTCGTGCTAAAGTTCCGGACACTACCTTCATTACTCTTGCTTTGCGGTTTCTCAAGAACCATGCTATTTGACATGCTCGCATTCTGGCTTCCTCTCCCAGCATTACCGGTACCGTAACGATCTTTCTCCTCATACCAAGCAGGCTCTGGCGGGGGAGGGTATATATTCCAATTGTGGTCATCCTTTGGATTGTCACCATCTTGTTGCAAAGAAAGGCGAATGTATTTGTGACGAATGTCCAATATCTTTTGAATGTTTGAGTATATTTCTCTCAACTCCGATGTGATTTGAGCATCATTATCTGCAAAACCGCCAACGCCATGACCTACACCAACTCCCGCACCTGCCCCATGTAGTCCTTCTGTCTCCAATAAAGGTTTCGTTTCATGGGGAAGATAAGGGTGCGCTGCGTGTTCTCTAGCTTCTCGGTCGGCTCGTAAGAGAGAATCTACGCGATGGAGTTCAGTTGGACTTTGCGAGATTGCAGCACCTGGATCTTGAATGAGGTTGCTCTCAGGATGTTTATTGGGGTCCGATATTCCAACTGGATAAGCTGGTTTGTATCTGACTGAGCTACGAAAGAGTTAGCATGTTAATTAGCGCGCAGACACAGAATAGAAGCGCTAACCTAGGAGATAGCACATTTCCACTACTCTTTACCGAGTTGACACTGTCTGACCTACGAACACCTGTCTGGGTCGCCTCGAAACCATTTGGAATCGATCTGGGAATTATGACTGGACTTCCTTGTGGTGAGCTCTGCGAGTTTCCCCAATTGCTTCCGCCAGTCTTATTTCCTTCCTGTTGACTTCGTTGGTAGAATAGCTTTGCATCCGCCTGGCTCAATTGCTTGTCCGCGACATAGTCATAGTACGCAGTCTTCTGTTGATAGTCCCGAGGGAGCATGCCCTCTTCATCTTCGACCTCTCCTTCATCCTCTTGTGGAGTTCTGTTTTCTGGTGTATCGTCTTCGATCATTGCGGCGTCAGGTAACATTGGCGGGGTATCCGAACCGTCGGTATCGAGGGGGAGGGGCGCCATTTTGTTTTGTGTTTCCTGGTTCCAATGTGAATTTGGGGTGGAGCTTCATGTTTAAGAGCTCCAGGATCGGCCGGGGATCTGCACAAGGAAACGCCCAATCGGAGAAACTTAACGCCGATCTACTGAATGAATCAACAACTTTTAACTTGAGAAGTGAAAATGGGCGGGACAAAGAAATCATTTTATATCATCATCCAGCGTACTGCATCTTTAAAAGTACCTGCTTTACATTTATTCTATCCAGATTTCCCATTAGTACTGACACTGGCAACACTGGCTCTATGCCTGGCCCGCCCAGTACTCTTTTTAGATCCTCCGTCAAGTCCATACATCCCTCCTGCACCAAACACAATCACCGCTCCAAGCAGAGTCCCTGGAGAAAGTCTATTTCCAAACAACCAAATGCTCAGCAACAAGCTTACCAGCTTCCGTACATTTAGTACAATGGTTACAGTAAGAGCTGAAGCTGCCGAGGCAAGTAGATTTACACCTCGAATACAAGCGTATTGTGTCAAGACATTGGTGATCAAGTAGGCGAATTGACTCGGGATATGAATCTTGCTCAATCCCGATTGAACTTCCATCGGAAGATTGACGTAAGATTCCTGCCATGGCAATCCTAGTGGAGGCGAGGCAGCTAATTTCAAAAATTGGCGGTGCATGGCTGGTAAGAATGGCATGAAAAGAGGTAGTGCCAGTAAGTGAGAATAAAACAGGTTCTCCTTCCAATGAGGCCCGTATTCCTTGTACGTCTCTTCGGTGTACAGACCCATGATTGCGGAGAGTACTTGTGCAACAAAAAGTATGGCGAGTCCGGTGCTAAACGGAGGAAGATCTGTGGGTGTCGCAATTCCTTTCTGTTATACATATTAGTTAAGCATAGGAGAAAATGATATGTGTTCTCTTTACCTTTGACTGCTGGTCTGACCATGCTGCAATGATCACGCCAACCGTCAAGAGAGTGACAGCGAGAACCTGTATTCTAGAAAATCGCTTCCCCCATAGATAGCCTGCCGCAAGAGTTGTGATACTTCCTCCGGATCGAAGAATAATATGAATTGGAACCGATATGTTATAGCTAAATGCGTGGTTATTCAGTACGTTGATTGTGAAAAATAATAGAATGTTGATCATCCATCGTCGGATTGGTACTCGATTCGGCTTGAGGAATAGCGGAGGGCGATTCTTGTCGAATTGGGAGATGTATCCCGTAGTGGCCACGAAGAGGAATTGAACAAAAGTCAAGAGGGTTCCTTTAAGGGGGTCAGCTTCTGGCTTTAGTTATGGCTCGCAATGTATTCATACCACTCTCTGGTTCAACCCTAGTGTAGATGTTAGCACACTTTCTCCCAGACACTTGGACTTTGGTGACTTACTTCACAATGGCTTCCAGCGCAAAGACCTGTGGAAATTCATGAGCCTCCCTCTTGCATAGATCCGACCAATCCGACCAGAGTCACTCACATTTGAGCAACAGCCTCCAAAAATCAACCCCAACATGACCCCTATTGCCAACCATTGTGGAATCGTCTCGATGAAAATCCGCCCGGCCATGGCCAGCATCCGCGAGGAGGCTGGTCTGGGGTCGTCTATGCCATACATTTGTGCCTTTTCCAAGGAGGGGGCAGCATTGATGACCTTGGGTACGACTATGTCTCCATCACTCGGTGTCGGCGGGCTTTGGAGATCTCGTAGGGTGGAACGACGACGGGTGGTTGCGGTCATAGGGCTCGAGAGAGGTTGGGTGCTGCTGGAGTCAGCTCTGCGTCTCCTGGCCATCTTCCCAAATTTGTTTCTGCTGATCAGGTCGCAGCTCGTCTCGCTCAATCTTCGAGCTTTTTTCTCGACTGCGCAATTCAGACGGGGGCGCTTGGTCGAGGGATTCCAGGCTGACTTGACTCGGACACGTTGACGTCGAAAATTACTGACACGGTCCCTTCATGCTCTCATGCTGACTGACTTGCTGGGAAGGAAGCTTGAGACGGAGAGAGTTGGAGTTGGAGCTGGAGGCAGGACTAGAGGGGACGAAGGAGATTTTGGCACATGGCACTTACTTAAACCAAATGAATGCGACAGGACCTGGTCTGGCGATGACACTACGGCATAACTTGGGTGCCGGGAGTAGAGTAGAGTAGTAGGTAGGGTAGAGTGCAAGTAGTAGAGAGATGGTATTGCAGCAAGCAGGGCAGGCAAGTAGGGTACAAGTAGCTTAGTGTCTTTACAGCTTATTGGATTCGTCCAGTCGAGCCTTGAAGCCCGTCTGCGGGTGCTAAATCCAGCATCGGCCCTGTAACACACCAGCGATCCCCATCTCTTTTTTTGCTGTTGATTTAGGCGATTTAGGGCGCCCTTCGGCAATCGGGCAAGCAACCTAGAGAGCGGAAGTGGCTGAAATCATTTTAGATCAGGCACAAGAGAAGGAGGGGAAGAGTGTTGGTGGGAAGAGGGGTATTTATTATTTATTATTTATCGTGAGTGCTTCAAACTTACTTGTAGTGAGATTCTGTCCGTCGCGGATAACTACAGCAAGGACAGTGAGCTTTTTTCTAAACGAAGAGTATTTACTTTTAGAGGAAAATACGAAACTATCTCACGAAAAGAACATAGCTCCGAGTACCTAGGCACACCTCCGTACACCGGTGGTGGGTAGCATTGGCATCATGAGGGGCCGAAAAGTCGCCCGTCAGGTTGTCCTGCAGTAGTGGGCTCACGATACCAGGATGCCAAACGTTGACGCGGTGTATAGCTCTGAACTAGGCAGGTCGCAATGAATAGGTGTCATCGTGAATAGCTTCTTCGTATCCTTTGAACTGGTGGCAAACCAGATGGCAGAGGAGTCTCGCGGTAGTAGATACCAGCTCTTGTCGTTCCAGCTTTTAGTACTTCAAAGTCATTATTCTAAACACCTAGAGCAAACAGGTTCACTTGTCCCAAATCATTTGAGTAATTGAAGTAAAATAACGAGCTATTTGTCGTCGCTTTTAATGTCCACAGCGAGGGAGTTATCTTTCCCGGCTTTTGTATTTTTCCGTAGAAAGGATCAATCAATATATTCGAGGACAAGTCCCATCTGCACGGCATAGTTGCAGATACCTGCAGATATCTCGTTAGGTTAGGCACGTGTGGAGATACTACAACCCTCAGTAGTAGCGCCGGGTAAAAGCTTCACATCAGAAGACCACACACAAGCCATTCATACTCGAATCTCTTTGCATTATTCATCTGCGAGGTGACTAGTCTACTTGATCGCTGGGAACTCACCCGAAGCCATGAATACCTCATAAACTTCAAGCTCCATCATCAACAGCAAAACATGATTGCCTGCCAGAACATGGGACATTCCTCCCAAGCTGGCCATAAACGACTACCATCCTCCGATTATCCACGCCAACTTACGAGCTTCCGCTGGAACTGGATCGCTGTCTATCATCCATGATGTTGTTGTATTTCGTTTCTCATGACTAGCAAAATCTGTGGTATAGGGGGGGAATTGAGAATCCTGGGACAAGGAATTTGTGAATGCTGTAGCTAGCCAAGAACGGAAGCGCCGATAGAATATTACACCAAGAGACTCCATTCCTCGCAGAACAAAAATCTCTACAACGCGGAGAAGACGAAAAGCTGGAAACGGTTAGCCATCTATCACTCCCCAATACATCTTGGATAGCAAACTTACGTTGTTGGTAGCAGCAATCGCGATGCTGTCTTCGAATGGATGCCAGCTCATATGCAAGATCTTTTTATTGAAATCAATTTGGTCGGCATCAGTTTCCTTCCGCATTCTGCCACCTTGACCAGCTGCGCCAGCCGCTGGGCTGTTGGCTCTGGAATTGCCTTTCTTACCGTTCGTAGCAGTAGGGCTCGTCGAAGCATTGATGGGAGTGGGTACACCGACTTTCTTGGCCTTGAAGGCGGATTTGTCGGCTTGCAAAACAACTTCGACTTCCTTCTCTGGGTCTGAAGGATAGATCATGAAGTTGTTGTTGTAACTACCCGTCATGACATTCTTGGCGTCTCCAGAGAAGACAACCTCGAACTTGTCAAAGATGCTATCGTTTTCGTAAGTATCGCAAAGTCGAGGTCGAAGGTGTTCGTGGATTGGAATGGTCTTGACTGGTTGTCGTTCCATGTTCACATCCCAAATCTTGACTGTGAGGTAATCACGTGAGAGTATATATCGCCCATCGTGAGAGAATCGGACATCGGAAATTGAAGAAATAATTTCTGAGAAGAATGATCTTGCCGATGGGTCTTCCTCTTGCTCGAATTCTGGGGGACGTGTTAGATATGAATGGATTTTTGGGAGAGCAAAAGAACTTACGCTTCGCATGTTGGTCACATAGAGCACTCTCTCTCATATCTGCCAGCTTGATGGTACCTTTCGAACTTGCATACATGAACCAATTACAGCTCTGTGGGTGGAATTCAGCAGCTGTAATGACTTCAGTCAATTCTTCCATGTTGGCTGGCTTGATATCGACAATGTTGAAACTCTGGTCTTGAATGTTGAGATTCCAGAGATTTATTCTCAAGTCATCACTGCTGATGAAAGTCTCCCCATCACTATTCACGGAGATGCTGTTGATATGGTACGCGTGTGCGTTGGCATATGTTCGGCGGGGTACGGCGGCAACGACAGTGTCATGGTGGGTGAGGCGGGGTAATTTGAGGTCATGAGCGCTTGTGAAATGGACATTGGAAATAGGACGAACCCCCCCGCCACCTGCCACATTTCCGGGTGTCAAGTCGTGGGAGAGGTTGTTTTCCGCAACGACCTTCAATGACTTCTCAAAGACCTTCCATAACTTGATTGTCTTATCGTTGGTCGAGAGGAGGTAGTGGGAGGCATTCTGTCGTTTACACCACTTGATTTTGTTTATCTTTTCTTCTATTTCGAGAGACTTTAGGTAATCGAATTCCGGTTCGTGGGATTGGAATTCGGTGTGAAATTTATACTCGCAAGTCTTTTTCTGTAGACCTCGTTAGCTCCGTGCTTGTAGATGCCCTTGTAGCCCTGGAATATGCCATTGTCCTACGTACCGTCTCGTTCCTCTCGAATAAAACAACTCTCCCGCCTTTGTCTCCAGTGGCGAGATAGTTGCCCGTGTGGTCGAACTCGACCGTTGATATGATATCCGCTGTTGTCACGCACATCAGCCTTATTCCAAAAATTTACAGTCAAGCGGTAAGAGCTTCATTTGGGGCAGCTGTAGAAGTTCCCTCGAGATCGAAGGCGGTAAAACTAACCCTCTGTAATATCTTCAACATCTCCCTTATCTCCAAAACATCTAGATGGTGGATTAGCACCGGAGTTGCATGTGCGTATCTCGCAGAGGCACAAATTGAGGTAGGACATGCAGCGCGCAGTCTCAACTGTGCTCCCCGCCAAAGGAGGGAGGGGTGGAGGAGGCTACTGACTGTGTGAACTTCCATGTTGGAGAGTTCGGTTCCCCTTCTACCATCTTTTAGACCGTGTGGAGAAGAAGGTATCCTCGCCACAGGTATTTTCACAAAAAGCCGGGGGCTTGTAATCTGAGGCCACTCGGAGCTGGGTCGCGTCGATCTGCTCGCAGTCGAGGGATGTCGGGGTCTGATGCAGGAAAGGCTGAGAGGCAAGAGCCTGTGTGGGGTGGTGAAAGCGATGAGGGAATGGAAAATTCGTGTATGCGGCGCGTCGTGAGTCGTTTGCAGATTGGTAATAAGATGCGTATCGGTGGAGGAGTCGTGGTGTTGATGCGCAGAGTCTGGTCGAGAGAGAACCTGAGATGACGATTCCGTACCGTAGAGGTTGAAGTCAAGTCGTGGTTTGGGTCTTGGCGTGATCCAACGGCCGGGCCTGCTTTTGGCGACAGGCACAAATATACGCAGCTCAACACCACTTATTCTTCTGGTGAATCGCTACTCAGCAATATTATGTTAGAATGCTGTAAGATCGTACGTATTCTCTGGATTTTGAATCTCTCTCATCTTCACACGGCACAATTGCATTATTTGTTCTATTGTCGCATCTCATGATATTCAATCATCTTGTTGGCATAGACAAACAGGGTAGTTGAAAGAACGAATCCTTGAAAGGCCAACAATGCAAGCGAGGCTACGAACGTCCAGCCTATGAGTCCCAATAATAGGCTGGTACATGAACTCCCCTGGTAGCTATCCAGGTTGTGAGAGGTGGTGCTAGTGACGGTATGGCAGTACTGGTACCCGACGAGCCTAGACTCTGGTCCATTGCCATCTCTCGCGTGTTCTGACTTTGGTTCTATATTCTTTTCAGCAGTCTATATTATGTCACGACGGCAGAACGGAGATGGGGATTGACGTTGAGCGAATTCCAAAAATATACATTCCGGGAAGACTTTTTTGCCATATCTACCAATCCAAAGTCTTGGATATTCCGTTGTGTACTTGGATCAATTCCCCAATGCATATGTTGTCATAGATGGTATCACATCATTCTTGTTTGCACTCTCTCAGTCATTTTCTTTTCTGCAAAAGCGCGAAGAAAAAATAATATCTAACTTCTTGTTCGCTTGAGAATGCGGAGGTATTTTAATTCTTCTGGATTTTGCGAATTATTATAGTATGCTCATCCAGTAGCTTCTAGTTTACAAGCAAATTCGCGAGTTAGCAAGAAAGTTTTCTTCGAGAAGTCGAACAATCAGGATAATTGCTTCAAGAAAGCCGTATGCTTGATTTGATTCTCCTAAGATTTTTAGTATATTATTATTTTACTTAAGGTTACCCACAACGTTGACAGAGACTCTCCCATTTGTATTCAACCTCTTGTTCTGTATTCATTTTGGGAAACAGCTATGCATCTGGTGAGAAAATCATTTGAACCGGACTCGTGCCGTTTATCGAATAGGACTTAGCAAAGGCCATGGGAAGAAGAAGGTCAATGGCAAAAGCGAATGCAAGTGTTTCAGAGCGGGATTTTTGTGCTGTGTTTGGTATTTGGTAAGTGTTGAATCGCACAAGTACAAAGCTTCTCTTTGAAAAACTTAGCATTTCCCATACCAAGTATACGGAGACTTATTTAAATAGGTCTCCAAACTTTCTCGCTGTCTCACTTATCAAAAAATAAGGGTGCTTGATCACTATGTGCTCCGTGCTTAAGCTTCGATTAATCCTCCTCGTTCAAGAACTTTCCCTTGTTCATACATATTCAACTAAATAGTGCTGGCGCGATTTTGAGATCTTCATGATTTCCTACTTAAGGCAATGCAATCTAGACATGTCTCCGTACATACGCCACTCGCCTCAATCCCAAAGCCAAGCTTACAGTAAGCATCGTGCAGCGACGCCAAGATGTTGTGACCACCAGCTTTAATCACCGGAGAGCAATAAAGAGGCTGCCGCTTTCTCTTTCCCCGTCTGCAAGTCCCATCTTTTTTGGGTCCCAAATCTCCAGGGTTTTCCATACAACAAATCTCTCTCCAGATTTTGAAATCCCCTGGTGCTGGTTGCGGCTGAAAGCCCCCTTGCAGTTATCAAAAATGTCAACAACACCAACCACAACCCTAAGCGGCACGACTACCGGAATCCACCATCAACATCATCATCGCGGTCGACGACTGAAAAACTTCATCTTACCAGACGGGAGGGAAATCCATATCGCTCTTTCCCCCGAAGAAGCAGAAACTCTACGTCAACGTCTCGCCGCTGTGCGTAGTAAAGAAGAACCATTCGACCTCGTAATCTCCGGTTCTCCTGAACATTTGGAAGCTTTACGACAAGCTCATTCACATCATGAGAGTAAAAGAGACGCTCTCAAGGCTAAACATGGGGAAGCTTATGATGAGTTTGAAAACGTGAAGGCGGAACTTGATGCGCTAGGCTCAGAGTTACATATGTTGACCGATCATTCTGTGGCGCTGGATGCGAATTTTAGTAAGTATGGGTATAGTGCTCATTTGAGGACTTATGATGATGGGAGTGCGCCGGGGAGTTCGGCGAGTAGTATTAATGGGTTTCACGATCCGGATCATGAGAAGAAGGATTGGGGGAAGGAGAAGAAGAATGGGAAGATTATGAAGATTTATAGGAAGGTGAGCTATCTTGTTTCCTTCTGAGTTCTGAGTTCTACTTCAAATCTTTTCTTCTATTTCCATTTGCGAAATCAGGAATTAGCTAACAAAAACTCAGCCAATTGTGCGACAATACTTTCACAAAGGCCTACTTTGGAGAGCTTCAGGAACCACTGAGGTAGCATCTTTCGAGCTGTTCGTCGATCTTCTCTATGTTGGAATTTTAGCGATCAATGGAGATCACGCTTCGGAGGTCCCCAATGGACAAGAACTTCTTCGCTTCACAATCACTTTCATCATGAGCTGGAAGATTTGGAGTGATCTGGGATTGATCGTATCATGGTTCGAAACGGACGATATCTTGCAGAGAGTTTCCGTGATCTTCATCATGGCTTGTCTTCTTGGGTATGTTGATTCCATATTGTCTCTTTTCCATTTCTTGTCCCCCCCCTTTTTTCTTTCAATGGAGATAGATAAGGCTCACTAACACAATCTAGTCTCACAACACAAATGCTTGAAGCATTCGGAGACACCTGGTCCATGCTCGTCTCCTTCTACCTCGCCGCCCGCCTCTTCATGGGCTCCTACTATCTCCTAGTAATGCGTCTAATTCCCATGATCCGCGGCATGATGATAGCTCAGTTCCTCGTGACCCTCCTCCCAGCCGCCCTTTGGATCGCTTCAATCTACGTAGAATACCCCAACCGTCTCGCCCTAGTCTGGATAGCCATCTTCCTCGATCTCACCGGCGGAATGCTCACGGTCCTCTTCATCCGAACAGCAAAATACATCCATCCCAGTCTTGGGCCTTGGGTAGATCGAGTTTTCGAATTCTACCCCGCTGTTAATATCGAGCATAAAGTTGAGAGGACGAATGCTTTTGTGACGCTGGTTTTTGGTTATAGTGTTGTCGCGGTTATTTATCAGAGCACGGCATCTTTTGGACTGAATGCATTTTTTGGGAAGGCGGTTTTGGGATTGATTCAAGCGTTTTGCTTTAACTGGATTTATTTTGAATTGGATGGGGCGGATTTATTCGCGCATGCTATTAGGAGGAATGTTACTGCTGGTAAGTGTAGCTTTCTTCTCCGTACACCCCTTTCCTCGATTCCTCTGGAATCTAGGTCAGAATGTTTGAAAGAACAGGGATTTCCGGTCTCTGTTTCTTCTGAATATTTCGCTCAAGATATTAGAGAGGTGCAAGCTGTTCCCAGGAAGCCTCTTTCGCTTATTCCCCCCTCCAAATCCCCCTTTCGAAAACCATAAAACTAATTCCGTCTTTAACAGCAATGCTATGGGGAGCAGTCCACCTCCCATTCATCATGGCCTACACACTGGGAGCATCCGCTCTCTCCAAACTCGTCATGGCACACGACTGTTTAGACGCCGATCCCCATGATTTGACCCATCTTTACGAAGAAAAATCCGAAGAACACATCCCACTCGGACTCCGCCTCTTCTACTGCATCGGTCTCGGCCTAGCCCTCGCCCTAATGGGAGTCATTTCCCTAACCCGTAAGTAACTCTATTTATCTTTCTAGAACCATGCCTCCAAAACATTCCCATATCATCCCAGCCCCATCGCCTCCCCCAAACGCCTCGACAATCTAACACATCCTCCAGACGTCCACAAAGAACCCCACCGCGTAATCCGAATCCGAAAATCCTTCCGTCTCGCCAACCGTTTTGCAGTCTGTATAATTCTCTTCTGTCTTCCCGCTGCTGAACATCTGAATTCTCTGCAGTTGATCAGTGTGGTAACGGGATGTGTGGTGTATGTTTTGTTGATTGAGCTTTGGGGTGTCAGTTGTCCGGAGGATAATTGGTGGGGGGTAGATGACAAGGGGAAGTGTAGGTATACTGCTAATTGTAAGATCAGTAAGAGGGAGTTGGAGGGGGTTAAGAAGGAGGGGATGGTTAGAGTTGAGGAGTTGAGGGGGAAGGGGGAGAAGGGGATGTATGAGATTGCTTGATATAAAAAGGGCGCTGGAAATGGGGTGGGGGTTGGGGAGGGAGGGGAGAGGAGTTAATGGAAAGTTAATGGAAAGTTAATGGAAAGTTAATGGAAGGATAATGGGTGGCTTTTACGCCTGAGGGATATATTACAAAAATGGGAGACACGCGTCTCTTGGATTGGATTATCAAGTTTAAGATATGATATAGAAAAAAAGTATTGATCCTTGGTCATTGCTCCACAAACGCATACTTTGTTTTGAGATGGAACGAAAGCGTCTAGGATAAGTCAAAAATATTTTTAGGTAGTGTTCGGGAAGCTTTCAGACGAAGGGAATCGATTTCTCCATTCTCCTGAGAACACTCCATTTCAATGAAGGAAAAACGGACAGAATAAGGGACGAGTCCAAGCGAAAAAGGCAATATTTTTAGTAATATAAGAAGCCTTCAATTCACTCCAATCTTGGCAGCAGGAAATACCTCGGGTCACAAATAAATATAGACTCAAATAAGAAGGACACAGGCATGAATCAATCAAAGATCCTCCGTGGTCTACCTGGTTGATTCCGGTACAGCTGTCTTGGTCCTTGTGATCAATGTACGATGTACCCTGCCTAGTTGGCTTATCCTTTGTGATCTGTCTGGCGAAGCCCGAGTATGTCAACTATTCCTGTAGTAGAACTGGCTGCTCCCTCTTTTGTATTTCTTTGCTGTATTCTTTTTGGTGTATATTTGGAGCTTTGAGCAGGAGGTTGAGACAGATGATGTGGTTCATAGGTAAATAGAAGGTCATAGCACTTGCAAGGAGAATACTGATTCAAATTGAGTGAACATTGAAAGCAGAATATGGTGGTAGATGTTTGAAATATCCACGAATGAACTTCGATTCTCTCTCTGGATGTGGATCTTGTGAATGATTTTGAAATATATGCCTCAGTGTCACTAATGTTACAAGAGTCAGCTCACATCGTGACATCTGAACTGACTCACAAAAGTGCGATGTGCAACGAATTCCAAAAGATCTTCATTTATGACTCGCAATAAAACATGACTTGGTTGGGCTGTAATCAGGTAACTCCACAATCACGTTGTTGGAGCTTTGGAATATGATATGCGATAGAACTTATCAGGAGTGTTTGAATAGTATAGCTTCCAACAGCAGGATATAAATATAAGACCATGTGTGATTGCCTATTGCCACAAATCTCCTTTGACAGTCCAGCAACAGTCCAGCAACAGTCCATAGTGGCACCAAGTCTGTCGAGATTCAACGGATGAAATACGGAAAGAAAACTAATAAAGACATTCAGTCTCTTTCTTATTTTTCCCTGGATTCCATTTTTGTTTATTTAAATAAACATACGGTTTTACGAGCTCATGGTTTTGCTAGGTTGAAGCCTGAAGTAAGATAGGCTACTCAGTCCAACAAACAAGCTAAACACGAAGACACCAGAGAAGCGAGCGACAATAACAATATTTCAGGAAACAATAACCAACGAGAACCAAACTCGCGATAAAATCACATCAAAATATCTCCAAACGCCCAGAAAAATGACGCCACCAAGATATCGACGCACCAACGTTTTCCTCAGCTGCGGGGCAATTGTCGCAAAAACACACGAACCTCCCCCTCAATTCAGTGAAACAAAGAGCTCTGTTCCTCCCTCGAGCTCCAGTCACTTCCTCGGCCCAATAAATATAATGATGGTGAATAATCAAACTGAAAATAGACACCAGAAAGTCTCATAGCCGTAGACACATGTAACCCAAAGAAATCTCCAGAAATCTCACCTAACTTCGGCGAGCATTCACGTTCCCTGCTGAGCTGAATTTTGAACAAGAGGGGCAAATACACCACCGTCATCTCCCAGCCCCCGAAAACGTGGAAAGTGTGGCTGAAATCGCTCGCAACGAAACTTGACAAACCCTCGACCTTCCTTCACCTACATCTTTTTTGAGGTAGAGAAGAGTTCGTTCCGTTGTAGGGACCTCAAGAGATTGGATAAGCCACAGCATAGCCTCAAAGACCAACCCCTCCAAGGCACGAGAGCGTCTTACCTCACCTTATCCCGCGACTGAACTCGCGAACCAAAACCCGCGATCATACAAAACCCTTTCCTCCTCAACCCTCCTTCCAACCTCGATATCCCACAATCGATCGCAGAACTTCCACCAAAATGACAGGCCCAGCAACGTACGTCCTCCATTTCGCTCCCTTCCTATCCTCACAACCCTCTAACCCGTACCCTCTATCCTCTTCCCACTGTCTCCTCGAAAATCCTCAGCTAACATCCCCTAAGACCAGGCCAAGAAGGTCCCTCCTTCGCGCCTCCTCCCCTCCCCGAAGGCTGGATAGCTCAATGGGACGGCCTCTCAAAGAAATACTACTTCGTGCAACTCTCCACCGGCGCCTCGCAATGGGATACGCCCACGCATGCAGCCCCAACAGGTTCTGCATCCGCAACACCCCAGAACAATGAGAACCCTTATGGAGGACCACCTGGATCCCAAGGCCCTGGTGGACCAGGAGGACAGCAGGATTTAAATATCATAACGAATGCAGATGGGAGTCAGAGTATCAGACATGCTGATGGGACGACGGAACCTTATTCGGGGGATAGAGGGATTGGTGTACGTTTGTTCTCTTTCGCACCCTCGAGTTCTCACCACAGGATAAGAGGGAGTTTATGCTGACAATTTTGATTTCTAGTCTTTCGCAATGAACCAACTGATGGGCGGAAAGAAAACTAGCGGCGGTGGAAGTGGAGGTCTAGGAGGGTTGGCAAGTTCTTTCCTCGGAGGAGGATCTCACGGTTCCAGTGGAAAACAGAGCAGTGGAGCAGGTGGTATCGTAGGAGCTCTAGCTGGAAGTCTACTAGGTGGTGGTAAGAAACCAAGTAGTAGTAACCAACAAAGCGGCAACTATTCTGGTGCGCATCAAGGTCAGCAAAGTGGAGGGTTGATGGGAAGTCTGGGTGGGATGGCTGGAGGCATGTTTGGTGGTCACTCGGTATGTTCTTTGGCGATTTACTATGTTTGAAGAGGAAACTGATATTGATTCTAGCAGCAGCAAAATCAGGGTGGAAATAATTATGGTTATTCGACGGGCGGTAGTGGTCAACAAGGTGGATACTCTGGATCTGCTCCTCCGGCTTCTTATCAGGGTGGAAACGGCGCGAACGCATATAACCCTCCATCTCAAGGACAAGGACAATCAGGCCAAAGTTCATACCACCAACCAACTCCTTCCTCGCAACCACATAACCCTTCGGGAGGAGGAGGATATGGCCAGACAGCTCATGCACAACAGCCTCCATATGGATCCCCCGACTCTCACAGTCAATACGGAGGAGCGCCTTCTCATCAAAGCAATCCACCTTACGGATCGCCAAATCCCCAACAGTCGTATGGTCAAAACCAAGGTCAACCAGGGCAATATCCGCCACCACCGCAAGGTCAGCATGGTCAATACCCCCCACCGCCTGATCAACACGGACAGCATCAGCCTGGCCATTACCCCCCACTTCCAGGTCAACAATCTGGATACAGTCAAGGAGGACCACCTGGTCAATATCCACCACCTCCCCAAGGCCATCCTCCAGGAGGACAACAATATGGTCAAGGGCCACAATCTGGACAATATCCCCCACCAGCTCAAAACTATGGCCAGGGAGTAGGCGGCCACTCTGGAAATCTCGATCAACCTCAACATTCCCACATGCAAGGTCTACATAACGCCGAGCACTCTGGAGGTCTTTACGGTAACCCAGGAGCCAGTGGTTCCCAACCTCATATTCCAACCAACACTCGTCCGCAAACCAACCAAAGTTATGGTGGAGGAGTAGGTGGTCCGCCGGGTGGAAGTGGTGGTCCGGTTAGTGGATATGGTGCTGCTCATGGTGGAGCATATTCTGGACAACAACAGGGACAGAATTGGTAATGGTAAACGGTCGTTGATAATACGCATTTTACGGATAATGACATACTGAATTTTTCTCCCTCCTACTTGGAAGACGGGGGTTTCTTTCCCTTTTTTGATGGATATTCCCCCGGATACAGACGTTGTATGTGTAGTTTATGATGTCAAACTTTTTCCACTGAATAAATGATCGTTTTGAAGGTGTCATTCAACTCTCTTTCTTGGTACTGTCCACATCTTCGCGCCCGAGTTGTAAGAACCATTTGCTTATGTGTTTTGACAAGTACCAGGAGCCGATTGCGAGGAGGATGATATATGCTACTGTGGGGAGTAGAGAGCGGGGGAGAATGTTGAAGATAAAGGGATCGAGGATTATATCGACGTATACTGGTGGGACTTTGTTCATGAGTGTTTTGTTTGTTGTGTAGTAATCTGCTGCTGCGAAGATTTGGAGGAATAGGGTCGAAGAGAGGTCATCGGTTTTTGGTTTGTATTTGGCTGTTCCGTCGTCTTGGAGATCGTATTCGAGACGTCGGGCTTCGGAGTATTCTGCGAGGGAAGTTATTAATTCTGGGGTCTGGAAGACTGTGGGGAGGTCGTGGGTTGTGAGGTGGAAGGAGGTTGGTTGCTGGTAAGTAATTGTGGTTAGTTTGGTTTCTATATTTTATTCATGTATTTCCCGGGGATATAAGATAAGAAATACCTACAGTAGCAGCCCAGCACACCCGCACCTCGTACCTCTGCCCTTCTTCTAATCTATGGAGTAGATACCACGATGAAGGTCCTTTCTCTGAGCTATTCGTTGGAAACTCTGCGCGTATATGGGTTCGAAGAGACCAGTGTTGGGGTGAGAGGGAATCAAGGTGCAGGTCTGAGAGGGTTGGATGTTCGAGGGGGACTTGGAGGGGAGGTGGGCCGAGGAAGATTGCTTTTTCGGTATTGGCGAGGATGAGGGGGAGGTGGAAGAGGAGATTTAGAACTGCGAACCACATTTTGACGGAGGGCGGTATTGTTTATAGAATTGGAGATTTTATTCTGGTGTTGATAGTTCATGAGTTGATGCTCCTAAAAGTTCCCCGCTGAGGAGGAGCTTGGGCCAGGGGATCACGATGCTGGAAAAGCGGCACTGTTTTTTTCTCCTGGTAGTATCTTTTCTAGAAAGTATTTCAAAGTAGTACAAGATGCCTAATTGTTTACATAGGCACTGTTGATGTTGTTGATGTTGTTCATGTTGTCCTCGAGAAAAACCCAAGTAGCCATTTCTATTGGAGTAGCAATTTTATATCCATTGCCGCTATAAAACTAGCGCTGCACCAACTCAGAACGCTATACTGGATAGGGCTAGACTTTCATAACGCGGTCCACACAAATCACGTCGTGCCATTTGTTTATGTTTTTATGCAGACTTGGCAGGAGCCATTGGCGGGCACCTCCTCAAGCGAAAATTAAGGTCGTCCCGTCCCCTTGTAACTTCTTCTCCCCACTATCGTCCTGCTCCTGACCGACAGATCCATCTTCAGACCGCACCACCTTGCAAGACTACCAGAATTCCTGGACCTCAACTGCTCTCTACCAAACACACACCCGCCTCTCCTACTTCACATCCTCAACATACAATATGCGTGAAGTTATCAGCATCAACGGTAAGAACCCCTCTAGACGCGCCACACACCGCTTCAAAGTCCTGCCAGAAACCCCCTCAACAAAAAACCTGTGCTAATCGTTCTGTGCTCCCTAGTCGGCCAGGCCGGTTGCCAAATTGCAAACTCTTGCTGGGAGGTAAGATACATCAACGACGACACCCGCCATCCGCGAGATGGGAACAATCTGTTTCTTTGGACTCGACTGACTTGATATTTTTCGATATAGCTCTACTGCCTCGAGCACGGTATCCAGGTATGTTTACACCCTCCGCCCACCTCCCTGAGGCAACCTCAACCATCAAATACACTTTACTGACGCGTCAATCTTCGACAGCCTGATGGATACTTGACCGAGGAGCGAAAGGCCGCAGAGCCTGATCAAGGATTCAGCACTTTCTTCTCCGAGACTGGTGAGCACCCGCTGGCCCCGTTACGCTTGCATATACACATACTGACATATCTTGTTCCACAGGACAAGGAAAATATGTTCCCCGAACCATCTACTGCGATCTCGAGCCAAATGTCGTTGACGAAGTCCGTACCGGTACCTATAGAAGTCTGTTCCACCCTGAGCAGATGATTACAGGAAAGGAGGATGCCTCAAACAACTACGCTCGTGGTCACTACACTGTCGGAAAGGAGTTGATTGATCAAGTTCTCGACAAAGTTCGCCACGTCGCCGATAACTGCTCAGGTCTTCAAGGTTTCCTTGTTTTCCACTCCTTTGGTGGTGGAACTGGATCTGGTTTTGGTGCTCTCTTGATGGAGCGTTTGTCCGTAGACTTTGGCAAGAAGGTCAAGTTGGAGTTCTGCGTTTACCCAGCACCACAAACCGCCACCTCCGTTGTGGAGCCATACAACTCTATCCTCACTACACACACCACCCTCGAGCACTCCGATTGTTCCTTCATGGTCGACAATGAGGCCATTTATGACATCTGCAGACGTAACCTTGGTCTTGAGCGACCTAACTACGAAAACTTGAACCGTTTGATTGCTCAAGGTTTGTTTTGTTTATCCTGTTGGGGGAATCAAATGCTAATACGTTTATAGTTGTTTCTTCAATCACCGCCTCGCTCCGTTTCGATGGTTCCCTCAACGTTGATTTGAACGAGTTCCAAACCAACTTGGTCCCATACCCACGTATCCATTTCCCTCTCGTTGCATACGCACCAGTCGTCTCCGCAGCCAAGGCATCCCACGAGGCCAACTCTGTCCAGGAAATTTCCATGTCTTGCTTCGAGCCCAACAACCAGATGGTCAAGTGTGACCCACGTAATGGAAAATACATGGCCACTTGTTTGTTGTACCGTGGTGATGTTGTCCCCAAGGACGTTCACGCCGCTGTTGCCACCCTCAAGACCAAGAGAACCATTCAGTTTGTTGATTGGTGCCCAACTGGTTTCAAAATTGGTATCTGCTTCGAGCCACCTCAAATGGTCCCTAACGGAGATTTGGCCAAGGTTAACCGTGCTGTGTAAGTTGTCCAACCCCAATGTGAATTATTTGTACTAATAAATTTTAGCTGCATGTTGTCCAACACCACCGCTATCGCCGAGGCTTGGTCCGCTCTTTCCCACAAATTCGATCTCATGTACTCCAAGCGTGCCTTCGTCCACTGGTATGTCGGTGAGGGTATGGAGGAAGGAGAATTCTCCGAGGCTCGTGAGGATCTTGCTGCTCTTGAGAGAGATTACGAAGAGGTTGCCACTGACTCCATGGGTGATGAGGAGGGAGCTGAGGCAGAGTACTAGGACAAGAATGATTTCGGTTCATGTCTAGGTGTCTCTTGTGAGAATACATACTTGAGGGCTAGATTTGGAACTTGATTACCCACAGGATCCAGCACTCGGAGTCACGGAGCCTTCATCATTGTTCATTCGGGAGTCTTTAGGGCCGTATTGTCTTTTTTCTCTTTCTCTTTAACTATTTGTGAGCACCGTGAAGGTTGTTCTTCGTTCAATCAGAATGGTACGCAATTGAAAACCTTTGTAATTCAGACAGACATGCGTCGATTGTCTATAGTCTAGATTTTTTGGCTTTGCTGTTCTGGGCGTTGTGAAAATACCTATTAATTCTGATACCAAAAATTGATTCCCCTTTAAAGATTATTTTCCCACTTGGGGACTTGGCGTTCCGAAGATGTAAGATGGTTTGCACATGGCTACCCAGCTCTTGTTGTCCCGACTCTTTAGAGTAATTCAAGGTAATAGCGATTCCGGGGTCAGAAGGTCGAGGTCGTTCTTTCCCTCACATGTCCTCGAATCGACACCACAAATCACTCCTTCCATCTGTGGGTCTCCCAGAAACTGAAAACAAATTCAAATGTCCGATAAGTAGGTTCAAACATCAAGACTTCCTCATTGCCGCGTAACGAGAGCGGATGCCGATGTCAAATGTCGTCTTTTTCATAGTGGGTATTTTCCCCTCCTCCCACCTTTCACCCATGGGAGCTGGATCGGCTTATCTTTCCCGATAGACTCGAGGGAGCCGAGGAATAGGCTAAGTGCAGGTGTGGTGGAACCCCACGACGCAGCTTTGTAATGGATGATGTGAATGTGTCCGATGGTGACGGATGAGTGGTAATATTGTACACGGGGAGGTAGGTAGGATAGGGTAGGTACATGAGAGTACATAAGGGAGGTTGTGCCCCTGTTTTTTTTTTAGTTAGGTTGATTGAGTCGCCACTGATTAAATTTTTCGACGACCGCGAGACTTTAAGAAGGTTTTTTGACAGGGGAATTTTTTCTTTTTTAGGGACGAGCGAAGAAGAAAGAAAGAACGGGAAAGTGGGAGTGAAAGAGAGAGAGGAGAGGGTTGGAAAGAAGGGGTTTTTGGGTTTCAGAGAGTGAGGTCGCGGGCTTTCGAGGAAGAGGTTTGTTTGTGACTCAGTGTCGCAAAGAGGAAGGAGGAGAGACGAAGGCACGTCCATCAATTACACAGCGAATCGAACCCCCAAAAAACAACCTCAAAATGAGTATCTCCTCCCAACCCCAAGTCATCGGGGGCTTGTCTCCCGACCAAAGAAAGACAATCAAGGGCTTTGAGACTCCTCCTGAGAATTGGAACCAGGAAAGCAGCGATGAATTGCAAGTCGAAGCTACTACGAAGGAAATGGAGCGGAAACTGGTGCGGAAAGTGGATTTGAGGCTTTGTACTATTGCGGGGATACTTTGTAGTTTGAATTTACTGGATAGTGGGATTATTTCTTCTGCTAGCGTTACGTCTATCTTTGAAGATTTGGGGATGGGTGTTGGGGATCGTTATGTGAGTTCTTTTCTTTCCTGTTTTCTGCTCTTTCGAGTCTTTGGTGGAATTGGATGGGTTGTGGGATTTTTGGGTATGAATTGGAGAAAGGATTTTGCTGATGAGTTGTTTGAATAGTCTGTCGCTATCCTGGTTTACACCGTTGCCTCTGTTACTTTCCAATTACCTGCTACGATTGCGGTTAGGTTCTTGGGACCGAGATTGATGTTTTCGCTTATTACTATTGGGTTTGGTGTTATTACTCTGGTATTCTTCTCCTTCTCATCTCATACAACTCCAGCTAACACGTCAAAAGTGTACCGCCTTCATTACTACTTGGAAACAGATGGTTGGTCTAAGAATTCTTCTGGGTATTACACAAAGTGCTGTCTTCCCAGGATTGAGTTACCTGATCAGTACCTGGTATACAAGGAAAGAACAACAATTGAGATTCGCATTCTTACAGAGCGGGGAGGTGACAGTCGTCGGTTTAGGAGGGTTCCTAAATTATGGATTGAATAAACTTGATGGCAAGGGAGGATTAGTCGGTTGGAGATGGATGTTTCTCGTTCAAGGACTTATTGCTATCTGTAAGTGCCTCCCTCATGCAAACTCTCTTCAAATGGCTGATTGGAGAAAAAGGCATCGGATTCATAACCTACCTCTGGATCGTCGACTTCCCCGAAAACTCCCACAACAGTTTCCATTTCCTCACCCCCTCCGAACAAGTATTCGCCTGCACCAGAATTACTGAAGATCGCGGGGATGTAAAACCTGATCCTTTTTCTCTCAAGAAATGCCTTGTCCATTTCCTGGACCCGAAACTTTATGGATTTTGCACGCTGTTCTTCTGCCTTAACCTCGTCTCGACATCCTTGTCCTACTTTCTGCCCATTATTCTGCAGTCTGGGATGGGGTTCAGTTCTGATCAAGCAATTTTACTGAGTGCCCCGCCGTATTTTTATGCGGTTTTGCCAGTGTTGATAAGCAGTTTCGTGGGGGATAGATATCAGTTGAGGGGGGCGGTTGTGGTTTTCAATTGTGCTTGTACGATTGTTGGGTTTGGGATGTTGGGGTTTTCGAAGTATGATGCTGTGAGGTATGTTGGGACTTATCTTGCTACTGGGGGGTATGTTTCAAACGTATGTATCTCTCTGATGACCCCTCCATTCAACTCATATTCCAATACTAACTTCCTGTCTTGAAGTGGGCAGCAATGAACGCCTACCAAAGTTCCAACATCACAGGACAATGGAAACGAGCAACTTTTGCTGCTTCCATTACGGCTTGCAACGGACTGGGAGGAATTGCTGGAAGCTTCATTGTTAGACAACCGGAAGCTCCGAGATACATTACTGCGATTTGGGTTAGTATTGGATCACATATTGTGATTATTTGTATTGTTGCTGTGTTTTCGGTGTACTTTTGGTGGTCGAACAAAAAACAGAGGAAGGGGAAGAAACTTTTGGAGGGGACGTTGGATTTTAGATATACTTATTAGCTTGAATCACTAGGTAGTGCCACTAAAATGATTTCTTGTGCCACTTCTTTCTTTCTGAAAACTTGGTCATTAACCTAGTTCATCTTGGAGAATTTCGTACAGAGACAACATAGAGATTACTAACAGCCTTGTACTGGTGACAAGACTTCTCTGATGAGTAACCCCGCTTCAGTGGGATGTTTTTACGTTGTATCAAGTGGGGATATTGGTTTTTCATGCGTGAAATTCTGGACCTTGGAATCCTGGGCGTTCTAGCTTGTCGTTGCACTGTTGATAAGTGAATGGTGAGTGTATAGTTAGGTGTAGGTTTTAGTGACCACAAGAGCTGATTCACGTCAAATTCACCTGCACAAGGGCATTGCTGCAACTTTATATCCCAAACTGTGGTACCTTGGTGACGTTGGGTTGGGTGAAGCTGTTGCTACCCGAACCAGGTTTGCTGTAACCTTACTCCGGTGACCGGATAAGCCACTCCAGCCACTTTGCCTCTCGTTCAATGGCCGGTTGCTGGCAGAGTGAGCAATTAGTATCTATTTACACTCATAATCCACCACCACTTGGGCTGCCCTCGTCCATTCTCACATCGAGCTTCGAATCTACAGACGATCACTAAACCGCGCTCCGATCCCAGGAACCATCTCCCACCCTGATCCTCGAACGAGCGAGTAACCCCGAAGCCCCCGTGTTGCCCAAGCACGGCCTCGACCTTGCAGGAGAGCCCGAAATTGGATGGGCCAGACTACCTGCGCTTCGCAGGACAATTAAACATCTCGAAGCAAGTGCAAGGAGTCCGTGGTTCTACCAGTCCCAGCAGAGCTCTCGAAAATGGGTTTCCTCGGCGTATACAAAGCGGTCTACGATTACGAGCCACAAGGAGAGTCGGAGCTGGCCATCAAGGAGGGGGACATTCTTTTTGTGCTGGAAAAGAGCGGAGAGGACGACTGGTGGAGAGCGAAGAAGAAGGCTTCCGGGGATGACGATGACGAACCTGTGGGATTGATTCCCAATAATTACATCGAGGAGGTATGTATTTTACAAGCTTGGGCGATTGGTCTTGAGAGTTGTGGCAATGCCGGGGCAGCTTCCTTTCTTTTTGTGAATGACCTCGGTCTGCGGATAGGAATGGGGTTATACACTGGAATTGTATGTTACGAAACTTGCTAACTATAATACAAGGCCGAACCCTCAAGTCATGCTCGAGCAATATATGATTATGCCAGGCAAACAGACGAAGAACTCTCTTTCAGTGAAGACGCTCGCCTTGAAGTCTTTGACACGTCGGACCCAGACTGGATATTAGTAGGACTCGATGGGGAATACGGATTTGCACCAGCGAACTACATTGATTTGGAAGGCGGAGCGGAGGAACCACCCCCAGCCGCAGTCGCAGCTCCCCCAAAACTCCCAAGTCGACCCCCGCAGCCAGAGGTTGAGGATGAACCCGAGTCTCCCACCAGTCCAGTTCATAACCCAGCAGCCAACATAGTAGGAATTTTGAACCAGCAACGAAAAGCTTCTGCGCCAGCTGCCAGAGCACCTCCCCAATTTACTCCTGAAGCCTCCGATGATGATGAGCCTCCAACCCCAACACTCCCTTCTCGACCGATTCCCCAGCCTAGGGCGCCTGAACCTATCGATACCCGTACAGCGAGAAATGCACCCATACAGGGCGTGGCGGCATCTCCTCCTTATAACAGAGCTACCCACGATAGACATATGGATGAGGAGGTTATGGTTCATTCGCCTGGTGGATACCATATGTACAATATCAATGAGATGGTCTCCATTATGGGAAAACGGAAGAAGATGCCAACAACTTTAGGAATAAATTCTGCCACAGGAGTGATTATGATTGCCCCGGAAAAGTCTCGAGATGGACCTGAACAAACCTGGACCGCCGAGAAAATGAAACACTATTCAATAGAGGGGAAGCATGTCTTTCTTGAGTTAGTACGACCCAGCAAAAGTGTAGATTTCCATGCAGGAGCAAAGGACACGGCCGAGGAAATTGTTAGCGCTCTTGGTGACCTTGCTGGAGCAGTTAGAGCCGCCGGATTGGACGAAATAATTCGGGCTGGCGCCGGGTCTAGTCAAAAACAGAAGAAAGGCCAAGTTCTTTATGACTTTATGGCTCAGGGAGATGATGAAGTCACTGTGGCTGTTGGAGATGAAGTTATCGTAATCGATGATACCAAGAGTGAAGAGTGGTGGCAAGTGAAACGACTTAAGAATAACAAAGAGGGCGTGGTGCCTAGCAGCTATATTGAAATTACTGGAACTGTCTCCACTGGTCCTAGTACCAGCACCTCCGGTATCAATGCTGGCCTTTCATCAAGAGATCAGGCCCGACTTGAAGAAGAGCGATTAGCGAAAGAGTCTATAAGAGCTGCACGGAGAGAGGAGGATCGTGGGTCAGAGGTAGGCCCTGGAATGCGTTTACCCGAACGGGGGAGTAGTTTGTCGCAGCGAGATAGTAGTAACTTTTCGGCGCAACAGAGAAAACGAGACAGCGGTCGAAACGACACTTCATCGCGGTCCTCAAAATCTAGTATGTACTTGTCACTTGCTTATTGACAGATACTAACACCTTGTAGAACCCGATCCTTCTAAAGTCCGAACATGGACAGACCGCTCGAAATCCTTCAGTGTCGAGGCTCAGTTCTTGGCCTTGAAAGATGGCAAGATTAATCTTCATAAAATGAATGGTGTGAAAATCGCCGTTCCTGTTGTTAAGATGTCTGTCGAGGACTTGGAATACGTTGAAAGAAAAACAGGAATTTCTCTCGACGAAGACAAGCCATTGTCAGATATCAAACGACAGCAAACCCGGGCGGCCGATAAAGCTCGAACATCGTCCAGCTCTCCAGCAGGTGCTACTATTGAACGCCCGCAGAAGCCTGAATATGATTGGTTTGAGTTTTTCCTTGGTTGTGATGTTGCAGTTGGCCTTTGCCAGAGATATGCTCAAGCGTTTAACAAGGACTCCATGGATGAGAGTGTCTTGCCTGATATCGACTCACAAGTTCTACGAAATCTCGGCTTAAGAGAAGGCGATATAATAAAGGTTATGAGATTTCTCGACAAGAAATACGCCCGTTCAGGAAAGAAGGGAGTCAGCTTTGGGGAAGAGGGTGAGGGGGCTGGAGGTATATTTTCTGGCCCTGGAGGTACGCTGAAAAACAACACCAGCAAAGGGCGACCAGCGCCTCCCGTGCAAACCAACAACACTGTGGACGCAAAAGCATTTTCTCAAGAATCTGGCGACAAGCAACCAGAGGGTGTGGCTACACCACTTGCCAACGCCCCTAGACCTGCTCAACAGGATCCAGCAAGGAGCGGATTTGATGATGATGCATGGGATGTAAAGCCGTCAAAGCAAACATCTCAACCTCCTGCAAGTCAACCACCGCGGTCTTCATCAGTTCCACCTGTGTCTGCACCTGCTCAAGCACCCGCGTTGACAGGTGCTATGCAAGAGCTTACCTTGCTCGATAAACCACTAGAACCAACGAGAGCTCAACCTACCCCTCCTCCGCAACCACAAGTATCCCAGGCTCCTCCACCGCAGTCTATGCCACAGGCGCAAGGCCCACCGGCTGTCACTCCCTCGTTCTTCACGGGAATTGGAAACCAGCAAACAGGTTTGCCGCAGCAACAAACTGGTATGTCACAACAACCTACTGGCCTTCCTTACAACCAAAATCAATTTAATCAAAACGGTGGAGTGGGTATTGCTCGCCCAAGACCTACTCCTGGTCAATTCCAAAACCAAAATCAACCTGGTCTCATGATTCCTCCTCCACCAGGCCGGCCATTATCAGCACCTCAAGCGCAAAGTGCATTCTCACTTCCACCATTACAATCTCAGAATACTGGAATGCCAAACTCGTCATTTCAACCCCAAGTCGCTCCTCCTGGGCAAAGTTTAGCTGAAATGCAAATGCGTCAGCAGCAGCAGAACATGCAACAACAAAACATGCAGCAGCAGAATATGGGTATGATGGGACCACAAGGCTACGGCCAATTCAACCCCGGAGCGCAGAATGGGTTCCAATATCCTATGGCAACAGGTATGCCACAGCAGCAACAGGGGATGATGAACAATGGAGGATCGCCATTTGCTGATCCACGAGCGTCGCAACAATTTCAACAACAACCACTTCAGCAACAACCTACCGGGTTTCAAAGCTCGTTTGGGCCTCCACAGCAACAATTTCCCCAGCCTACTGGAATCAATTCATTCTTGCCACCCCCATTACAACCTACCCCAACCGGGGCACCACAACAACAGCAAAACGGTTTCGGTAACTCTTTCAACGCCCCGCCAATGCCACCCATGCCTCAACAACATTCTGCAGCGCCTTTGATTCCACAAAAGACCGGACCACCTCCGCCCGTCAGGTTTGGAGTGACAGGAGACACGAAGAAACTTATGCCGCAAGCTACGGGGCGTAGGGCGAATCTGTCTCAAGCGAGTAAGTATTATCCTTGTTTGTGCGAATTACTTGAATTTGTTTCTAACTATTTTTCTAGCACCGCAAAATCCTTTTGGTTTTTAGATGTGGAATTTGGGTTTGTGTATATTTTTCCCTTCTCGAGCATTCTAGATGAAGGAGCGAGCGAGCGAGTACATGAGCGGGCTGAGAACTTCTCTGTAGCATAGGCATGACAAGTAGTTAGGCATTGAGTTGTTAATAGGCCAGATCTCTATATTCTCATTGCGGTGGGCCGCGGACTGGTGAGATGTTGGTGATACTTTTTTCACCCCTTTAATTACATTTTAATTTTCCGATCTCATTTGATGTTTACTTTGTTGTGTTGTTGTTTAACTGGTGGGATGTTTTTCACTGTCTGTCTTTTGCTGAAACATGAAGGGAGTTGAAGGGGTTGCTATATTTAGAATATGTGGCGGTATGGCATTCTATTTCTCTTACAGTTTTTGTGCTTTTCTTGCAATGACAGATTGACAAGTGTCATCTCTATTTTTTCCCGTTTCTTTCTTTGGATTTGTGAGACTTGATTGAAGATGGGATGTGAAAAGTGTTTGATGAGGGTCACGAGTAAGCAGTATGTATGTATTGCTTCTTGCGTTGGCAAGTGCCATCTCTTGAATTTTGGCTTCTTGAATGAGATGATACTTGAGAACTGGTATTTGTTATAAGGCTGGATGTTTGAATTGTTTACGATTGGTAAGATGTGGTGGGTATGTGTTCACGCGAGAGGTAGAAATCTCTGTCTTGTTTGTTTTGTTTTCACGTTTACAAGGCTAGCTCTAGCTAAGTTTGGGGTAGGCAGTTGAGCGGACTAGATGTAGCTTACCGCCATACTTTTCCTCACTGGCCTACTGCTGTTGGGTATGCCAAGGTTGTGCCCATGCGATAGGAAGATAATCTCCGATGTTTTGTTTTGTTTTGTTTTGGTGGTCGAAAGTTGAGTGTTGAGTATTGAGTGGACTGATGGAATTGCCACCTTCTGACTCTGTCCTGCCCGCTTCTCTCGAGAGTCGATGCCAAGAGTCTGGTCTCGCCATACATGTGCAGGTCTTTCAAAAGTGATTTTGGTGCTTGCGAACAGACATCTGGCTTCTTTCATTAGTAAACTGGTGCCTGTTAAAGTGTGGTGGTACCCATGCGACAGGCAAAAATTATCCGATGGCGAAAGATTCGGTGAACTTGTGGACTCTTGCCACTTTCCAAATTGCTTGTGCTTTTCTCGGTACGAGAACGAAGTGTTATTCTTTGGCCAGATGTTTAAGAAATAGATATGGTAGACCCATGCGATAGGCGATGTATTTCCGTTATTTTGTTTTGATGGTTCGAAGGCCTAGAATTGCTAAACATTCTTTTTGTAAAGAGTCAAGACCATTTTCGTTACGAAGGGCGTTCGGAAAGGGAAGAATTCTCCGGAAGCTTTTATTTTGCTATATTTGGGAATTGTAAACTTTTGAAACGGGCAGACACCTGTTCTAGTTTGGAAGCAGGTTCGTTGTTGAGCGAGCGGTCGGTTCAACGGTTGTGCTCGAGTTGAACAGAACTACTGTACATATGGAACGGAGTCTTTGTTGCGATAGGTAGAAAATTCCCGTTTCGGCTTCGGGGGCGAACATCAAGGACGGACCGAGTTATTTCTAGGATCGACGTAGGGATTCTATGCACGGGTTTTCCTTGTGGGTTTGTTTTCGTATTCAATGTGGGTTGTCATGTTTCGCTGTACGATGCAACAGGCTAACAGTCAGTTTCCCCATATCCCGAGCGAGCAGGATGAGGGGAACTGGTTGTAGTCACTACTTGTAGCAAAAACATGATCCGAGTAGAGCATTGCGCCTCGAAGTACTGTCATGGCTCACCCCGTTCGATCTCATGTCCTGATCATCAATATTTGTAAGGCTGTACGTTTGACCTCATGTCGAAAAGAAAGCATGGCTTTCCCTTTAATTTATCATAAGGCCAGGGCGTCAGTGATGATGTTTCCGTTTGACGGTTTCCTGTTCAACAGACCGTGTCTGGAGTGCGATATTATCGTATTCAACGAACGAAGAAATGGTCAACATAACCGAGGAAAAAGCCATTGAACCCACACCAAGAAGCGGGATGATGTTTTGCCATGACCATGAGATCGACAACGAGCCTTCCTGATCTTGGTCTTCTTGTTTGATGTCCCAAACAGATCCTCGTCGCAGACAGATCCCCGCTCGGACAGCCAGCAGGCCCTTGCGTATGAGCCTCCTTAGACCTCGTTTCCCGCCGTTGGAAGGCGAGATTCATGGTCAGAATCAGGAACGCCTCTTCCAGAAGGAAATATTATGCGGATGATTGGATGTACGTTGGTTTTAAGTCGGGCTTCCGACTCGGGGAGAAAAGTCTAAATTGACGGCATGCTGTTAAGCGAGGTCTGAGAGGGCGCGGAAGCCGTGCTCCTGAGGCTTGGGCTGTTGCAGATGTCTGGTTCGTTAGAACTTTTGTTTAGTCGGGTCACGAATTTGGGTGAGTGACTTCTTCACGCTGTTGTCTGTCTTGTGTTGGGTTGGCATTCGTCTAAAGATATTTCTGGACTTTTGACTTGCCTCATTTTGACTTGTCTTGTTGAATTGGCAATTATGCGATGGATTCACCTTGTTTTCGTCATACCAAAAGTAGATGTTGTTTGTTTCCTGTTACTTCAAATTACAATCTAGCTTGAGGATGTTCTGAGTCCGTTCTGTAGCAGTGTCCACATTGCAGGGTATGTTTCTATCATTAAGTGGTATGTGCAAGCGGAGATGGAGATAAGTGGGATCTCCAACCGTTACCGGTATATTCTACATGATTACTTTTTCTCTAGTTCCACATACCTCGATATGAGTCCTGGTCCCGGATGGCAGAGAAATCGCCTCGTTTTAGAAACGCCTTCTGCAAGGAAATAGTTGCTGGAAGCTAATGACAAACCCCCGGCCGTCGCAAATTCCAGGGTTTCTGTTGGTCTGGTCAGAAGCCAAGTAAGAGAATGGACTATGGTCCGATATGCGCATGGTCCGTGAGACACTTGGTACGGGCTTTTCCCAAACCTACTTAGGAAGTTTACATCTTTCCTTTCTGCACGATTATTCTTCCTTCTCTATACTACATTCTTCATCTGTTGACCGGAATCGAAGCCAGTCCTTATTCTAATTTTTATTTCTTACTTGAACTGGATTTAGGTTTTATATTCATATTGTAATTTTTATACCAACCTTCAGTCTTCATCGATAGACTTCCCATTTCTTCAATAATATACCAATTTTCGTTTTCGAAATACATTCAAAATGCGTGGACAGACATTCACTTCTGTGGCCTTGGTCGCTTTCGCCATGACAGCCTTCTCAGCACCATTAGAGCACGAGGTTAGACAGGATGATCTTCTCGAGGTTAGACAGGCAGAACCTATCGTGGTAAGGAGTAACTTTGCGGTTGTTGATTTCGGAAAAAGATTTCTCGAGAGAAGACAAGCTGCCACTCCTACGAAAGCTGGGGCTGCTGGAGCCACGTGAGTGATATTGCAGTTGATTCAAATTGTTCACGTGGCCTTTGGACTGACATATCAATCTAGTGGTGCTCCAGCGAAGAAAAGCGCCGGAAATGGAGCAGGAGCTGCTGCTGCCACGTAAGACTACCCCCCTCCTCGGATGAACCACCTTAGAAGGGGTTTTTGTTATGTGGTGATATAAAACTAATATTTGCATAGTGGAGGAGCCGCAAAGAAGAGCGCTGGAAACGGTGCTGGAGCTGCTGCTGCCACGTAAGACTACCCCCCTCCTCGGATGAACCACCTTAGAAGGGGTTTTTGTTATGTGGTGATATAAAACTAATATTTACATAGTGGAGGCGCTGCAAAGAAGAGCGCTGGAAACGGTGCTGGAGCTGCTGTTGCCACGTAAGACCACCTCCCTCCTCGGATGGACCATCTTAGAAGGGGTTCTTTGTTATGTAGTGATATGAAACTAATGTTTGCATAGTGGAGGAGCCGCAAAGAAGAGCGCTGGAAACGGTGCTGGAGCTGCTGCTGCCACGTAAGACTATCTCCCTCCTCGGATGGACCATCTTAGAAGGGGTTCTTTGTTATATGGTTGTTATATGGTAGTATAAAACTAATATTCACATAGTGGAGGCGCTGCAAAGAAGAGCGCTGGAAACGGTGCTGGAGCTGCTGCAGCAACGTAAGACTACCTCCCTCCTCGGATAAACTAACTTAGAAGGGGTTTTTTGTTATGTGGTGATATGTAACTAATATCTGCATAGTGGAGGAGCTGCAAAAAAGAGCGCTGGAAACGGTGCTGGAGCTGCTGCTGCAACGTAAGTGTTCTCTCTGCATGTCGATCAATCTTGCTATCGAAGCTACCGAACACCTCGAATGAACTGAGCTAATATGTCTCATTAGCGGAGCACCAGCAAAGAAAAGTGCCGGAAACGGAGCTGGTGCTGCAGGAGCCACGTAAGAAGAGTTATTTCAATTTCCCTTGCATCTACTAACACTCATCCAGTGGCGGTGCAGCAAAGAAGAGCGCTGGAAATGGTGCAGGAGTGGCTGCGGCAACGTGAGTACACCTCCACACGAGGGACAATAAAAGTGACAGTAAACACCTCTCGTTGTTCTAACTTTCTAGAACAATCCAATGTATTAACCCAGATAGTATAGAACAATTCAAGTTGATTGTTCTAAGCATTTGGGATAATTTACTTGAATTGCCCTAGAAAGCTGGAACACCTGGTTTCGTTCATCGCGAGACCACCACTGCCGATTGTATGGTAATGCTAACATTGAATTAGTGGCGCAGGAGCCGCCCCAGCTAAAAAGAGCGCAGCTCCCAAGAAGAGCGCCGCCGCTGCTGCCCCTGCCGCTCAAGCTACAGGTGTATGTCTGCTCAAAGCGTATATAAATTGAATCAACTAACACATTAATAGGGAGCTGCGTCAGAAGACGATGACATGAAAAGAAAGGCACGAAGAGATACCGGTAAGTTTTACTTTACATCCCTTTATATTCCATATCTCGGAATTTCAGCTGACCCTTGTAAGCATAGGGATTAAGATCACATATGGACCAGTAGTCCCCAATCTCGCGATTTTGGCAGGTGGGGGTTCTGCTTCCTCGTGAAGGGTGTTTGTTGTATGAAGTTTCTTCTTGGGGGTAGATTAGGTTTGTTGATATTGATAGGGAGTGGGATTAGCGGTAAAAATACCTAGATACATCTTTTCATAGAACAAACATTCTTTTTTTGACAGGTTCTTGTAGAGCTGGAATCTGCAAGCTTAAATAGCTCGATTTAGTTTTGTATGAGGATATAGATACTTATTTAATAGTGACATAGGTTATGCATTGAACCGTAAGACTGTAAGACATGCCCCATCGAAGAAAAACTTCTGATATATGTCAGTTCTTTCATACAGTGAAGAGTTCGCAAGGAATTGAAAGAAGAGTACCCTTTCCTTTGGTTGCAGGCTATAAGAGATATTTTATTCTCAAAGCCTCTCGAGGAAGAGTTCAAATGTGAGTTTAGGCTTGTCATCGAAGAACCTTTTGCTTCATTTGGCGCGCATTCGGTATTACGGGGGATTTAACTGGCTTCCAATTTTATTTCTGGCAGAAAAGAGATCGTATCGGATCAGATTGTGTTATTTTGAAGAGAGTCGGAGAAGCTGTTCTTGAGTTTCACATCAATCTTTAATTCTTTCTTACCACGTAAAAGCACACTTAGAAATTCTTGAGCGATACTTACTGTCGATCTCTGAAATACTGGCCAGAGTCAGGAAAGAGATTCACACATGACTTAGGACGTCCACCTGGGCGTTCGATGAAGAAGAGTTGTGATGGGACTACTGTTCATGGTTGTTGTCTTTTAGTATATAGCATGTATTAAAACGCCTCTATTGGCACCAAATCAGCTTGGTAATGCATTTGCGACTTGTGACATATTTCCACCCAGGGAGCAACGGATGTGAATTTATCGTAATGCTGTACTATACTTTGCCTAAAGATTGAATCTCTCTGTGGTAAGCTCTCAGCTCAGAACTGGAAGCGTTTCAAAACGAGAAAGTGTTCTTCACCCCTTTACCTAGTTCAAAAGAGACTTCAATCATCATACATCATATAGATGGAGAAGGTCTCATTCCGTAAACTAATTCTCGCTCTAATCGTTCGGCTCCACTCTCTCCTAGAACGAGTGCGCCTTCTGGTTACTGGGTGAGACTTGGTCTGAGCGATTATAAAATGCCGAGTTCGTGAAGAAAGATAGAACTCTACAAGTTGGGCAAATGAAGGATTCGTCATCCCATGGACCCTGAGAAGTAAACACAGATTTGGAGAATCTATGTTGATATCAAGACTGTCCATATTAGGGGCAAAATTCAACCACTTTGAGCACCCCATACCCATATTTACTGTAAGCTGACGTCAACAAATTATGGGCAACACTTGCTGTCGAATCTTATTCTACTGCCGAAAATACAAATTATTCTTGAAATATCCAGCCCACAATATAGTATGAAGGCTAACATTACTTGGCTTTCTGAACTGGTAAAGAAAAGTTTAGGAACGACAAAAGAAACTTTCTGTGGCGCGCTGGATATCGTACACCTTTTTTAAATTCAATCATTGCTTCTTGGCTAGATATTCAATTTAGTACAACGGCCAGGGGATTAAATAGATCCAACTCTGCCAAAACTGAGCAAAAGCAAGCACATGAGTATGCAACAATTGAACAAACTTGCTGCTCTATGTAGCTAGTTTTCTAAAATTCTCAACAACCTTTATACCTCTCCGACAATCGCAGTATTGCTTTAGAAGTATGACTAGGTATGTTAGTTATGCCTAAAGTACTTTCGGAAAAAATGGTAGTCAAGCCCACACGCCCTCGGTTAGGAAATACCGGGAAAATGATTACTCAACATTTGTTAACAAAGGAAATGCTCGAAGGACGCCCCACGATAAAAATTCCGAGGGATAGAAGAAGTAATAGCAACCATCACGCAATTCATAGTAAGTACAGTCAAAGTGATGCAAAAGCCAAATTTTGCCCAGCATTCGCATCCGAAGTTTGCCTGACAAGAACCCTCCCATATTTCCACCCCGAAGTTCAGCCCTCAAAGCGATAGAACTGTGCAAATAATACATCTTCCAAAAATTACCCTTGAGTGTGTCAATGGAGACGGTATAATTAAAAATCGAATCCGTTTCATACAAAAAATGATTAGAAGATCATCCCGTTTTGGTCCAGGGATTAAAGTGGAAAGAAGAAACACAAATACTCCCAAGAATTTGGAATACTGCCTCAGCTCCAGTAAGTTTACGAGTCTCACCATATCAGCACATGGAAAAATTGACGAGTGAATGGCGTGAGAATTACAAGGAAATAGGAGGAGTTAGTGCAAACTACATGCTGGTAAACGTGGACTTGGTTCTTTATAAACAAGCTTGTAGATAAGTGAAAGGGATGAGATATGAGATTAATCTTGAAAGGGGATACGGTCTACGCCCTGGAACCCAAAAAGGGACTTGAACTTGATGTGGTAAATTGCGAGCTGGGAGTTCATGCGGTGTAACAGATTTGTAAACCCCACCGAGGAATTCCGTGAGTAGTAATCACAACACATTACAACACATTACTCTATAGACATAAATACAACCGCACTTTGAGCAAAAGCTAATGAACAAGATATAAACCCCTTCTTGTCTCGAGGAATGATGCAAAAACAATTCACTTTCAATACTCAACATCACTTTAAAACTCTTGTCTACCCGCTACGCTAAACTTCATAACTAAAATTTAAAACTCATTTTCGAAAACAACCCAACAATTTACACACATTCAAGATGGCAGACCGCGACGCCCTCATCAAAGGATCTCAATTCACAAAAACCTACTACCGAGATGTCTACCCATCAATTGATCCCACCTCCCCCTCCAACAGCCAAGCCGGAAAAGTCATTGTAATCACTGGGGCAGGAAAAGGAATTGGTCGCGAGGTATCTATCCCCCCTTCCCCTCTTCACTCCCCCATTAACAACCCTAGGGATTCGCAAAATCTTTCGCCAAAGCAGGACCCAAGGCCATCGTCATAGTCGCCCGCAAGCAAGCGCCACTCGACGAAGTGCGTGAAGAGATCTTGGCAATCAACAAAGACATCCAAGTCGTCACCGCAATCGCCGATGTTCGTGACGCCAAATCGGTCACTGCTCTTTGGGAGACTGTAAAGGAGAAGTTTGGAAAGGCCGATGTGTTGATTAACAATGCGGGGACTTTGAACGCTGGGGCTGTTGCTGATGTGAATCCTGATGAGTGGTGGTCGGATTTCGTAAGTCCCCCCTTTAACATGTGACAACACTATAATTGACAGAAAAAAACAGGAAACCAACATCAAAGGCACTTTCCTCGTATCCCAAGGCTTCCTCAAACTTCTCGGAAAAGAGAGCAAAGGAACGATCATCAACCTCTCCAGTGCCTTGGGACTTGCTACTTTCCCAGGCCTCTCAGCCTACGGATTGACCAAGTTGGTGGCTTTCAAGTTGCAAGCTTTCATCGCAGCTGAGAACCCTAATGTCGTAGCCATTGGCATCCATCCCGGCCTCATCAAGACCGATATCGTGACGGGCAACTTGTTGCCTTTCGCTCACGATACATTCGATCTTGCGGGAGGAACTGCAGTTTGGCTCGCAACTGAGAAGGGGGCGTTCTTGAATGGGAAATATGTTAACGTAAACTGGAGCGTGGATGAACTGGTTGAGAGGAAGGAAGAGATTTTGTCTCAGAAGAAGTTGGATGTGGTTCTTAGTGGGGAGTTTGGGGAGCAGCAGTTTTTGTAAATGGGGTATTTTTTTAATTTCTAGATCGCGATGGATGATGATAAATTTAGCCATACAGTTACTCTAACAATGCGGGATGCGACACTTTACCATGGGTCAGCCTGAGCCCCTTGTGCCCCCTTATTTTTGTACATTTGATGGTCTATTGTGCGATTTATGCCTTGACTGGGAGTTTTCTCCTCAATCTGATGGTCTGCTCATAGAGCACGTCCTTAAAAGCAAATAGGAATGCGGCGGTAAGCACGCTCTGTGTGACCTTTGGCCCAATACCTATTTATTATTAGCATGATTCTTGAATATTACAGTGGACAACTTGCCCTTGTAAAACCCAACCAACCCCTCCTCTCTCTTAATCCTCTTCATACCCTCGACCATACTTTCTTTTCCGCCATCTCTCCCTGCAATGTGCATCCGGCTCTTCACCGTAATATAAGGGTATGTGATACTAGTCGCAAACAACTTTCCGAATGCGCCCAGCAAAAATGCCACTGTAGGAGTGATCCTCTTCTTCTTCTCCAAAGAATTTTTCAACTGCTCAAATATGGTGTATTGCAAAATTGGATTGGCAACCAAGACCAAAGCTGGAAGAACCCCAGAGAAGAGAGCAAGTGGCCCTTCTTCTCTAATGAGTGCCAACAATGTCCCTACAGTAGTAGGAGCCTTGGCTTTCCCCGACAAATCATCAACCTCCTTATTTTGTTTTCTCGTCGTCATGCGTGTATTCACAACCCAAATTGGATTTGTCAACATAACGGTCGCACTCCCTGCAATAGCACCTGCAATCATACTCTCTATTGTCGTCAACTTCTTGCTCGCTCTGCCGGATGTAATAGCCGCTTTCTCGAACCCCGCGCGGGTCCATTCGTACCAATAGTAGTAAACGAAATTGGTGACACTGATTCCGAATAAGGCAGAGTCTAGCCCGGCATATAATCCTGTGATGCCTTCGCGGGCTATAATCTTCTTGGCGGCATCGAGGAAGCCAGAGTCGGCGCGTGAGGATTCGACTTGAGCGCGGGTGGAGAGGGTAATGAGGGGGTATCTGGGGTAAGACGTTAGCTGGGAAATACGAGAAAGACTGAATATTTCTGGGAGCAATACGTTAATGCCATAGAGAGGATTCCTCCTCCTGCTCCGCTAAGGGCATGTGCAACATTATCGGATTGCTGGGCTGCTGTAGTAGTTGGCGCCATTGTGTAGTTCAAATCGGTTGATATTGAAGATGGGAATTCTAGACGAGTTTTGGGAAGTCAGGATGGAAGTTGTGGATGTGGCAGATGATTCAGTCATGTATTTAGCAAGAGAGTCAGGAACAAATGTCGAACTTGCAATGCGATTCTGACGCATAAATTCCCCATCTCCGAGTTGGCAGCCGAGGTCGTTCGGGCGTGATAAGGAAGAATGTGGGGAAGCTGGTAGACAATAAAAGCGGCAGTACCACCGTAAATCCCAAATATCTAGAGTAATCCAAGGTAATTAACCTAAAAGCTTGGGTCAATTTCATGTTAATGCAGATAGCTTGGAACAATGAAGTTCGATTGCCCCAAAGTATTTGGGTAATATCTAAAAAATGTGGCCCAACTTGCCGCTTTTCTGTTATGTGTTCCTGAGAAAGGAGGCTGAAAAGCAGGCATGAATCTCAATCTACCCCTGATTTTGCTTGTGAAAATCTATTATTAGCTATGATTATGAAGCCATCAGCTGTTCTCAGCCTTCATGTATTCTCAAAAATGCCCTCAATTAAGTCCATTTAATCATCGCCTTGACTTCTATCCACCTCGCCTACTGCTGACCATATATCTCTTCAATTCCGTCTTTGTATAAGTTATACCTTTCGTTCTGTTTGTCTTGCGCTGGTTCTGCTTTCGAGGAGTCACTGGGGTTTTTTGCGCATTGTTTCAGCTGAATCCTTCTTTTTTGAGCGCAGTTTTATCGAAAAGAGCGACGGTTTCCTGTTCATAACCATTGTATTTCGTTGTTTTTATATTGAATCTCTATTACTTCTTCTCATATCTCGTATGGCTTCGCGGAAATCTTTCAATTAAAATGCCTCCCGAGTTACTATTCCCGAACGGCATTTCTCAAGAAACGAGGCTTCGAATGCAAATGCTATATCCGCCCACTGAAAAGCTCGAGGTACCCCAGCGGTCAAATCAGTCCAAAATTCTTACAAGTCCAATACAACAGTCGACACCTACGCGACTTCATCCTCCAACTCCAACAGCTGGTCCTTGTGAGGGGATAAGAATGCTGTTGCCTTGTACGGATGTTACGGATGCGAATTTTGACGATGCATATGTGAGCTTCATATTTCACTGCAACCCATCGGTTGCAGCTGACACCGATTCGACAGAATTGAGAAAAGTATTTCGAGCTCCCCCGAAAAGCGATGGGAAGTCTTTTAGCACTTTTACTTTGTACGAATTGATTGGAAAGTTGGAACGAAAGGAGCTTAAGACTTGGGCTCAACTTGCGATTGAACTGGGGGTGGAGCAACCTGTGATAGAAAAGGGCCAGAGTGCTCAAAAGGTACAACAGTATGCAGTCCGACTCAAGGTAAGGATCAATTTTCTATTGCCACCGATACCAAATATTCCCCCATGTTTCTTACGTTGTTTTCGTTTTGTTCATCTCGAGCATGGAATTCCCACAATAATTACCGTCACTTCCTAGCTGACAAAATTCTATAGCGTTGGATGCATGCAATGCACGTTGATGCATTTTTTGAGTATCTTCTGGGCAAACCTCATGTGTATTGGACCCAAATTTCATCACCGAATGACCCAAATACAGAAGGCCGAGACGGAGTACCCGCCGAGGAAGATTTAGCACTTCGTGCATTGCTACCAGAAACGAGACCAAAACGTGGTAGAAGGAAGGCAGAAGACAGAGATAACGAAAGCGATACGGGAAAATCGCCAGCTCAGCGTCCTCGTTTAGAAGCCTCGCCTACTTTATCTGAAGATTTCTTGATGGCGAGGAATTCGATGATTGGAGACACTCCTGCCTCAGCGCATCCAGGGTTCTCCCAGAACTTCAATGATAGAATGGCACCTTGGTCTGCAACTGGGACATTGCCACCCAATTTTCGCTGGAACGGTCCTGATAATATCCAGACTCCATTATCGGCTTATCCACAATCTGCCATTACACCTGCTAGTAATCGACTGATGTGGGATGGTGCAAATGAACCACAGTCTGCTATTACCCCCAAAGGTCGATCAAGGCGACGGCATGGCCCAGCGGTTTCCTCTGCTTGGCCAAGTAGTGGCGGAAAGTCCACTGGAAAATTGCGAGGAAGACCTTCAAGTAACCGATCGGTACAGGATGGACCCTTTTCAACTTTTCCAGCGAACCCAAGCTCTCGAGATGTCCCAACTATCAATCTCCACGATAACACTCCAACAGCCACTCCTGTGGTTGATAGGTCGGAAGTTCCTCAATTCTTCCCCCCAGCTCCTCCAACAAATAGCCAAATATTAAACAGCCAAACGCTAAATAACCAGACTTTGAACAATGGCAGACCAAGTCGCCTACAGCTTCAAGTTCCTCAACGACAAGGAGGTCCAGTAAGACTAGCAACACCACCCCCGCCTGGACCTCCCCCTCCAGTCGTCCTCCTAAATGGAGAAGACAGTCCAAACCTCCAACACGACCAAATTCCAAATTCCCGCCAAGCACCTCTAATGGAGTACTTCACCTCGCCCGAAAACCAAGACCCCAATTTTCAGCATTTTGTCAGTATAGAATTCACCCAAAACGAAGACACAGATCGCACCAACATGGACGCCCTGGAAAGCCATTTCATCTGCGAGATCCTCGCCGCAGATTGGTACGATGCCTCGGGGGCCAGCATCGAAAAATGCAGTATCGATGAAGCGGATAAAATATGTAAAGAAGTCGTTAAGAACCTGCAAGATGAATCTTCGAGCACTGAAGCATTTCTTATCAACCTTTCTGCTTTAGCTGGGGGACCTCTGATGACGAGATTGAAAATGACACGGTTGGAACAAGGGACTGTGGCGCATTATGAATGTCATTGGAAAATGAGATTTGGATCTATTGAGGGGAGTTTTACTATTTTGGCGACTATTCATCATGGGGTTGAGAGCTCGGTGTTGGAGCATGGACCGGAACCGACGGAAGAGTCTTGGAAGAAGATGTATCTTGATTTGAGACAGCAAATTAGGGAACGTGATGAGAAGTTGGGGAACTTGAAGAGGGGGGTTTTGGATTCGCTTGTTGTTTTGAGTTGAGCTAAGTCGAAATTTGGTTGAGGGGAGGGGAGGCTTTATGGGAATGTTGAAATACCGTACTATGGGTGTACGTTTGGGATATGCCTTATGGCTGATGAACCACACTCGGCTCAATCCCACCATGCATGATAGTATTATGGAAATGAAAAGTTCCGTTGTCGATCGCAAACCAGGCATCTACTTCCCTTTTTTGACGCATGTTAATGTGTCCTGGAAAAACCAACTAAATTGTTTAAAATAAATTAGGATATCTGCGAGAACTTTTCTTAAACCATTCACATAATTGTCTCTATTGTACCCATAAATGACTTCTTCTAGCTTCGGTATGAAGTCATTCAGTTCCCAGAGAGTATTCGGTGAATTGGACGGGAGGCTAGTAGTTTTACAGTAACTTCTCCGCCGAGTCTGGTTACCACACCTATTGTGATTTCACTCCCTGTTTTCTGATGGGGTAACCTTTATAAGTAAGTGTAGGTGAATAGAACAATGTGGTCAGCAGACTAAATCTTTTATTTCGTTAATTTCCCCGTTCCATAAGTCTATAAAAAGCAATGGAAGACTTGCCACTCTAACACCTTCCCATCTTCCAAAAAGCTCTTCCTGCCTTTCTTAATCTATCCCGTGCAATAACATCAAGAAACAACACATCTAAAACAACCCACCATGCAACTTCTACTCTTCCTTTTGAGCTTCCTTAGCCTCTTCACGTCGGCAAGTAACTTCAAACCCCAACATGATAATACTAACTAACACATCTATCCAGATCCTCGCTGTGCCAGCCGAACCCCCTCTCCCAGAGGTAGAATGGACCTACACCGGTACCTGGGGTGGTCATGAAGTCTCTCTCACAGGAACAGTTTAAGAACAACTCGCACAGATGAAGGCCCAATATCCTGATTTCGATCCCTTCCTCGGTGTTACTAACTCTGACCTCAATTCGCGTGCTGCTCTTAACAAGGTTCATCTCCCCCCTTCTCATATATTCTAGAGTGATATTAATGAGACAAAAGAACGGATATATCTGCTGCCCAGTCCCTGGACAACCATGAAAACCCGCCTATGTTGGACCAATTCGTGATGGAATCCGCTTTATCAAGACTCATGATCTTTGTGTTGCTAAGGCGCGTACTTGTTCGCGATTGAGTTGTGATAAATCTAACGGGATTTGGCTTTGTAACGATGCATGTTATTGACTTAAGTTATTTCCTCTTTCTTGCTTTCGGGGAGAAGGAGAGAGGGCAAAGTACTGTATGCTGATGAGGATGATAGAATTTCTACGACATTCAACCGAAGTGTGATTACATCGCTTCCTACGCCCAGGATTTAGTTGATCAATGTACCTCCGGACAGGGTGTTTGTGGTCAGGAATTTGAAACTGATCATTGTATGTTTATTGCACCACAAATTTCGTAGTGCACCATAGGTAGTAGTGACTGACCTGTGTTTTAATAGATAACGTCGCTATTCATGCTGGCGATTGTTAAGCATGCCGTGCTCTCCATGTCCTGCTAGTCGAGATGAGAGATGAGTATTAGCGAGTAAGGGGAAGGAGGATGGGAAAATGAAAGGAATTAGGATACAGTTGGGAAAGAAAATTGAGAGTGACATTTATGATGACTGACTGAGGAAGGGGATGCTATGATGAGATTAGTTAGTTTTCTTTTTGGGTTACGCGAAGTTAAGCAGCTAGTAACTGAAATGGAAAATCTTTTGGTCTCTTATGTGACTTTTGTTGTGTGATTTTTTATTATGTGCAGCATATGTTTTTGTTACGCCGTCTCACGGATTTTAGAGGACTTCTCGGCAACCGCGAGGCGATACTACGTTGAGGTCGCTCCTTCCCTCGCACTCTCACCTCGACCTTGTCATGCCAAGACCGCGAGAGGACGAGAGGGAAGGCACGACCCCATTCCTTCTGAAGTATAACCCCCCCCTTCGCCCTCTCCATATATACACTTACTTGTCATCGAAAACCAATCGCGGGGGGTGAGGACCAGACCAGCGCCTCACCCCCAACCCCCATCGTATATGGCTGACGGGGATGGGAAATAAAAGATTTGATTCTTGATAGAAAAAAGAAAACCTGTGACAGCCTTTGAAAAGAGGGTTGAACAGCGCGAGCTATTCACTGCCACCTTTGCTGTCCATCGCGAACGGGTGTACACTTGGAGCAAAACATCGCACTGCATTGGGCTTAATGTCATTCTCATTACATACACGGTGCCTTATCCCTGCTTCTTCGTTCCTTTTTACAGACATTTACGAATCAGAAAACACAGTTTTTGCCACAGCGAGGTTCTAGAACAGCGGCGTGGACAAGAAAAGAGTTGTTGCCTTGGAAAGGCTTGCATATAGGGTCCTGATTCGTTATTTCTCCTTCCTTTGGTTTTGGAGGACAAATGCTTTTGATCTTTCGAACTTCCCAAACTTCGGAGCACAAGGTTGTGATATTTTTGGTTCACGATACCCATGTGCTACGAGGGAGCCAACAACTGGGTTGGCAAGCGCTGCAGGTAGCCAGCCTCCAAGTGAGCTTCTTGCGGCCGAGAGAGCCGAGACACAGCGATTATTGTTACACGACAACGCCATATGGAGTATGCGCGCTCTGCTTCATGTCCTCGAATGTTTTCTCTTTTTGTTTTTGTTTAGCATCTTTTTCTTTCCCAAGGGATCTTTCCAAGGTGTGGATTGATCGAAAGGGTGTCTTCTGGACCTCAAGAGAGCTTTATGCGGGGTTCCGTCATAAGCTCCAAGGTTGATGGGTGATCCCATGCGGGGAAGTGCAAAAACATGCAAGTACAGCTGGTCAAGGATGAAGTTGAACTTTTCACTTCCCCATCGCCAGATATTCTTCACAACATGCCGTGGGTAGCTTTCCCCGTTGCTGTGCCTGGCCATACTTGTGCTTCTGCCACGATGGCATTCCACTACATCTCACACTCGCCAAATCATCAGGGGAAATTGCAGCAAGCGGCACGAGTTGGAGACTCATATTTCGATCTGGCAGACCGAGAAGATGACGGGAGAAACCCATGCAGCCAAGAAGGAAGCCAAGAAAGATTCCGCTCTGAAGGATGTCTTCTGAAGCTCACCAGGGTCGCCAGAAGGCATACTTGAGAGTCGCCGCGTATCTGCTAGTCCGCAGTGTAATTCGCAGCCTCAAGATATGTAAAATAAGGAACCCGGTATTCCGAATCGTCTGTTCGTATAATCCTTTCGCTAAACCATTCCACCTCATCACCTTTCTTATTCTCCAACAGGGCTGCAGATGGGAGCCCTGTAGACTGATGTAATGAAGCATTTAGACGGTCCAGTGTGTATGGCATACTGTGATTGGGGAATTTTCGAAGATGCAGATGTGCAGAGTTTGTGTTACCATAAGCAAATATCTCTTTCGTACCGCCGCACGAATAGCACGCCCGGTTGTGCTACAGAATGTCCCTCCAGCATGGCAGCCTTAAATTTCCCGTGTTGTTGGTAAAAAGCAAGCATCCCCACCCCCACCTTTATGATTACATTTCTACCGTTCCATTATATCAGACCTGGTTTGCTGCTATTGCTCGCCGATGATACCTTGTCGACCATGGCTGGTTCATACCTGGAAGAACCTCGAACGCAATACCATGAGCGAGCTTTACCGTATGTTGCGACCATCTAACTTGAGGGATAAGCACTAACCGAATCCCTTGCAGAGACCCTCCGCGGAATGGAAGCAATGGAGGAGACTATACAATAGAATCCAATCCCCGACATGTCAACCTAAACACCAACCTCGAAGCAAAGTACATTCCCCCTCCTTCCCTCCTCCACCCCTACAAATTTCATTGACCCATATCTCAGAATCCAAAACCCCCTCGCCGGATTATCAGACGAGGTCCTCCTAAGCCAAGTTGAAGAATTCGCCATAGCAAAAGATCTCGCAATCATATTGCCTTTACTACGAAAAGGCGCTCTGGTGGCGCGCGATCCGACGAATTATGAGGATATTGGAGGAGAGAATACGTTGAAGGGGGATGAGATTGAAGCGTTGACTGACGAGGTTTTGCACAAGTGGAAACAGCCTAAGGCACTTTACTTTACGATTGTTTGTTGTAGTATCGGGGCTGCAGTACAGGGTTGGGATCAGACTGGTATGTTTTTCGCATATATGGAACAATTTTGGGAAAAGCGGATTGAAGAAGAAGCTATTTCGGCCAACCATTCTCAATCTCAATTTTCTTCACTTCGTGAGAAGCAAGTGCTATCTATCATATTTCCAGCTGTCTTTACTCTCTCCCAACATCTTTCCAAAATCTCTAGATACTCACATAACCCAGGATCCAACGGCGCAAACCTCGCATTCCCAAGATATTTCCACATCGACGAACAAAATACCCGCGACCAATTAATTCAAGGGTTAATCAACGCGGCGCCATACATCGGCTCGGCACTCTTTGGGTGTTGGTTGTCAGATCCCTTGAATTCCTATTTCGGTCGACGAGGGACTATTTTCGTTGCGGGGAATATATGTTTGTGGACCGTTCTTGGTTCTGCATTTACGCAGACATGGCCACAGGCGCTTGTTTGTAGGATCCTTTTAGGGTTAGGGATGGGTGCTAAGGCTAGTACTGTAAGAATGGATTTTCGTTTTTTCATCGTGGAGTGTTTATTTTGATTTTTCGGGTATTTAAAAAAAGGGGTATTCTCGCTTGCACGATTTTTTAGGGGGGGAACTTCTCAAGATGGAGTGCTAACTCATTTACCTTGGCATACAGGTTCCAATATTCGCAGCAGAAAACTCACCCGCTGCTATTCGAGGCGCTCGTAAGTTTCCCCTCTTGTATCTTGTGCCAAAACGAAATCCTAACGGTACCTCCAAACAGTCGTCATGAGCTGGCAAATGTGGACGGCATTTGGAATGTTTCTTGGCTTTTGTGCCAACCTAGCCGTTTTCCGCACCGATATAGCATGGCGTCTTCAACTGGGCTCAGCATTTATCCCCGCCGTCCCCCTCATCCTGGCCGTCTATTTCTGTCCCGAGTCGCCGCGTTGGTACATGAAAAAAGGGGAATATCATCGAGCCTACAAATCCCTTCTTCGTTTACGAAATAAACCCGTTCAAGCTGCTAGGGATTTATATTATATCCATTCACAACTTCAGTTGGAGTCGGAGATCTTTAAGAATAGCACTCCGTATATGTCAAGGTTTGTGGAGCTGTTTACGATTCCGAGGTTGAGGAGGGCTACGTTGGCTTCTTTTACTGTCATGATGGCTCAGCAGATGGTTGGTTATTTCTCTTTCTTTCAAATTCTAGGCTTCCAGAGCTCGAGCTGACACCCTCCAGTGCGGAATAAATATCATCTCTTTCTACTCCAGTACAGTATTCATAGACGCAGGAGCCTCCACCTTCCAAGCCCTCATAGCTAGTTTCGGGTTTGGTTTAGTAAACTTCCTCTTTACTTGGCCTGCCATCTGGACAATCGATACCTATGGGCGACGAAGTCTTTTGCTATTCACGTTCCCGAATATGGCTTGGAGTATGTTGGCTATTGGACTTTGCTCGCTTATTGATACGGATAGTGAAGCTCATCTGGGGCTGATGGCTTTTTTCATCTATGTGTTTACCGCTTTTTATAGTCCGGGTGAGGTGGGTTATACATTCCGATCATGCACTTCGTGAAATTCAGCCAAAAACACACACTAACCAAGACATCAATAGGGACCAGTACCATTCACTTATTCTGCAGAAGTTTTCCCTCTCTCCCACAGAGAAGTAGGAATGGGCTGGAGCGTCGCGGTAAATCTCATGTGGGCAGCAATTCTAAGCATAACATTACCATTGATGAAAGATAGAATGCATATAGTAGTATGTCTCTCCCTCCTCGCTCAACCCCCTCTTAAACCTCCTTCTTTGCCCTTCTATTTTCTCATCAATTTGACCCCTTTTCACTTCCCCAACTTTTCCAAAAGCAAACAAACAGTATAGGCACGCTAACGCAGACGAAACCAGGGAGCATTCTCTTTCTACGCAGGTCTAAACGTTATAGCATTCATAATGATCTTCCTCTGGGTACCCGAAACAAAACAACGAACGCTGGAAGAATTGGATTATGTATTTGCTGTTCCCACGAGAACGTTTATGAGGTATCAGGTTACGGAGGCTTTGCCGTATGTTTTTTCTTCCTTCATCCTTCCTTTTTACCTCGCCTATCATGTCCTAATGAATCCCTCAAACATCTACTACAAGAGTAATGACATAAACCCTCACTAGATGGTGGTTAAAACGCTACATTCTCTTCCGTCGAAACATTCCTCCCCTAAAACCCCTTTATTACTTTGAATCCCCGACGAGTAACAATATGACGGCACACGAACTCTACAACTATCGAAGGAAGAGCTCTGGTACTTCGAAGAGTCATTGAAGCTCTTGGATATTGAGTTTTGGTTTCTTGGGCCAGTGAACGATTTTTTGAGATGCTGGATATTGGGTTCGGATGACTGACTTGTTGTTTGAGTTTTGGACCTTTGGTTCTGTAGATACCCGGATGGAACATTGAGGTCTGATGATGATGTATGATTGTATGCTGCCTATGTGAATGGCTATTTTATGGTCACTTTTGATACTCAAGCGTGCTTCACTTGTTGTGATAAGAGTCTCTTTACTTCATTCATTATATAGCTAAAACCTTCGCGGATAACTAAATTCTCTGAGAGATTTAGTATGATGTTATTCATCAAACATTTTTCAGTTGTACAACATATTTCCTCCCAACAATATTTGCTAGACCAATTTTCCCACAAGTTTTGGGACAATTGAATTAATCAAATGAAGTTATTTAAACAATTAAATATCAACTACTCTAAAGGTTCTACAAACGCCTTTATCACCGGCACCTCTCATCATCATCTCGTTCATGTCCTTTATTCTGACAGCACCACATGTTGAGTCTGCACTTCTACTCGGAATACCTCGCTAGGTCACGACTCTAACGGCCTCAAGCATCTTGGCAGAACTACCTAGATCAATGGGAAGACTTCTGTTCGGAGAAGGGCGGAGAGAAATACTCTCACCCATCTCATCCAAAGAGCTCAGTTAGCTACCCTCACAGAATTCTAAAACAAATTCCCCAAAAATCCATCCAATAATATCTAATACAACCAACACTAAATTGATCGCAAAGTCTCCTACAGTCCTGCTCCGACATCAGTACTACCCAAGCTTGCTCGGCCGCCTGTTGTTTACTTGTGTGAAACAATCTAGGATAATGAAATGTATTGTTCGAGAATGCTTCGGAGAATGAGAAATTTAAAAGACACGACTGTTTTTGACCCAACATCTAGCTTACTGGTTACTTGACAGCTTACACGCAACTTCTTTTTGGCCCCCAAACATGATGTTGGCTTACCCGTCAAGTAGTAGTTTACTCGCAACCCTTTTTGGCCCCCAATATTTACATCACTTACTTGTCAATTGACAGCTTATCTGCAAATTTCTTTTTGACCCCCAAACATGATGCTGGCTTACCCGAAGAGCAACCCGTAAGCGATCAAATATCAAGTGAGCCAGCATCATGTTTGGGGGCCAAAAAGAAATTTGCACTGGCGATTCCAAGGTGTCTTGTAGTTTGCTTATCCAGTTCGATGTTTTGATTGTTATAATATTAGAATGGAGTATATACCCTTCCTCGGCTCAAGTAGGAGTGAAGCTGAATCTGAGACTGTTTTTATTTATTTATTTATTTATTTCTATTTAACGTCAGGCGGAGTCTAGATCGCGTGGTCTAGGTCCTAAAAGGTCCCAAAAGAGGGCAAATGACGCTAGGGGGGTGCCCTAGGCTACAGGGGGTATAAACGAGTGAGCTAATTTACAAGAGATAGTTTAAAGAGAAGCTCCACTTTCGGAATAGCTCTTATCCTTAATTAGTTTATAGGATCAGGGAAAGACAAAGGAGATATATATGAAAATATAGAAAAAGAAAGGAAGAGAGAGTTTTAACTATCTCGAGGGACAGATCTTTATAAAGAACTTAGTCTTAGAATAGACCTTGTTGAAAAGCTCCTTATAACCAGGTCTAAACAGGAGTTGAGGATTTCCCTCTACCTTAGCTAATAGCCTTGGCTCTTTGTTCTTTGCAAGCCTACAGAAGAGTAGGTAGAATTATGCTTTAGCCTTTTTGTATTTGCAATTCCCGGATTCTAGTAACGTGTTAAGGTAGTGGAATCGAAGGTGGTATGCTATAAAGTCTCCGTAACCAGTACGAGCCGCAATAAGCCGAGCTAGGACCTCTCTTAGTAGCTGGAGAGTTCTAGGTTTCGAGAGCCAGGAAGTAAGACCTAGCCTCTTATAGATATCCGGGAGTGTTGTCTGCCAAAGCTTGTTCGCGAGCTTAACCCCTGTCTCTTTAACTTCTCTCTTAAGTGTAGTAGTATAGAGTAAAGAAGGGCTAGGGGGGGGTGTTTGAGCCGCTTTCCCCGCAGCTTTGTTAGTAATTTCATTCCCTCGAATTCCTATATAACTAGGGCACTACCGTATCTAGATCTTCCCCGGGTATAGCTGAATAAGGTCGAATACCTTATTAAAGGTTTCTTACGAGGTGTTATAGGATCGGTAAGTTAGCTATAGTATAGCCTTAAGGTTATCGAGGCAGATCTAGCACTTTATAGCCAAGGACTAAAAAGGGGATGCGAGGGCAAGCTTAAGACCGTGTAAGGCAGCTCTCGCTTCTATATTATATATTTCTAAGGTTTTGCTAAAAGGGAAGAGCTTTATATTTAAAACAACCCCTCCTCTTATAAGGCATACGCCTCCTCCTATGTTTTTATCGTTTAAGTAAGAGCTATCGGTAAATACAACTAGGTCCGTAGGCGGAACAGAGGCGAGGAATTCAAGGAATTCGGCTTTATAAGAGTCTTTATTACTACTAGGGCTTAGGCCGGCTACCTCGAGAAGGCGGGCTTAGCAGTTAAACCCTCTACTCTACAGGGGGTCTTAAATTAGATCGACTACTTCTAAAGAGGGGAGAAGTTTAGAAGAGCGGTAAATAAGCCTAGCCTTTGAGCAAGGGTTATTTACACATCGCTTAAGCGGGTGTGCTAAGTCGAGTCGTCGAGTTCTAGCTTTAAAAGCTCCGCTTTTTACTATAAGAGTAATTTCAGCGGCTAGGAGGCTAGATTCTATAAGAAGTACCGAGGTAGGAGTGGTTTTATAGACTAGGAGGATAATCCTAGTATACTTTATAACTACTCTATCTAGAAGAGTTAGGTAGCGGCCGATCCAGTTGTTTATGTTACGATCTATAACTGAAGGCAAAGGCACAAGAGTATATGTGTATATATTCGAGAATTTAAAGCTACAGTTCTAAGAACGAGGGAATACGGAATATATACCCTACGAAAAAGAGGTATTCCTGCTAACTGTAAAGAGCCTTTAATCTCGTTATAAATCCGTCCAAGCGTTACGGCTCTGACAGTCACGTATAGGACCGAGAATCACGTGTTACAGACCAGCGCTGTAACATTACCCCCCCTTTTAGAAAAAGCTTGTCCGCAAGCTTTATATTACGACCGAATCGTCCGTTAGATAATCGTAATCGTCTATTCCGTCTTCCCACGCTCGTATCCAGCTTTATAAAGCCCTTAGTAGACTAGCGCGGGCTGGATTAGCAAGGTGAAAATCGTGTAATTTGTATAGGCAATACTTAAAATTCGAGGCCGGATACTACTATAGATCAGAGTCATAGCCTAACTATTAAACCCTGTATTAGAGCTTTCTACGAACTACCTTTATAGCTAAGACTTCTTCTACTTCCTACTCTTCCTAATCTATAACCTATATTAGCAGGGGTGGTTCGTTTACCTATCTAGGTAACAGATCTATAGCGGCCTTATAGAGCAGTAACGGGTAGAATATAGGGTGTATACAGAAGTAGTCTAGCAGTTTAAGCCGGAAAGAGTGTCCTTCGCAGGCTGTAATCTAGAACAGACCCTCGTTTTGTCTATCTAGCTTATAGCTCGGCCAGTCTGTCTTCTAATTATAAGTCGATACCTAAACAAAGTCGTCTATGTTAAAGTCTACCGCTCTTCGAATCCGGTTCGCAGACCTTATATAGCAGTCTTATGCTTTACTAACTAATTCCTTTACTACGGTCTAAGTGTCGTGTATTCTCTGTATAAGTGCCTCTATATCGGTCTAGTTAAGCTGTTCGTAGACTGTTATAGATTTATCTAGACGGTTCTAATCAAAGGACGTAGTAGCTATATATCTATTAATTACTTTAAAGGGCGAGAGCCTACCTAGACTCTCGTATAGAAGCGTAAGCTAAGCGTAGTCTAGAATAGGGATAAGTTCGCTCTAGTTGTTCTAATAGTAACTAATAAAAGGCTATAAGCGTTGATTAATCTATTAGTTTATAATTTTAGTTTATCTATTAGTTTATAGGTAGAAAGTAGTAGATAGCTTAAGCTTTATACTAAGGATTCTATAGAATTTAGACTAGAAAGAAGAAATAAACTATAGTCTATAGTCTAAAACAATGCTTTATAGATAGCTATAGGTTCGATAGATCTATGTAATATATATTCGAGCTATATCTTAGGCTATAACTGTCTTTAAACAGGGGATCGAGACTAATTACTTAGTTAGGCGATCTATAACTACCTATAAGGTATCGTAACCTTGTTTATTAGTAGAGAAAGACTTATAGTCTATAGTAATATACTGCTAGGGACGTTCTAGAACTGGTAATAGGTGTAAAAACCTAGGTTTATAGTTGTAAGAAACTGTAGCACGTCGACAGTCTTCGTAGTTACTAATGTAGGTTTCTATAGACGTTTATAAACCTTTCTACCAGTATCTACGGGCGAGGATAGCTACCGTCTTTGTCTGTCTAGGGTAAGCCGTAGATACTTATACGTGAGCCTTACGGATTAGGTCCGTCTATAAGGTGCCTTGATTAGGAACTACGAGTCTCTTTTGCTAAAGAAGTAAGCCGTTCTCTATTATCTAGTTTTAGTACCTGCGGGTAGCTTTCGTTTAGTCGTCTTCTAAGTCCGAAGAGTTACGGTTAATAGTAAGTAACTGGTCGACAAGGTTAAGCGAGGGTTCTAAGGTAACTAGGGCTAACGTTATAGGAGGTTCTGATCGAGTAGTAATACGTAGATCTAACTAATTAGACGTAAGTAAGGTTTATTATCTTATAAACGTTTTTAGGTCGTTCTATAGGTTAACGTCTTAGTCTCGGCGTGTTAGCGTGTCTGTTTTCTCGTTCTACTTACTAGATCGAAATATAATTATAAAATAGAACTTTAATAGAAACTCTGCCTATCTTACTTACTGCTAGTTCAAGGTTTTAGAGGTTATAAAGTACTTTAAAGCCTTATAATCGGTGAAGACCTTGATCTAGGAGCTAGTCTAAGCAAGATCTGCTCGCTATTATCTAAAAGAGCGTATAATAGCTAATATCTCCTTATCGTAGATTTAGTAGTTTAGCTTAGTAGGGTTCATCGTCTTCGAGAAGTAGCCTACGAGTCTCCACGGTTCGGTTTCGGATATACGTTGTAATATTATAGCTATAACTACTCTGTTAGAAGCGTTAATCTTAACCATAGTCTCTAAATCAGCTGTAAAGTAGTATAAGAGAGGGGCGGTAACTAAGGCTTCTTTTAATATATTAAAAGCCTTCTTATATTCTAAGTCGAACTTAAATAGCACTTCCTTACTTATAAGATAGTTTAGTAGACGAGTAATCTATCTATAATCCCGAATAAAACGTTAGTAGAAGTTATAAAAACCTAGGAAGGACTAGATACTCTTAATAGTACTAGGATATTTCTAGGAAACGATTGCTAAGATCTTCTCTAGGTCGACTTCGATTTTGTCTATAGAGATAATAAAACCAAGGTACTTCGTATAAGTAACGTAGAACTCTATCTTCTTAATATCTACTTATAGCCTAGCTTTATAGAGCCGTTCTAAGACCTTATAGACGTGTTTAACGTGTTCGAGCTTATTATTAGAGTATATAAGAATGTCGTTAAGGTAAGCTATATAAAAGTTATCGAGATATTCTATAAGAACGCTATTTATATACCTCTAGTATATAGCAGGACCGTTGGTTAAGTCGAAAGATAATACCTTATATTTAAACGTGTTATAATAGGTCTAAAAGGTTATAAGTTCTTCTAACTCTAGTTCTATATATATATAGTTAAAAGCTTAACGAATATCGAGCTTTATAAGGATTTTAGCACTAGTGATTTGTATAAGAGTTTCGTTAATTAGCAGAAGAAGGTGCTGGTCCTTATAAGTAAGGTTGTTAAGTTTCCAGTAGTCGATATAGAGCTATAAGCTTCTATTAGGCTTCTTTACGAACAGTACTAGAGAGGCGAAAGAGGCGTAGCTAAGAATAATAAACCCTTTATCGAGGTTATCGAGGATATACTGTTTTATAGCTAGAAGTTCCTTAGTTGTTATCTTATATAATAGGCTATACGATAGAGTATTTAGACCTATAAGTTTAATCTAGTAGTCGACTTAGTTTTATAGTAGAGGAAGCTCGTCTAAAGCTCTCTTTAAAAAGACATCCTTAAAGTCTATGTATTCTTAGCAAACGTTCTATTCTACTAGTTATTCGTCTAAAGTATAATCTACTAAAGAGAGCTCTATACGTAACCTGTCTATAAGAGCATAGTCGATCTCTTATAAGCTGGTAGAGAAGACTTCGTTATCGCGCTTTTAAAGGTTAAGTTTAAAAGCGGTAGCTCTAATATAATAGATATTAATAGCGAAGTCTTCTATAGGTTTATAGATATTCGTAAGCGAGCTCACAGCCGCTTTATAGTCTATAACTAAACGTTTTCCTAAGAAGAATCGACAACGTTGTTAATAGTTAGGAATAAGGACTTGTATTCTATTCTAAGCAGAGATAAGGTCTTATTAAAAGCTTTCGTCTAGAATTTCCTTAAGAGTGACTAGTAGCGGGGTTTAGCGCTAGCTTCGAGGCAGTATCGAATAGATTAATATAGGTTCCTCTATAGCATTCTAGTAGAGGTCGCGGTTCTCTATATCCTTCTAAGCCTAGAGGTCTAGTAAGGAGATAGTTATCGATTCCCTAGTAATAGGTACTAAGTAATTAAATCGACGAACTAGGGAAAGGGATTCTAGCTACTTAATCTTATAACTATAGACTACTAACTTTACGTTTACGTCTATAAGCTATTAACAGCTGATAATAATATTGTATTTGCCGATATTAGTAATTAGGAAGGGCGTATTAGTAAACTATCGTCTGTTAATACTTAGTGTTAAGCGAATAACGCGAGTAATCGCTAGTCCTTTATATCTATTAAACCCTATAATTACTATTACATATAACAGCTTTTCTATAGCCTATCTATAATATTAACTTAACTAGTTAGCTAAAGCTGTATTAATAAATAGCTATCTATTCGCTTTAGTATTAATAAGTCTAGTAGTATTAAAAGTATATCTATTCTTAATTAAAGTATATATAGTTATAAAAGCCTTTCTACCTATTATATAACTTAGATTAAGAGGTTAAGATCTAAGTTTATTTTACTCTAAAGAGGAGACTTGCTTTAGAGCTGTTCTTTTCCCGAGTTCTTATAGACGAGTTCCTTATTAGCTAATTCTTCTCTAGACGCTTATAGTCTGTAGGAGTCTATAAGCGAGTTTTTAGCGTCTTCTAATAGCTTAATAGCTGTAGAGGGTTTTTAAGAAAGAGGGCATTTACTAGCGTAGTGCCTAGGTTCATCGCAATTATAATAGATAACGTCTACTATATCTTAGACAGGAGTTATACTCTTATAAGTGGGCAAAGGAGTCTTACGGTCTATAACTGGAGAGTAACGGACCGGGCTTTAGGTTAGCGGATAACTAATAGTAGTATATAGAGCCGGAAGTTGGTAAGTTAATCTATAGCTAGTAGGGAAACCTCTTATAGGTAGGCAGCGGTTGTAGCGAGCTGTGAGGCGTTCCTTAATAGTTACCTTGTCTTAATAGATAGAGTAACAGCGGTTATATAACTAGTTAAAGGTTGCTAGGGTAATTTAGACTAGCGAGATACTTACTTAGAGAGCTAGCGTAAGCTTCTAGTATAAATCTTCGGACTACTTACTTGACAGGATATAAGCCTTAGTTGTAAGACTTAAGAAGGTTGCTTTAAACATAGTAAAAGTCTCGTCCTCTTATATTAAGAGTTTATAGAAGACCTTATAGGCCTCTATAGCTTTGTTACTATCTACGAACAAGGTATCTAGATGTATAAGTATATTTATAACGTCTATAAATAAGGTAGGGGAACTGAAATCTATCTATAGTTCTAAGTACTCTTATACTACGCTAGAAGTAGCTATAAAGACGAAGGTAAGTTTATCTTATTCGTCCTCGAAGAGGTTCTTTCTTATTTTACTAGCTAGGATAATCTACTAAGCCTTATATAACGGGGAGATACTGTTCTTAAGTTTCTCGCTATCTTAGAACTTGCGAGTAGAATTGTTAGAACTAAATCGGGAACAGGAGGAGTCGGTAGTAGCCTCTTAGAGGGCTTGTATATACTCGCAGCTCGAGAGAGGGTTATTAGAGTAGTTTATAGGTAATAGGGTTTAATAGAGTTGTATATGTAAAGAGAGGATTTCAGCCTATAAACGAACGTTTTCGTCTATAGAAGGCTCGCTTATCGTAGGGAAGGCAGGTAAGGGAGGGGCGACTCTAGAGGTGTTATCTAGTTGTTAAGGCTCGGTTTAAGACGAGCTAGTAGGTGTCTTCCCTTTTCTACTACGACTACTTCAAGTGTTAGCTATTATATTATTAGAAAGGAAGGAGGAGAAGGTAGGGAGAGGTTATAAAAAAGGTTATATAGGCTGTTATAAGCGTGTCTTTCGAGGAAATAAGTCGTTATAAACGTAGAGATGCTCGAGGGATCCGTTTATAGGAAGAGAGGCTGTTATAGTGTCACGAATCACGTGCACACGTGATGAGTGAAGACCAGGCGGCGTCCTGACAGGTTAAGCACTATCGGAATACTCTTATAGTAGATAGGGATCGGTTAGGTTAGCTAAGCGATCCAGGGATTTCTTTTGGTTATAATCACGTGATAAGAGTTCGCTAGACGGGGCGACAGGTCTAGCAGTCTAGCAGCGACGGAGCGACCAAGCTAGCAGGCTAGCACGAGGAAGGAAGCACCTATATAAGACTAGCACGTCTGCTATTAGATAGGAGCTTCGTACTCAACTTTAGTTATCAATCTTATCATCTTATTTGACATCTTTAATACAAGTAACGAGTTCACTTCCAAGTGAACAACCCGGCGCATCTGTACTTCTTACTTGTATACCAACCTTCGAGACTTAGTTATCTTTGTTTAGTTCGTTTGAGTTTCGTTATATATAGGCGGAGGAGGAGGGTTGTAATTATACTATTACAAGTATAAGATCTTCTAGCTATTATAAGCGTAGAATCCGGTCGATATTATAATCCTTTATAGAGAGTAAAAAGGGTTAAGCTTTAAATAATATTATAATCTATAACTAAAGGCAAAGGTATAAGAGTATATGTATATATATTCGAGAATTTAAAGCTACAGTTCTAAGAACGAGGGAATACGGAATATATACTCTACGAAAAAGAGGTATTCCTACTAACTATAAAGAGCCTTTAATCTCGTTATAAATCCGTCCAAGCGTTGCGGCTCTGACGGTCACGTATAAGACCGAGAATCACGTGTTACAGACCAGCGCCGTAATAGTTTATAGTACCTGCTTAGCCTGTTTTTATATAACTAGGGTACCAGGTCTTATGCCTAAAATAGACGATTAAGAGGATATAAGCAGTAACTGTTTATTTTAGTAGATATAAGAGAGATCCTCTTACTATATTTATTATTCCTTTAAGAGTATTAGCTATAAGTGTAGCCTTACTAGCTATTCTTTTAATATAACTATAAAAGGTAAGACAGAGGTCAAAGAAGATACTAAGCTACTAGAGTTCCTATATAGGCTCTATTATCTTTCCTTTAACTACAATAGCAGGGGGGGGGGGTAAATACCTCTCCCTCTTTGTTTCCTTTTATAAGAGAAGTAGATAAGTTCTGATTTTTTAGCGTCAAAGGTAATACCCTCGTCTATGCCCTACTTAAGTACGCTTGCTACCTACTTTGCCAGGTCCTTGATATTCCCTGCCTTTAAAGGCCTAAAAGTAAGTAATCTAATATCGTCGGCGTAGTCGAATCTCTGTACTACTAGGAGAGAACTAACTCCTAATCTAAAGAGGGGCTAGATATAGAGTATAAAGAGAATCGGTGAGATAGGCGAGCCTTATAGAAGGCTATACTAAAGCGGGGTAGCGTCGCCTACTTCTCTATTAAGCTTTACTTTTACTAATCTATTAGTTAAGAAAGAGGAGACCTATTCTACGAAGTAATATAGCTATCCTTACTCTCTTAACCTTTTAATTAGACGGCTAGGGAGTACTACGTTAAAGGCGCCCTTAATATCGAGTATAAGAAGAGAGGCTTCCTACTTGTCTATAAGAGCTAACTTAATATCGAAGGTAAGATAGGTAGTAAGGTCTATGGCGGCTCTTAGTAGAAGAGCTCTAAACTGGTTCTGCCCTAGAATAGAGTACTTAATAGCTATCTAAGAGACTTGCTTAGTAAGGAGCCTTTTAAGCCCTTTTCTAAGGACCGAGAGTAGAGTAATTAGCTAGTATACTCGAGAGAAGGACTTGTCTTTCTTATTAGGTTTTAGAATAATAGCAACGACAGCGGATCAGAAGATCTTTAGGTAGAAGCCTATCTCTATATAGCCTCTAAATAGTAGGAAGACAAGGTTCGAGATCTGTGGCTAAGCTACTTTAAGGACCCCTATTACTAGCTCGTCTTCTCCTAGTATAGTTGAAGCTTTGCTAAGGATCGATTCCTCAACCTCGTGTAAAGTAGGGTCTGCCTACGAGAGGGCCTAAGTAGAAGTAGTTAGTATATTAAATAGTATATCTCTAACTTCGGCCTTATTTATAAGTAGCTCCTATATAAGGATCTTCTGCTTCTTCTAAGTAGTAAAGCCTAGCTAACCTACTAAGTCTCTTAAAGGGGGAGACTTATATATTCTAGTGCTCTAGTACTACTTATAAATCTTAAAGACGTCTTTGCTCTTCGTAGCCTTATCGATTAGGTTACGGAAGTGTTCTCTCTTTACCTTCTAGATTTCCTACCTTAGGCTCCTACGAAGAGACTTTAAGGCTTAAGAGCTCGTATTAAGCCTTTGTGCCTGCCTTGCCTCGGTAGCCGCTATCTAGTATTCCTTGTTCTACCAGGGGTGTTCGAATCTATATCCGAGACCTCGCTTAGTACTATAAAGGTATACGCTATATACGCTCTCGGTGATAAATCCTACTAGGGCCTCTAGTAATTCCGTGTTTAGTTATTATATAAGTTTATATAGCTATTATGTTTTAAGCTTACTTTAGAGAGTAGTTTCGAAGGTTTTAACGTTAAGAGTGCTAAGTTTCAGAGGCGGATCCTTCTCTGTTAGGTTTCCTATATACAGAAGCTAGGTAAGAAGTAGGAGGTGGTTAGAGCTATACTCAAAGGTAAGGTCTATCTTAGTAGACGCCCCTCTTTAGTAGAGGTTGCTTAAGTAAAAGGCAAGGTCGAGGGTGTTGCCGAGGTTATACGTTTACGTCCTAGGAGAGGTAGAGAGTTGTAGCCCTCTATTCTCTATCTAGTTAATAAGCAAGGGGGCTTATATACTTTCCTATCTAAGGAAATCCGGTTACCAGAGCTAGCTCTTTAGGTTTAAGTCGCCGGCTATAAGAGTATTCGTTATAATAATATATTATAAGTAAAGGACGAGGTTAATAGCCTCTCTAGCGCTCTTAGCGCCTAGGGGAGCGTTATATACGTTAAGGATATATAATAGAAGGCCTTAGAAGAGCGTGATCTCGATATAAACAAGGTCTTAGTATTTAAGTAAGAGTATAATTAGTGTTTATTAACTTAAGAGAATCCCCGCTCCTTTTCGTATAAATATAAGCACTCTAGGGGGGTCATCGTTCTAGTTATATATAGGTATAAAGCAGATGTAATTCGGGTAGCGTCTTATAATCTAATAACTAATCTCTCTCTAATATATATACAGTTCCTAGATAAGGACTATATCAACTCGTCTAGAGTGAGCCAGTTAGAGAACCAGCTCCTGGTACTCGCTAGACTTATAAACGTTAATCTATAGAACTTAGAAGCAGTGGTTTTTAGTAAGCCCTTATCTACTTATAGAGAAACTATAATAGTATTTCCTTAGGTTCTTCGAATAGAGAGGTCGTCGGGAGCCTCTTCTATAAGAGTGTCTATAGAGGTATTAAAATCATCTTCTTAGGATAGTAAGATAGGCGAGGTAGGCGAGGTAGACGAGGTAGGCGGGAGAGGCGAGAGAGGCAAGGAAGGTAAGGTAGGCAAGGTAGATAAGGCAGGCGAAGTAGGCGAGATAGTCGAGTTAGAAGAGCTATCTACTCTAGCTTATAGGGTAGCCGGAGCTTCTATGTCTTAGCTACTACAAGGGGAGTCTTCCTCTCTTCTTATCCGTATTTCATTATATACTCGCTAAATAGTTCTCTTATTCTCGGTTAAGGGGCGTGTCCCTAGGTTCCTTAGTCTAAGCTAGCACCCTAGGTCGTCTAAGGCGTAAGGTCTACTATAATATAGACACTTTAGCTTATACTATATATATCTTAAACACGTAGAGTAAAAGTCTTTAGAGTATTAAGTAGTACCGCATAGACGGCACCGTTGGTTCTTCCTATAGTTCCTTTAGTTATACCACCACTAGCACTTAGAGTACTATATAATTATAGAAACCTTAGGAAGAGGTTTAAAGAAGACTCTTCTACCGAGAAGAGATATTATATCTAGGATAGCGTAGCTGTCCCAGGCTTCTTCCTCTTTAAAGAAGACAGTCTAGGAGGTATAGAACAGCTTATCTAATAGCGAGATCCTTGTTATATTAACCTTTATAAGAGCTATTCTAATTCGTTCCTTAATTACTATAGCTACTACTTTAGAAGTAGTAGAGACGAGGGTTGATATAATTGCTCCTTTTTCGTTAATCTTAACAGCTTTAATACTTCGAGGTATCTCTAACAAGCGGTATACTACCTAGTTTTATAAGGTCTCAATCTTAGCTATAGAGAATAGCGTCTATATAAATGCTTTCTTTGTCGATAATAGAGCTTCTAGGGCAGCCTCGTTCTTTAGTACAATAGCGAAACCAGAGCTAACCGAGAGAACCTCTTATACAAGCTCTTTATAGCCTATCTTTAGATTATAGAGGGTAAGAAAGATAGCTAGAGCAGAATGTTTCCTTTCTAGGGAATTAGGAGGTAGTCGGATAAAGACTCTAAGGTCTAGTTTAGCTAAAGAACCCTTATTCTTATCCTTCTATAGCTTTGAAGTACTAGTAGAGAGAGAGAGAGAGTAGAGTATTATTACTAGTATGCTTTCAGACGCTAAGGCACCTTTTGTAGTCTATATATATAAAAAAATTTCAGCCGAGCCTAGAGAGGGGGGAGGAGTCGTAGATAGCGTAGGGCCCCCTCTATATATAATAGAGGAGGTTTCTAAGATCAAGGGTAGTAGAGGGGGTGTCCCTAAGGTGTATACTTAGTAGAATAGTAGGCTGATATCAGCAACTTAAGTACAAAAGGCTCGGAGGTAGGGAAGAAGGTTAGGAGGGGCTTTATCAAGAGCAGTACTTAGGTGGTGATCTACAGCTTCTACAGTTCCTCCGAAGAAGGTTTAGCCTATAGTACTACGCTCAAGAGCTTTAGAAGTTGCTAAGACAAAGTGCTATTGTATATTCAGAAGAGGGGGGATCGGGCGCCCTCCCCCTTTTCCTAGGTCTCTTCTCAGAGGCGTAGGTAAGGCCGGAGGCCTCCTAAGGGAGGTCTCCATAGAAGGAAATCGGCTTATTAAGTGCGAGTAGGTGAGAGCGAGTGATTTAGAACAAAAAATTCGATCTACGAAAAAAGGTGTGTGTTGAATCTGAGACTGTTCTCTCTTCGTATACAGGGTAGAGACTGGGTCTCTTGTAGGGGCAGTTGAAGAGAGAGCAGTAAATCGGAATTCAGACTTAAACTAAAGAGTAAGACGTGGCGTGAGGGACTTGATTTGGAGGGAGGATGGGGCATGTTTTTGAGATTTTGGAAATCCGGATGATGGTCTGATGGGGCAGAGATGTGACAAATTTGCAATGAAGTGTAATGAAATGGAGAGAGACGATTGATGGAACTGATGGAGTGATGCTAGGAAATAGGAACAGCACTGACGATATATTTCTTTCAAGTGAAAACTCCTCGCACTCGCGATGGAAATGGATGGATTGTGGAAACTGTGGGGACACTTCGGCTAATCACCGAAGAGACGGGATTTGCATTTGAAAACCCCGAGAAATGTGAATGACAACTTTGAACACTTCAACACATACCAACCATCAATGCTTCATAGTGGTCTATACTTTACTAGATTGTCTTGTGAGATGATGGCTTTCCGGGAGATCTGATTTGAGCCCTTAAAGCCTCCATTTGCGGGTTTTAGTTACGGCTTTCATGGATTTTGAAGTACAAACCAGGGCAGGGCTAGATAACCATGACCTGGGAACTTCCGAGGAGCCTGGCGCTGAATGTAGTGAGGCGGTGAAATGGTGGAAGGGTATTTTTTGAGGATCGGGCTAAAAGACACCTCTTCCAAAGTACGAGGTATATCAAGGCCTTGAGTTTGTAATTTTCGTCTTCGCTTGATGACAGAGAAATGTACGGAAGTGACCGGCCGGTTCCACCTTTCGATGTCGTCGTCTGTTCTCTATCCATGCTCATTGTCAGAGGTTCTCGCCGTCAAGCTCGTTTGGTCCATACACTGTCTGGCCTAGTTTTGCCTCGCTATCGACTGTAATGTTCAAGTCATCATCTTTTTTGATGCCCCTTGGCTCAAATGCTGTTTGAGCATTGTAGCCTTTGGCATCTTGATGACGGCGTGGGGTGTGTGGCCAGCGCCATCAAGGTCCATCTCTGGACAGCCCAAACGAAAGGTATCCATCAAGAACTATCTGAGGATTCGTCTCCCTGTCCTGGGTCTGTGATTATGTCACCGCCATCAGATGACACCTCATTGCTAGCTCTGGACTCCAGTGGGACAACCCCTCTGGGACGTGCATCTAATCTGATGAGATTTCGGATCTCAACGCTTGCCCGGGGCTTCCCCGCAACCCCGAGGATCGTCGGGTATTCTCGAGGTTGAGATGCCGCCCCATCAGTAGATGCGGCAAAGCTTAAATCAACGTATAGGATTGTAGAATCTGGATCGATCTGGGGTCGCAAAGAGGAGCGAGAGGACAGAGGGGAAGCATCTGCAAGGCAATGCCATCTTCTTCATTCCCAAGGGTTTGGGGAGATGTGGTGCACACTTGTGAGATAAGGTCGGCTTCGGCCTATCTTTGCATGCCCAATACGAGTGAGGTGTTGATACTCTCACCCTGAAGGCCAAAGAGAACAGAAATGTAAGATGCGGATGAAGAAATCAGGGGATGATATTTGCAGATCTAGATGAAAAGTAAAAAGCCATTCGTTAAATTTGAAGGTCAGATCTCCGAGAATGACAAAGACATATATCACCACAGTAAGAGCGAAGTGATCTCGGACTTGAACGATTCGACTCAGCCTTAAATCCATGTGGTGTTGTGACTGGTGCGCGATCTCGTACCGAAACGCACAACATACGTCGATCAGAAGCGAAGGGCCGCGCCTGACGCACGACCATTCCAAGGGGTGCAGAGCCTCATTGAAGATATACTTCATCTTCTCCACCGAGGTTCAACATCGAGGACGTTTGCTTTCAAGACAGTGGCGGCGCGGAACGACGTCGTCGTGAGACAACGCATGTATCTGGCATTGGATTTATCGATTCGAGACACCCACACGATTTATCAGTGCTTTCTTGCCGCGTTTTTTTTGGAAGATATAAAAAATGACAATTCCAACATCAATATCAAATGTCGATGGTTGGCAGAATGGGGCGATTTTTACGGATATGGTCCGATTTTTCGCACCGGACTACGGCGACCCAGAGGCGGCAGTACGTTCTCGTTATTTTAGACTTTTAATAATGCTTTAAACTCTCTAGAATTTAGAAGTATTTGGGGAAATATAGATTATTGACCTCGCTATCTTTCTTCTTATTGATTGGTTGTCTTTAAGTTGAGGGGGAAAATAGGTATTCACCGCGCTTTTCCCAGTTCGGTGCTGGTGCGGTTAGACTTGGCTGGAAAAGGCCGGCTGCGCTAAAGGTTAACGTAGAGACCAAACTCCCAAATGGTGTCGACCTCCCACCTCCCAACACACACACTCTCCCACCAGCAGCAGCATCTGGCAATGTCAATACCCATACTCTCGTTAGCATTACGAGTTGCGAATAATTAACATCGTATTGTGTCTCTCGACTCACCTGCGGGCGCGCCCGCTAGCTCGTTGCGCATTCCCTTGCGCCAAACCGTAATCGCCCCCCGCGCATTCAACCCTCGCCGACGAAACGAACAACCAAACAACATCGATTGCGACTCGATCGCATGCCAAATAAAAATGTCTGCCGACACGATGGTGGCAGCCCCGGCGCCGGGCCCTGCGGTGGATATGAATGGATTACACTCTCCCCCGGATTCCAACACCAAAGATGCCAGCGACAGCGAACTCTCCGACCTTGAGGAGGAACAAGAGAAGCCGGCACAACCAAAGGAAGAGGACGACATTGGCGAAATAGTACCTGTCTACTATTCGAACGATGGCGTACCTGTCTTTGAACCGACCATGCATCAATTTAAAGACTTTACCATATACGTACGTTCACTTGTAGCATTCCGCAACTTGCCTTGAACACATTGAGTTGACCATTATATAGATGAAAAAGATCAATCACTACGGAATGCGATCGGGAATCGTCAAAGTCATTCCTCCCGCCGAATGGAAAGCTGCACAACCTAGACTCGATGAAGCTGTCAAGACAATCAGGGTCAAGGAGCCAATTAAGCAGGATATTATGGGCACAGCCGGTACTTATCGACAAGCAAACATGATACACCAGCGATCCTATAATCTTCCACAATGGCGTCAATTGTGCGAGCAGAGCGACCATCAACCCCCAGCAAAAAGAGGAGAAAGAAGAGCAAACCAAGACAAGCCAGTAACCCGATCAACTCCTAGAACGAAGGTATCTGGTGGTGGAGCTGGATCTTCGTCGGGAAACAAACGTACTCGCGGACGCCCATCAAAGGCAAAGGCCAGGGGAGTGACTGTAGAGACTGATGATGCTGGCCAAAGCACACCCGATCGACTACCAACACCAGTTTCACCATCTGTGAGACCCGAAGATGGAACCGATTCCGTCAAGTTGGAGCCAGATGAGGAAATTGAAACTCCTGAAAAACCACGCTTGGGTTCTCGACAGGCCAAGCCAACAGCAGTCTCCGTCTCATCCCGACGTAAGAATAATCGTAGAGAGAGAGAAGGAAAGATTGATGAGGCTGCCTTTAAGGACTTTAAATACGAACTCGAAGGCAATGAATATACGCAAGAGCGATGCGACGAACTCGAGCGGGCCTACTGGAAGACTTTAACGTACGCCCCACCGTTGTACGGTGCAGATATGCCAGGAACGCTTTTCGATGACCGAACCACGAGTTGGAACTTAGGCAAGCTAGATAACATACTCGATGTGATGGGTTCGAAGATTCCCGGTGTCAACACTGCCTACCTTTATTTGGGCATGTGGAAGGCCACTTTTGCATGGCATCTGGAGGATGTGGATCTGTACAGCATCAATTATGTTCACTTTGGTGCACCAAAACAATGGTATAGCATTGCTCAGGGAGATGCGCGAAGATTCGAGGCCGCTATGAAAACCATCTGGCCCAGTGACGCCAAAGCTTGCGATCAATTTCTACGACACAAGACCTTCCTGATTTCACCATCAGCACTTTTACAAAACTTCAATATCAAGGTCAACAAGATTGTGGCCCACCCAGGCGAGTTCGTCATCACATTTCCTTACGGATATCATTCAGGCTACAATTTGGGATATAATTGCGCCGAGGCTGTCAACTTTGGTTTAGAGTCATGGCTCGAGTATGGTCGTGTGGCGAAGAAATGCGATTGTGACCAAGCACAAGACAGTGTCTGGATCAACGTACACGAACTCGAACGGAAGTTGAGAGGGGAGGAAACAGAATATGAAGAAACCGACGAGGAAGACGAAGACGAGGATGAAGAGAACGAAAATGACCTTTCCGCCCTCGCCACTCCGCCATTGAGCATTGGTGGACTGAAAACAAAGTCCGACAAAAAGAAGAGAAAGCGACCTACAAACGATAAAGGCGGCAATAGCAATACCAAGAGAGTCCGAATTCGCATCAAGGCACCTACAAAAGAGCCATGCGTACTATGTCCAAACGACATTCCAACGGAGGCTTTGTTACCTACCGAACATGGTCAGCGTGCCCATCGCATTTGCGCACAGTACATTCCAGAGACTTCTATCGATGAAGAGAGGGTCACGGACATCAAATATATTGCCAAAGGAAGATTGGAACTCAAGTGCAACTACTGTCGCTCCAAGAAAGGGGCCTGCTTTCAATGTTCTCGCAAGAAATGCACCAGAGCCTACCACGCAACCTGTGCAGCTGCAGCCGGTGTTCTGGTTGAGCAGGGTGAAATACCAGTCTTTGGTGAGGATGGTACGGAGTATAAGGAGTGGGCTATCGAGTTTAGCTGTCGTTTCCATCGTGTCAAGCGGGAAAAGAAGCTTGACAGCGATGCCCTTTCCGAGGATGACCGTCTACGCAAGGCTGGTCTCGAACTCAAAGCGGGCGAAGTATGTCAGGCGCAGTACTTCAGGGGTGATATCTTTGCTGGTGCAGTTGTCGAGAATTGCAAAAACGAGGAAGTTGTTCTTCTCGATATCCTTCCACGAGGGTAAGTTCTCGAAGTAAATCCGTAATCTACTTTGCTAACATATATTAGTGACCGTGTTGAGGTTGAATACAAGTGGCTTCTCATTCCGGATCCTGCAGATTATCATCTGCCCAAGCCATCACCCAACGCTATCCCAATGCCTAAATCCCGCAAGGATAAGGCGTCTCTCAATACCAGTAAACGCCAGGCAGATGATAATCCAAGAGCGGAAGATCCATTTGTTGAAGGTCATACATGGGCTGAATTCAAAAACGAAAAGATTGCTCCCAATCCATACCAAGTCAAGATTGACTTCAGCAAAGAAAATCAGATCTGGTTTTATCTCGGCAAGACATCGACTGAGGCTAGAGCACAGTACACGGAAGATCCACGTAACCAACGGCATAACACCAAGGGCAACTTCCTGGATACAATTCCAAAACCCGTCATCTCGGCACCAAGACAATCTTATGCTGCTTCTTACCCATCGAATGCCAAGAACAGTACACCAACTCCAATCAGGCCACCCACTCGACCAACATTGCCTGCATCGATTGGCAGTAGTAACTCAATTCGACCGGAAAAGCCCTACGTATACAAGCCTCGCAATAATGAAGACACTTATCGTGTGGATCCACAAGCTTACCGTTCTCAGCAGAGCTTTCTCCAGCGTTCTGCGCCCCACCCTTACAGCTTTGGTACAGATCCTCGATGGCAAACATCTACCCAGTCATCTACTCAGCCATCTAAGCCAACATCTTCCACGACACCCTTCAAAGCTAATGCAAACTCGTCTGGTCACCTACCTCGGCTTTCTCAGGTTTCTGCTCTACCTCACTATCGAAACACCCAGAGTCCACCGGCTCCACCAAGCCAGTACTCTTCTGCAGCTCAATATACCTACACAGGTAATAATACTTCTGCTCAGCATACACCTGCTAGTCAATATAACGCCAAGACTCAACACTCACCTGCAATTCAACATACCCCTGCTCCCCAGCACGCTACCCAGCGGGCAATCCAGCATGCGACCCAGCATAGTCCAGCTCAATATTCCCCAGCGCCCAAGCAAATTCCTGCTGTGCAGCAAGCACCAAAAGCCCAGTATACTGCACCAGCACAATACCGACCTACGCAGCCAGTGGCAACGCCATCGAAGCCAAATAATCCATTTGGCAATAGACCACAGCCTGAGAGACCATCCAATGTCTTCGCAAAGTACTACTATTTGCAAAAGGAGCACAATAGATCCCCGTTGGACTACAAGAGTCCATACAGACCCGGCGGTGGATTTATGAATGGATACCAAGGTGATCATATGGAGTATATGAAGGCGACATTGTTTGCTGGAAAACGTCCTAGCGTAGGCACTTCAAACACCACGCCATCATATAACAGCATGTCGTCTTCGTATGGCGGTACTTCTCAGAAACCGAGCCCCTCGTACAAATCATCGCAATCGCCTTCATATGGAGCTTCTCCTGCAACTTCTTACACTGCGTCTCCTTCAATGAAACCTCCGATAAATACTTCTGGCGTCCCAGTAGTTGTTCCGCCTAAGCCATGGGAGAAGAAAAAGGATGTACCTAAAGTGCATCCTGCTATCCGTCGAGAGTTTGCCTCGATCCTCAACCAACAACAAAACCCGCCCCCTCGGCCTTCGCCCACCCAATCCCGGAGCTCTGTTCTTCAGCCGCCACCGTTGTATGAACGGCCGCCATATCCATCTACATCTTACGCGAGCCAACCGTATACAGCTCCACAGCGTACTTACACCGCGCCTTCGACCCCCCAAAACCAAGCGGCTCCGCACCCCGCGTTCAACAGACCTGTGTCGCTCTCAGCATCGCACCCACAACAGTACAGTAAACCTGTTGCAGAGTTAAATTCACGAACTCAGCAACCCTCTCCCGTGGCATATGCGCCTTCATATCAATCTACGAGCAAAGTTCAGGCGGTAAACTTAAACTCTGCAGGGTCCGTAGCGGGACAATCGAAACAACCATCTCCAACAGTTTACCAAAACCCCTTGAACTCATATCAAATCTCTGGGCACGCACAGGCTGTCTTTTCCATGCCTAAGACCGCTGTAGTAAACCCTCAAGCTCAGCAATCCACAGCAGCGTACACTGCAGCTCCGGTCTCCAACCCACTCTATGGTAATACACAACACAGTGGCGGTGTTTCAGCAAACCACTCGCAGTTGGATTATTCACAAGCCAACTACGCAGCGACATTGAACAATTATGAGCAAACTACTCCCAAGGTGCATGCATCGCCAGCCATGCCATCGCCTCTCGCCAACTTTCAACAACCACTTCCGAACAACACCCCTTCTTCCTCGTCGCAGCCATCTGTTAGTCACGTTCAGGCAACTCCCTCTGGTCGGTCTACTCCACCTCAGACTACAACACCCATTCTTCCACCACCCCCAAAATATCAAATTCAGCGACAACCTGAAGCTCAGAAGCCAGTGTACCCACATCAGCAACCCTTCCAGAAACCTGGTACTCAGACGACATCCTCTGAGCAACATCTCAGTTCTTTTGAACCAGCAGATGTACCTCCAGATTCGTGTTCCATAGTGGAAAAAATGCTGCAGAACCTGAAGAAGGCTCAACCCAGCAATGCTACTTGAATGGGGGCGAGTCTTTCCCTGGAAAACAAGGCGTTAAACATGGGGGGGGGGTTCATGACTTTTGGTAATTTGGCTGGCGAGACGATTTCATGACATTGAACGGGATTATATGGGTTAGTTGGGGGTAACTTAGGCGTCCCGTTGCTTGTGTATTTTTAATGGAACAAAGGGGTGATGACGCAATACGGCGCGACGTCTATTTCTTCCTTTTATACTCCGAGCACCCAGACTCTGGTGTTCTGGGTCCTGGATTTGGAGGACACCTTTTTTTGTTTAATCTTTTTTCTACTTTTCTTTTCTTTTCTGTTTTTCTTCGTTGGGCTTGGTCTTGTCGGACTGGCCTTCTCTTCCCTCACCCACTCATTTAAGACTCTCGGCGAGCTTTGATGCTATGTTAGAGAGTTAGAGCGTTTACTGCATGCATGGGCGGCACGTTTTTTGTCAGTAGAAGTGCACAAAGATGAGGGAGTTTACTGAGGCGAGGATGGCATAATTGAAGGGCCGCATCAGACAGAGACTTTGTACACTAGCTTTGCGATAGGTTAGCGAAATAAAAAAAGAACTTTTGATTTTTTTGAAGTTGCCCTTCTGGGTCAGATGGTATGTGTTTGTGTGTGACTTGACTCGTGTTTTATGAACATGATGTTTAGCCATTGTTGTTCAATTGGCGATGCTCTCTCGATGGAGTTGAGATATTTTGTTACACGAGTCATGCTCTATGGTATGTAATATTCCGGGGAGCTTGCTAGCCTTGGTGTTGAAAGTTGAAGCATTTATATCATCATGTGGCATAGAGCGGAAAGTGTTCCGCATAGTAAAATTGAGAGGGATTTGCCGATTGAAGATTCCGGCTTTACGCCACAGGCCTTTGGGAGGTTACCCCAGGATTTCCCCATGATTTTCACCCCGCGATTTGAGGAGCCCCGAGCCCCCCCCTCTTCAGGGTACGAAGTATTCCAGTAGCTGGGCTGTTCCCCATTCCCCCTTTCAAGAGATCAAGAGAAATGTTGGCGATGCCATGAGTAGGTAAGAAAGAGGAGGTGCTACAAATAATGGGTCGTCGGATGCATGGCGCTGAGTACACATTTCTGCAGGCTGCTCCGATGGAATTTCCGAGGGAGCTTTCCGAATCCGATGGAGTAAGCTGTTATGGTGGTTATGAAGCTATTTCTAGAGAGAAAAGCAAACGTTCCGGGGTCGAGCAATGAGTAGTAGTGTGGATTTAATTGGCTGTACATTGATTCCTGTTGGGGAAATACCCTGGTGAGGCTCCTATTCGGGTAGAAATGAGGGGTACAGTAATGCAAGTGACTGGACGCAAGAAGTAATTTCTCCACTTAGCGTATATCTTCTAGGCAATCTGACACCTCCACGACTTACTTACTGCTACCAGCTAGAGCTCGAGTACAGGGTGGGTCTTTCCCGAGGTCGGGTCCTACCTTGTACTGCTTCTTACGTGAGGCACTGGTGCCTTCCCGTACTCCATGGTGGTGTTGAGTTGGGGAAGGAACTGATAAAGACTTGTCTTCCTGCCTTCCTTCCTTTTTTTAAACTTCCTTCGAGTAACCACCTGCACTTCCACCTCGATTTCCTTTTTTTCAATTGATTTTCTTAATTACCAAAGAAAAATTACAGCTCTTACAACACACAATGTCGACATACAACGAATCCGTCGGCGATGTCGATATTATCTTCGCGGGAGGTGGAACTGCAGCTTGCGTAGCAGCTGGCAGAATTGCGAAGGCAAATCCGGAATTGAAAGTCCTGCTTGTCGAGGGCGGACAGAATAACTTCAATAACCCTACAGTTGTTAATCCTGCTGTTTATCTGAGCCACTTGGCGCCTGATAGCAAGACTGCCATTGTAAGTCCTCCATCCTCCCAATACACACAGCAACCCTCCTAACGCTCATTTTTCCAACAGTTCTACAAATCCAAAGAATCCAAACACCTCAATGGCAGAGAAGCCATCGTCCCCAGCGGCGGTCTCCTCGGTGGCGGATCCTCAATAAACTTCATGATGTGTACCCGAGCCCAGGGGATTGATTTCGATTCTTGGGATACACCCGGATGGAGCCAGAAAGATATGCTTCCAATGTGCAAGAAGTTGGAGACTTTCCATCCTGGTGATGCGAAGTTTGATAAGAGTAAACATGGATATGAGGGGCCGGTGAGTGTGGGGGATGGTGGGTATAGGGGGAAGGTTAGTGAGGCCCAGTTTATGGATACGGTTAAGGGAATGGGGTATAAGGAGATTGATGATTTGCAAGATTTAGAGGCTAATGGGGGGTTTGCGGTATGTTTTCTTTCTTTTTCTTCTTCTGTGATTTGATGATGTTTGGGATGAGGACTGATTTGAAATAGAGGTGGCATCGATATGTTAGCCCGGATGGTATGTAAACTTCCATTTCTGATAGTTGAGAGGACGTCTTCTCTTCGTCCTCTCCGCTCGGTTATTTGTATGTGTAGAAAAACATATGCTAATACTCATTGAATAGGAAAACGACAAGATGCCGCCCATCGTTACATACATCCTCTTCTCCAATCCGGAGATTACCCCAACCTTCATATCTTGATCGAATCCAAAGTCATCCGAGTACTCTTCGATGAATCTTCTCCTCCAAAAGCTATTGGCGTTGAATACAAACCAAATAAAAGTGCTCAACCAGAAATCGCACTATCGAAACCGGTCCACTCAATCATAAAGGCAAAGAAGCTGGTTGTGGTTTCATCTGGTGCTCTTGGATCCCCGCAGATTCTCGAGCGATCTGGTGTTGGAAACCCGGAAATCTTGAAGAAGCTTGATATCCCCGTTGTCGCCGATGTTCCAGGGGTAGGAGAAGAATACCAGGATCATCATTTATTGCTGTATCCTTACAAGACAGATCTTGGTTAGTAAAGTCTTCACATACTTAAAACACTTGCTAACCATCTCAATAGCCGAAAGTGAAACACTTGATGGCATATTGAGTGGGCGCAAGGACTTTGTCAAAGCTTTGGAAGCGAAGGATCCCATGCTGGGATGGAATGGAATTGGTAACATGACCCCTCTCTATCAGAAACTGCCTACTAACATTCGAACTAGATATTGCTGCCAAACTCAGACCAACAGATGAAGAAATCGCTGCTTTGGGCCCAGAGTTCCAAGCAGACTGGGACCGCGACTTCAAACCACACCCCACGAAGCCTATGATGCTTTGTGGAATTGTTAGTGCTTTCTTAGCTGATCCATCACTTGTCGAACCTGGCCAATACATCACTTTTGGAACATACACAGGATATCCTTACTCTCGAGGTTCAATCCACATTACCTCAAAGGAAGATGTTCTCAATGGCTACGATTTCGATGCGGGATATCTCAACCACCCCTCCGATCTCAAGAAGCAAGTATGGGCATACAAGATGAGTCGAGAAATTGGACGAAGACTTCCATACTATAAAGGAGAACTCGAACTCGGACATCCTAAGTTCAAGGAAGGTAGCAAAGCAGCCCTGCCCACTGGAAAGGTGTCGGCGGTTGATATCAACTCGGCAAAACTCGAATACAGCAAAGAAGACGATGCGGCTATCGAGGACTGGATCCGAGGTAACCTCAATACCACTTGGCATTCACTGGGCACTTGTGCTATGCGAGCTAGGGAGAAGGGTGGTGTTGTTGATGGCGATTTGAATGTTTATGGGACTAAGGGGTTGAAGGTTTGCGATTTGAGTATGGTTCCTGAGAATGTGGGAGCTAATACAAATAACGTAAGTCTTCTTTCCTTTCCTAAAATCATATGAGATTGGGAATATACTAATAGTTATAGACTGCGCTTGCTGTTGGAGAGAAGGCTGCTACTATTATCGCCAAGGATTTAGGAATTAAGCTCTAGAGATTTGAGAAAATGAGAGGAATATGGGTGAGAGTGCTAGAGGTTGACTTGATGATTGATGAGTTGATGAGGAATTGTAATTTATATTTGCTTGGGCCTTTTCGCTTATATGTGTTGCTGGAAGTTTTTTGACGAACTGAAGTCACAGTAGTCCAAATATAACGTCGAGTGAGAATGAGGAGTGGGATATTCATGCGTCACCTCGATATCTCCCTTTTGGTCAAGATCCCCCTACTAGTCGTGACCTTGTATCACAGTTGTTCCGTCTTCTTCGCGGCCAAACGAGTGTCCACAGCCCATTCCTTTGTTGATATCCTCCTCAGGATACTGCATCTTCTTGATTTCAATGATCCTTGCTGGAATTACTACAGCCCATAAATATGGGGCTTTATCTTGGGCAGCATTTCAGGTAGCTTTTTATCCTTGTTTCGACAGTGAGAGGGATTTCGGCGGCAGGTGTTTTCCTTCTATCTTGCTTTTATTTTTGGGCCGAAGTTACTCAAAAGTTCTTTTGTAAGGTGGGAGTAAAGCTAAGCGAGTCACTGTCTCCACGGATGGTAGGTCTTCAAACCCATACCTCAATTACTCTCCTCCAATTTGAGTCAATTTGAACAACGGTTCTGCACTTTATAATCTTTAGGTGTAAGATTAAAACCCTTATCAAAAAGTTGGGTTTAGGAGGTTTCTTTTAAAGCTGGTATTCTTTATTCACCAATTATTACAAATTGGTGTCCTTACCAGAGGATGCAGGAATTTGTGAATGTATTCTTGAAGCAATCTACCATCTACAACTGTCTTCAACTCTTCTAGAACAAGAAAGAGAATATGTTCTTAATTATTCGAGCCTTTTGAGAGAATTGTATTGATTTATCGAGTTTTACTATACTATTTTGATGGCCAGGGGGAGCATCTTGTCAAGCTTTCGTTAATTCGGTAGAATGGCGGCAACGATATTTTCTGCAGGTATGAGTGAAATGCACAATCTTCCACACTCATGTCGAGCATTCTAAAAAGCTCTACCAAAATAAAAGTATAAGTCACCCCTTGTACCCATAAAAGCCCTACGGGCTGACGGAATCAAGAGTGTCGCGAAAAACTAAAATTAGAAGGGCAAATCAATGACTTTAACACCCCAAGAAGCTAAGGCAAGTACGAATATTTCAAATGAGCATACAATATTAGAGATTCTCATATCAAAATAGCTTATAAGCAAATCAAAAAGAAAGAGAAAATAGAGTCTCACACTTGATACTCGCTTAAAACACAACCCCCCCATCAACACTATGCCACCCGTCGTACCCCCTTTAAATACATACCCCTAATCTTACAGCTTTGCATATACTAACCATAATAAAGATTATGATTCTAAGTGATTTCGAGTCTCATGCGAGACCGACTAGTGCGACTTCCTTCCTAGTCCCCCATTCAAGCCGCGAAACGAAATAACTCAAGCTCTATCCTATACCAACCCCCCTCTCCTTCAAAGCAAAAACAGTAGAAATAGAGATATATAAGTGAATCGAAAAGAATGACAGCAACAAGAAAATCGACATCACAACCCCCTTTCTAAACCATATAAGGCTGTACCAACTAAACAGTAAAACACAACACTTTCATTTCCAGAATGACACTTACCATACCTCCGACAAGATCTATTCCCAGGCCACCGTGCAACCTGCCAGAAGCCATCAAAGTCTGGAATTCCCCCCTTCGCAATACACCTCCCAGTAGTAATCGATATTACCAATATATAACTCCAGTCCAAAGGTCTCGTCATCATAATTGGCTAACCCGCCAGATCTTCTTTCCCCCCCACTCTCTGAACCACCCACTTCCTCTCCTTCCCTCCACAATTCCTCAATCCCATCACACCTCAACCCTACCGAGTGCTGATGACCCTTTTAAATCTCCCCCTTCACCAACCACTAGACAAAACATCACAGAGTATGCTTACAAGTGTGACATGTCCTGAATAAACTCGTACCTTTCCATAAAAAACTAAAACACCACGGAACTCACACTCGCCAGCATCGAACTCTACATCTATCCTCCCAATTCAAAAGATACCCCCAAACGAACAAGAGAAATCAAAACGACAACAAGCAAACAATCGACAACAAGAAATCCCCTTTCACGGTGACAAAAAAGCCCAAGTACCAGACTAAACACAAACAGGTGCACCAGAATTCAGAACTTCCTTCCAGTCTATCTGATACTCACAAATCCCTCGAGTATCTGAGCCACCGAACCACTTCCAACCAGCACATTGACATGGCAATCGAAGTATGACAGTCCCAATCGTACCCTCTCAGCGGGGAGGTGGGTACTTATACACCCATCCGGATTTCGATTCCTCGTTCAGTCAAAAAGAAGGACAAAACGAAAGGCAATCGAAATCTCAATTTCCAATTCGAATCTCTGAGAGAATAGACGTTGATGTACTGCATTCCTCTTACCCGCCTAATAAAAAAACATCTAGTATTACTTTAAACTATCAAGGAGTGAGTCTAGTACTTACAACTACCAAATTGCTTTTATTGAGAGCAATTAGGTTAATCATTTTTTAACTGTATAAAAGGTAAAAACTATAATATCTCTCGAAATATAGAGTACTGGGTACTTAACCAAGTAACAATTATTCAATAAAATAATTCTAGAATACGAAAGTAAGTTAAACAGAGCACTAAAATTACGTGGCTGATTCATGCTAGCTTTAGTAGACATCTAGACAGAGTTTGTCAATTGTAAAATTGGCGAAGAAAACATAACAGAGCGGATATCTTACTTTGTCGACCCGTTTCTTTATCAATAATACATACTACACAATCATAACACTCAAGCCCCCATCCTCTCAACCCTCTCTCCGTAACACCATGTATCTCATATCCTCCTCTATACCTCTTTAAATATAGCCAGAATCAACAACCAGGTCAAAACCCACCTCCCAAAAAACAATGATCAAACTGGGCCATCTGCCGTCCAACATCTCTTTCCTAGTTCTACACTCCAGCGTACAAAGAGGATCTCAAACCAAAATGAACATATTCCAAAATCACTCTAGCTCGTACAACCAACTATCCCCTCCCAACCCCCAAACCAAGCAAAGCAAAACGAAACGACAACAATCTAAAATTCGACAGCAAGAAACCACCCTCCCTCACCATCCACACCCAAACTCCTCACAAAACAACACTTTCAAAATCAAAAATCAAAAATCAAAAATCCTTTTTAATTCAACCTACCCTCCCACACAACAAGCGCCTCTACGTAGACCGCCATCCGTAGTATTCTCCATGTCTTTCAATTTGGCCACAATCTCAATTAGACCTCCTAGAGAGGGGTTATTATATTCCTCCTCCTTCCAGAGTCCCCATCACAATTCCTCGCTCGTCGTACTGTTGGTGATGTGATTACTCGCAGTACGCCAACGAAAAAAAAAAAAGGCCAAGCAAGATATCCAGTTTTATACCCGCTTTTGCAAGAGATGCAATGCTCCGAGAATGGTTTACAAGACTCTAGCGCTCGGGTCGGAATTTTTTTCGCAAAGTTCCCGAAGAGTAAACGTAATTGTCCTAGAACATCTGAAGTAATAAGGAGGGGTTGCACGTAGAGCAAAACTCGCCTATGGAGTTCCAACGATTAGCCTGGGGGGGAAAATGATTGAAAAGTGAAAGGTCCCTTCGACTCCTTATTGACAGAACAATGATACTAGCACATCAAGCCAAATACTCAGAAGAATTTCATCAATCATCATCTTTTATTGACAATGCTCTACCGAAAAAAAAAGTAAAAGCTATCTACCGCCATAGCAATAGTAGGCCCACCTCCAAGTCCAGTCCATCAACCCAGCCACCTCCATCTCCCATCCTTTCCATCCCATTCCCCAGAAAAACCGGAAAGGAAGTTCGAGCATGGCCAAAGATGCAAACCAAACAAGTATCGTAGCCCCATTTCCATTCCATTCCATTTTTGTATCGTCTTTTTGTCCTCAACATTGCAAACAAGAAGAGAATTAAAACCCCAAATTTCAAGAAGCGCTCCCACACCCATGCGATTTTTTTAAATTCGTAAACACAAAAGATGCCTGTTCGCCCGCCAATGAATGCCGCAAACAAATGTTACAATGTGTGAACTGGGAAAAGCCAAACGCGCAATGGAGAAAATGGCGAGGGGAGAAATTCGATCAGAAAAGATCAAATTTACTCTTCGCGGCGTGAGCGAGGTTCTCGTGGCTCTCCTCGGGGACCACCACGAGCGCCTCCGCGTCCTCCACGCCACTCACCACCACCTCCACGGCCTCCACCACCTCGTCCTCGTCCATAACCGTCACCACGTCCACCTCGACCGCCACGGAATTGACCTTGACCTCTGTCTCGGTTACCGCCACGGTTGTTTCGTTGAACCTCGTGGAATCCGTCGTTTGCGTTAACTGGAGCTTGTGTTGTTGGCTTTTCAGTTGGGCTATCTGGTTGATCATCGGCCCAGCTTTGAACGTTGGATGGAGCTGCAGGAGTAGCAGTCAATCCAGTCTCGGTCTCCGCAGCATCTCGAGGAACCTCAACCCACTCCTGGGAAGTTGAGAGCTCATTCGCGTTGTCCCACTTCTCATTTGCAGCAGCATTTCCCTCACCACCAAAACCGGAGTTTTGTGGGATACCCTGAACCTCGCCGGATTCTTCGCTGTGGCCGTTGGCAGTAGCAGCTGGGGCATCGAGTTCAGTGAGGCCAGCGTGGGCAATTGTTGGATCGCTCTGGACCGGATATTCGCTGGTCTCGACGGCTGGAACCTCCTCCTCAGCCTCGGGAATGGTAAGTGGAACTTGTGCGAGTGCGACACGCTTGATATCGGCATCTGAAAAGAAAGCCGTTAGTGGCAGAATATAAGCAAGAGGGTTAGCTACTTACAAGTAACACTCAAAGGCTCGCCATTGACGGAGAAGACGTGTTCACTGGAGCCATTGATGAGGCTGACCATGGCAGAAACAGCGTTGGCATCACCAGTGTAAACTCTGCCAAGCAGACCCTCCAAAGCCTTGTTCTCCTCGAGCTCTGGATCCTCATCCTCGCCTCGTCGAACGGCAGCCAGTCTAAGGAATTGTGAAAGTAATAGAAAGCTATTCTCTTGCTCCTTTTGTGCTGAAATGGCGCCCTCTGCCTTTGCAGCCTTCACGGCCTCCTCCAGATCCTTGCTTGCTCGCTCCGTGTGGGTCTTTTCAAAATCCGCCTTCTCAGCCTGGGACGCAGCCTTGTATTCAGCATCGAATTTCTTGAATTGTGCGATTTGCTCCTCGAATTGTTGCAATTGTTGCTGGAGGCTAGGCTTCTTCAAGAGCTGTGCCTTTTGGTCGGCATTGATCTTGCGTTCGGAGATTAATTGGTCGAGTGTCTTGTCTTTATTTTCGGGAGCAGCGACGATACTGTCAACCTTGGAGGCATTGGTCTAGAAAAGAGATGTTAGAGTTTTGCTTCGGGGGTAGACAGAGGGCTACTTACAATCTTCTTGTTGATGTTACGGATGTTCCTGCAAATATTTCAATTAGATCTTGTGGCCGTAGGATTATGGCAAACGTGTCTGATGGTCGCTGAGACATCGAATCGCGTGGAGGTACTCACTTGTATAGATCCTTAATATATGGACTCTCGTAGGAACCATCTCCGCTGTTGCTCTCGGTAGGACCGTTGGCTGGAACGTCTGCTACTGCAACGCTGGCTGGCTCAGAATCAGTGGTAGCCGACTTGGCCTTCTTCTTCTTGGATGATTTGGATTCGTTCTTGACAGGTGGGTTTTGGGTAGCGGAGGCAGCCATGTTGGCGATGGATTGAGACTTTGCGAAGCTCTCGAAGGCTGGGGAAGCTGTTGTGGGGGGACTCTGTGTGAGTCGCGTGGGATGTTGCGGTAGAGGTATTTGGGTGTGGGGGTTGAAAATTGATATTCCTTGGGAGAGGAAAAGAGTTGTTTTAGGAATTGTAGGTATTTGAGGATGGGTAGATGTTTTGTATGAGGGTGAATTGGTGATGGGTATGGTCTCGCCGAATATTTCTTGAGCGCGGCTTCAAAGGGGTGGTCCGAGCGAAAGCGGCAGAAGCTCAAGGAAGCACAGAGAGGAGTCACCACAGTATAGCCTCCCTTTCTTATTATTTCATAGAAGATTTATTCAAGATTATGGGAATTGTTATTGATGCGTAGAAAGCTCTTTTATTGTCTACATCTCTTTCCTCCGCAAGCTTTGTGGCTGTTGATGGAGTCTTCTCCAGTCCTCATTAACACCCTTGCTGGCTAGCTGCACCCGATCCCCGCCAAGGAGTGTTTCCCCCAAAGCTCAGTTCAGAGACTGGTAGCTAATGGACTGATTTCTCGACCTCGTTTTGCTACTTGTTGAGAAGTCTTGTCGTGCAATTCCACTGCAGCTTACTCGCAGATTTCTGCCTATTCTGTCTAGCCCAGCCTTTTGTCCACGCTAGAGCCCCGTATATACGCTTACAGCAAGGTGTCGTTGATCGATATTGGAAGGCTTTCGTCTGTGTTCAACCCTTGAACTTGGAGAGGGATAACTGTTGAATCAATCTGTCAGTATATAGTCCATGAGGCACGAGATAGAATCCACCAACCTCGGTGACTTTCTGGACGCTTTTGGCGCTGATACCTCTTTCTCCAGCTTGCTTTGCGTTGATTCCAGCTTCCTTCATCAAACTGTCTCCTCAATCAGTATTCCACCATCCAACTCGGGATATACAATTTGGGCCGCAACGTACGTCTGCAGGAAGAGGGCATAGTCGAGAAATATCTATATCTCGTTAGCATTGAGACAACCACGACGCGTCTCGCTCAGCCTACCATAACATCGACATTTTTGGTGACATTGCGTTTCGAGTGGGCTTTGACAATCTTTTTGACCGTCGCTCGAGGGTACAATTTCTGTCCGGCTGCCATTTTGTTCAGAAGAGAGTGTTGCAGTGTTGATTGAGAGGTGTTTGTTTCTCAGCGCGATTAGCCCTTGGCTTGTTTATTGTCAGGGATTGACGAGGCTACCTCAGAGCCTTGTTCGCATTGCACCATTGAAAAACAACGGAATACCGGAGTTCGGATCGGACGCGGCTGAGGCCCGATAAGGAAGTTGCAAATGACCCCTCGTTTCTCCCCTCATCTTGTCTTCTCTGGCATTAGACTCAATTCCATCAGACCACATAAATCCTTCTCTCTGTCTTCTAGAACACTCCACATTTCCTCTCTTCAGACTAGAAGAGACTTTCTTCAGAAAAAGCATTTTGTTGCCACACGCACTTTCACCTCAATCCGCTCGTCCAAGCAACAAACTCCCCGAAATCGACACTACACCTCTCCCTTCAAGCCCAACACCACTCAGTCTCGACATTGCCACACAACAATGCCTCCATCAGACGTGTTAGACCGGGATATTCTCCCAGATAATGTCAAAGCAATAAATTATGACATTTCCATCTACGATATTGAGTTGGGTGGTGATTTTACCTACCAAGGCACCGTCAGCATTCTCTCCAACATCATCACGCCATCCAAGGAGATTACACTGAACACCCACCAACTCAAAATCCACAGTGCAGAGCTGGTCTTGGGAGGAAAGGCATTCAAGTCCACTGGCACTTCGTATGACACTTCAAAGCAACGTGCAACTCTGTCCTTCTCTGATGACCTCCCCGTTTCCAAGGAAGCACTCCTGGTCATCAAGTTTCAAGGAATCATCAACAATGACATGGCTGGTTTCTATCGATCAAAATACAAGCCAATTGTTCCTCCAGCTTCCTCCGTACCAAAGGATGGCGACGACCATGTCATGTTCTCAACTCAGTTCGAGAGTTGTGATGCTCGTAGAGCTTTCCCTTGTTTCGATGAGCCAAACCTCAAGGCAAGCTTCGATTTCGAAATTGAATTGCCAGAGGATCAGGTAGCATTGAGCAACATGCCCGAGAAGAGCACCAAGAAGTCCAAGGACGGATTCAAGGTGGTGTCATTCGACAGAACTCCAGTCATGAGCACATATCTGCTTACCTGGGCTGTGGGAGATTTCGAGTACGTTGAAGACTTTACGAAACGCAAATACAACGGAAAGAATCTTCCCGTTCGTGTCTACACCACAAGAGGCCTTAAGAGTCAGGCCCAGTATGCGCTGGACCATGCTCCTCAGATTATTGACTACTTTTCCGAGATCTTTGATATCGATTATCCTTTACCAAAGTCGGATCTGCTTGCTGTCCATGAGTTTGTAAGTTTCAATATCTTCTTTTCCCTGTGACCTGATCCCTTTGATCCTGAGGTGAGGTGTTCCGTGAGTTGGTGAAATGGTGAAATGGCTATGCTTGTAAATGTGGAATACTCGTCACATGAAGTGTCCGTTGTCTTGAGATGTTCTATTTGAATAATCCTTAAAAAAAATAACCACAACGAGAGCACTATTTCCATTTTTCTATAAGCCCCTCCTTTATGAACGGATTAGGCATGCATAAGGCATAACGTTGGAACATTCACTAACATTGAATTTTTAGTCACACGGCGCAATGGGTTAGTCCATTCATATTACCTATGAAATCCCGAGTATGATTTAGAATGACTACTAACATGTTTATAGAGGGCTGGGGTCTGGTCACCTACAGAACCACAGCAGTACTATTCGATGAAAAGACATCTGATGCAAAATTCAAGAATCGGATTGCTTATGTTGTTGCTCATGAATTGGCACATCAATGGTTCGGTAATTTGGTTACTATGGATTGGTGGAGTGAACTTTGGCTCAATGAAGGTTTTGCCACTTGGGTCGGCTGGCTGGCGACGGATAAAATACACCCGGAATGGAACGTCTGGTCTCAATTCGCTTCTGAAGGCATGCAAACAGCATTTACCCTTGATTCTCTTCGCAGCTCCCACCCAATCGAAGTCCCGGTCCGGGATGGCTTGGATGTTGATCAAATTTTCGATGCCATCAGTTACCTAAAGGGAAGCTCAACAATCCGAATGTTGGCAACACATCTCGGTCAGGAGACCTTCCTCAAAGGCGTTTCCAACTATCTGAAATCACACTCCTATGGAAATGCGACAACAAACGATCTCTGGTCCGCTCTTAGCGAGGCATCTGGCCAAGATGTTAACTCCTTGATCGATAACTGGATTCGCAAAATCGGATTTCCTGTCGTCACCGTAGCAGAGGAGCCTGGTCAAATTAGTATCAAGCAATCTCGCTATCTATCAACTGGAGATGTAAAGCCAGATGAGGATATCACGACCTGGTGGGTTCCACTTGGATTGGAGGGCAAGACTGGAGTCCAAGGTGCTTCTTCTATTGGCTTCACCAAGAAGGAGGATACTATTCGGGACATTGATGACTCCTTTTATAAGATCAACAAGGACAATGCTGGATTTTACCGAACTAATTATCCACCTGCTAGATTGGCAAAGCTCGGTACTCAAGTTGATCGCCTCAGTGATTTGGACAAGATTGGTAAGGCCCCTCTCCTAACTCTTGTAGTAAACAAATTCTCACATTCGAATAGGTCTCATTGGTGATGCCGGTGCTCTGGCACTCTCTGGACAAGCTGCAACCCCAGGACTTTTGGCATTCGTCGAAGGTCTCCAATCGGAAACCAATTATTTGGTTTGGTCCCAGATCCTTGGCTCTTTGGCCACTGTCAAGTCCGTCTTCTCCGAGAACACTGAAATCGCAGAAGGCCTGAAGAAATTTACCCTCAAATTAATCACCCCGGCTGTTGAGAAGATTGGTTACGAGACTGGACCAAAGGATGATTTCCTCACGTCCCAACTTCGTTCTCTCCTGGTACTTACCGCAGGTTTGAGCGGCCACGAACAGTAAGCCAACAATTCTCAATATTCACTTGTACCCATCTAATCAAACCCAGAACCATCGCAGACTCCAAAAACCGCTTCGAGCTCTACACAAGCGGCAAAGATACCACAGCAATCCACCCCAATCTCCGCTCCGCCATCTTCGGAATCTCAGTTCGTCTCGGTGGTGAAGCAGAGTACCACGCCCTCAAAAAGGAATGGCGTGAAACTCCCTCCGTAGATGGGAAGGAAATCGCTCTTCGTGCTATGGGACGTATCCAAGATCTTGCTCTTCTCCCCGACTACCTGGATTTCCTCTTCCACGAGGTGGCTACGCAGGATAAACACACGGGTGGGATGGCGCTCGCTGCTAATCCTCGAACGAGAGCGGAGTTCTGGAAGTATATCCAGGAGAATTTTGAGGAGATATATAAGACTCTCTCGAAGAACATGGTTGTCCTCGATCGATTCCTGAAAATCTCGTTGAGTAAATTCAGTGATCGCGAGACTGAGAAGGGCATTGCCAAATTCTTCGAGGGCAGAGATAATAGGGGGTATGATCGTACGTTGGGGGTTATTAGGGATAGTATTTTGACGAGGGCGAGTTATCGGGAGAGGGATGGGGAGGTTATTCTGGAGTGGTTGAAGAGTCATGGGTATGCCTAGAGGGAGGTGATAGGCAGAGGTTTACGTGTTTGATAGGCTGAGATGTGAAGATGTGGTGGTAGAGGTGTTGCGGTAATAAGTGCAGATCAATGAGATATTTCAACAATATTGCCTTGTGGTAAGTGATTCTTATGGTGGGTGGGTGTAAGTACACAACGGACACAACGGTCTTGGTGTTCTTTATATTGACTCGGTAGTCTTCGAGTCTTGGGTTTTCAGACAGATAAGAAATGAACGTGTCCATGCAATGTTCTTTCCGGCTGTTGGAGTTTCACTTGTTTGTTTGACTCGGGAGGAGAAGGTTTTTTGAAAGGGGATCTCGTTATGGTCGCGTCTTGCCCTCTTTTACACTCTTTCCTCTTTTCGTTGTTCTCGAATGTTGGAGAGGAATCGACAGTGACGTTGGCTTCGACAGCAAAAGTTGTTATCGTTCTTTTTTTGGCAGGATAGCGGGTGAATCCGCCCTCTCGCTCTCTTCAACGAACTGTGATGACTCTAGGGCGGGCATTGGAAGTGGGATCTCTTAGGATTGGTTCCCTAAACTGTTGGCAGGAATTAATCTTGCGAAAGCCCTTCTGAATACGCTTGCTATCTGGGAAACGGCTCGGGTTGGGTGGCTTTTAAACTTGTTTTCAGGCTCATCATCGCTCCATCTCCACCCCTGCCCCCCTCAAAACGCACACCTCTCTCTTTTGGGTGCATAACCGTTTGACAAGTATTTTGAGATTCGAGGGTCTGTGATTCGTAAAACGCGGTCAGAGAACATTGCTGGAGAATCTTTTGACGAGGTGTCATTAGAAGAAAAAAAAATAGACAGCAACGATGAAGTTCTTTTGTGGACTGATATCTACATTGTCATATGATTAATAAGACAATGAAACGGGTTTTCTCTAAAGAAAACTTGTGCCTCGTTTTGTTTCTAATGACCGTGTGGTTCTTAAGTCTCGGGGTTTTTTGGTAGAGAAATAATAAAGCATGTTCGAGGCACTAGCTTTCTAGCTTGGTTTGACTTGCTTGTTATTTAGATCGCAGAGATGGGTTTTACTTTTTAAAGATGGGAGGAGGTTGTCTACTTCCATCTTTCCTCTCTTCTTCGATCCTGAAAGTTGAAGGCGGAATCGACAGTAAGTGTCGCCTCGACAATAAAAGTTGTTGTTAATTTTTCCTTGCGTAGAGTATACATTACCCATCGTCAACCAATAAAACCAAACACCTCTATAACCAGTACGTATTTAGGATCTCTTACAAGATAGTTGGTAGATTTTACTGTACTGTGCAAAACACAATCAAACTTTCCAGCTCTGAATCCAAAAGGATGGGTGAGCTGAAAATGACCTCTTGTGCAGCTTCAAAGTTGTGTTCGTCTTTGGGAAAACCTAATGTTTGGTCTGGAGGACGAGGGGAATGAGGGAGCAGGTGGGAGAGTGGGCAGCGATGAGGGTTTGTAGAGCACTTGTTGCGGGAATAAGTAGAGATTGTTGAGAAATTTCGCTTACTGCTAAAACTGCCCATATGTAAGTATAGCAACGATTTGATTTTTTTGGTCTATAGAATGAGCGAGTAGTTCTCGTGTCTCCGGCTTTCAGTGAAGAGGTTAAGGACTGGGCGAATAATGTTGTCCGAGAGGCAATAAATGCTGTCATAGCCATGTCTCTAAGGAGAGGTATGTCGGAGTGATAGGGGATGTGCGTCTGTGGGGATTTTAAAAGATGCTACTTCGCTCTTTTTTTTTCAAGGAAAGGGGGGAGGGGGAATCGGGAGTAGATTTTATTTCGACGGCAAAGGATTTTGTAGTTTGTCTAAGTTTAGGAGAGCTGGTAATCGTGGCGCTAGAGCCCTACCCCTCCTCTAATGCTATATTCACCAATTATAGAATTGACTGGTTCTGTCTAGATATATACTGATTCTGCTATAAATGACTTAAGTAGATATGTTCTAGATAAGCTAAGTATTCGTATATGATCTATCTAGTAAGCAATGCTTTTAGAACTTTAAATAATCAATACTACGAATAATCTAGTTTGATAGTTCAAATTACTACGTTTACGGGCTAGTTGTCCATAGTAAGAGCATGATTAGTCAATTCCATGATTGGTGAATTAAAGAATACTAGAGAAAGCTTTGCGTACATTTCCTTGCTTTTTTAATGGGGTTTCAGGTATGTGAGTTATGAAATTGGGTACCAGATCGCCGATTCTTGTCTGTTTTTCGTGGCTCCAGAATACATTTTTGGTAGCTAATATGACTACTTCCCCCCCCCCCCCCCCCCCCCCCCCCCCCCCCGGTGATTGGAAGATAGGATGGCATGTGTGGGCAGGGAGATTTTTCGCGTTCTGGATGCTTAAGAAGAGTATCGAGTTTGTGTGTGAGTATGGTTTGGACCAAGTGGTCTTACCTATGGTTGGTGGTAAATTGAAAGGCGGGAAAAAATATAAGAAGATGGTCTCTTGAAGTTTTAAATCGACTGTCGCGAAACAAAGGGGAAGTTATACTCAATTACTCGATTGAATAGTTTTGTATGAAACAATCGTATATTAGGATAATGAATGATCAAAACTAGCTTAAAAAGTCAACATTTGCGTGAGTTTCTCGTCGCTAATGAAAGTACGTTGCGGCGGCCCTCCGAAGTGACATTATTCTCATCGCTGAGGAGCAAATTTGGGATAGTAAGTTGTAATCATACACTTTGAAGATATTGGTCTTCTTCCTGAGCCGTATTTAAAAACCGAGGTTCTGGTTGTAATTATGGGGGAAAATATGGTATACATATGATTTCAAAATCCTTCAAAAACGATGACCTCAAAACCATAGCTTCTAGATCATCTCCAGCTCTCGAACAGTGACAGATAAAAGCCTAGATGGTTTCAAAGTATTCGGTGGCCAGAACTTATTGTGGGCCCGACAATGGACAATGACTGGAAGTGTGGAACTTGCGTACATGGAATTGGACGATTAGAGGAGCGAAGATGGGTATTGGTAAAGAGTTCACAGAACCTTATTAGAGACTTCTCAACATGAATTTTGAGCAGAGGATGTAAAACGAGGGTTGGGATTTAAACGACAGTTAAAGAACTCCATTGCATTCAACGCTACTTTCTTTATTTCTTTTCTCTCATCTGTGTTGGGAGGTTGAAAGTAAGCTGCGTAATATGAGTGGGTTGACCCGTAACTCCACTTGTTGCTGTTTACATCTGGGCCGGGGGCAGTAGACAGTGCAGAAGATGGAGTACTAATTGTAGTCTCTGCAAACACTAATATCTAAGCTGCGTCCCCCTAGTTTCGTCCTATTGCAAGCACTATTTCGCGAAAACCAAATGCAAAACTTTGATTTTTCAATTTCAACAATTAAGAGAGATTTTGTGTCGTCATTTAATTGAGAGGATACTGAATGTGAAGAACGTACTCACTTAAAGGTCAGAGGAAAACGCAAGAGTTTGAGTATAAAGACTTGATACTTAGTTACCTCTGGCAGTCTATCATGAGCTCACTTGTCGCCATTGCTCGCTCAATGGCGGGAGGAAGATCAATAAGTATTTTCTAGGATACACTGTCTGTCAGGTTGAAGGACGATCGACATGATAGAAAGCACCTATATATCCCCACGGTTCTCCAATATCTCCATTTCGTGATCTTCTAGTAAACTCCGAGCAACCCTCCGGCTGCTGATATGAACCTTCAGCCCTTTGTTAAAATTTCGCATGCAAGCAGTTGTAAACCCAATGGTGACTAGACTAAGAAATATAGTCATGACGGCAAAGAAAACAAGACTTCGCCGCATAAAAAAGTCGGAGTCCATTCGTATTCGTACAATCTTAAAGATAAAGAATGCGAGGAGTCCGACGTGAGAGATCTGGAACTTTAGTTAAGCACGACGTCCCAGAACAGCCAATTGAATAACTCACAAGAACGACGATCATAGCAGCTCTATTTTCACGTCTCATGAACCACGTGGAAGCGATTAAGATTACAAAGGTTGCTGGCATGCTTCCTATTGTGAGGACATAATCTTTTACCTTCCCATTTACCCAAAGTTGAATTATAAAGCCAAAAAAGAAGAAGAAATCAAATTTGAGCACGGTTGTGTAAATCTATGATAAGTCAGAACAAGGTGAGTTTTTGGTTCAGTGGCGTAGTAATTATTTCTTACTTTGAAAGTAAAATATCTCCTCTGCATCACCAAATCGGCATTGAGTTGCCTATAAATCGTCCACTGAAACTCTTTGTGCAGTTGGAAGCCAACCAAAGTTATTATTAAAGTATAAGCACCCGTCGCAGTAGCAGTGACTATACTCAAAGACCACATGGATGTAAACTTTGCGAGCATCTCAGCCACGCGAGGAGCTTTGGGTTCATATGCATGTAAACTGAGAACAACGTCCCCAAATACTTTGGTTTGCAAAACAGCATAGATGCAGAGGCAGGTGGCAAAAGCACAAAGCCCCCCTAACTGGACTGTGTTTTGCTGGGCAAGAGTATCGTAGACTATCATAGCTTGATAGATGGACCCAAATATGAAAAGTGCAATGAAGGTGGGCGCCGTTTCGGGATACATATTCGAGAAGATGGAGAACATCGCCCTGCAAAGTATCAACTTTTAATTGCCGTAAGACGCAAGTCAACATTCGATACATACGTTTCAGCTGGGACCACTATTCCGATCTCAATTACAGTCGCAACAAGAAGTGTCCAAGGCCATAGCGAAGTCGGTCGATAAAACATGATGACATGCAAATGGGTTTGTGCCATAAAGCCTCGTTTGGGTAAATGTATATATAGAACCAAATACAAAATTGCGGACTTGGCGTCAGTAAATTATTCGGGCCGATCTAGTACAGAGAAGTAATGGGCTTTCAGGTCTTTTTCAGCTGTTAATATAGTCAGGGCGTTTTCCGGATTTCTTGCCAATCAGCCTGCAAGTACTCTGAAACAGTGAGACCTGCAGTAAGACATATTTGTTTTTTCACGCCACATCAGGCGCAGGAAGCAAGTTCACACGGCTCGAAGCGTTAACTCAATAGAGCGAGCGCGATAATTGTGTTGCTAAATCTTCTCTACGTTTTAACAAACAAGATCGCTTTTCATAATCACTACTTGTGGACTCGATTCGAATAGTTTGGACGTTCTTGCTTAAAGGATGTCTGATAAGCAGAGCTGGACAGGTGGGCCCCAGAACAGAGGTAGTTTTGACATCCTTTGGGCTTGCCTTTCGTCTTTGGCGCTGTGCGTATGGGGAGCCGTCCATCCGAACATACTGCTTGTTCCTAGTCATCGGCGGTCCTTTCTTCTGCGTATCGGAATGATGGTGATGGCTATTGTCTTTCCAGAAATTCTCATATCATCAGCTTGGCGACAACTTCGATCCTCACAGTGGCTACGTACAGAAATTAATGCCCTGTCACAATTAAGAACTTTGGCACAGCGTCCAGTCTGTGGCCACATCCAAGCCGATGTATGAGCTAACGTGACATAGAATATCCCCCAAAGCCATCACCAAAATCAAAGAGCAGCTGATGAACTGGAATTACAGCCAAATTTAATGCATACCAACCAGCGAGAAATCGTTATATCACCTGTGATCAGCTTAGATTCAACACATTCCATACCGAGGAAACCGATTCCCACGTCGGTCGGCAATTCCGAGGTCAATAAAGTAATTACTCGCTGGAACTTGGAGCAAGCATTCTTCGCAGCTATGGGGGGTTTTTCTATTGAGATCGAATATTTAGATGAGACGAACACCAAAGTCACGATACGACGCCTCGTCACAGTTGATGGAGTTCTTCAATTGGCCAAACTTGGACTTATTCCATTAATAAATCCCGAAGACATCGCAGATCGTTCTAAAGCTGATGATGTCGCAAAGTTCTTTATTTTGTCTCAAATCATTTGGTTTGGACTACAAGTTATAGAACGACTTGCTGCAGACTTGCCGGTCACTCCACTCGAGCTCCACACAACAGTTCATGTTTTTTGCGCCATTGCGATGTACTTGCTGTGGATCAAAAAGCCTTATGATGTGCGAAACTCAGTGTCACTGAATGAGCCAGATGCAAAAGCGATTGCCGCTCTCTGTAATTTTTACAGAACAATAACCGAGCTCCATGCCAAAGCCTTTGCTCAATTCGAAACTACGAGGATCAACTATTGGAGAGATCGTGCTGTTCGAGCTGCAAACAACTTGCTAGACCATGACCCTCCACCAGACCCACCGGCAAGGGAAAGTTTGACGCTCGCCGTCGAACGATATTTATCATTCACAGAGGGGGGTCTAACTGCAATTACCAATGATCACCAGGAACAAACTCTGGCGGCTTTGGCGCCATCAGCAAAGCAAGGTATAGATATCTTACAGTCCCGTGGTGGCTTCACCGAGGATTCCATAAATTCTCGAAGCTGGGCACTTCTCCGAGAAAATTCGGAGAATTTTGCAATCAAAGTAGTATGGGGAGGATGGAGCACAAATACCGCACACGGCATGTCTCTTGACAAAGGCGCTCATTTTCTCTTCAACTTCCTCTACGGTGGTGGTCATCTAGCAGCATGGGCTTCATCATCTTTCCCAACTTCAATTGAAGAAAATTTGTGGAGAACATCTGCCATTATGTTGACCTCGATACCAATCTGGGGCTCGCTATGGATACTTTGGTGGAAAGCAGTAAATTCGAAAACGCGCTGGCTGTATTTCATTCGAAATGGGGATCTTGATATTGTTGTTGCGCCTCTCTTTTTCGTTGTTATGCTGGCATATTTCTTGGCGAGATGTTACTTTTTGGTTGAGTCGTTGATTAGTTTGAGACTTCTTCCTGCTGGGGCTTTCTTGACTGTTAACTGGGCGAGATATTTGCCTCATGTAGCTTAAAATATTCAAGCGTGCTTCTATGAAACCAGAAGTCTTGCAACAACCAGGCTCTACGAAAAAGAAAAAACACGCCGATTTGAGGCACAGGCTACCCCAACCAAAGAAACCAACACTGTAAGGTCAAATAAAGTCGTCAAAATATAAGAAAAATTTCTTTCAATTCCTAAGAGTGTTAATAGAAAATGTATGAAGTGGAAGATATTTCAAGTGAGTGGTTGCTATTGTACTTGAGAATTAACACTAGGAGGTTCAAGTCGGCGTGTTTTTTCTTCTACGTAGAGCCAGGGTTTGGCGACAGGTCGCTTATGGGAGTAGCTACAGGCTTCTGTCCCCTAAGCAACAGCCATCAGATGCTACCCAAAAGGTCTCTAATTTATTTGTTGCTTCTGGGGACAACACGCCAAAGCTCGTTGACTTGGAAATCCTCTCCAAGTCAGTCGTCTCGGAAATATCTTGCTTAAGATTCTCACGCCCAGGTCTTGAGTGAAAGGCTTCTAATTCCTCCCTGTAAAAGGCGTTGCAGCCCTGAAGCCGCCTGGCTAAGCGAGCCTATGGGATGGGATTTAAGCCTATTTTACAGGGCGCTGTCGTCAACTTTACAGAGCATCACAGCGTAGTGCCATCTATAATTTCCATAATTATGATCGCGTCCTCCATATAAGTTATTAGAGGACTGTAGTAGTCGGGCTTGTTAAGATTTTGAGAACTTATTTTCACGTGCCTTATGAATGCTTCACGCCGACTTATGAATAGCGACAAAATTTCGAGTAACTTCTTCAAGTCTTCTTAAAGCTCTAGATCAAATAGTACAGTCAGTTGCGAGTTAAGCTTGAATTTGCCTACTTTTTTTATAATCCGAGCGTTTTGCGTACCGTAATCGTGCCTAGGAGGCTGTATAGAAAATTAGCTAAATAACCACTTATTCGATTGATACTACTATACGTATAATATTAAGGCTTTTAAAGATATATCCTAATCCTTCTATATATGTAGTTCTACTATAGCACCTTAAATTGATCCCGATCGTCGTGCTACGATTAAAATAGCGATTTAAGCTGGGGTAAGGTATAATAATACTAACTTTGTAGAGATAGCTAGAGAGTTTAAATATAGTAGCGTATCTATACGTAATATTAAACAAGAGCTCTTAGTAGAAGTAGCTCTTACTCCTTATCCTCGCTATAAAGCTAAACCAGGAACCAGAACCGCCTAGAATGCTATAGTAGAGGCGTTTGTTTGAGAGCTCCTGGTATAAGATAATAAGCTTATAGCAGATAAGGTAGCGGATTATATATATAATATATTCGATTTTCAGCTCTCGAAGTAGCAGATTTATAGGATATATAAGAGTATAGGGATATCGTATAAGAAGTTAGACTACTTCGTAAGTTAGTAGGATCTTTAATTAATATAAGTGTAGAGGGATAAATCAGCTGAGTAGGAGGGAAAGAGACTTGTATTCCTTAACGAATCTGCCTCTAATAAGGCTACTAGCGTACGATGATACAGATAGGCGCTAATTAGAATAAGAGCGCGCTCTAAGAGGTGGTTAAAGTAATTAAGAGTTTAGAGCGTATTACTGGCATATATACTCGATAGATGGCTATCGCCTATTTGTCACGAATCACGTGCCAGCACGTGACGAAGTGAAGTCCAGGCGACGCCCTGACAGGACGAGCACTATTGTAACCCTGAAAGGAAGAAAGGATTGAATGTGGTAGAACATGCAATCCTGGGATCTCATTACAGTTATATCACGTGACTCGGTTAGGAGCAGTCAGGTGATGGAGTCCAGTTTTGAGGAGCCCTGGAAATGGAGTCGGACTCCATCTTCGGGACTCCTGCTAAGCAGGACTCCAACATGAACGAAAGGTTCTATATAAGACTGGCACGTCTGCCATTAGATAGGAGCTTCGTGCTTAACTTTAGTTATTAATCCTATCATCTTATTTGATACCTTTGATACAAGTAACGAGTTCACTTCTAAGTGAACAACCCGGCGCATCTGTACTTCTTACCTGCATACCAACCTTCGAGACTTAGTCATCTTTGTTTAGTTCGTTTGAGTTTCGTTACACTATTGTATTCTAGGGAGCGATTATAGCTGAGATATTTAAGAAGTAGTTAGAGGAAGATATCCTACTATAGTATAATAGAGCGCTTAGTAATCGAGATATAATTATAATAGATAATTGCTCTATCTACTAAAGCTTATAAGTAGTAGAGATATATAAGAAGAGAGAGGTAATAGTAGAGTACTTACTACTATATTATTCTTAATTTAATCCTATTAAATCGAGCTTTAAAGACCTTAAGACCTCTATCTACTAATACTATAAATAAGCATATATCTCTCCTAATTATAATAGCTTTAAAGGCTTTTTATAAGAGTAAATACTATATATAAGTAAAGAAGAGAGTACGAAAAAGAGAGCTAAGAAGTACTTTAAAAATTACTTTTATAATATTAAATAGATTATATTATATATAATTAATTTAAAGGATTATACCTAAACTATATTACCTTAAGCTACTTCTCCTCTTATAAATATCTACTCCTCTTATATACTCTCTACTAAGCGTAACTATTCTAAAAGTTACTATTAGGATTAAAGCTATTATTATATTAATTTAAAGAGAGTAGAAGGTATATAAGTACTCTATAATCGTCTCTAAGAAGCTTATATATATAATCGAAGTAAGGGGTTATTCTTTTAAAGAAGCTATAAAATATATAATCTCTAATACCTAAGATAATAGTAGAACGCTCTCTAATACCCTCTATACGTATATCTACTATCTTATACTAATATTCAACATCGTATATAGGTTTTTTAAGACATAAGAAGTAAAGGTAAGTATAATCGTTTTACTCTTATAAAATTAGTATAAAAGAAGAACTAGATAATAAAGTAAATATATAAATAATAAAAGTATCTCTCTCTTAAACTATACTCTTAAAACATCTATTAAAGCTTATATTTAGTATATATTTATAAAAGCTGATTTTAGTATATATTTATTAATATCTAATATTATTAATTTAGTAGTTTTTTATATATAGTAATAAGGCTCTATAGACGCTAAACCTAATTAGGCTATAGCTCTATAATACTAAACTCTTTTAGTAAATTTTAAATATTAAACTACTATACTCTTACTAGACGTTCTAGTAACCTAAAATCTTTAAAAAATCGTAATAAATCTATTATTTATTAAAATAAGCTAGTTTCTTCTTTATAGACATAAATAACACTATAAAGAATTAATATTATAAGTTAAAAAATTAATTATAATTATTAAAAATTTCTTAATTCTTCTCTCTCTCTAGTATAAGCCTTTTAAATTATATCTATAAGATCTTATATATCCTTATCCTTATTATTATCCTTATCCTTACTTCTACTACTACTTATATTGCTTTTAAGATTAATAATCGTCTCTCTTTTATACTCTTAAGCGTTCTTTAGAGGCCTTTAAAAGAGCTCTTTTTAGATCTCTTTTCAAGGCTCGTCTTAGAACTCGTCTTAAAGCTCCTATATAAATCTATCCTTCTTATATACTCTCTTAAAAGTACTAATATCCTTAAATAACATCTTCTATATACTAAAAGTAATATCTAAATATACTAATTCTACTATATTTAATTTACAAAAGTCCTTAAAGCTTAGGAATTATTCTTAAGCTACTTAGATATAATCGTTATATACCTAAATACTAAATTAAGAAAGATTATATATACCTTTATACTATACCTAAAACATATACTATAATTCTACTATAGACCTTACTTTATACTTATTATAATCTATAGCACTCGAGGGACGATAGAAGAGAGCTATAGGTTATTTAAATAGTATTATAAGTAGTAGAAGAGAGCGTAGAAGTATAGGCTCCTTAATAGCGTTAACTCTTAAATTATCTCTAGTAACTACTAGAGAATTAAAGTATACGTTTAAAGGTATACTATATCCCTTACTTATATATACTAGTAGAAGTGCTATTATATCTCTCTTTATCTCTTCTTTTTTATTTATATATATTAAATTTATAATAATAAACGTAGAAGGAGTAGTTGTTAATCCCTAGCCTTTATATACTCTCTTTACCTATAACTTTATATCTAAATACCTTATTATATAGTAATTAAGAGTAGTAGGTTATATATAACACGTTCTAGAGAAGTTAGTATATATATCTTTAGTATACTTAAAGTTCTTTTAAATCTCTACTATTACTCCTAGTACTCCTACTTACAACGCTCTCTTAATTACTAAATCGTTAAGCTACCTACTTATTATAGTAAAGTATACTCTCTTCGCCTTTTACGCCTTTTTTTAAGTATTCCTTTTATCTCTCTTTCTCTTATATAAAAGAGACGCCGCCGCTGCCTTCTATACTGCCTTCTTATCTATATACTTTTAAGCTTTACTATTATTATTACTTAAAGATTTAATAGAGGATAGATCACTCTTATTACTTAATTCGTTTACTACTTCGTTATATACGTTAGTAACGCTTTTAGGCTTTTTAGTACTCTCTTTCTCTAGAGCCTTTATAGCTTTTAAATTAATAGAATTATTTAGATCGTTGTTTATACTATAGTATACTACTAAAACGCACTAGATTATCTTCCCTCTAATTATCTTAGTATACTCTAAAGCCTCTTTAAAGTTGTTCTAATCTCTTTAATTACTAATATCGTATCTTTTAGAATCGCTTTTTATACTCTAAATAGCTATCTAATAATTAGGATCTTAGTACCCTCGATTACGTCTAAAATAGCTATTAATAAATCTATCTACTACTCTATATATTCGCTACTATATATACGAAGTCTACTTCTTAATCCTTAAGCCTTAAATTCAAGAGCTTATTAAGAGTCTTCTCTTATATACTATCTACGTACGTCTTTACCTTAATTACTATAACTAGCGCTTTTAAGGCATTTAATACTTTAGAGAAGGTCTTCTTTCTAGGAGTCTTTTAAGCTTTATCACTATTACTCTTAGTAAGCTCGGTAGATAGAAAGGTTCTCTTCTTTTTAGACTTCGCTAATAAGGCTATAGAATCCTCCTTCTTAAAGATTAATATATATTCAGCCTCCTCTTTAGCTTCTTTTCTCGCTCTCGCTCTCGCTCTCGCCCTCGCTCTTACTACCTCTCTCCCTCTCCTTTCTCTTATCTAGTATTCCTCCTCTCTTTTAGTATCGGCTCTTTCCTCCTTTATATATATTATATTATCTTCCTCGATCAATCGTTATAATTTAGCAGCTTTAGAGAGGAGGGTAATTAAGAGTATATAAGAGCCTAGTACTATTAAAGGGCTCTTACTAGGAAGGCGTGCTTCTAGAGCCTTTAAGCTAGCTCTTACTAAAGCTCCTATATTGATTATAACCTTCCTTAGTAGTAGTAGTAGTGGTGGCATATTAGTAGTAGGAGAGAGGGCCTTTTTAGTAGCTTTTTTAGTAGATTTTTTAACTTTAGAGAGTGATTTAGGTATCTCTAGCCCAGGGCCTTATAAGCGTATATTCCTAGGCATATTAGAGTATCAAAGGTATTAAGAACAAGGCAATAAGTAGTTATTTAGCTAATATTTCTATAGGGCCTCCTAGGCACGATTACGGTACGTAAAACGCTCGGATTATAAAAAAAGTGGGCAAATTCAAGCTTAACTCGCAACTGACTGTACTTGAGAACTGTCTTGATAGCAATTTTTTTTTTGAACTTTAAATTCCAGCTCGATTCCCTCTTCTCCGGAGTAAACTAACTAGGCAGGCAATTCCACCTCGAAACTCTCAGCTGTAGCTCCCCTTCCATGTTCCGCTGGTTCTCCCACTTAGTATTTGACTTCTATATAAATTCCCGTCTCCACCTAACAGATCAACCCATCGACGAAACCATCAACGAAACCATCAATAGTACCTTGCTTCTCGCTGTCCCCACAGCCGCGACTGAACGAAGCTATGCAGAACCTATTCACTACTCTTACAAAACAAATAATTGGATCCGAGATATGACAACATCCATGATTAATGAGACGCCGGACAGGTTTACAAACAAACAAACGAAGATATCTGATTCGACAGCAGGTGATACTTCGAAAGCAAACCCCCTTTCTCGTCATGATTTCCAGAAAGAAGTTAGAGAGAATGAACAGTGGCGCTTGTGTGAATCAGTGTAGCATAAGGGATTCGTCACGATTCACGGCTTATGGCTGGGCAAGTGAGTACAGTGATAGTAATCTCTTATGTGGTGTGGTAATAAACGTCTGAAGAGAGAAGGGGAGAGTGCTAAGCACTCGTAACTATCTACAGGTCCTCCACTAGCGTGGTCACGTGTCCTTCCCGCAACAATCAGGAAGTGGAATGTTAATAGGACAGTATCTTTGTAGATGGGATATTCACTTTTCGATCTAACCAAAGAATCGGCTGGTTGTTGACTTGTTTCGCCATTACTCATGAGTTGGAAGTAGCGCAAGGGCCTTTTTATAGGTAACTAGATTGGAAGAGAAAAAGTAGAAGAGTGAAACCTGTCGCTGCTGCTCACGTGAAGCATTGCGTTGAAGTATTTCACTTGATCTGACTATACAAGGAACCCCTCAAATCAACCAATGACCATTAGCTTATTACAAATACCCCTCTATTCATGACAAACTCCCCTCTTCTCTATGGCTTCTACAACTCGGTCCTTCAATCCTTCCATCTCATCTCCCGCACCTCTCCAAAAAGTAATCTCCATACCAGCAAAATCAGAGGTAGCAAACTTCGTCTCGACCCACGACCAAAAACAACATCCTCAGCATCCTCAACATACTCGACCCTTCACAACTTTCCTTTCAGGGGGTTTCTTGTTACCTGTTTCCTTCCTTTCGGCATACACCTGTGCAAGCGGAGCCGATCTGTGTTGGCAAGACATGAATATGAGAGATGTTTTGGGAGTTTTATGGTGTTGGTGAGTGACTTCTTTCAGTTGCTAAGATTATGGTGTTGAGGATTCGAGAGACTACAGGGTACAGATGAACTTTGACTTCCGTGTTCAATTTCAGCAAAGACTGGCAAGTGCCACCAACGCCATTCATTCTCTTCGGAAAAATGCATATTCATACACACAAGATGTTAATAACAAGTTGACATCTTCGTATTTCCTTCCATCGTCTCTGGATTTGACAAATCCACCAATCACCTGGTTTGATAATATCGAGACAACTGGCACTAGACTTTCCCCAACCAGAGTTTCAGACCAGGAAGATACTTGTTAAGAGAAGACGGAGTGTTTCTTGAATTTAGAAGAAGAAGGAAGAAGAGGAGAGAGATAGAAGAAACAGGGGGAAGAAGAAGAAGAGATCCCGGGAGTTTGGTGAGGTAAAAGGATTGGTCGTTGCTCTCTGGCATCCTTCGATGTTAAAATTTTATTGTCCAAGAAGCTTTAGGAGAATTGAGAAAACGAGTTTTATTCTCCTCAAGCTACTCGGGCAATACCTATTAACTATACAAAACTGTTTCGAGTAATGAGATAGAAGGGTCCTGGAGAGCAATGGTCGATCCTCCTACATTGATATGTAGTCGTAACCTTCTCATCGTCTTTCTCTTTTAGCTTCCCACGGGTGAAGATGTCAAGTGGACATACATTGCCGTCGAGAAAATGTTGGATGGAGAGAAACGTCTCTTTTCAAGGTCTCGTCAAGCTGTTCTCACTTTCTTTTATAGTGCTACTGTTTTGGAAAGCGTCAAGAAATTGGGCATTGCCATTGCAAATATTTACAGTACATGGACCCGTCAGCCAAGGTGAGAGAAACTTGTCAGAGTTGCAGGTACTCTCTCCAAGGGATTCTTGTCTAATCCAAGTGAACTTCAAGTTCTCCCGTCCTCTTCAGCATCTTACTCCCGAATCTCCCTCGCAGGAATAGCCTCGACAGTAGCCGTAGGTTTTCCCCCCATCTTCCCCTTCTCAAGACTCGTCTCGCTATCCGTCCTCTGCACGCCCTCAGCCTTCCCCTTCAAGAAAGGAAGATGGCCATGAACCTCCTTATACCTCATTACCACAAACCCAATAATCACCGCAATCCAATAAACATTATAACTGATCACACTTCCATAAGTAGCAGAGTTCTGCCATCCAAAAATGGCATTAAAGATCCCCCAACCGCCTCCTCCATTCAATTCTGGATTGCCATAGTTGATATGCCAGACTGAGTGATCGATGTCGTAGGATCCAGCTCCGGCACCGACTTCTGCGGCATCGCCCCCGACAATTTTATTCCATTCTTGTTGTTGGAAGTACCAGATTGCTTTGGAGAAGAGACCGGCTGCAACGAGGTAGAGGAGGCAGGTTGAGATTACAAGGAAGAGTTGGAGTTTGGTTGAGGCTCCTCCTCTGTTATTTGTTAGTATGTATATCAAACCCATCATACCACAGGAAGAAAGAAACGAAGGGAAATACTAACTTATACAACAAATACCCAACCGCAAACCCAGCAATCAACCCAATAACAACAGGCAACGGCACAGCACTAGCCGGACTCGAAAAACTCACGCCAGCAATAAAAATCACCGCCTCAAGTCCCTCCCTGAGGACGGTAATAAAAGGAAGCATAAACATAGCATACTTCTCGCACCATCTTTTGAAGGCACCTTTCTTTCCTTCCGTCGTCACAGCTTTTTCTTCCAAAGCTTTTGCGAGTTTAACACGCCATTTATCTTGCATTTTGGAGACGCGCAAGAGAGCCCAGCCGATGATGGAGATTACTAGGGAGGCGAAGATGGAGAAGGAACCTTCCCAGTAGTATTCTGTGTTGGCCCAGCGGTCTTTGCCTATGCCGTAGAAGGCGCCTATGAGGCCGCCGCCGATTATGAGGCATATTAGGAGACCGGCTGCTGTTCCGTACCAGACCTGGAAGGCAATTAGTTGTATTTTTTGGGGGGGAGAGGGCGATGATGTACTTGTTTTACGAGTTTCTTATATACAACTGGGTCGCGAGAAGGACCATCGAGAGTTTGCTTGAGGAAAGCGAGGAGGACGGAGACGATTACAGCAGTTTCGAGAGTCTCCCGAAAGACGACGAAGAAAACCGGAACGGCGAAGACGTTGACCGTCATGGTGAGGAGTGTTGAGGAGTGATGAATGGGAAAAGCTGGGTTGAAGGATATCGAATCCAAGGAGAGATTTGGTGTTGATAATTCCAAATCAGAGAAGATTTCAGAAAAAGAATACCACCAGAGACGAAGCAACCGAATGGCACCCTGCTCTTCCTCCAAATTCAATACGAAAGCATTCACCAGTTGGAGGGGGTGGATCAGATTATCAGTGGATCAGATTATCAGATATGATAACGTAGCCGAGATGCAGAGACCCTTGTCAATGCGATGTAAGATTACTAGGATATTTGGGGGTTGGTGGGGAAGCTACTCGAGTATGCCGGTGATTGGAAGAGGAAAGAGGAAAGAGGAAAGAGGATTTGCTCTGTCAATCTGTTTCAGAGTGGACTGAGATGCTGGAAGGAACCTGCGAAGCACAATGTGGCTTTTGTGCATCGAATAACGTCCAGGCAGTGACCACCTCCGAGTTCTCTAGCGCTGAAGAAAAGCAAAAGTCCGGAAGGAGAAACCACTATTCGAATAATGCAGCTGGCAATTGCGGGTGGGCAATAAAGATGCTTCAAGCCAAACATTGAAAGCTTTCTTCTAGTGTCGTATTAACTTTTCTATCCAAGCGGATCTGATAAGAAAAGTCTTTTTCAGTCATTTACTCAGACCACCTGGAAGAAACCGGCAGGGTATCAGATTTTCCCCCTGGGATTTACCCGGAGGGCATTGTCCAATCATCAGAGGAGGAACGATCTGATAACGATTTTCCCCCAACAAAAGCCAAGGGCTTGAAGAAAACGGAGACTTTTCAAGCATTTGCTTGATGGGTTCAAGCTCCTGGTGATCTGATGATCTTTACTTGGCAACACGAATGACCTGTTTTATTCTCGACCCACTTTCCTCCTCTGCTGCAGCTCACCGGTCCGAGTTGGTGGGATTGAGGGTCTAGAAGAGAAAGACGAGCCGAAATTGTGTAACTTTCAGTCGCACCTCTGCTAGATGGAAGAAGATCAAACTTTGGTGAGTGGGCAATTCTGCTGGGGACTTACTCACCAAGGCAACTTATAGTTCCAGCAAGGTGACTTAATTTCATGCCCCGCATACTTTTCAACTCTGGTAATGCGATACAACTTCCGAAGCACAACCATCCATTTATGGCTCAACAGGCTATGTAATCTTTCCTCTCCTGCCTTTGTTGGAGCACTTCTCGTACGGACGGAGCTCGTGTTGACCTCGGATGTTTGCTCCCGTCCCAGTTCAACTAGCGTTGTACATACCACCTTCAGCTCCTCAATTGGGAGCTTCTCTCTTGTTTTTAATATCACCGGGTCTCAATGGGCACTACCAAAATCCCAATTTTCCATATCCACATCCACTTTGAACTTCCCGCGGATCGTGCGCTAGGTCGTACAAATTGGAGTTTAGCGATAGTCAACCTTTCTCCCCAGTCAACACGCCGCGATTGAGAGAAAACTCACGCCAGAAGGCAGCCACATTCTCCAATAAATCCCGCTTGCATTCACCAGCACATGATTCTGGTTTCATCGCTTCCAACGCTAGCCAAATAGATATCCTGGTCGACAGGGTATCGCCAAATCAGATAACAGCACCTGGACCGCGGAAATCTAATCTGATCGCCCGTGCGGTTTGAAGAAAAGTCCCCTTCACCCCCCTCTCTCCAAAAACTTCCCGTCTCTGGGCCGGCTTCCCTGTCGATCGACGAGAAGGGATTGGTCGATTCTGAACAATACTATTCGAGTTTGATGATCGCAGCCCGTGAAATCGAACAGGTCCTCGTCATTTACCATCAGTCAACCATTCGCCTTTTTGACAGACAATTAACAAATCCCTTTGGAATACCAGAACCAATCTTCAGTTGATTTTGAGTCTCGACTCTTCAAAATGGCAATTTCATTGTCATATTTCCCCATTTTATCGGGGCTGCTTCTTGCATTCGCTATCATAGCAGAAGCAGCTACCGTTACCTATAACTTCAATGCGACCTGGGTTCGAGCAAATCCTGATGGATTATTTGAGAGGCCTGTCATTGGAATTAATGGAAAATGGCCTTTACCGGTGATGGAAGCGACTGTTGGTGATCAAGTTGTTGTCAATCTCCAGAATCAACTTGGTAATCAAAGTACAACTCTTCATTTCCATGGTCTTTTCCAGAATGGTACGAATTATATGGATGGACCGGGACAGGTTACTCAATGCAATGTTCCTGCTGGAAGTAGCATTACCTACAACTTTACTGTAAGTACATTTCCGAAAATAGAGGAGCGAATACTTACAAGACAAGGTTGAACAATCTGGAATGTATTGGTACCATTCGCACAACCAAGGCCAATATCCAGATGGCATTCGAGCGCCATTCCTCATCCACGATCCGGACTTTCCATACAAAGATAAATATGATGAGGAGATTGTTTTATCGGTTTCCGATTGGTATCATGAGGAAATGACAACTTTGATTCCCAAATTTCTTTACAAAGGAAACCCAACGGGCGCGGAACCTGTTCCACAATCAGCTTTGATGAACGATACTCAGAATCTTACTGTTTCAGTCCAGCCTGGAAAGACCTATTTATTCAGAATGGTCAACATTGGCGCCTTTGCTGGCCAGTATATCTGGTTCGAGGGTCATAATATCACCATTGTGGAAGTCGATGGTGTATTTACCGAGGCAGCTGAAGCTTCGATGATTTATATCTCTGCAGCTCAACGATGCAGTTTCCTTCTCACCACCAAGAATGAGACTACTGCCAACTATCCTTTCGTCGCTAGTATGGATACCGTAAGTTGATCTCACATGGTTCAAAGTAATGTTACTAACGATAGCCAGAGTCTCTTTGATGTTATGCCAGATGGTCTCCAATGGAACTCGACTTCTCATCTCGTCTACAATAAAGACCTACCACTTCCAGATGCACAACTGGTCGATGAGCTCAAGGAGTTTGATGACTTTACTCTTGTTCCTTTTGATAAGGAAGCTTTGTATCCAGAACCAGATCAGACTATTAGTCTCGATGTTATCATGGATAACCTTGGTGATGGAAAGCCATAGTATGTGAACCCTTGGACGTGTAATATTGGCATACTGACTCTGGATGCAGTGCTTTCTTCAACAACATCAGTTATGTTTCTCCAAAAGTACCTGCACTTTATACTGCCATGACCACTGGTGCGGATGCGACCAACCCACTGGTTTATGGAGAATACTCCCACCCATTTGTTCTTGAGAAAGACCAAATTGTGGAGGTCGTTGTGAATAATCTGGGTTAGTACTCAGAACTCGAGATCCACAATCACTTACTGACTATTTCCAGATAGTGGAAAACATCCCTTCCATCTTCATGGGCACAACTTCCAAGCCATTGTTCGAACGGACGAAGAAGCCGGTGTCTTCGATCCAACGAATGCCACACAAACACAATACCCTGCCACACCAATGCGAAGAGACACAATCGTCCTCCATCCAAACGGTAACACCGTCTTGAGATTCAAAGCCAATAATCCAGGTGTTTGGTTATTCCATTGCCAGTAAGTCCCCCAGTTCCCTCTCATAATACCATCATCTGACAATCCCCAGCATCGAATGGCACATGGACCAAGGCCTAATAGCAACATTCATCGAACAACCCCTCGAACTCCAAAAAACCCTCATCATCCCCGAAGACCACAAAGCAGTATGCGAATCCCAAAAAATCCCCATCTACGGCAACGCAGCAGGCAACACAAAAGATTTCCTCGATTTGAAAGGGGAGAATAAAGCTCCGGATCCATTACCCGCTGGCTTCACTCCGAGAGGCATTGTAGCTATGACTTTTAGTGTGCTGGCGGCGGTGTTGGGGTGTGCGGTTATTACTTGGTATGGGTTGGCGGATATGGGGGCTGCTAGTCAGAGGGAGGAGCAGAGGAGGATTGCTGCAACTGGTGGAGAGGGAAGGGAGGGGTTTGTGAGGAGGGAGTCAGGGAGTGAGGTGAGCGATACCAAGGTTGGTTGATGGCTCGTGTGCTTGAGTGGTGTTTAGGTGTTTGTTGGGTGATGATGATTTGGAGAGAGCTATGCTATGGGGGTACATACGTAATTTGATTGTATTTTGTAAATAGAGCGTTGATGAAATTCAATACGCCTAATTTTTTGGAATCGAGAGGATTTTGCCAACCTTGATACCTACTTGGCTCTCTTTGGATGAGGTCCACCTTAAAGTTGTGAAGCAAGAAACAATCCGTTTTGAAGTCGGCTCTTATTAAAAGCTCTTTCTTGAGCTTAAACTAACGATATACACAAGTCAGTTGAAATCAGTGGTGATAGGTTCAATGAGACGAATTTAAAGGTCTTGCTGTGGGGAAGACACAGGCCTTGGCACCCCCCAAATTACAGGGGAAGACGCCGGAAGCCTCACTAAAATTGAGTTCATCAATCCCCTCAGTTCTTCCATATACGAGTCCTCTTCTCTCTTACTGTTGTTCTTTTATACATTGTTTCTTCTTTTCCTTAAACTCTCTTTCCTTGCCTCTCTGCCGATTCTATTTCGCGATCAGCCCGAATTCCCCCGTCGCGGCCCGAAACTCACGTTGTCCTTGATGAGGGGAATCCTCAACCTTCTGGATTGAGCGAATACCACGCTGAGAAGCTATAGAAGCTCTGGATACGACACTTACGATACTTATCAGATGGTAAGGCCGAGATTGATAGGATACTTCTCGATTGGCTCTGGGCCTGTTTCTGCTGTGGAGGAATTGTTGGTTGTGGAAGAGAGCTGGATAGGTCTTTGCGATGGCTGGCATTAAGGGTTCAACGAGGAGGGGTCCTTGGTCGTTGGCAGATAGTTATGGTATGGGTATTCTGATGGACATCAGTTGGGGGTTTACTTGAATATAATGCTAATGAAATCGCGCCGTAGGCTTCATTGCTTCCTTCGTCACCGGCACGAGACAACATCCCCGAGAACTTGCTTCAGTGGCATCAGGAGGAAAGCGACAATTCTCACGAACCTCATATACCCAAGTTTCTGTATTAAAAGACCTGTACAAAATCAATAAATCCCGTGGGACATTATGTTCACGTCCACCACATCCCATCCATTCGAACACACCCATACGTCGAAATTTCCACGATTACTTCGTCACGAACCTCCCATCCTCCTCCCTCCACCCCGATTCCCGCTCTACAGCTGGTCCCCATCATAAACTCCCTCGTTCCGCCTCTACCCCTCATACAGGACCCGGCCCCTCACCAGCAGCTGCCCCTCCTATGTTTGGTCCCTCCCGCGATTTAACAGTCGTCCGAATCCCCCTTCGAAGCGCAAAACATCATTTCGGAGTCTCCCTTTCCCGCGGCACACGGCCTTACAACGAAGATACATATCAAGCAGGCACATTGGAAATCCCAGCATTCGCGAAAAAGGCACCGATTAGTTTGAGTCGCTCGAATAGAAGTGGTGTGAAAGCAGGAGCTACCAGTGCGGATAGTGCGAGTGGGGATCCGCAGGTTTTCTTCTTTGCGGTTTATGATGGGCATGGGGGGAATGAGTGTAGTGATTTTTTGAGGGAGAGGTTACATGATTATGTGGAGAAGACGGCGGAGACTTTTGAGTTAGGGAGTAGTTTGAAAAAGAAACCCTCGAAAGAATCGGATGTTGGGGGGCCGAGTGTGGAGATTGAGAAGAGCAGTGAGTTGGCCATTAAGGGGACAGAGAGCTTGAAGAAGGTTGAGATGAAGACTGCAGATGAGGTCAAGGATTCAGAGCGATTACCGACTAAAAAGGAGGATGGAACTCTTGCCAATCCACCACCGGAAACAGTTGTGGAAAGCGAAGAACCGGAACCTATCGAATCTAATAAACCAAAAGCAATCGAGTTGGAGAGATCATTAGTAGCACAATGGAAAGAGACAGTTGGTGGGTATTTCCGACGCTTCAGACCAGCATATTTCTCCCTCCCCTCATCAACAGATGGCTCCCCACCACCCGATACCCAAGTCTCCATCGAGACAGTCCTGATGTACGCCTTCCTCAAAGCAGACCTAGACTTCATCACCGCCCAAGCCCGAAAACCAGATCCAGAAAGCCACAGCGACAGCCCATTAAACGCCGACGAAATCCTCGGTGAACCAGCTTACCGCTCCACAACCAAAGATCGCATAGGAGGGCCCGCAAGATTCGTAGGCGGCTCAACAGCCTCAGTAGCACTCATCTCCACCCCCTCGCCAACCCCTTTCTGGCATCCCGCTTCTCCATCCACACTAGTCGTTGCCCACGTAGGAGATACCCGTATCCTACTCTGCGACACCGCAACTGGTCTCGCCAAACCCTGTACCACGAACCACCACCCCTCTTCACCCGTAGAAAGCACCCGTCTCCGTCGGTACGCAGCAACATTCGTCACCGACTCCTTCGGAGAAGAACGTATGTCCGGACTCGCCAATACGCGAGCTTTCGGTGACATGCGGTCTAAACGTATAGGCGTCTCTGCTGAACCTGAGATTCGGAGGATAGAACTTTCCCCTGCGGAATACTCGTTTCTTGTGTTGGTTAGCGATGGGATTTCGGGGACGCTGAGTGATCAGGAGATTGTGGATGTGGTTAAGGAGGCGAAGACGCCGGAGCAGGGGGCGAAGGATGTGGTGGGGTATGCGACGGAGGTTTCGAGGGAGGGGGATAATGCTACGTGTTTGGTTGTTAGACTTGGAGGGTGGGAGAGGAGGGGGGAGGGGGGTATGGGGAGTATGGGGACCAGGGAGATGCGGGATTTTAGGAGACGGGATGCGCAGGATCCTAGGAGGGGGAGGACTTGAGGGTTATTACTCGAGTTGTGGGGAAAGAGGGGTTTGGGAATTGAGTAGAAAAGATAAATTTGTGATGGAGAGAGAGGATTGTATAGGAAGAGAGAAGTATGACTTTTTTTTATATCTTTGGTTCTGGTGTACAACTTGACGTGGGGATGTTTATACTTATTGGGGTAGGGAGGGATTTGCATGAACCTTTGCTCTTTATATACCTATCTATATATAAGATGCCCGGTAACATTTTATTATGTGATGATTCTCGTACAATTCTAAATATTTTTTCCAGGGGATTTTGGAGAATTAGCGAACTAACTTTTCTAGGCCTTCTTCAAAGTAGGTGCCGGAGAGCAATGGGCACTTCTCTAATATATCCGAGGAATCAGCAAGAGATATAATTATACGGTTCTTTTATTCAGTCACTCTGGAGAAGCAAGTACGCGGAAATAATTTGGAGCGCACTTTTACCGAAGAACTTGATGAGTCAAATTCTGCCACCACGCAAGATTGGGGATAAAGGGAGCTCCTTGGGGTTTCGGGTTTGTTCCTGGTGATAAACACTGGCCTGTTTGAGGGCCAATTCGTGGTCTGTCTGCGGACGGTGCTAGCTCTTTCACTGTACTATACTACGCTGCCCTGAGAACTCCGTAAGTCTGGATTGTCTTCTCCTTCTCTCTCGTCCTACGTTCGTTTTGAGATTTGGATGGGGTTTATTTTCGAGGAAAAGAGTGCTGTCGGTTTGGGGTTTGCTGTCGAATGTTGAATCCTCATTCTTTATTTATTCCTTTGTGGGATAGAGCTGTGGAGATGGTGGGGTTATAAGTGGATTCGGGTGAGGTTCTGTTTTGGGATGAGTTGTGGGGGTGTTTGGGGGGGGAGGTGAGAGGCAACGGACTCGGACATACACCATTGGTTCTCCTAATTGATTTACTTTAGTTGGGAGTGGAGAAGTGTAGTATATGGGTGCATGAGTGAATCTCGAAGGTTTTTTGTTGTTGGAGATATGGATTCTTATATTATTTGTATGATTATTCAATAACTAAACTTTGAGGTAGTTTCGGGAGTTTTCTTTCTCTGGAAACTATATATTGTCTACGAAGCGAGTTTCTGGGGAGGTGTTATCTTACCGAGCTTGTAAATTGAATGAGTCCTTTTATTTATAATTACTCTACTGACCATTTCAAAAAGTAGAACGAGGTGAGATTCATAGTAAGGGGGCAAGTGGAGAGTGAGGTGAATTATCACGTGTACGACTAAACCATATTCTATAAAACACTACTGCGGAACTCGTAGGAAAGTGCTTACCGAACAGTCTATGAGGAGATAAGATAGCGAAAACGGGGTTCTGTTAATACTAAGCTTAGTACGATTTCATCCGATTAGTCAGCTTTTACAGAAGTAACTTTCCTTATTCATTTCTAACCCTACGTAGTAAAGAAGCTAAAGTCTGAAAGTGTACCGGTTAAGTGGATATTTAGTGTCGATTATTAGGCTACTGTTGATTTGTTTCAATGTTCGGATTTAGAAAGAGGAATTGGACGGAATGGATTCTAGGGTATGGGTACCTTTTGAAAGATGTGTAATTCTCGAGGAAACGAGGGTGTGAGTCTTGTTCACGAACAGAAAACCAGCAGTGTCTTGGATATGTCAACATTTTTTTATTTACAAATTCCTGCTAGGAGGAACTACTTATGGACAAGTTCTCGCTTGTCTATTCTATGTCAAGTAAAAAACATGAACTTGGAGAGTAACAGATAGTACTTATGACCTCTTCTGGCAAGTGCAAATACTATAATGAAGTTGAAGCCTTCCTGTTTATTATAACCTACAGGGAAACTCACCTTCTTCTCTAAGTAAAGCTTCACTTATAAATACATACAAATCTAGTAGCTTAACTCCAACCCGGAATTGAATCTGACGAATCTGAAAGGTGGTTTGCTTACTATAATCTTGAGACAGATACACTTAAAACTGTTCTCTTCTAAGATTATATCCACAAACACGCAGCTTAGAATCTTATTTCTTGTAGCTACAGTCTTATCACTTAATCTGAACGTTCATGCAGTTTCGACAGTAGTATGAAATTTGACGCCAAACTTTGTATCAACGAATCTCATTGCTCTTCTAAAGCCATTGAGTATTATGTGAAACCAGCGATGAAAAGCGAACGACTGTACTGAACTATATAGCCTATGTAATAAAAAATTCCCTGGGATCGTAATTGTAGCAGAAAAGATTGGGGGAAAATGGTGTTTGTGTTGTTACCTCATGCCTTCCTGGTACGCCACAAATGAGTTGATTTTTATGCCCTTGAAAATCTTGAAGCGCTTAGGGCATGTGATATGTGCACAAGCTCAAGTGCCTAAGAGGCTATACTAGTTAGGTGAAAATCAGCCGAGAGAAAAATCTTAAATATTACGAGCTTTTCTTCCTAAACTCTCACCTCTAAAACGTTCCCCCTGCCTCTTCTTCAAATTCTAGCTTTTTTGATTTCTACAACTATTTGAAGAGACAGAAAGTGTGGAAACTTGATCGGAATCCCTTAATTTCATGGTGTTCGGTTGTTGAACTTGTAGTATAGTAACAGAAGTATACTTTGGAGAACTTCATATCAATGAGCATAGTCTAGTGAATAGTCAAGAAAATGAATAGTCAAGAAAAAGAGTAGAATATTAGATGACTTCTCCCGTACGTAACAACAGAGATAAATTTGTAGCAAACATTATTTGCCAAGTACACTTATTAATTAAATATATACCTTTCTGAGTGATTTTCTGACTCCCGACAGACAAATCAACATATATGGTCAGGAAGGCATGGGTGGAGTTGGTTGACCATGCTGAGCTGTTTTGTGCTCTCCAACTTCCGCAAAAACAAAGAAGACTACGTTTTAAGAAAAGGACCGTGAATAAGGAGAGAACAAGTATTCTTCTCAATTTTATATTTATTTATTTATTTATTTCTATTTAACGTTACGCGGAGAATAGCTCGCGTGGGCTAAGTCCTAAAAGAGTCTCAAAAGAGGGTAAATGACGCTAGGGGGGTGCCCTAGGCTATAGAGATAGTAAACGAGTAAGCTAATTTATAAGAGATAGTTTAAAGAGAAGCTCTACTTTCGGAACAGCCCTTGTTCTTAATTAGTTTATAGAATTAGAGAAAGATAAAGGGGATATATATATAAAGAAAAGGAAAGGAAAGGAAAGAAGAGTTAAGCTATCTTAAAGGATAGATTTTCGTAAAGAACTTAGTTTTAGCATAGACCTTACTAAAGAGTTCCTCGTAGCTAGGTTCGAATAGAAGATGAGGTTTTCCCTCTGCTTTAGCTAATAGCCTTAGATCTTTATTATTAGCTAGCCTATAGAAGAGTAGGTGGAATTATGTTTTAGCTCTTTTATACTTATAATTCCCTACTTCTAGTAACGTATTAAGGTAGAAGAAGCAAAGGTAGTATACTATAAAGTCTCTATAGCTAGTTTAAGCTATAATTAGCTAAGCTAGGACCTCTCTTAGTAGCTAGAGTGTGACAAACCCAATCTGCTAGCCCTCTGGTAGTTATCCTTACCTGTAGTATACACAGGTGTAGCGGATAATCAGAGAAGTAAGAGGTGGTTTAATTGAAGATCTAAAGCTACAGAAGAGAAGAGAAGGAAAGAGGAGACTTCTAGAGTTCCTATAATATAGAGATAGCCAAGGAATCGATAAGTTATAGGAATGTCGATCCGTTTATAGAAATGGTTCCTAGCCTAGGTAGGAATGGTTCTAGGCTAGGCTAGGAATGGCAGGCTTTACGGACGCCGGCGAGTAGCCGTACGCGAGTCACGTGCTCGGCGGTGGCCAGGTCTGTAACATTACCCCCCCCTTTGAGTAGAGCTCGCTCGCAAGCTCTGAACCTACTACCTTACAGGTAATTTATCCTCGTCCTTATGATATTCCGGCTCGTCTATACTATCTTCCCAGCTCTATAACCATTCTACTAAGTACCTAGGAGGCCCTAGGAGAGAAGGATTTAGAGCGTGAAACTCTTAAAGCTTATACGGGCAGCCTATAAAGTCAGAAGCTAGGTACTAGGCCAGGTCTAGCTCGCTTTGTACCTATTAAACCTAGTATTGTAATTTTCTATAATAGCCTCTAGAGGCTAGTACTTAGTCTACATCCTATTCGTTATACCCGTTAACTATAATAGGCAGTCCTAGTTCCTATAGCTGGCCTAGTAGCAGATTATTAGGAGCTTTGCGAAGCTTGTTTATAGAGATTATAGGCTATATTTTAATTGTTAGAGGCAGGTCGACCTAGAAAGCGTTTCTAACCTTTTCTAGGACTATATACAGACCAGCTATCTGCTGGTCGAGCTTATAGCTTAGGCGGTCTATATTCCACGTCTTTGTTAATATGTAGACCTTGTCGCCTATAGTAAAGTCTACTGGTCGCCGGTGCTTGTTTGCTTGCTTACGCTAGCGTTCCTAAGCAGCCTCGATTCCCTTACGAGCGGTTTCCTAGGCGCTGTATATACGGGTTACGTATACAACTGCTTCGTCTTGTGAAAGCTGTTTACGGACGCTTATTAGCTCTTCCGGGCTCTAGCGGACCTAATCAAAGCTAGTACGTGGCACGTAACCAAGCTCGATTTGTATAGGCGGAAGAGTCGTCGAGTCCTAGGGAAGTATAGCCTAAACGTAGTCTATAATCGGTATTAGTTTAGACTAGTTATCCTAATAGTAGTTTATAAACAGGCAAAGGCGTTAGTTAATCTACTGGTTTATATTCTTAGTTTAACTGTTGGTTTATACGTATACAGCTATGGATAGCTTAATCTTAGTTCCTAGGATCTAGTTAAACTCTTACTAGAACTCTAAGACGAATTGCAGACCGCGGTCAGAGACAATAGTATCTGACAGTCTATAATAGTACTATATACGGTCGAGGTAGATCTGCGTAGTCTTTTTTACATTTGTAGTCTTTAGGTAAGGGATAGAGATAGATCTCTTACTTAGCTGGCAGATAAAGACAATAATTATATCTATCCTAGACTTATTAGGAGGGAATTCTTTAAAATTAACTAATATATATTACTATAGGCGATCTAGGATAGACAAGGGGTTGAGGAGTCTAGGGGGGCGGTCTCGTAGTACGTGAGAGCGACAGTAGGTCTGGTAGTTATAGACGAATCGTTGTATATCCGAACGAAGGTATAGCTAGTAGTAGCAGTCTATAACTAGCTTTAGGGTCTTAGATTGTCTAGGGTAGGCTACTAAGACTTGATTATGAACCTCGCTTAGTAAGCGTACTTTAAGATCGTCGTCCTTAGGCAGGATAAGCTGTTCTTAGTATAGCAGGAGGCTGTTATAGGTTGTCTAGCTAGAGCGTTCGTCCGTAGCGTACTAGCGGAGAGCGTTAAGGCCCGTACTCGTACGATTAGCTTATAAGATATCGTCAATTAAGTTGTATAGTCCGTTAGCTACTCTAATAGGTGTAATATCTACGGAAGGGTCTAAGTCTAGGTCTATAATAATCTGCGAGTCGAGATTCTTAGGCTGTAAGAGGACTTGTATACGAGTAAATATCTTTATTATTATTTAACTATCTACTTCTTAGTCCCGGCGAGTAAGGGAATCCGCTCGATTCTAGCTACTAGGCTTATAAGTAAGTAGGAAGTTAAATCGAGAGAGGGTTTCAGCCTAGCAGGCTTGTCGGCTAGATAAGGCTTTAGTTATTATAAAGTACTCGAGAGCTTTATAGTCTAAAATAACCCGTATCCGGTGTAGAGACCCTTCGAGCTCAGGTCTCCAGGCTTCTAGAGAACGTATAATAGCTAGTATCTCTTTATTATAAATCGAGTAGTTAATCTCAACAGGTATTATTATCTTAGAGAAGTAAGCTATAAGGTGCTACTCTTAACTCGGCTATAACTGAAGGAGTATACCGCTAAGGACGCCGTCAGAGGAATCGGTCTCAACTATAGACTCGTATTACAGATTAAAGTATATAAGAAGAGGTGTATTAATAAGCCGGGCCTTCAGCTTAGAGAAGGCGTCCTAATAAGCAGGTGTCTACTAAAACAGCTAGTCTTTATAAGTTAGAGCCGTTAACAGGCGTACAACTCGTCTATAGTTGAGAATAAACTTTTAATAGAAGTTATAAAAGCTAAGAAAGGACTAAACACCGCAGACTATAATAGGGCGTTCCTAGTTATAGATCGTTTCTATCTTTTCCAGGTCTACTTCAATCCTATTAGTACTTACATAGAAGCCTAGGTACTTCGTATAAGTAACGTTAAACTTAGATTTCTTAATATCAGCCTATAAGCCAGCTTTACAAAGCCGTAAAAGGACCTTACAGACGTATTCCTAATAGTCTAGCTCGTTCTCGGAGTAAATAAGAATATCGTCAAGGTAAGCAGTATAAAAGTCGTCTAAATAGTTAAAGAGTACGTCGTTTATAAACCGTTAATATATTACAGGTCCGTTAGTTAGTCTAAAAGGTATAACTTTGCACTTATAGGCTCTATAACAGGTCTAGAACGTTGTTAGTTCCTTAAACTCAGGGTTAATCCAAATCCGGTAAAAAGCTTATCATATATCTAGCTTTATAAAGATATAAGCCTTACCTAGACAAGCAAGAGTTTCGTCGATTAACAGAAGAGGATACTAGTCCTTATAAGTTAGATTATTCAGCTTATAGTAATTAATATAAAACCGTAGAGAGCTATCAGACTTCTTAACAAAGAGAATCGGAGCTACAAAGAGGGCTTAGCTAGCCTTAATAAAACCTTTATAAAGGTTCTTAATAAGGTATTATTTTACAGCTCAAAGCTCGTCCGTTAACTAGTGGCAGAGGGGGCTATAGGACAAGTCGTCTACGTTCCCGTTCGTAAGTTCGATCTTATAGTCGTACAGGCGACGAGGGAGAAGAGTATCAGACACAGCTTTAGAGAAAACGTCTATAAGATCCTAGTAGGCTCCGGAGAGGCTTTCTTAGACCTGTAAGTCGTCTTTTTAATCTGTAAGCTTTTTTTCTATTAAGTAATTAATCTTATAAAAAGAGGTACTAAAGGCTATAGCTTTAGTATCTTATAGGTTACGGCGATATACAGCAGCACCGATAACAGCAATGTCTACCGGTGGCAGGTCGAGGCGTACACGTTTTAGACGCGCTATAGAGGCTTTACAGATATCTAAACCTATAAGAGCGCGGTTCATATTTCGTAAGTTGTTTTAGCAGTCCCAGTACTCGCTATAACGTACAGCCAGAGGTGTAGTAGGCAGGCGCGCCAGGATCCGAGGGACTAGCAGCTCGTCGACAAGGCTTATAAACAGTTACAGGTCTTCCTAGTATTTACGTATAACCTGTTCTTCTAGGGCCTAATCACGGCGATCCGCGTTAGCTTAGTAATCTAGGTTTAAGGGCCGAGTCTATAAGATCCTAGGATCCAGGAGGCATAGCTAGACAAGGTTAGGAGAAGGAGGGAGATCCGCGGGCTATATAAGTCGTCGCTAGCAAGGGTTAAGTTATACGTTAAGCTAGTTAAACTATATATGCCTAAGAATAAGGTCCTAATAGCTAGTATTAAGGAGGACTATAGGGACGTTATACTGTTTACGGCCGTCTATATATAAGTGAAGAACAATATAGTAGTCTGTGAACTGTCGACTCTGTCCATCAAAGCTACGAACTATAATAAGAGTAGGAAGAGTATAAATAGTTAAAGAGAAGAAGTAAGCCAGCCTTTAAATAAACTTTATACTAATAAGTACAAAGCCGTTTACTCTAGTATCAGCTAGAGCAGAGGTTTTAAATCTGTATCTATTATAGACTAAGTTATAAGAGATCGTGAACTGTTTTCCTCTAAGTAGCTAACTTAGATCGATAGCTAACTGGCCAGGACCTCGGTAAAGCAAGCCTAGAGGGGAGACTTTCCCTAGACTTGGTCGTTTTCCGACTGTTCTAAGTCGGACGTAGGCTCCATAAGCTTATTAACGTCTATAATAGGCTTAGAGTTCTTAGGGCATTCGCGGACATAGTGCCCAGTCCTCTTACACTTAAAGCAGGCGTCGTCCGGTTCCTTACAGGCAGGCGTTGGTTCACGTAATAGTCCGTAAAGGCGGGGGGCCGGGGCAGGGGAGGTTATACAGAACGCAGTTTAAGTAGTAGTGAAAGTTCTAGCTAGGCAGGAGGTAGTAGTAGCAGTTATAGGCCGGGGGATAAGACAAGCGGTCCGTAAGTTGCTTCTACAGAGCTAAAGTCTTCGTAAGTTCTTGTCAACAAGTCGACACTTGTTTGCTAGGGCCGTACTTATAAGCAGGACGTCTAAGAATAGTAAGACGGACTGTTATAGAGGTGGCGTAAGCTTGTCATACAAGTCGGGCTATAAGTCGTCTGTCGGGATCCGTCCAGTACCCACAAGGTATAAGAAGCGAGTATAGAAGGTTACAAAAGTCTCGTCATCTCTTATAACAAGCCAGCGGAATTCGATATAGGCGTCCTACGCTTCGAACAGGTTCTCTAAGATATCCACAAGATATATAATCATTTCTTTTATAGACTAAAACAGCTCAGGTCCCTTCCAGTAACAGAGCGCGAGATACTTCTAAGCAATATCAGCTATACAGTTAAAAACGTAAGCCATCTTTGCTTCCTCCAGCTCAAACATAGAGGCGTTAATAAGGAACTTGTCCTTAATCTAGATCTTCTAGTTGTCGAAGGTTAGAGACAAGCCATCCGTTAGAGGCTTAGTATCCTTAAGCTTAACCGTAAACGACCTGTGTTATCCAGTTTTAGACAGGGTATTCCCTTACAGAGGGGTACGGACATCGTCCAGTTGTTCTCGTAGTAGGCGGACCTGTTTTAGGGCTATAGCAAGCTATTAAGCGTCTGTAGGCTGGTCGGCAGACATCGTTGCAGACGACTCAGTTATAAGGACAGAGGGTATAGGTAGAAGAGCCTTAGGCTCTTGTATACGGTGGTAGGCACGGGTACGCAGGGCTGTATAAGGCGCCGGTAGCATCTATAGGCAGTCTATACGGACCGTAGGTGTTGTGTTAGAATCGCAACAGATATTCTAATCCTTCCTAGGAGCAGTAGTAAATAGAGAGAAGAAGGGAGCTTTAGATAATATAACAAACCTAATCTGCTAGCCCTCTAGTAGTTATCCTTACCTATAGCATACATAGGTATAGCAGATAATTAAAGAAGTAAGAGGTAGTTTAATTAAAGATCTAAAGCTACAGAAGAGAAGAGAAGGAAAGAGAAGACTTCTAGAGTTCCTATAATATAGAGATAGCCAAGGAATCGATAAGTTATAGGAATATCGATCTGTTTATAGAAATGGTTCCTAGCCTAGGTAGGAATAGTTCTAAGCCAGGCCAGGAATGGCAGGCTTTACAGACGCCGGCGAGCAGCCGTACGCGAGTCACGTGCTCGGCGGTGGCCAGGTCCGTAACATAGAGAGTCTTAGGTTTTAAAAGCTAGGAAGTAAGTTCTAGGTTTTTATAAGTATCTAAGAGCGTTGTTTACTAGAGCTGATTTACAAGCCTGATCCCTGTCTCTTTAACCTCTCTCTTAAATATAGTAGTATAGAGTAGAGGGGAACTAGAAGAGGGTATTTAAGCTGCTTTTCCTATAGCTTTGTCGGCTATTTTATTACTACGGATTTCTATATAACTAGGGTACTACCTTATTTGAATCTTCTCTAGGTATAGCTAAGTAAAGCTATATACCTTATTAAAGGTCTCTTACGACGTGCTATAAGACTAGTAGATTAGTTATAGTATAGCTTCGAGGTTATTAAGGCAAATCTAGTACTTTATAGCTAAGGCCTAGAAAGGGGAGTCTAGGGCTAGTTCTAGACTATGTAAGGCAGCTTTGGCTTCTACGTTATATATCTCTAATATTTTATCGAAGAGGAAGAGCCTTATGTTTAGAACAACCCCTCCTCTTATAAGACATACGCTGCTACTAGTACTTTTGTCGTCTAAGCGAGAGCTGTTAGTAAATATAACTAGGTCTGTAGGCGAGATAGAGGTAAGGAATTTAAGGAATTTAGCTTTGTAGGAGTCCTTATTACTACTAGGGCTTAGACCTACTACCTTGAGAAGGCGGGCCTACTAGTTAAACCCTCTATTCTATAGAAGGTCTTATATTAGGTCGATTTCTTTTAAGAGAGAGAGAGGTTTAGAAGAGTAGTAAATAAGCCTAGCTTTTAAGCAAGAGTTATTTATATATTATTTAAGCAGGTAAGCTAAGTCGAGTTAGCGAGTTCTAGCCTTAAATACTCTACTTTTTACTATAAGAGCGATTTTAGTAGCTAAGAGGCTAGATTCTATAAGGAGTACTAAGGTAGAGGTAGTCTTATAAACTAGGAGGATAATCCTAGTATACTTTAATACTACTCTATCTAAGAGAGTTAGATAGTAGCCGATCTAGTTATTTATAGAGCTTGCTTAGCTTGTTTCCTCTCTTGTTTAACTAGAGTACTAGGTCTTATGTTTAAAGTAGATAATTAAGAGAATAGAAGTAGTAGTAACTTACTTAAGTAGATAAGGAGATAAGCCTCTTATTATATTTATTATTCCTTTAAGAGCATTAGTTATAAGTATAGCCTTACTTGTTATTCTTTTAACATAGCTATAAAACGTAAGATAGAGGTTAAAGAAGATGCTAAGCTATCTAAGCTCTTATATAGGTTCTATTGTCTTCTCTTTAACTATAATAGAAGGAGAGGGCTAGATACCTCTCCCTTTTTGCTTCCTTTTATAGGAGAAGTATATAAGTTCTAACTTAGCGTTAAAAGTAATACTCTCGTCTATACTCTACTTTAGAGTACTAGTCACCTGCTTTATAAGAGCCTTAATATTCCCTGCCTTTAAGAGCTTAAAAGTAAGTAATCTAATATCGTCTATATAACTAAATCTTTGTAATACTAGAAGAGAGCTAACCTCTAAGCTAAAGAGAGGCTAGATATAAAGTATAAAGAGAATAGGTAAGATAGACAAGCTTTAAGAAAGCCTGTATTAAAGCGGGGTAGAAGCTCTTATTTCCTTGTCTAGTTTTACTTTTACTAGTCTATTAGTTAAGAAAGAAGTAGCCTATTTAATAAAGTAATCCGGCTAATCTTACTCTCTTAGCCTTTTAATTAGGCGACTAGGAAGTACTATGTTAAAAGCCTCTTTAATATTAAGTATAAGAAAGAAGGCTTTCTATTTATCTATAAGAGCTAACTTAATATCAAAGGTAAGGTAGGTAGTAAGGTCTATAACAGCTCTTAAGAGGAGAGCTCTAAACTGGTTTTACTCTAGAATAGAGTACTTAATAGCTATCTAAGAAGCTCTCTTTATAAGAAGCCTTTTAAGCCTCTTTCTAAGGACTAAGAGTAAGGTAATTAGGTAATATACTCAGGGGAACGACTTATCTTTCTTATTAGACTTTAGGATAATAGCAACGATAGTAGGATAAAAGATTTTTAGGTAGAAACCTACCTTTATACAGCCTTTAAATAAGGAGAGGATAAGATATAAGATCTATAGCTAGGCTACTTTAAAGACTCCTGTTACTAGCTCGTCTTCTCTTAGCATAGTAGAAGCTTTCCTAAGGATCGATTCCTTAACCTTATATAGTATAAGGACTACCTAGGGAAGGGACTGAGTAGAGGTAGTTAGAGTATTAAATAAAATATTCCTAACTTTAGCCTTGTTTATAAGTAGCTCTTATACTAGGATCTTCTGCTTTTCTTAAGTAGAGAAGCTTAGTTAGCTTACCGAGTCTCTTAGAGAGGGAGACTTGTAGATTCTAGTACTCTAGTACTACTTATAGATTTTAAATACATCTTTACTCTTCGTAGCTTTATCGACTAGGGTATAGAAGTATTCTCTCTTTACCTTCTAGATTTCCTACCTTAGACTCTTATAAAGAGTCTTTAAGGCTTGTACGCTTACGTTAAGCCTTTGTATCTACCTTGCCTTAGTAGCTGCTGTCTAGTACTTCTTATTCTACTAGAGGTGTCTAAACCTATGTCCGAGCCCTTGCTTAGTACTGCTAAGATATATACTATATACGCTCTTAGTAATAAATCCTACTAAGGCTTTTAGCGAGTCCGAGTCTAGTTACTCTATAAGTTTATAAAGCTATTAAGTTTTAAGCTTTCCTTAAAGAGTTGTCTTAAAGGTTTTAATATTAAGAGAGCTAAGCTTAAAAAGAGAGTCCTTTATAGTTAAGTTTCTTATATATAAAAGTTAAGTAAGAAGTAAGAAGTAGTTAAAGCTATACTTAAATATAAGGTTAACCTTAGTAGCAGCCCCTCTCTAGTAGAGGTTATTAGAGTAGAAGGCTAGGTCGAGGGTGTTACCGAGGTTATAAGTTCACGTACTAGGAGAGGTAGAGAGCTGTAGCCCTCTATCCTCTATCTAGTTAATAAGCAAGGAGGACTGTGTACTTTCCTGCCCTAGGAAGTCTAGCTACTAGAGTTAACTCTTTAGGTTAAAGTCGCTAGCTATTAGAGTATTAGTTATAAGGATATATACTAAGCTAAGAACATAGTTAACAGCCTCTCCTACTCCCTTAGCACCTAAGAGAGTGTTATATATGTTAAGTATATTGTCACGAATCACGTGCACACGTGATGAGTGAAGACCAGGCGGCGTCCTGACAGGTTAAGCACTATCGGAATACTCTTATAGTAGATAGGGATCGGTTAGGTTAGCTAAGCGATCTAGGGATTTCTTTTAGTTATAATCACGTGATAAGAGTTCGCTAGACGGGGCGACAGGTCTAACAGTCTAGCAGCGACGGAGCGACTAAGCTAGCAGGCTAGTACGAGGAAGGAAGCACCTATATAAGACTGGCACGTCTGCTATTAGATAGGAGCTTCGTGCTTAACTTTAGTTATTAATCTTATTATCTTATTTAACATCTTTAATATAAGTAACGAGTTCACTTCTAAGTAAACAACCCGGCACATCTATACTTCTTACCTATATACTAACCTTCGAGACTTAGTCATCTTTATTTAGTTTGTTTAAGTTTCGTTACACTTTAAGCACCTGCTTAGAAGTTCAGTCGCTATAGCCCTAGTAACCCCCGCCGCAGCAGCTAGCTCGAATGCTAGTCGAGTCAACGTCGCCGGAACATCTAAAGGTGTAACTAGGAGGACACCTGCTAGTACACAGTTAACTAGGAACGACGACAATGTTAGTATACCAGACGCCCCCGAGCCTTACAAGGTCAAAGCACTTGAATCTATTAAAGTTAAGATACTAGATACGTATTATAGGAAGCGAAAGAAACTCGACTTATTCCTTCTCTAAATAGACATCTACTTTAACTTTAATTCTAACAAGTTCGAAGGCAATTATAACTTACAAACTATCTTTGCTATTTCCTATCTTAGGAGATTAGCATTAGAATAGGCTTAGCTATACTTAGAGGACTTTTTTAAAAATAAGGATAAAGATAGAAAGATAGAATTAACTAAGATTATGTTTAAATCTTAAAGAGGATTTAAGGCAACTATTAGAAAAGTCTTTAAAGACTTTAATATAATTTAAACAGCTATACACAAGCTTTTAGAATTACACTAGACCGGATTAGTAATAGATTACACTAATGAATTTCAACGTTATAAAACGAAGTCGAGATAGGATACTATTACTCTTATAGAACTCTTTTACAGAGGATTAAAGACACATATCTATAAGGAAATAGCTAAATAGAATATATAATTCTTAACTATTATAGGTATAATCGAGGAAGTCGTCTAACTAGATAATCGCTTATATAAATTCAAGAAGAGTAACCCTAGACACGGGGAAAAGAGCAAAGGGTTAGAAAAGTAGAAGCACTCTTACGCTAGCAAGCATAGTAAGGAGGCAAACGCTACGTAAAAGAAAACCTTTCTAAAGAAAGGAGGACTTTCCTAGAAAGAATAAAATCATTAACATAAGTAGAACTTATATTATAATTATAGCTAACTAGGCTATAGAGTAAATAAGTATAGTAAGAAGAAAGATTCTAAGAAAAAGAAATAAATTAATACTACTATTTAATAATAGATAGCTTTAACCGATTATATTAAACTTATAGATAAGGAGCTTAAAGTATAAGGATATAGAACCTAGATTAAAAATAACAAAGGAATTAGTAGAGTATAAGATACTAATAATAATAGAGATCTACTTCTTAAGGAATATTATAATATATAATTAGTAATAGAATCTAAGCAACCTCTTTAAGTAGAATACGAATCACTACTATCGACTAGTTCTTTAGAGATATTAGATTTATCTTCTAGTTTAAAAGGAGAAATAAAGAATAAAGACCTAGAAGTTAGAGAAACTTAGGCTTTCCTTAGAACTTTTAAACAAGGAAATCGATAAGTATATATTAATAATTAAAAACCAGATTTCTAGAGTCCTTATATAATATAAGGGGTTAACCTAACTATCTTAACAATGTACATAGTTATAAGTAATAACTCTAAAACAATAACTCTAGTTAGCCTAATCACTAGACAAAAAACTATTAAAGAAAAGGAACTAGAACAGAAACACTAACTAATTAAAAAACCTAGCTACTCTAAAGTAAGAGATATATAGAAAGTATATAATATATTAGATAAGACTAGTACATAGACATAGTAAGTTCTAATAGGATTTATAGGACGAATTAAAACCTCTTTCCTTAGAACACTACCCGAAGATATTATACTAGAGGAATTTAAGTAATATATCGTAGTTATATTAATTAGAAATAATAGGTTAGTACTAAGAAAATATAACTTATAATAACTATTTAGTATATTATTCTAAGAGTAAAGGGAATTTAATATAACTAGATAGGCTAAGACAGAACCGGAAGAAATATACTATCTATTAGTAGGAGAACTATAGTTTATAGAAACAGTTTAGGAAATAATAGTATAATAGATACGATATAAACTAAGTACGACTTTAGACTAGTTATTATAGAAGCGATTTAAAGGAATATTACTAGAGCCTACTAGAATAGTAGAATATTATCAGATATACGAAGTAGTATTATTAGATAAAGAAGGAGTAGTATTCTTTCCTTAGTCTTAGATTAGAGCTATTAAAGAAAAGAATTCAAGAGATTATATATTTAAAGTTTACTATATAAAACTAGAGATAAGTATACTAGAGGCTACTTTAGATTATCTATATATAGGAGAACTATAGTCTATAGAAGCTATTTCGGAAACTAGTTACGAATAGATCTAATATAACTATAGACAAATACTAAAGCAATTTATAAGGGAAATTCCTAAAACTATAGGAATTATAGAATATAGATTAGTATACGAGGTAGTATATGCTAATAAGGAAAGAGTAAGATTCTTTCTATAGTATAAGGACGAGGAGAGAAAGAAGTATAATTAAGAGAATCGATCTTTTAAAGTCTAATATATTAAAGCAAAGTTAGACGCTACTTTAAGAGAAAGACAGTTAGTAATAACTATAGAAGTAAAAGAAAAAAAGTTATAAGTTATAATAGACTTAGGAGTAATAGGCAACTTTATTTCCTTAATAGCTTAAGAGAAGCTAAACGTCCTAATTAAGGAAATAAGACTATATCGACTAGGAGTGGTTAATAGAATAGACGTTATATACTAAAATAGGATTATTAATTAATAAACTATTCTAATAAGAATTAATATTAAAGGATACTGTTTAGACATATAATTCGATATTATTAAAATAGGAAGTAAGGAAGTAATACTTAGTATACTATAGATTTAGAAACATAATCTAGAAATCGACTAGAAGGCTAGAACAATAACCTTTAGTTAATATAAATACATAGGTTTGTATTTATAACTTTATAGCTAGAACAAGGTTAGCGCCACCTCTTCTAAAGCGCTAGAACACCTTGCCTAGGGTCCTCTATAGGTTAGTAAGAAAGCTAATAACGAAATACCTATATAGTATAGAGAATTTAGAGCTTTGTTTAAAAACCTAGAAGACTTACGAGCCTTACTAGAACATTGCTTATAGGATTATAAGATTAAATTAAAAGAGGGTTATTACCTCTTAAAGTAGAAGCTTCAGTTATATAACTAGAAAAGCCTATAAAGAATAAAAAGTTATATAAAGGAAGGTATTAAGAAGGGATATATTAGAAGATCTAAGTCGCTAATTGCCTTAAACATGCTTATTATTAAGAAAAAAGACGACCTAGATAAGAGAGTATATATTAATTATAGAGAAGTAAATCACGCTACGGTTAAGAACGCTTATCTACTACTACCTAGCTAATACTTACGAGATAAGTTAGGTAAGGTAGTACGATTTACGAAATTAGATTAACAAAACGCCTACAGACTTATATAGATAAAAGCCGGAGACGAATAGAAGACAGTATTTACCTTACTATCAGGCCTTTACAAATACACAGTTATGCTATTTAGACTCTATAACATACTAGTTATATATTAGAGATAAAATAATAACATTTTAAGAGATCTTCTAAAAGTAATAGTAATTTATTACCTAGATAATATCCTAATCTTCTTAGAAAAAGAAGAAGAACATAAGAGACATATTAGAGAAGTTTTATAACAACTTATAAAAGTAAACTCTCGGTTAAAACTCTCGAAATACGAGTTTAGAGTAACTCAGACACTTTTCCTAGGATAGGTATTTAGCCTAGGAAAAATAGAAATAGATCTAGCAAAGATCTAAGACATCTTAAACTAGAAATTACTAGAGAATATAAAAGATATACAGTCCTTCCTTAGATTTATAAACTTTTACTATCCGTTTATACAAGACTATATAAAGATTACTAAACTAATATTAGTACTAGTTAAGAAAGCTATTAAATTTATTTAAAATAAATAGGCTAAGGATGCTTTTTAGAAACTAAAAGCAAAGTTTATAGAAAAACCTATTCTATATAACTTCGATAAAAAAAAACTAAGTACGATTAAAACAGATGCCTTAGATACATCTATAGATATAATTCACCTATAACTAAATAATAAGGGAAAACTTATACCTATTATATATTATTTAAAAACATTTAACCTAGTATAATAAAACTATAGTATCTTCGACAAGGAACTACTTGCTATAGTATTAGCTTTAGAATACTAGAGAATTTATTTATAGCTAGTAAAATACCTAGTTATAGTTTTATCTAACTATAAGAACCTTAGAACGTTTACAACAACTAAGGAACTTACGACTAGACGATTAGCTAGATAGTTAGAGATATTAGAAGGATTTGATATTATCATCTAATATATAAAGAGAACGTTAAATACTCGGGCTAATACTCTTAGCTAGAAACCCAGATATAAGGGAAATAAGGAGTATAAGAAGATTACGATCTTAAAAACTCTTAAGAATAGAGACTTAGTACCTACTATATATAAGATAGTAGCGATAAACGACATCTAGATAGATAAAATTCAGAACATATACAAAGGTTATAATCAGTACGTAAAAGGGAAACTATAGGTTCCTAGCCTATACGTAAAGGAATTTATATAGGAATACTATACTACGCCTGCTTACAGACATTAAGGAATTCGTAGAACTCTCTAGAGGATAAGACAATACTACTATATTAATCGGTTATCTACGATAGTTAAGGAAGTGATAGTAGAATATAATACCTATACTAGGAATAAAGCTTCCTACTATACTTCTTATAGACAGATGAATACTACTCTAATACTATAGATACCTTAGAAATCAGTATTTATAGATTTTATTATTAAACTACTAAAATCTAAAGACCTAATAATAGAAGTTAAATATAATACGATCCTAGTTATTATAGAACGACTTACGAAGTATATAATTCTTATAGTATATATAGAGTTAAGTATAGCTAAGGAATTAGTATTTATATTCCTTAGAGAAGTAGTCTTAAGACATAGACTACTAGAAGAGATACTCTTAGATAGAGATAAGCTCTTTATCTTAAAATTTTAGATCGCTTTTATAAAACGATTAGGTATGAAAAGGAAGCTCTCTATAGCTTTCTACTCTTAAACGAATAGAGGAAATAAACAGATAAATTAAGTAGTTAAAACATACCTTCGTTGTTATATGAACTACTAGTAAGATAACTAGGTAGAACTGCTACCCTTAGCATAGTTTGCCTATAATAGTTTAGTAACGGAAATAACACTTGTTACACTATTCTACGCTAATTTTAGATATAAATTGTTAGTGTATCGAGAACCGCTGTCTACGACTATCGACAACTAGCTTACTCGTGTTTACGTCTTAAAAATTAAAGGGCTATATAAGGAACTTATAGAGGATTTGTAATTCATAGCCGAAAGAAATACACACTACTATAACAAACGACGTAGTTAGAAGCTAACGCTAAAAGAGAGGGATAAAGTCTATTTAGTATAGAAAAACATTAATATAAAAAGACTAAGTAATAAATTAGATTATAAAAAACTTAGACTATTTAAAATTAAACGTGTTAAAGGACCTTTAAATTATAAATTAGCGCTACTAAGAATAATAAATATCTACCTAGTATTCTATATATCCTTACTCGAGCTAGTACCACCGGGAGTACTACTAGCCCTACTTATAGAAATTTAACTAATAAACTTAAATACTAAGTATAAAGTTAAGAGGATTCTTAACTATAGACTTGTTAGAGGATAGGTTAAGTATTTAATAAAATAGTTAGATTACCTATATTTAGAAAACACTTAGGAACCTAGAAAAAACATTAGCTAGTACTTAGAGGAACTTTAGGAGTTCCACCGTCGAAACCTAAGTCTACCTATATCGCGTAGTTAGTAGGAAAGGACTTAAGAAAGGCTAGGTCGAGGCCTAGGGCGAGGGCAGGGTCGGAAACGTTGGGCATAGGAAGGGCGGCCAGCCTAGCAGCCTCTTCTTCTATCCGCTTCTTTTCTTCTCCCTTCTCTTTCTTCTTTCTTTCTAAATCTTTAGCAGCATCTAACTCGTTAAGCGAGTTAAGACCAGCAGCTATCATCCTTTGACGCTTCTTGTAGAGTTAGCGTTTTTGCTTCTTTAGTCGACGAATGCGAGCTATAGCCTCGGCTATGATCGTATAACTCTTCTTCTCTTTATTATCTAGATACTCGATCTAGGAGTCGACGCTCTCCTACTCGTTTACTATAGGCATTCGATTAATAATACGGACATCGTAGGATTTGTTCATAGTAGTATAGCGACTATACTATAATAGTTTTTAGTCTCTAAGACTAAAACACTCGTATTCCTTGTTAGCGTTTTTATAACAGGTATATAGAGCTATTTTCTTGCCTGATAAGTTGATTGCTCTACTAAGGGCTTCGTGGTCAGTTTGTCGTAGAGAACGAGGGGCATTTATATTAGAAAAGAAAGAAGGCCGCTGGCCTTCTGACGATATTTCTTAGGTCGTACTTAAGCGTAGGGACACGCTAAGCTAAGAAGGGGATAGTGTTATAAATCACGTATATACGTGATAAGTGAAGACTAGGCAGCGTCCTAACAGGTTAAGCACTATCGGAATACTCTTATAGTAGATAGGGATCGGTTAGGTTAGCTAAGCGATCTAGGGATTTCTTTTGGTTATAATCACGTGATAAGAGTTCGCTAGACGGGGCGACAGGTCTAGCAGTCTAGCAGCGACGGAGCGACCAAGCTAGCAGGCTAGCACGAGGAAGGAAGCACCTATATAAGACTGGCACGTCTGCTATTAGATAGGAGCTTCGTACTCAACTTTAGTTATCAATCTTATTATCTTGTTTAACATCTTTAATATAAGTAACGAGTTCACTTCTAAGTGAACAACCCGGCGTATCTGTACTTCTTACCTGCATACTAACCTTCGAGACTTAGTCATCTTTGTTTAGTTCGTTTGAGTTTCGTTACATATATAAAGTAGAGAGCTTTAAAAGGAAGTAATCTTAATATAAACAAGGTCTTAGTATTTAAGTAAGGGTATAGTCGGTAATTGTTAACTTAAGAGAATCCTTACTTCCTTTTATATAAAAGTAAGGACTCTAGAAGGGTTAACGTTCTAGTTATATATAGGTATAAAGTAGGTATAGTTTAAGTGTTATCTTATAATTTAATAGTTAATCTCCTTCTAGTAGATATATAGTTCTTAGATAAGAACTATATCTATTCATCTAGAGTAGGCTAGTTAGAGTACTAGCTCTTAGTACTTACTAGACTTATATATGTTAATTTATAAGACTTAAAGGTAGTGTTACTTAAAAGGTCCTCGTCTACTTATAGAGAAGAGGGGTAAGAGTCTAGGCTCCTTAGTTAAGAAGAGGGGTTCGAAAGCAGGGAAGAGGCGCTTATAAGAGCTTCTTTACTTAGTTATAGTAAGTTTAAGGAGAGGGTAGGAGTAGTAGAGTAGCTTATTTTAGTATCTGTGTTACTATAGAGTAAGTCTTCCTCTTTTCTTAAGCGAATCTTATTATATACTTATTATATAGATCTCTTATTCTCTATTAAAGGCGGGGGTCTAGAGGCTTTTAGCCGGAGTTAGTACGTAGAGTCGTCTAAGGCGTAAGAGCTGTTATAGTATAGGTATTTTAATTTATATTAAGAGTGTTTTATATACCTTAGGTAGAAGGCTTCTAAGTGTTTTATACTACTATATAAGCAGTATCGTTGATTTTTACTATAGTTCTATAAGTTATACTACTTCTAGCACTTTAAGTACTAAATTATAATAGAGACTTTAGGGAGACGCTTAAGGAAGGCTCTACTGCCTAGGAGTGACGTTATATCTAGGATAGCGGAAGGACCTCTTATGTTCTCTTCTTTAAAGAAGGCGATCTAGGTAGTATAAAACAGCTTATTTAAGAGAGAGTTAGCGGCTATGTTGACTTTTATAGGTGCTATTCTAATTCGTTCCTTTATTATTATAGCTACTACTTTAGCTGTAGTAGGGATAAGAGTTAAAAGAATCGCTCCTTCTTCGCTAATCTAGATAGTTTCTACACTACGAGGTATACCTATTATATAGTATACTACCTAGTTTTGCGAGACCTCTATTTTAGTTATAGTAAATAGGGTTTAGATATAGGCTCTCTTTATTGTTAAAAGAGTATCTAGAGCTTCTTTATCTTTAGAGATAATAGTAAAACTAGATTTAGCTAAGAGTACTTCTTATACTAGCTCTTTATAGCCTATTTTTAGGTTATAAAGTATAAGGAAGATAGCTTAAGCGGAGTAGTTCCTGTTAGGAGAGTCTTAGAGGAGTCGGATAAAGACTCTAAGGTTAGATTTAGCTGGTGTTCTCTTATTCTTTTATAGCTTAAAGGTAGCGGAAGAGAGAGGTGATGTAGTTATTATTGTTGTTATTGTTATACTTATAGCTTTGGCTTTATTTTTAGGCGCTAAGGCATTCCTTATAGTTTGTATATATGAAATTTTCCTTATAGGGCCTAGAGAGGAGGAGGGAGTCGACGAGGGCGTAGGGGCGTCCTTATACTCTAAGTGAGTGTTAAGGGCTAAAGGAAGTAGAGGTGAGGTCTCTTTAGTAAATGCCTAGTAGAAAGAAAGGCTAAGGTCGGCTACTTAAGTATAAAAGGCTCGGAGGAATAGCAAGAGTTCTAGAGGGGTACTATCGAGAGTAGTACTAAGGTAGTGGTCTATAGCTTCTCTAATCCCTTTAAAGAAGGTTTAGGCTATAGCTCTACGTTCGAGAGCTCTAGTGGTCTTAGAGACGAAGTGTTGTTAGATGTTCGGGATAGAGGGAATCGGGCGAACCCCCCCCCCTTCTTATGCCCCTTTCTAGAGGCGTAGGCGAGGACGGAGGCCCTCCTAAGAGAGACTCTATAGAAGTAATTTAGCTTATTAAGCGGAAGCAAGAGAGATTGAGCTTTTTAGAACAAAAATTTCAATCTGCGAAAAAAGGTGTGTGTGTCTTAATTTTACATTGAAATGAATTAAAATGATTAGACGGTATGAACGAAAACGACAGTATCGGCCGGATTTTATGTCGACAGTGAAAAAGGAAACGACAGTAAATTTAAAAACGACGAACGTTGGCGGGGAGATGTGGGTATTTGAGCCTTCCCTTTGTCTGAGTGAGGTGGAGACTTTGGTGCAATCAAAAGAATAGAGAATGCAGGGCAAGTGCGCTGTAATGCGCTTTAACTGTCTGAAGGCTTCTGATTCGCCACCTCCCTGTAAAAAGGCTTCTGCGCTTTGAAGCCATAGGGATAAGCGAGTCTATAAATTCTTTTCTAGATGCTACTTTATAGGGAGCTCTACTAAGATATAGCGCTGGCGCCAGGATGCGGCTTCAGGGCACTATTGCAGGGCACAGAATATACACTTTTAGCAGATAATAAATCCTTTTGGTATACCTATATAATACTTTGAGATTGAGCAAGTGTGTCATGTTTTGAAGTGTAGCATTTAAAGTTATAGACTTGGAAACTTCTCTTCCTTATTATAACACTACTTAAAAGTTATTCATAACAAAGGCCTGGCTAAGACTACATTGATAGGCAAAAGTGTACCCCAGGAGGGCAATAGCTTATCTCTTACCTAACCATAACTATGGCTGCCTCTCCTAACCAAGGCTCCGTCAAGAAGTGACGAAAAGTCAGGTGGCGAAACATATAAAAGTAAACCTAGCTTGAAACCCGATCTTCAGTCAGGTCCGAACAACTGATTTGTACCCTGATTTTGTCTGGAGATAATCTGCGTGTTTATCTATTGCGTTTGAAGATAATGCCATCTTTCACAATGACTTGATATTCTTACTCAACGCTCTTCTTAGCCAAATGTTTTCAATAGGAGCGGTTTTATCTCAGGGTATTGCTGTCGAAAATTTTGTTGCTGCCGAAAATTTAGATTCACAATCGCCATCGAAGACGGGAGATCTAAGGAGGTAGGTTTGTCAAATGCTGTTAGCCTAAGAGACTTATTAGAAGCAGAGTGATACTTAGTTCTATCTTTGGGAAAGAATAGACTTCACAAGTCAAGCTCACAATAGCAAGGGCATTGCAAGCCATTTTTCCTAAGCTTGTTTCAAAATTGCTTCTCTTTGATAGATAACCTTCCAAATATGATTTATAGTGGAGACCCTTTTTCGTTCTGAGGGCGCTGGATGAAGTTGTCAGCCTATTAACAATTATATCAAAAGAAAGTACAGTGCGATAAGTGGATATCTGCTCAGTCCTCTTTGCCCCTAAAAGTTTGAAACATTTAATGTACAAGTATATTCTCGCGAAGGGAGGATTTACATTTCTCAGATGAATAGTTTCGATTTTCTAGGCTACTAACGGGTAGCTCACTTTCTTTTTTGATTACCTTTGTGGTCGTTGAAACCTCACTCAAAGCCCCTCATGCGATCTTCTTTAGATACGAGTATCTTCATAGATGATTCTGCGTACCCTTGAGCTTTGAATCCAGAGAACACTCATGGGCTGTCTGATACTACTTTTCAATAGAATTTCGTCAGATTTTGGCCGTAAGAAGATGCACAATGTCAGCTGCTGCAGATGGCCCTGATAAGGTGTTGTCATGACCACGCTTAATTACGACGAGCATGGGGGAGGTAAGAGTATTTATAAATTTTTGCGTCCGCAATCTTCTGAAAGAAAGAGGTGTACTTGCAGGGGGGTGTTGAAACACTTAGAAGTTGGTAAAATACTGTCGTTACTTTGTTTGCTGTCGAAAGTTCAAAAATCCCCGTGGGTAGGAGTTGTTAGCCACAGAAAGTGTGGACCTTTGAACTGCAGGTTTTGAATGTTGTCGTACAGTACCATGCCCTTGAATGAGCAAAGCGTTTTCCATTTCCTGACATGGTATCTAGATCTGTCCAAGTTGCTTCAACGCATTGTGCAAAATGATGACTGGCATGTCGAAATGCTGCCAGAAAATATGCAATTCCCAGGGCTGAAACTGAGAAGTTAGGTCGCACAGTAAGTTGGTAGTTACGTCGCTCATTCTCGACTCGAGGAGAAGAGTGCGGTGGGCTGGGTTTTAATGTGAAGCTTCCGCTGGACGTCATGGATGACAAAATGACCTTTGGTGGCTCTTGAAAAAAGCAGCGCTTTTCTAACCTTGGGAATTTGTAATTACCAGAGTCAAATGCGTTACTTCCAACCCTCATCCTAGTTTGCCTCAGCAAATCGACCTTGTACACGACGCGCCGAAAAAATAATTACAAAAATTCGATCGAGGAGAAGAAGAAAGATCTCATATAGGTGTAAGATAGTTAGTGCAAAATGCTCCTTCCCAGTGGTTGTTGGACCTCGACTGGACAAGTGACAAGGGTGGTATGAAGTTTCACACTCGCTCTTTCCCTGGTACATCTCATCTCAACTGAAAATCTTGACCTGCTCAACCCGTCGGCTAAGAACGGAAGTGGAGCCAGAGAGTCAAGGTCGCTCCTTCCCTCACAGGAGGTTAACCTCATCGCGCGACACCATGACGACTTCGCGCCCGAAAGGGAAAGCGCGACCCCAGTCCGATTCCAACGTAGGAGGTACCTCTCCAACGCCCTTCCCATATGCGTGGTTTTTGTTGTCGAAACCGATTCCCTGGAGGTGTTGATTTTGAAGACCTCGACCGACATGGAAGCCGCTCCCATGCTATGTAACTCATTTTTTCAAGGGCAAAGAATTTAGATTACAGATCCTAGTTATCAGTTAATCATCGGTCGGTCAATCCTTCCTTTCATGACGCGTGCACTGCCATTTTTCTCTTCGGGAGTGACTTGGGCTCCACGTTGTTGTACTCGCGCGCAAAAAGGTATCCAAAACAACAAAAAATAATCTGTAGAAAAAAACAGCAAAAGTAATCCTGGGACAAGGAGTCCCCCAAGGTTTGAAAACCAGACGTACTGAGTTTAACTACTTTTTGGTAATCCAACACCGCGTATACTAATCGATCCGGGCTGTTGACCTGGACCCAGGTTTACGAGCACTCGCCTGAGTTGACTCCAGTCGTCGATGCCATCATCGCACTACCGGGCAAGAAACCTGAAAATTGATTGGGAGGCATTTGTGTTATTTGGTTTATCAATGGTCGTGAGAGGTGTGGGTCTGTGGTGGGTCTAGTTGTTATTTTGCCGTTAAGCGACGTAAACAGCCAGCCGCAGTAAACAGTGTTTTCGAATCTACCGTACCTACGAGTCTAGACAAATTGATGCGTGCGCCATTTTACTCTTGGAGCTTGAGGTTCGATAGACGAAGCGAATGCGTTCTGCAGTTCAAAAACTCAAACGGCATGCAATACTTCTAAGTGTGAAAGCCTCTTCTCGTGAAGCTAGCTAACTTACGTAGACGTCATGATTTATCGTACTCATTACGGTATCGCGACGAAGTTTACGATATAGAATGCATCTTTTTGGGAAAACCGTTTTACGAAAACAAGAGCCATTTACGGTGCGTCGCAAATTCTCACGAATGAGTGAACCCAAAAAGGCCCGAAATACGAGGATGGGGACTCTGGAACTCTGCCAACTTTTACATACAAGGCCCAATGGGAGAGGAAGTAATCCCAAAACCTAGAAAAAGAAGTTCAGAAGATAACAATCGCCGCTCTATATTTCGTGTCTTTGAGAAATCTATAAATAACTCAAAAGAATAGTTACTCCCTGAAATATTGCAACCCCAGCAGCCCCAGTCTTATGGGCTCGCTTATTCTTGCCAAAGGTTAGTCAGGTATGAAATGATGCACCATTTCCTCACGCTCCTTCTCCAAAATGAGAGGGAAAACATCATTTCAAATGATACTCCGTACTTGTAGCTGAAAACAATCTCAGTCATTTTGCTATAATGCTCCCAGAATCCTGGTTAAACGCGTCACCATCCTTTTTAAAGAAAATAAGGTTGCGCCGCATCCGTAAAAGTATGGTAAATCAACATCTGCAGTCAGCGGGTACGAAGGAGGCTGTGTTTTAATTTAAGATCGTGAATTATTGACAGAATGGCTTCTGAATGAGAAACATGAGCTGAAAATTAAAGGGTACAAGAGGGGAAGGCGTTCAGCAAATACTAAAAATACCGAGCCAAGCAACAAGCTTTGACACATAAACAACCTTTTCTATAAAATACCAAAGACAATATGATAGGCACTAGTTTTACAGTTTCTTGTCTTTTCGCCATCCTCTCGTCCTCATTGGCAGCTTCAACAACCAAGAAATTGGTGTGCGCCGACTTCCCAACTCCAAGCATCCCCGGCGCTGATGTAACTTCACAAACGACAATTGAGCAACACAACTTTACAGTCGCTGCAAATCCCTTTCTCGGCCTCCCGCACGACGTCAATGGCCTTAATATTTGCACGACCCTCCTCTTCATCACGCATCATGGTGCCTCGGACAATGTCACTGTCTGGATCTGGCTTCCAATTGATAACTGGAATGGACGTTTTCTTGCTGAAGGAGGCGGCGGCTATCAAGCGGGTTTCGGTCCAATTGGGATTGCTCCAGGTGCCTTGGAGGGTTTTGCAATGGTGACGACCGATGCTGGTATTGGAAATAACACCCTCTCGGTTGCCGATTGGGCATTGAAGGAAGATGGAAGCGTCAACGTTAAACTTCTACGTAATTTCGGCTCTCGTTCTATTCACGACACGGTACTTGCCGGAAAATCACTTATCAATTCTTATTACGGGAAAGAACCAAAATACTCATACTGGTATGGGTGCTCAACTGGTGGAAGACAAGGACTAGAAGCAGCACAGAGTTTCCCTGATGATTTCGATGGCATTCTTGCAGGTGCACCAGCGCTTGCTTGGAATGAAATGGTTGTTGGTTTGCTTTACCCGCAGGTAGTCATGATCGAAGAGGGAGTTCATCCATCTCAGTGCGAAATAGATGCTATCGTACAAGCTGCGATCACTTCTTGCGATGAGCTCGACGGAGTGAAAGACAGGACAATCAACGAACCATCCAAGTGTCATTTCGATCCCTTAACACTAGCTGGCTCCAACATTGTTTGTGCTGGGCAGAATATCACCATTACTCTCCCCGTTACAAATGTTGTTCAACGATTATGGGATGGTTTAAAACCCACAAACGGCCAGCCAACATACCCACCTTTGGAGATCGGTGCTCAGTTGCTTGTGAGCCGCATGTATCTACCAGATATGTGGATTCCTTATTTTCTCAAAGCCAATCCTAGGTTCGACATTAATTCCGTCAATTCTTCCACTGAATTGACAGCACTGATCTCGGAATCACTTCAGAAATATGGCAACATAATTGAATCCACGAACCCGGACCTGTCTCCCTTCAGAAATTCCGGTGGCAAACTCCTTGTTTGGCAAGGTGACGCAGATCAGGTACTCTCTCCAAAGGCCACTTTAAACTATAGACACGAGGTGGAGGAAAGAATGGGCGGTGGTCCCAAGGTGGATGAGTTTTTTCGCTTATTTCTGGCTCCTGGGGTGGATCATTGTGGTTTAGGTACAACTCCTGGAGCAGCACCCGAGGACCCTTTCAGTGTCTTAAGGTCTTGGGTAGAAAATGACACTGCTCCTGAAATTTTGGCTGCTGAAACACCTGAGTCCTTCACGCCACACTTTACTCGAAAACTTTGTCGCTATCCTTTAGTGTCCAAGTATCGTGGTGGAGATCCTAATGTTTTGGAAAGTTTTGATTGTGTTATTCCGGTTTAGTAGAACACCGGAAGCTTGGGTTTAATTCAACTATAATGTACTGGATCAAATATGTTAGAATTTCCTTCGTCATAAAATCCTTCCAACTATTAGTTCATCAAGTTTGTGCAAACTAGCCATAGGTGGCGGATATCTCCACATTCTATGAAACGGTTACAAGATCAAATGATAATAATTTGTTTGGTAGTACCTCTTTCCCTCTAAAACCCTTCCCAAGAAGCAAACAGCACAAATCATTCGGGGGCAAATAATACACATCACGTAAAACTTGTAGAGAAACCAAAACAAACTATGGCAAATCTCTGAGTATTCCCCAAGAAATAGAACTTGCTTCAAATATTTAAACTTGTTGTTCCCACTTTCATTTTGAAAACCACAACTTTATTTTGAGAAAGGCAAGATGAAATTTGCCACCGACGCACTCAGGTTACGCGATGGTCCGATACCAATCCGTAGCAACACCTTTCAGAAGTTTTGGAGGCGTCTGGTATGCTTCAGGGCCATTATTCAGTTTGTGATGTCTACTTTTGGAACCTTTCTCTGGGTATCATGGTTTGTGTTTGAAGTCGTGTTATGGATAATATGGTTTTTTGTTGAGTTCATAATATGGTTGATATATTGGGTGGTTTATTTGATAATATCGCTGCCATATTTGGGATTCTGCTGGAGGCTTAATGCCATGAAAAGTAGTCGATCTCGGTCGCCAGAAACACCCCGGAGTGAAGATGAAGAAAGAGGGAACGCGATTCAGGCGACACCAAATCGGAGAGGGGATGTGGTTATAAATATCCGCGGAAAAGGATTCAGTGGGCTGCAAAAATGGATAGTGGAATTTTATGTTGGAAAATCGATGACAGAAGAGGAGTTTGTTTATCGCGGATTCAGTTATTGCACTCAGGAGGTAAGAGCCCTACTTAGTTATTTCGTTAAAGCGCCATGCCCATTATCTCCTAAAATAAGAGATTCGATTTCTAGCTAATCTTCTCCCCAACAGTTCTTTTGGAAATATATAACACCTTTTTGGGTGTGGGCTTACGGGCGCTTGGGCGCTTGGCAGGCTTTTTGGCGAGCCTATTTTCTCTGCGGCGATGTTTCCAATTTTCACAAAGATTACACAGCAGCTTGGGTACGGTATTTCGAGAACGAAACTTCAGTAGAAAATCCAACTCATGATGCTGTGGGATCACGACCGCCCGTGCAAACCCCCGAATTACCAGCTCTGCCGTCTACCTCAAATTGGGACACGAGAAGCACTTGTTCCACAACCACCTAATCGAGGTTCTGAGCAGTCTACAGCTCCACTTGATGCACCGAAACCTGAAAATCAGCGATCTCTGTTCATCTTTCTCGACAATGACGACATGATGGAGGTACCTTGCGGGCATAGTTTGGACGATAGAATGCTCATGCACCATATTGGAGAGTTCTACTTTTTGAAAAGGGCTGAAAGGGGTATTGTTGAAGCCTGCGCTGTGAAAGATTTTGAGCAGGTAGAAATTATCGAGGTATGCCAAAAACAGAATTGAAGACGAAAAAGGAAAGTATTAACAAAGAATTCTTAGCTCGAAAGATTTGGGATCAAGATTCAAAAGATTTCCCCGGGTAAAGCCTACGCTCTGCTCGAACTAGAGAGAAATAGTGCCAACAAGCTGCTCGATCCCTTTGGAAACCATCATCCAACCAACGCAAACGACATCAAAAACAAACTTGTGTCGGAAAAGGTCATAGCCCCACCAAGCAAACACGAATTCGCTCTCAACTTTGTCACCAAATGGAATACAGACACAGCGGGTTATGTGATAGCTATCCCTGTAGTCGCAAGTGCTTTGTTTTCAAGCATATGGGCACTGGTTGCTGCTCTGGTCTTCAAGGCTGGGAAACAAAACAGTGTCCAGACTGGATTCACAGTGGGAAGTTATATAGTCAGCTCAGGTATGAATTGGCATCTCGTCGCACTAACAGTGCAACTGATATGCTAACAAAATTGACAGGAGCACTCCTAATTGCATTGATTGCGTTCTTGGTCACAAGGCATGATAAGAGCAGGAAAAGCATTGATCAATCTGACCACTCACGAGATCAATTTGGAAGTATACTGCGGGCCACTGATGGGCTAGCCAGAAATTCTCATGTTGCAGCAGAAAATAGCCAGAATAGATAAGAGCCGTCATTTGAAGCCATGGGAAATTTTTAGCACCTCGCCAGGTATTTGGCAAGTCTGTTTGGTGTGAATTACCAATCTCTAATTTTCTAGACACGGAAAACACGAGGAGCTACCATATGTTGAGCATTGAGGATGGTATGCTCAGGAATCGTCAAAGAACTGGCAGTGAAAGGTGTCGAGCAAGTCAAATTCGCAGCGGTACCCTGCAAAACACTAACAGAAGATGAGGTACGAGAGAAAACACTGGCCCGAAAAGATGCAGTGGCTTTATTTCCATATTTGACCTGAAATGTTGCCTAAAGCCCGCTAGTCTCCCCTAAGGCGCAAGAATCAAAGATAGCCCGAAGGTCTCCACCAGCCCCCTCGCTTAACCCACATGCCCCACAATTCCAAAATTATATTCATAACCACAAATTCCCTTCCCCCCCCTCCTCCTATCCCTCTCGAAAAAATTGGTCTCTCTACGCCTGAGCTAATCAAGTTTCTGTCCTAGATAGAAAATTGTTACAGATAAAAGCTTAGGCTTTTCCTCTGACCCATTCCTGTAGGGGGGATGGGGGCTTGCCCCGGCTCGCGGTTCGCCGCGCCCGGGGGGTTGAGTTTTTGCTTTTTTTTCCATATTTATTGTTGCGTTTTGCTATATTGCTTTTTGAAATTCTTTGGTGATTTTTTTGTTGAACATTTTGTCGTAAACTACCGCTAATTGGTGCGTGTTCATAGTGATGAAGTGACGCGACTGAGAATTCGGAACGACTTTCAATTTCTTCCAACCAGGTACTGACAAATCTTTGTTCAGGAAGATATGAGTGCTCGTACGCGTTGCTATAAGAAAGAGACTTGTAGGTACTTAAATGACTTCTAAACTTCCTTCGCTACGATGGAATATTCTTGTCTCCAGAAACTATATCAAAGACGGGCGCACTTCTGCTTGGCAAAGATCAGACAGAGGATGGCTGCCAGCATCGGATAGAAGGATGGGAAAGAGGAAAGAATCGATGGAAACCATTATCACGCTATCATTATCTTCCCAGCTACCTGAGTTCCATGGGGGCGAGGAAGAAGAGTGGTGATTGTGGTTCAAAGCTTCAGATACTTCTGGGGATGATCTTATAGCTGGCCCTCAGATGATATTTGAGGCATGCTTTCGGGATCGCTTATGTTATAGAAGGAATAGTATTTGGGCTTCAGAATACAGTGGAGATGATTTAAAAGAAAGTGCAATAATAAGAGGACAATTTCAATAATCTTTGATAATTATCTAATTAACTCATTACAAATTTACTCAAAACATTGAACCCTTTCCGTTAACAGCAAAATGCTTGTCCCTTACTAAAGCATGACTTCTGATTATCCTCTTTCATGAACGCATAAAGATTGACTAAATTATAATGAATTTGCACGTCGAGTGCTAAATTGTTCCCTCAAACTTAAAGAATAAAAGCTGCAACAGCCAAGCCTGAAATAAAAACAAGGACACCCCATCCGCCAACATGACGGCTTCCATCACTAGTGAGAAGTGGTGCAGTCGTAGTAGGTAGATTTGGAGAGGGCGAGGTGACAATTGTAGCCGGAGATTTCGGGGTGGTTGCAAGAGTTGTTTGAGAGACAGCTGGAGTTGAAGGTGGGATAATTGTTGTTCCAGGTAGCTTGGAAGGAAATGTAATAATGGTAGGTGGTGATGCAATTGAGGATAGAGAGATTGTCAGGTGAGTTTGCGAGATACTCGTAGTCACTGGTGGCTTTGGCACAGGTGGTGTTATTAATGTGGGTGGATAGGTAGTTGGTGGCCCAACCGTTTTCGAGATTGTGATGGTAGGGTAGGTCTGAGGGGTACTGTAACTCCCAGGTGGCTTCGACCCGGGTGATATGAAAGTGGTTGGATGAATAGTAGATGAGGGAGGTGGCGGTGGCTGTGTAGGAGTGACTGGGCAGTAAGTGGTATATGAAGAAATCGTGATTGTCGTTACGGTTGGGTAGCATATCTTAGGTGTTGGACATGTGGTGATAGTCGAGGTCTCAGTAATACATATTGTTGTCAAGATACTTGTTACAGGAGGCGGATAGCTCGTTATTGTGGTGTTTGGATGATGAGGCGGATATGTTTCAACACAATGTTTTCCGGTGCAAGTGTAAGGTGGACGAGGTGGATAGGGTGGGTGAGATAGGTAACTGATGGTCGGGGTTGGCTGGGGAAGATATGTCTTAGTACAATGCTCTTCAGTACATGGTATTGTCGTCGTTAGTGTTGTTGGAGTTGGATGAGGAGGATATGTTTTGGTACAGTGCTCTTCAGTACATGGTGGGGTATAAGGGGGAAGAGTAGGTGTGCAAGTTTTCCCTGTACATAGAGAAATCGTACTAGTGGTACATATTGATGTAGTAAGCGTGGTATTAAGGTGAGGGTGAGGAGGCTTTGTGGTGCAATAATGCCCATAACAGGGCTGAGAAGTAGGTGAGGTCGTTGGGGGAGATATTGGCGGGGATGTAGAGGAAGTGGTTGACGAGCTAGGAGGGTATGTCCAGCATCCATGTCCGTAACAAGGAGGAGATGTTGGTGTTGGGGGCCATACTGGTGGGGTTGTAGAAGAAGTAGAGCAGGATGTGGTAGTTGGGGGAGAAATAGGAGGATAAGAGGAGGAGGAGCACGAGGTGGAGGTTGATGAGCTCGGAGGAATTGTGGGAGAAGAACTTGGTGGAGATTTAGTTGTGCATTTGTGGCCGTAACAGATTGTTGAAGAAAGGGAAGTCGTTGGTGGCTTTGTGCTCGACGAGCTTATTGTCGGTGTCGTCGTTGTAGAGTCAGTTGATTGACTTGAGCTAGGAATACTTGTGGATGAGCAGTGGTATCCATAGCAAGGCTTCGTTGAACTTGTCTCCGGGGTCTTCGTTGTAGACTCAGTCGTTGAGCACGAAGTTGAACTTAGGCTCTTTGTTGGACTTGTGCTCGACGAGCTTATCGTCGGTGTCGTCGTTGTAGAGTCAGTTGATTGACTTGAGCTAGGAATACTTGTGGATGAGCAGTGGTATCCATAGCAAGGCTTCGTTGAACTTGTCTCCGGGGCCTTCGTTGTAGACTCAGTCGTTGAGCACGAAGTTGAACTTAGGCTCGTTGTTGGACTTGTGCTCGGGAATTTCGTTGTGGATTCTGTGGACGATATCGAGCTTGATGAGAAAGGACAGTTATATCCGTGGCATTTAGTGGAACTTAAGCTGGTGCTAGATGATGTCGACGGTTGAATAGTGGAAGTTGATGTAGACAGCGGAGGACAGTCATATCCATGACAAGAAGCGGAAGTTGAAGAAATAGATTGCTTGCTTGAAGCCGGCGACGAGCTTAGTGGCGGGCAATCATATCCATAGCAATGAGTTGGGATTCGCTTTGGAGTATAAGTGAGGGAGGTAGATGATGGCTCTGGATACGTTGTAGATGCTGGAGAAATCAACAATAAGATACTCAAAGCGAGAGTTACACCACAACGGGTGATTGAAGAAGTCATTATGACGAGCGAGTGGGCTTGCAGAAAGAACACAGAAGCAGAAGCAGCTCGGAAGGACAAGAGAAACATGAGGATACCATCATCTTATACTCGGCTTTACAATATCACACAAAAAATAGGAACACCTCGTATTGGTAGAATCGAGCCATCAGGTCACAACGGGATACTTCCCATCGAAGCCCTTACTTTCAATACGGACTGACCGCCATCTTCCAACCACACAATTAACTTTAACGACAACAGAAATGGCGGGGTTGCCAATGGTGACCGACCAGCTTACTTGGCTTACCGGTGCCACGGGCTCGCACCTATACTTGCTTGCATTGCAGGTCCTTGGCAACAACTCAGGCAACCCTCCTTTGAAGCAAGGAAGCGACGTTTATATAGTTTAAACATCGCTACTTTGTAATCAACCATGCGAGAACTCAGCAAGAACTTTATGGAATGGCCGATAGGAAATTCCCGGCTCTTAGAAATGGACGAAGTTCATCATTCTCCCTTGAATTTGATTGCGGACGCTTGGAAAGAAGGGTACTGCAACGAAAGCCACATACGAGGTTTTTTCCTATCCCGCATCAGCAGGCATAAGGCAGCCGCATCTCGTGTTGTCTGATGGTGGCATGGAAGCTTGAAGAGTCGCACGAATCATGACGTGTGTCCCTGAATATCCCTACTTGTGTATGCTCATGAAAGGGGTGATATATACTGACGGTCGTGACAATAACATCAAACGTTTCCGTGAGCTCCGTGGAGTGTTGTTGTGAGAACCTCGTCGACCTCAGGAAGTCTCCCTTCGCTTAAAACTTGTTCCGGTTCCGAGCCGTTTGCCCCAACCTCCCTCCAGCCATGAACTCAACAACAACTCTCCGGTTCGTAAAATCGTGGCGTTGTGCTTACCCCGCACCAACAGCATTTTACAGGGTTGTTGCTTACCTGACAGCATGGTATGGCGGGGAGAGGCTGGGCTGGCAACCGGGAACAAAAATATTGAAAACTCAAAGATGTGGAATACGAGGATTCCCCAATCGCTCCTTAGTTTGATTTGCTTGAATTTTTCTTTTAGGTATGTACAAGATACATACTTGGTTTTCAATGCATGTCTACGGGTTAATCGCTTTGGGCGGACCAAATTGGTGAGGTATGTTGCGGATGTTATTTCTCAGCCTTGTTCTCCCGAGATCAAGCTGATTTGAACGCTATCCTTATTTGTTTACCGATCATAAACCCTCTTGCTGATAGTCGGTGAACTCTGAAACCACGGCAGGTGATCATTTTATATTGAAATGCAAGCCATAAGCATGGCCGCTTACTCTAGTCAAGTAGTTTTTACAGTGAGTTGCGAGTTAAGCTTGAATTTGCCCACTTTTTTTGTAATCCGAGCTTTTGAGAAAATTCCTTGATTTCCCCCCTTTTTAGGCACTCTTTTACCTATTAATTAACAACAACATATGATATATTATTTATAAGAACAGGAAAGAAGAGGCTTATATCTCCCCTTATACTCTATAAACTTTATAGGACAAAAACAAACAATTTTATATCTATCTTAATTTTTATAGGGTCTTGGCATAGCCTGTCGACCTTACAGGGGGGGTAGTGAAATTTTTTTCAAGAAAAGGGGTTATTTTAAGAATTATTTATCTTTTAGTTTACTTTTGTTATACTTACTTTAAATTGATCAATTATATAGAAGAGCGATAATTAGATATAGCGCTTCTTTCTAGCTAGGCTTCGTCTCTTTTAGAGTACTTTTATTTTCTGTCTTCTAAAGAAAAGAGGGAGAAAGCCTTAATAAAAAAAAAGCTCGGATTACAAAAAAAGTAGGCAAATTCAAGCTTAACTCGCAACTCACTGTAGTCAAAATACCTACACGTAAGACTGATGATATTCCATACGTAACTGTATGGGTCATTTTCAATCTTTCCTTTTTCTCTCCAAATTATGTCGGATCTTGGAAGAAAACCTTGTTTGTGTCTCGTTTCCGTACCTTTGCAGTTTCGGTTTCTGGGGCTCATCAGGCTTTCTAATATACCCTTATACTTAGCATGATTTATTTTATTGTACTCGCTTGATTTCCCATCTCCTGGGGGGACCATCAAGTATCATGTATCCCCAATCGCTTTAGAGGAGCCTCAATTTTTGTCCCCAACGGGATTTCTCATTCTTCATTTCTCCTCCTGCTTTTACTCTCATCGTGCTTTTAGCTAGAGATTTTGATACCACTACCAGCCTCAACTGTTGAATCTCAGCAATTGCTGTGAGCTCACCTCTTTTTGGGTCGAAAATTGTCCCTTTCACCTGCGAAACGGCCCAGCTGCCAACATGATAGGGATCATGTGAGGCTGAAATTCCATTGCTTTGAAAGTGGTTCCAACGACCTCATTGCGGTGCTTGCAATCGTTCAAGTGCTGCTTCTGTCGAGCATTATCCATCCTTGATGTATGTTCGCATTGAGTCTCTCGAAGGTGGTAGGTAGTGTTGGTATTTTCATTAAGACCAAGACTAATGTTGGGTAGGACCTCTCTTCCCGCTATCTGTGGCGCGTTGATATTGATTTTCTGGGTTCCATATATCCATCCAAGTCTAGCCAAAAGCTTGTCTGGATATCTGTGATCCCTCGTTCATTGAGTTGGAGAAAACCTAATAACCTGTCCAGCCATTTTGATATTCACTCTTGCTAGGCTGTTCTGAAATATGCGTCGACGCATCCCATCAACCCATTCCCGCTCTCTACCTATCCCAAATAAAAATAAAAAAATAAAAAAATAATGAAGCCTAGTCTCGGAGTCGATCATAGGAAAGGAGGAGTACTTACACTTGTCTCACACCGACCCCAATGACTTGCGGGTCATATTTTTGTCGTTCTTGTCGTTCTTCCCTGTAATGTTAAGGTTAGGCACTGGGGAAAGGAGGACTTGGGCGGCCAAACTCTGTATCATGCCTCTGCTTATGCTGAGGGTGTCGCCGTCGGTGTTTGTCGCATTGGCTAGAGTTTGGGCTTTTGTCGTGTTGTCGTGAGTGGTCGATCGACATACATGGTCCTGGTTATGCGTTAGCGATCTTATGGAATGAATGGTTTGGCGCGAGAACCGATAGACTAGGCTTCCTGATTGTTAGAGTTACCGCGTGCTATTTCTCTATTTAAGAGACGCTTGGGTGGGTCCGTGGGAAGGCAGGTGAATATGGTTTTGATACTTGAGATGGCGAGGATTTTCCGGGGGTGGTTCTTAAGGCGGCGAGGCCTTTTTCAAGGTGTAGTGAATGGGTTCTGAAATCAATGGTGAGGTCGAGAAATGTTGGAAAGAATTTGCTGGGTGTGTTTGGGACTCAATCTCGTTGGGGAAGATGGAGACGATACAAGCTCTGAACATCACTCGCTAGTCAAACCCAAATATCAATCGTGAAATGGAACATGTAATATTAGAAGCACCTTCTTATTCTGGGAGGTATTCTTGTGTCTGAAGATAAGGCGTGTCTTGTTGAGAATCAGCCGTCTCGATGCGAAGCCCTTTGACGCAACGATGGAATGTGATGGGAGGATTCGAAATTCGTAAAATCTGGGACTTGCAGGGTCATAGAGGTATTCTGAGGTGGTTGCGTGCGTATTTTTGGTCGTCTTTTCGAAGGTGTACCGCGGCGTCAAGAGGTAGGTAACAACTCAAGACTTGACTTGAGTCTCCAAAAGATATGAATGAGTAGCACTTCTCACGACTTGAACTCGACCACCCACCAATGAGTGTGCCTTGCAACACACGAAGAAGGCTCCGAAGAAGGCTCCACCCGATTATCTCATAGTTTCACTCCTCCCTCGTGTTATGTTGTCGCGCATATGTGTATACGGAAACAATTCCTACTCGCGAACGCCTTTTGACGCGAGAGCAAGAGGTGGTATTTTAGTGTGGTAAGTGGAACTTGGTAAATCTTTGCCTTGTAATAAAGTCGCGAGTTTATTGTCTGGAGTGACACGTCGCCATGCGTGACTTCGGTTCCTCGTTTCAAATAGTATCCTTAACCTCGAAATCAGTAGTGCTGCATCATCGGTATCTAAACCTCACGATGTAAGTCCTCCACAACTCGGTGTTGAGTTGACTTGGCTAAATCGAGTCGAATCAAGAACAAAGCTCAAGTCCTCTTTTCAAATTTGCTGTCCAGGAGTGTTAGTCACTTTCTATTTCTTCAACGTATCCTCCAAATATCAAAAGCTGAACACTCACCATACTATCCAATTCACGCACAGCCCAATCTATCTGAGTTTGACTTGTCCAGTTTTACCGAATGTTGCAAAGAAGGCATCAGAATTAAGCTACTCAAGAAACAAGCTGAATCTCATTGAGTGAGTGGTTGTTAGCAGGTTGTATGCCTATAAACCGTAAACACTAGAATTGGTTTACAAGACAAAAGAGTCATGGAGTAATTCAGTCACTCAAGCCCTAGCCCTAGCCCCAACCTAATTTCCGAATAAAAGCCGTGATCACTCACATCCCACCTACATCAGGTCTTCCATCACCCATCATTCATCATCCAGTCAGTACCTCAGACCCCCCTCCCCTCTCCAAAAAAATTTAAAGAAAAGTAAAGCAGTAAAATTAACTCAAACCCAAAAGGTTACCTATCCAAAGACCACTTAGAAAACCATGAATCACTCTAGTGCAAACTGGAACAAAAGGGTCAAAAAAGGACGAAACCCACTCACTTATCTCCCCAAACAACAAGACACTGGAGAACAAACATAACACAAAGATCTCTCTTTCAAGGCAAGACAAAAGAGTCACCAAATAGGAGGAGAAAACTAGATCCAAAACTAGAAAATCATCCTCGTCCTCCTCTAAATCAAAAGTGTACACAACCCCCTAGCGATTCTTTATACGCATGGCTTTTACAAAACAAAAAAGGGAGGTAGGTGTAAGACATCAAACAATCACTCAAGTCACTCAAACATCCTAAAAAGAAAAGCGCTTGTAAAAATCCATCTCATTAACGGGTGGGCAATCATGGTTTCTATACACTTTTGTTCGCCAAACCAGTCCAAGCAAGCACCAGACCCATGTCCTTCCCTCCATCCCATTTCCCCCACTCGCAAACGCGAACAACATACTCATGGCAACAATCTCCCTACTAGAAGACTGAAAAAAAGAAGAAATGCCATAAATAATCCCATACTACAGACAACCTGTCCAAGCACATATCGTCTCTCCCCTCCCATTTCCCTGAAAAATCTCAAGCAAAGGAGGGTCAATCCACATGTATGATTTTCAGTGACCCTCCCCCCCCCCCCAATCCATGCCCAGTTGATCGGTCGTCATTAATCGTGCCTGAAAAATATCAACTCCAGAGAGAGAAATCTTCTCAAGAGGTGATTGGGTGTTGGCCCAACGTATTGTCTAATCCCCTCCCTAGTAAAAAAGCAATCAATGAAAACAGAACGAAATATAAAAAAAGCCCACCCATACCCTTAGTAAAAACCCAGTGGAGGTTCCCCATTCCTTTATGAAGAAGGGTTGAAGCCCATGCAAAAATACATCGAAAAAAAGAGCAAAAAGTTAGCTGCAAAACAGTTGCAATGCCAGCACAAACAAATGAAGAGAAAAGCAAAAACACCCTGCCAGTCCCTCAAAAACGCCTTGTCGATCAAATCGGTTGGACTTGTCGAATATGATATTATGTAACAGTGAACCCCCAGTTTCGTGTGTACGCCCTTGTATATGTATAGCCCCAAACCTCATTGGGGAAAATTTTTCGTCGTCGTCAATCAATGGATGGAATGTAGCCGAAAGTTGGGTATCATCGTCTCCATCCAACATTCCAGATTACGTGCGCAATATCCTTCGCTGTATTTACAGTATCAACAACCTTGCCGAAAAGGCCCTCGGAGACCACATCGTCTTCATCTTCTTCGTATGGCATAAACATTCCAGATGGTGTTCTTCGCATTCCAGAAGGCTCAGCTGACAAGCTTGAAGATGATAAGGAGGACTTGAGATGTGTTGATCGTTCTTGATGCACCGACATGCTATCTTTCCGACTGCCGAGGGCATTCGAAGGTTGCCAATCCAAATCGTCATCTTCGTCATCCTCTCCCAGCAGCATCCTCGATGATGGTTTTGATGGTCTCAAAGTTTCTTGGGAGGGAGATGGCGAGAGTCTGCTTCCATTCCAAATACCACTGCTATGCTTCATGGCAGTTTCCTGGGGTTCCGGTGTATCTTCGCGGTACTTCAATGTCGTCGAAGGAAGCATAGCAATCGTTTTGTTATCAGCACTCGGGCTATGTTTTAGAGCTGGCTTCTTGTGCAATGGGGGTAATGCTCGCTTGGAGTTGCTTCGCTTCATCATGATTGCTCCATCGTCCGAGTCGCTGTCATCATAATCACCACTGTAGACATCTGGCTCATCATCGTCATCTCCCTTGATATCCAAAGCTATGCATTGCTCGACCTGTTCATTGAAGTGGATATGTTTCCGTTCCCTGGTTCCTGGAGAAGCTAAACCCGAGGAAGTCATAGATGTTAGTGTGCTAGTGTGATCTTGACTTGATCTCGCTGATGAGAATGGGTAGGCGTAATCCGAAGTTGCACGTCCCAACAATAAGGGCCTACTTGGAACCTCTAATTGCTGTGCTGCAATGGCTGCTGCCGCTTGTTTCAAAAGTGAGGATGATGAGATCGATCTTTGTAGCATAATTTCGGACATGCTCCGCTTTTTCAAGATCGGTTTCTTGTTTAAAAAGGAGTTTGACTTGGATAATCGGCTACTGTCTATTGGAGATGTAGTAGGAAGACACAAAGTCTTTTCCGATCCAGATTGGAGAGGACCATATAACCAAGTGACATCGCAATCCTTTAACCTGTTGTTTTGTTAGACTTTGAACCGAAAATGATTTGTACTGCTTTGATGTAACTCACCAATTGAGAGTTTCTGGAGAAACAGTCTTCAACTTGTTCTTTGCCTTTGTCCATGTTCGCCATGATGCATTTTCCAGTCTGGCACTATTGTTGTATGCTCCGCGTTTTGACACAATGTGCTTCCATGACGACCAGATATCCTCTTCCTTCCAATTATGTGACAGGTAGTCGACGTGTCTTGACGGTTGTATCCTAACAGCGGTATCATCTTCTGCATGCTCTACGGGGGCGGGAGAATCGGGTCGGGATGCATTTGTAGAGGTAGAGACCGAAGTGGGTGAAACTGTGTATGAATCACCCGTACGAGGGCTAGGTGGAGGTTCCAGGTCTTCGGCTTGACCGTAGTATCCCACGTCGTCGTATGAGGGGAAGGCAATCTGATCTTCGTCGTTCTCGTCGTCACAGTTCGCGTCGAGTGACAAACTGCTGGCGGGGGTCGAGGAAAAAGAAGGAGCCGAGGAATCGGCAGGAGGGGTTCTAGGAGACGAATTGACAGAGGAGGATGCCGAATTGGAGGGTGAGTGTATGTTGAATGTGCTGCTCGACTTGGATCTGGCGGGCGTAGTAGAATATGAGGGTTGTGTCATGAACTTTGGCTGCGAATGGGATCGACGCAGTGGGCCCGACGAGAAGTAGCTATTCTCCTCCGAATTAAGCACAACCGCCATTCTGGAGGAAGGCTTTTGCTGACTTGGTGTTGCACAACGTGAAGGTGATCCGGGTCGCTCAGGGTGCAAAGTATTTGAGGGGTGCGGTCTCCTCCTAACTCGCGTCTCAAGGTACTGGATTTTTTGTCGATTCCAAACCTTCGCAACTCTCTCGCACCGCGCGTTCAAAGGGGATCCGTTGTTCCTCTCATAAATATATTCGAGAGGCTGCTATCCAGGTCGATCGAGGGAGAATTCACCGCTAGGCGTCGAGTCCATGCAAAATAAAAACGCCGAGGAATGTGGGAATGCGGAGAATCTGGGGAGTAGTGAATAGCGAATGTCCTTGAGCGATTGAGCACGTCCGGGGAAGTTAAGATCGGGAGGAATCTGGGGGAGACAATGGGGACGACGAAGGGGTATGGCGAAGGGGGAGAAAGGGAGGAGAAGAAATGTGTGTGGTGCCCTTTTTTGGTGTGGAGGTGGAGGTGGAGATGCAGTAGTAGTAGTAGTAGTAGTAGTAGTAGTGTAGTAGTAGTTAGTGGTGGTGGTGGTGGTGGAAGGTGCCAGTTTAGAGAGGCGGTCCAGGTCTAAGGGCTACGGCGGACTACGGCACTGGCACCGGGGCCAGCAGGAAAGAGCGATGCGGAGACAGGACTGGACTACTGGACTGGCTGGCTGGCGGAGCGTGGAGCGTGGAGCGTCCAGGGCTGCAGGAGAAAAGCAAGAAGACGTGAGTGCACGCTAAAACGGGCCTTGAGAGACCTGGGCTAGGCCTAGTCGTGAAGGCTCTGCAGCAGGCGAGAGGCGAGAGGCGAATTGGGAAGGAATTACGGGGCGGGCATAGACGCATTCCACTGCCACCCATCCCATCCCATCCACGCAGATCGTCGTGAACCCTCTCGCCTCTGCTATGTCCTCCGTACCAGCACTCGACCTGCGTACTTGGCAATTACTGTACAACCAGCTCATTCTTGTTTTGATATTGAGAAAGAATGCTCTTGATGAAAACGGCAACGGCAACGGCAGGCAACAGCAACAGCAACAATATGACGGCAAAATGGCAACAAACTCGACATATTAAGGTTACCGTTACTTAGGCCCTGGGCTACACAGGCAGTAGGCAACCGATACCCCCACTGCAGCCATTGTCTGCCCCCCAGATCTCCACCCCCCCCCCAAAGTCTCAGAGCAGTGAGATTCTGATCAATCACATCATGGCTACCAGTACCTGTAGCCTACTATTTACTACTCTCCCCCCCCCTGGATTACATTGTACGGTGCACAGACATTTGCCATACTAAAACGACCGTGCCCATACAATGTAATTAGGGGGGGAGTAGCGTCTCCCGTCTGCTTTGCTCCAAACCCAAAACACCGAGCTACTCCTGTAAAGCAATGCAAGTCATGAGTTTCCCAACACGCCTGGCTCTTACCTTTCTGGGCATCTCCTTGATCACCTCCCAGGACTTGCCATCGACCTTGCTGTTTGCGGGGAAATCTCACGACGAGATCTTGTTTCATTTGGTAGCATGGCGATGATACTGCACTATAGTGCCATCAGCCGCCATCAGACGACGCTTGAGCGAATTACTACTCTCTTCGTACTTTCATCTCGATTAACCTTCACACCTGTTGTTGTGTAAATCTACGTACTTTGTAGAAAGCACATACATAGCCTATCACTCGACAATCACAGCTCAGGATTATCACCACCTCCCTCTTGGAAGCCGTCTATCCGTCTGTACTGTCCGTATCCATGCGGGAAGTATAGTTTGGAACATAAGAAATTGGGAAACCTTCCCTTCAAATTGGCAAGAGACGTTGGGGCAGCGCTCCCTGGGACCATGTTCCATCCTGATAGGCACGACGCGTTCAACGCAGCTGCAGAGCTGCAGAGAAAGACCATCGATAACCGAATGGCAAACGAATGGCATCGAGTTGCACCCAGAAGTCCATCCTCCACCGCATGCATTCTGTGCGCATACATTCTGTGCGACCACTGGCGGAAGCGAGAGGGGAGGCATTGCCATCACCAGGCCATTCAACCTTTGAGAATGTCCCGCCCTTACTTACCCAGAAATCAGGTCACGATGCCATTCCACAATCAAGCAGCATCACAACACCTCACGTCTTCTTGGAATGCTGAACCTGATCCTTCCCTCGACTACAACGGACTCTAGCGCCCCTCTGCATGAAGCTACTATATATCGCGATATAAATCCCTCCGCGATAGCTCCACATGGCCGGCGTGCAAACTTGCAGTGCCGCAGCCGAAGAGGGTTCAATCTGGTAATTTACACTGCATGGCAAATCAAGTCATCTGGCGCCCAATGTTGCCGTTCCCAACAATCATCATCCCGCACTCCTTGGTCAGCCAGCGCACATTATCAACCCCCAAGTCCAAGATGTTTCCTTGTACAAGTATGGGATGGACTCTATCAACGACTCTCGAAACAACTTTGCCAACTCAAGAATGACGGTGCGGGATTGTGGCAGGGGTCTCCCACTATCATATTGTAATTCCTGCCCCGGCAATGTTCTGGCCATTGTGGCTTGCTACCGATCATAACGAGGAACCGGCTGAAATTCCGTGCGTGCTACCCCCATCTTTTTCCAACAGACAACCTCATTTACCAGTACCTGAGATACCGGCAAGCCGGCCTCGTGTCGACGGGTACACAATCCCCCAAACGTACGGTACGGGTAGAAATGACCAACCCCACGATGTCTCAACAGACACGTAAGATCTGATGATCTCAGAAGTTTATATTTCGCTACTGTACGGCTTCGGGGGCTAGAGGGTTAGGAAAGCCTTGTTGCTCGAGGTAGGGCCGTAAAGTTACGAGCGGATTTCCTCCAGCTTCTTGATTTTGATAGTCTCTGCGCTTAGATAATGCAGAGACTATCAATATAAGCCTCCTCATTTTCGATACGCTACACAATTTTTCTTCACTTGCTGATCTTAAGTCATCTATCAAAGGTTATTACTATCAAAGGTTATTATTGACGCTACTTTCAGAGCTCGGAACAGATAGGGATGATCTTTTTGATATCGTTTCTTAAGCAATGCTTCAACTAGCCTCCAACGCTATCGTCAAGTTTCCTTTTCCGTCCTAGTCCTCGATGATACTTCCAAGTAGAAAAAGCTTATCTCAACGCTCGCTCTTTCGCTTATTGGAAGCTGTAACTAACCCCTCCTCTTCTTTCCCTAACCTCTTTTGGCTATCATGCATACATAGCCTTTCGACAGACAGCACAGGCAAAGTTGCAAGAACATCTTCCTTGGCTGCTAAAAACAAGTTCTTGGAAAATAGATTGGCTTTCGTCAATGGCGGCTGAGGCGAGTACGCTCCCGGTCGATAATCCTTTCAACTTGAGCCGCCAGCTTGCTTTGTTATCTCATGGGCTACGCAGCGCAAGTCCGAGCCCATTGAACTGTATTGTGGGGTTTGGTTTCCCCAACAAAATCATTGGATTTACGCTTCTTCATCCAATCTACTCGAGTATGGGTTTCTTCATATGAAATGCGAAACGTTCTACACGTATTTGGTTTTGTCGGCGTCATCTTTTGTTGACGATACGCACGCGGGATTTTAATTGACAATAGAATGGAATGGCGCTTGTAGTGCCGGAGGTACGTCAAACTTATTTACAGAGATACACTAACAAACGCCATATTTTTATTTATAGAATCAATCATGACCTAGTCTAGCTTACAGCCGTTGCGAACGACTACTTTTTTCAGCTTTTCCTAGTCTACGATTAGTCTTGACGTTTTCAGCTTGTCATGTCACAATGAACTCCGTTAGTAGCAGGCAGGCTTCGGAAGAATAAGGAAAGTACAAGTAGTGTTTATCTTACTGATAAGCCACGCGAAAAGTGGCTAAGCTAGGCTACATGAATTTTGCTTCCGGGGTTTTTATCAAGCGGCCTTCTTTCTTTGAAGCAAGCTCACTGGTGGCTGGTAATTCAGGGTTGGTGGTATTGTCCAATGAGGCTGTTTTTTTGTGGCTTATCTTGATGGGATATTTTGACGGCTGGGGGGAGAGATGTGAATACATACAGTACTTGCATGCGTCGAGCATGTATGGATTAAGTGTACAGTGCAGGAGGGGGAAGATACAGGGCAGGGCGGGGGAGGGGAGTAAATGATGTGCAGACCGTGTGTGGTTCATTGGTTGTCGGGGGTGGTGTGTGTAGCGTTTCCTGTCGCGCCCACGCGGGTTTGGGGAGGTCGTTGATTGTTTGATTTTACGTGAACGTCTTGTTTCTATTCGGTTTGGATTAGATTGATGATTGAAAGACTTCGTCCAGGTCGACCGTCGACAATTGAAAGGATGGCAGGGCAAGTTTCCAGACTTCAAAGTAAGATCATCGAGTATGAGGGCTGAATACGTATACCCACCCAGTCTCGACGTTATCAATCGAGAAGATAAGAATGCATTTGTGAAGCGTCGTACACTTGACATTTTTTTCCAGACGATTACAATTTCAATTGGTAGGAATTGAAGTGGTGATTGAAGTGGTGAAACTTTTTAGTCCACTGCTGGTGCATTCATCCCTACAAATCTAGATAACCTTCTGTGCGGTGCTGCGAGGATCAAAACTCCACTATACTTAATTCAGAGGAATACGAGGAGACCCCGGAACCTGCTGAAGTGGCGATTCAAGTCGTGAGAGGCTGTTTATCTTTTTCGGTCCAGCGCTGAGGGTTGCATATGCGCTGTATTGTACTGGCATGTGTAGGTAGATGTGCATTCATCCCTACAAACTTGGGTGCCTATCTGCATCTTGCACTCTGAGAAGAGAGAGAGAGAGATGTCCCCGCTTCAGAGCAGCGGGGACGACGGAATTGAAATGTACCTACTGTACCTACCTGGTACTATCGAATGTATATTCCCATTGTTTTATACCCCCCCTCTACTTACTTATCTACGGCTCTCGTATTTTCGATGGGTATTTTCTTAGGTAAGTGTGTGAACAACCCCAAAACAGGTTTTACGATATCTGAAATTGGTGATTGGTTTACATTTGCTTTTTGGCCGCGTTGGATGTTTGCGTATGTAGAATCGTGCATTGCATGATGGCATTTGGAGGCTGTGCGTTGGGGGGAAGCGGTGAGGGATGGATTTGGGGAGGTGAAGCGAGACAAGGGGATTGGATTGGGAGGAGTGGATGGGATGTACGTGGGGGAATTGGGATTGTTTTGATGATGTCGTCAGGGTGTTTTATTGTTTGGGGATTACTTGTACCTCGATGCGAGGATAAGGAGGTGGCTTTTTGGTGCTGAAGCGACCGTTTTTTTTTTTTTTTTTTGGACGTGGACGTTGTACGCGTTCTTATCGTTTATGTCGTGCTATGTTGGCTTGTTAAATGAGGGGTTGGAGAGGAGGGGAAGAGGCGTTCCGGGATTTCGTATCGGGTTGGCGGTTGGGGTTTCTTATCGTTGGAAAAATGCGAGATCGGGGGCGACATGTGACCTGTCACTTTTTGAGATGGAATGGGCAAAACAAACATGGGATTTTGATATCTGGTTTTGATTTCCCGTAATGTTGAGATGAGGCGATCGTTCTTTCTCTGGTTTTTCAATCCTTGATTCCTTTCGGGTGGAAATGGAGGGGAAATGGGAGTTCTCGGGTGTTTATAATCTTTCCTTCTTTGTACCTCGCCACTTCGAGATGCCTTCTCGCACAAACGGAAGAAGCGATTGTTGTATACGTGATTTCTCCTCGCGAAAGGGCTTCGAGAAGGTGTGTGTGCCAAGGGAACAATCAATTGGTTCCCCATCCTTTCAGTGGTCTAGAACTTGAGGTTCACCCACACCCTCTTTTTTGTCGTAATATCGACGAAAATTCCGATTGGGTGGTCTTGGGTTGGCCTTATCGAGAGTATCGACTTGTATATATGTATCTTTTCTCTCCCTCCCCTGAAATCGAACGGTATTTCTGATGCACACCGAGTTCCCGAATTCTCTCCTATGTTCATTCTTGTGAGGGAGATGTGGTTGTGGTTCTTCTTCCTCTGCCACCCCCCCTCCCCCCACTTCTGAGCTTGTCTCCTTCACATGTTACCCTGTTCAGTGGGTCGTAAATCCATCCCGTATGCATGACATATCGCCCTCTTTTTTTTATCTCCTGGGCTGGACTGCCTGCTATTTTCACATCTCGATCTCTTCTTTGCGACAATTATGGGACCTCATCTCCACTGAGTTGCGTCTTGGAGAAGGGATGAGGAATAGGACGGCAAACTCGTGTCTAGGCAAGATGTTTAATCGGTCCATCTTGATTCCTTGGATGGGAATGGGGAAATGGGAATCTTGATGCGAAGGTTCGGGTAGAGAAGGTGGATGAGGTGTCATGTACATGTGAGGGATAGTGACGGGAAGATATTTGTGGATCCTTATACCAGGTCCATTCTCTTTTTAACTCGGATCTGATTGGATTGTTTTGTTGAGAACGAGTTGATGACAGTTGATAGGTGATAGAGTTGGTGAGGGGTAGATGTTTGAGATGGAGGCGCATTGGTTTGAGGTAGGTAAGATTTTAGGGGCCTTGATATGCTCGATGTATAATAGAGTTCGTATAGACGGCGTCTACTGAAAAATCACTTTGATGTTGTGCCAGTATACTCGGGATACCGAACACTATCATCGCTATAATAGGTCCAAACTCTCTTGGACCGGTGACAAGATAGGTAAATGGTTCCGGTATACGCCATTGATTTTCACTCCTGGCTTCTTGCTGGAAGTTCCCGTTTTTGTGCTCTTGATAGATGTGGAACTGAATTTTGAATTTGGTCTTCTAGATGAGCGAATTGAATTACTAAGTCTTTTCGTTGCGTTCACTTGTCAATTCGTACTTTCTTTGCCCTGTAGCTCAGTAAAGCAACAGGGTAGATATTCTCTAAAGTCATGCACTAAAAGAGTTCCATTGGATAGAAGTCAATTGGGGGTTGCCTTCCCTAACAATACCGTTGGAGTTAAAAGCTTTGGGGTTAATTGAACTTTGAGCTTGTCATTTTAGAGAAGTTGATGCATTTCAAACCCCGGAGGAGTAGCTAGGCAGAAATACCGCAACCATCGATTGCCTCCATTGAGGCAGAGTTGTTGCAGAGTTTATCATTAGAACACTGAGAGCCCAACAGCCTAGGAAACCGGTTCCACATCCAAGCCTAACTTTCCTATTCTTCATTCTGTCCATGGTATTAAATCGCTCAGTAGAGATTCTTGCGATTTGGTGTTCAAATCAAATTGCTTTTCTTCGGGTTCCTTTGATGCTAGCTCTAAGACTACCCTGATTCTTCGAAATCTCCATATTTTGCAATCAACTGTCTCATAATGCTCACAGCTCCCCCACGATATCCGCTTCCGAAGATAGAGAAGTGGTTCAAGTGATGGTATCTAAACCCAGTCAGTTCTTCGCTTAGCAACCCCCTTTCAAACCCCCAGTTGAGCGCTGACTCAAAGTAAACTGTAAACATATCAACAAAAGTAAAGAAAAAGTTCACTCACAGTTCATACAGTTTGACCCTATCCTCCCACTCATCAGCCGGTTCATCTTTTCCACCATGTCCAAGTTTCTCTTTCTCAGCAAAATATTCCCTCTCAAACGAACCCCCAAACCCGCCAAACATCCTCATAATCCCAAACTCGAATTCATTATGGCTCCAACTACAACTTGGGTCATAAACCACCTCCTCAACAGGTCCGCCATCAATACTTCCCTTACCATGATTTCCTGACCATAAATCTCCATGTACCACGACGGGTGTGATATCTTCGCCAGTACTCGCGGCTTTCAAGTGTCCATTCCGAAGAAGACGTGGAACCACACTCGACGCAGTTTTCTCCACAAGCTTTCTCAACTCTGGGTCAGAACCATGGTTCTTCTCGCCTTTCTTTAGAATATGGCGTAACCGATTGTTTGCATAGAAATCGGCCCAGTTCTCTTTGAAAGAATTATCTTGTTCAGTGTCTCCGCAACATGTTGGGACGGGAAAACCAAACAGTGGTTTCTCGTTGCCTTCTAGTATTGGAGCGGCTTTTGCATGTAGTTGAACGAGTTTCTGGGCCAGAGAGAGACTATTGCTGGTGCTTGCTGTGGACGAATATCTGGAAAGGTTGAGGAAATCTGTCGCAAGGAAGTATCCGCCGGAATTGAGACTACCATGGGCGTATGATTTAGGGCATAGAGATGGAATGGCGGTATGGATGGCGTTAAGTGATTGATGCTCGCCTAAAGGAGACCCGACCATGATTAGCTCCTTTTTCCGGAGTGATAAATGAAAGAAACGTAACATCTTGCGGGAAAAGCCAACAATCTTGATGAATGTTTTTTTAATGCATTAAAGGGATAGCTCATAAAAGTGTGAGTAGGAGAGGAAAGCCAAAAATCACGATTTTGGATAGAAAGGTAACGTGAAGTAAGAATATCTACGAACCAGCAAACATCATTTTGGCGCCCTCTCCCTTTCCAATCTTCACAAAATACAGTTTCTCTCTCTCGTTTCCACTCTCATCGCTCGTGGTGGTTGTCACCTTGAAAGAACTCGAGAATCCCGACCCCCCATGAGATGTGATACTTGTGGTCTCTGGACAAAGGGATAGTGCCTCTAGAATTGCGGAATCTATTTTGGGAGCCATTGTTCATAAGGTGTGCAAGTTGGGTGATATCAAAGGTTAAATATGGCTTGAAGTATGATGATGAGAAGAAAGACATAGCTGTTGTGTAGGTGGCGTGACGTAATATCACATGATTCACCCTACTCCACATCTAACGTATGATGGAAATGCTGACCCTTTTCTTTCTGTAGCTTTCCCCTTCTTGGTGAAAAGGGAGGGATAGTATGCTTCTTGGGTTATTTTGCTTGGATTTCATGTGTGGTTTCTTTTCCTGGAATTGATAGGGGTTGGGGGTGTATTAGTAGGTCCTTCTGTGTTTTGAGTTGCTTTCTGGGGATTTATTAGGTTCTGAAGGTGCCAGTTTTGTAATTTGTTTTGGAGGGGAGGGGGTGGAAGGAGGATTTGTGGGATTTGTGAGATTTTGTCCTTTGCCTTTTGATGTGTGATGATTTGTGATGATGTGATGATGTGTGATGATGTGATGATGTGATGTTTGAAGATCTGGTTGGTTCTTTGTGTGACTTTGTTGCTTTGTTATTTGTCATCGCTCCTTGCTGTGATTTGGTTATGAAATTATGGCTAAATATGAGGATAGGAAAGGAGTAGCAGTTTATTTCTTGCTCTTTAGTTATCCGAACAGGCTACTTCTCTCCTTCTACCCACCTCTCGCTTTCACTGTTATTTTATCTAGAATATATTTGTAGGATTAGAGGGGCAATGGTGGTATAGGAGTTTTTTTAGGGGAAGGAAGGAGTTGGTGAAGGGTGAGAGAGGATCAGATAGTGGGAGAAGATGTGAAGAAGATGTGAAGAAGATGTGTTTTTGTGTCTGTATTTGTTGGATTTGAGATGTGGTGTTTGTTCTCTTCTCTAAACTATTTCTTGAGAATATCATCTACGAGGTTTCTTGTATTCCTGCATATCTATACTGTCAGAGCTAAGAAGTCGCTTTTGGAGGACGACTAAGAGACCAATTAGTGCTTTACTCACATCAACTACTTGTATTTGGTTTTTGACTTACCTGCTTCGCATTTCCCCTCCTAGTTGATATTTGTTTCTTCCAAGTCTTCTTCTATCCCCTTGAATGTGCTCTGAAGTAGAACTTTGGTACAAATTTTCAAGTTCCTTCTCCTCCCTTTATAGAAATCTTCTTCTCTTCCCTTTTCTGTGGCAAGTTCCACTGCTAACTTATCTAAAAAGTCAAATGTGGTGCCACTTGCTTCGCTTGGTGCATTCAGGTCTGCACCACATTGTAGGAAGAACTCTAAGACCTTTTCTAACGTCTTATGAGTGATATATTCCCTAGGACCATGATACATAGCCCTATGAATCATACACTGAAGTGGATTCCCAGACTTACCAATTGGACAGTTAATATCAGCCCCTCTTTCAAGTAAAAACTTACATAAAGATTTCCAAATATTGAAATCATAGTCCGCTTCCAGAGGACTTATGTATATTACATAATGTAGAACGCTTCCATGAATTTCGTCCTGGATATTCACAGGAACCCCTTTATTTAGTACAAACTTTACTAATGTTTTTTCTTCTTCCTGAAATGGTTCCATACCCACCCGCAGCAGCGTAGAGTGAGCTCCTATACTAATGAGACTCTTTGTACAAATCAGCCCCCTCATTGAGTAACAATTGAGCAAAGTCTAGCCCACCAGAGTGAAGTGCTATGTGCAACGGCAAAGTCAAATCCGTTCTTTGGGGTGCTCCTAATAGGATCCATGTTGTTACATATTTGTTTGAAGCTGCAGCCACGCACAGAGCTGTTTCGTGAAACCTATTTTGAAGTAGTGCCTTAACAATATCTGGTCTGCCGTCTCACGCAGCGTAATGCAGGGGGGCGTAATGCAGGGGAGTCTCTCTCTGAGAATCTTTAACGTTGATATCCTCTCTAAGAGCCAGAAGACGTGGCACAACACTAAGAAGGTCGAGGCCTGCAGCAAAATGTAGCATTGTGGCAGATTCTGTAATTCTAACTTTGCAATCGTTTAAGTAATTAAGGTACAGCTCAACCCATTTATCAAAAAACTTTGTGTTGGGCAGTTGCATTCGATCTACTAGATAACTCTGATCAGCTCCCTCAGCTTCTGCTATAGAATCGTGTTGAGGCCAAGCCGCTGTGGCATATCCCAAAAATGGTAGCTGTCCTCCTCCATACTTTATTCGTGTAGGTAATAATCACGGGGCTTCTTTGGGAGTTTGTAGCGTTTAACTCCCTCAGAGACCAAGTAGTTTATAGATGATCTACATAAAATATCATGGCCACGGGATATAACTTTTGCTTCTGAACTCTGGTCAAGCAGATTTAGTCCTTTTTGAAGAAGGAAATCCTCCACTGATTGGTGTATGAATTGTATAATGCGGACTTCCCATGGAATCAATTTGTTCTTGTCTTTGTCGACATCGCTGCTGTCAATGACCCCAATGCTACTTTCGCCCTGGCTACTTCCAGCATCGTTACTGTCATCCTCGCTACTTGCATCCTCTTCAATGAGATTGCCGCCTGACATTTTGTCTTCTACCAAACTCCCTGAAAGACCAATGATCATGGCTTCCATTCGCGTGTCACTCTCCACAATTCCCGCCCTTGCAGAAAGATAATGTTGAGACCCCTTAATGTATGAGTCATTTGAGGCGAGCGCAAATTGAAGCTCGGTTACAGTATGGGGTATTACCGCAAAACATATCCATTGCATCAAATATAATCTCTGCCTGCTTCGAGAAACAGGATCTTCGCACTCCCCGGAATCTTGGGTCATTAGGATTCCCTCGTAAATATCATGAAGGTGAGACGGGGCCTTTTTCATCCCCTCGATTATTTGTTGTAGAGATATCCCGCGATGATATTGCTTGATGCTTCTTTGAACAATGAGAATCGCCCATAAAAAGACCCCATTTGCTTGGTCTGAGATGGCTTGTTGTAAAGTCTCGACTTCCTGCTGGGTTAATTGTAACTGCCTGACTTGGTGCTTGCCAGATTGTAGCTCAAGTGGTAAAAGTGGTTTTTTGAGCTCAGCTGCGACAAAAGCACTGATATCCAAGCGGTTTTCGTTCTCGATCCGTATTTGAGACCCTTCATTTGTTATAATAAGAGGGTACAGTGAGTTGCGAATTAAGCTTCCCTGGTTTAAAAAAGCCCAGAAAAGTTTTAAAAAGTCCGTGCCTTTCTTAAAAATCTACTCCTGCCCCTCTACTGCCCCTCCTCTTTGTCTAGAGTGTTATAATATATATTAAATACTCTCTATTACTCTTTATCTTCATCTTTATTATCCCCTCTATCAATAGTATTATAATACTGCTCTTCGAGTATAGCTATTAAGTACGCTTTATAAAGCTCCTTATCCTTCTCTCTTGCCTCTGCCGTTTCTCGTATCCTTTATGTCTCTTATGCTTGGAACTTCCTCTCCTTTATCCGCTCCTCCTCCTCTCTTCTCTTCTTCTCTACCTCCCTCCTTCTCTCCTTTGCCTCTCTCCTTCTCTTTACCTCCCTTCTTCTATCTTCCTCCTCCTCTCTCTACTGCTCGCTCTCCTCTACCCTCTCTCTTCTCCTCTTATTCTCTCTCTCTTACTTCTCTTCCTTCTCTTATCTCTATTATTATTATTAAGGGTAGATAGTTTGTTAGTTTTTAGTAAATTCTTGATATAAAAGGTTAAAATCGGTAAGGTATTCGTTAAAGATAAGACAGATACGCTCCTTACTTCTATTAAAGTTATCTACGATTTCTTAGAGGTTAGGAGCGTCGTCGCTATCTAGAATAGTAAAAATATAACAAAAATATGGATAAAGGCGTAAACTGCTAATATACTCTTCCCTAGAGCTTTGAAAAGTCTTCTCTTATTTGCGCCAAGTTAGGCGTTGGGACTTCTTGTAAATGGAAGTACCTAAGTACTTGCTGAACACCAAAAAAGCAAATTAGCAAGTGTCTAGAGAATTAATTCCAAAATCCTAACCTATATTCACAACTTCGCGTACCATCCGAAGATCGAATGACTTTGCCTTGAGAAGCTTTTCGAGTTGAAAACAACAACTTTGATGTTATCAGAACCAAGTATCATAACACAAAGGACAAAGTAGAACACAATCCAAAACAAGGCTGAGCGTAACAAAACGATTCCAAGCCTACTCCCCATCTAGTCTGCAACACATCTTCTTCTCAATAGAAATAAAGAAGTGCCACAAATACTAGGTTCTCAACTCCTGCGAAATGAGCACGGCAAGAGAAGCAGGCGCTGCTCCTTCACTCCCTGAACACGTTTTTCCTTGTTACTTCACACTCGTTATTCCAAACTTGGAAGAAATCCAAATAATCGTAACCTAGACTACGCCCACTCCTCTCACAGGAATCCCCGCCAACCCTCCGTACAAGTTATCTCCTCCATATTGTACCTCTTCCCCCTTAACCGTCCTCCTAAATTAGTTTCCTCCCTAGCTCCTCAATCCCCAGCTAACCTTCTAGCCGCATAACATAAAAGAACCTAACTCAATAGCCCAAAAGCTTATCCCACACTAAGTAAACAAATCCCGCACCCATCACGTACGACGATGATTCATCGTCTTAGCTATTTATACAAGGTACTTGATTCTGAGTCGGGGAAGAAACCTAGACGGCAAGGAACGGCATGGTACGGAAAGGAAATACGAGAGACGGAACGGGAGAGCGGGAGAGCGGCAGCATAATGTAGTGTGCAGGTGGGACGGAATGGGAAAATGTACGACCGGGAAGTGAAAGGGGAAGAGATCCAGGAAAAGGGGAGTGAAGGTCAACAGAAAAGAAATTCAAAATTCTATTGAATACAGCGTATTAAATGAGTAGAGTAGAGTAGAGTAGCAACCGCTACTCTACTCTACTTAACACTACTCGAGTAGTACGGGCCGATTCGGACCGACGGTCGGTTAACCCAGGCCTAATATCGGGGTATAGTTATAAAGTCGGAAATTATAGAAACTTTCCAAGGTTATATCTATTTAAAAGAGAAAGAGAGAGAAGTAAGAGTTATTAGTTTCTTACCTAATTTTCAAGTATATCTCATTTTTTTACTACTAAAAGTAGAACTTTTTAGCTTATATTTATATATTACTACTATATATAGACTACTCGAGTTACTACTCGAGTAGTGAAGAGTAGCTACTCTACTCTACTTATCAAACTGGCTACTTATACTCTATTCTACTCTACTCTACTCACGACTACTCGAGTAGTTAAGTAGTCTGTTAATACACTAATTAAATAAGGTATATAGAAAATAGAAGAAGAAAACTCCAAACCCCACATTCCATCCCACGTCTCTTTCCTTCCTCCCTTCCTTCCAACCAATCCAACCAATCCAAGAGAAATCAGTCACACCCTCTGCATTTCAAAGAAGGCTGAAGAAAATCACGAACTTAATTTTCAAGTTATCCTACTTGGATACACTGACAATCCTTCAAGTAATGAGCCACGAGAGAAGGGTGACGGTGAGCCTTCCAAGAAGAAGAAGGAGAAGAAGAAGAAGAAAAGAGACGGTAAATAGTATGACATAACTTCCTCAAGCAATGTAAGGTACATTGTCTGTGGCAAACCCAACGTGACAAGGAGAGAGGGCCAAAGAAAAGCCCGAGAGGTTCAGAGTAAAGATGAGTAGACACATAAAAGAGGGCAAGCAAGAGTAAAGTAAGTATAAACAATCTTCAATTACAACAACATATACCAAACAAGTCATCACATCACATCGTCTACAAAGAAACCAAAGAATGCATTGCCAATAATTCATTAGGGATTCATCTCCTACTCTCCCCATCAAAAAAAGAGCCACTCCAGCGATGAAGCTACCCCAACTGCTGCTGAAAATGAAAAGAAAACAAGATCGAGTGCTTCTTCTGTTCTGTGTTCTGTTTTTGTAATCCGGTGACGGACATGCTGCCAAATATTCTAATCCCCTTCCTTTGCCCTAGCGAATTCCCCATGGATCCCAATATTTCCATGCATGCATCCATTCCATCCCCAATAAATAACCCCCTGTTCCCCTTATCCAAAGGCAGTCGATCCATCGTAAAGAAATAATGGGAGCCAAAGCAAGGCTGCCCAATCGTACATGATGGCGAACGAAAAAAGAAGAACAGCTTGATCGAAGCCAAAGGAAAATGCAAGTATGGGGTATTCTAGTACTCTAGCAAAGCGATTGTGAGTTGAAGGAGAGAAAGTGAAGAAGCGAGTGTCCTGTTCAACCATCCCCCCCCCCCATATATGCAACCTGCTCCAATCGTGTTTCCCTCAAATCAAGGCAATGCTACCGTCCCAACACAGCAAAAGAACTCCACTGCCAACAGGCTATCTGGTATCTCCTTCCTAAACAATGAAGACCTGCATGTTTAAAAATATGGCTGAGATTCAGATGAATCAAAGCCATACGCGAAACTGCGAAAGAAAAAAACCCGTTCCGGAAGAAAGAAAAAAAAGTAAACGCTGTCGTGACTCATAACTGCACAAATTGAAGAAGAAAAACATGTTTTTGGGAAATGTCAGACAATTTGAAGACATCAACCATCATCTTCTGCATCGTCGTCCTCCTCATCCTCGTCTTCGGCACTACTTCGACCACCAACTGGAGGTGCATTTAGTTTTGCCTTCTTGCTTGGTGTAGAATTATCATCAGTAGCTTTTCGTTTGCTTCCTGATCCGCCTCCACTGTTTGGCATACCTTTAGCAGGGGTATCTAAAGGGACTTTGTCGCCATCATCTCCACCATCGCCCTTTATTCTTTCAATCTCAGCAACTTCATCAGCTGTCAAGAATCTGCCTCCTGGTCCTCTAGGTCTTCTCATAGCATGGTTATGTCTGCTTTCATGAAGATATGGTTTTCGACCTTTGGAAGTTAACCGAAGTGCTTCTTCTAGTCTTTGCCTAGCAACTCTTCGCTTTAATATTCTGTGGAATTGCTTTGCATTAACATAGAGAGGTGATTCTTCAACTGCTGAGACGAGTGGGGGTGATGGTGGGTGTTGGTTAGGAGGTACCGCAGGTCGGGTGTGGTTCATAATCGGTTGTGAATTTGGAACAGCAGGACTGCCTCCTACTTGCTGGCTCATTCTCCGATTTTGGTTGATCTGGTGATTGATTTGATTGTTCACCTGCTGTGGAGATCTCGGCCCTTGACGCTCTCTCTTAATAGAGGATGTCATTTTTGGGGAGGTTTGTGACAGATTGGAATCTGGAATTTGATAGCCCGAGTATGCTCCACTTGATGTACCAGCCGCTGCTGCCATTGCAGCTGCCTGGGGAGTAATTCCAGGCATGCCATAATGAGCACCAGACATAACTCCATAATTTGGTTGGTATGCCATTTGTTGCTGATGTATGGGATGGCCCTGGGTTTGTCCAGGTTGCTGAGGCTGCGAGGAGAGAATTGGGGAGGTTTGATTATGGACGGCGTGTTGCGAGTGTAGGGGCTGCTGTGAAGGAGAGGTAATGGTGGTTCCTGCACCTGGGTGCTGGCCCGAATTCGGGTATCCAGCTTGAATGTGCTGGTTGTGCCCATGTTGGGCAGGCGCCGGTTGCTGATACTGCGCGTAATCCATCATTTGTACTATTTTCCTTCAAAAGTTGTAGGTTTAGTGGACTGAATCGACTTCGTGGCGCGGCGGCGCAAAAGGTACGTCGCGTTGGTTCGCAGCCTAGAAATTTCCAAAACTTCTGGGTAAAGACGTCGCGGTATTTTCGAAATGTGAATATTTAGTGTACAAGTCGATATGGTAATAGTGATGTTCGCGGGTGCGGATGTTGGAAGAAATGTTCGGCTTCGTAGATCTCGAGTACGCGTTGAATTGTTGTCGCAACTTTGCAAGTGGCAGTATATCGACTAGTAAAGGGTCCGTTCTTCGATTGGTATGCGATATGTGCTGGCAAGCACTCTGGTAGGTGTACACCGTAATTGACCGCAGCACAGCATATGCGGGCTGATGTAGTTAAAGAGGCGTTCAAGTGGAGTCGCAAGGCGCGCAGAACGGGGTCGAACTCGACTACACGTGAGAAGGTGAGGCAGGATTATGGCTGGCGTTGCGCCTGAAGCTATTCGAGAGTATGTATTGAATAGCTGTCGTGGGGCCTGAAGATTCACTAGCCACTCAATCAACGAGGCTTTCCCCAGAAAATATCAACGGCTTTGGAGGAAGGATCCTATCGATAACGTTAGCTATCGTACTTGGGCATCAGCTTAAACAGGCGACGTGAGCGATTGGGAGGGGGAAGCTATGAGCCGACGTTGAATTTTGCCTCGACCAGTGTGATGCGTTGGCCATGCATATAGGTCATGCAAAACTAGCTTACCTTGTCAATCAGCTTCCACTTCAAGTTCCTATTTCTGTCACCTGTGGCGCAAGATATTTCAAGTTAATCCTGATTGAGGTTGGAGGCGAATTGTGTCGGGTGGATTGTTTTTGGGCGTGGTGGTTGTGATAGTGTGTTCTGGCGTGCTTAGTTTTGACGCGACGTGCGATGCTGACGACTCGAGCGATGGGTGGTGGGGGTTCGAGGTCAAGTAGGTAGGTAGGTAGGTAGGTAGGTAGGTAGCTTGAGCTAGCTTGGATGCGCCGTTGATTGCCGGGTCGTTCTGGAACAAAGGAGTTGGAGGATAAATCCTCGACGCGAGAGTCTGCGATCAGTCAAATACGTCAGTTCACTGTTTGGTTCGTAGCGCCTGCGGTTGGCGAACGCGCCGCTCCGTCGCGACCAGCACGACAGTTTGATCTTTGAAGCTCGCACGTTGCAATTAATTTTCCGCAGCGGGAGTACGCCGGGGAAGCTGGGAACGACTCACCTTGGGGATGCGAGACCTCTCGAGTCTCCTGTCGCCGTGAATTGGGAAATCCAGCAGCAATCCTTCCCGCAGCGGACGATAATCACGGGATTGGGTTGAGAGCCAATTGTTGTGGTGATGAAGCCTTTCGCGACTTTGACTGGACCGGCGGGTGGTGAAGATGACGATTTTGAAGTGTTTGGGGATGGACGATTGGCTGTGTTCCGTGCAGAGGGTCAACAGGCTGCTGCGACACTCCAGGTACGGTCGGCAACTTGGCTGTAGGACAGGAAAGTGACAGGACAGTGACAGGACAGTGAGGAGCGAGGACCGACGCGCCGGGTTGAGGGTCGACGACGGATATTGTTGGTTCGTCTAAGGAAGGACCGGACACTTGGGCGTGGTCGGGTTACTGCTATCGATAAATGGACTTTATCGAGCGAGTAATCAATAGCGAAGAGCCTTTTTTGGAGGCCTTCTGGAAGGTGATTTGATGGGTGCAATGATTGGTTGCGTGTGGTGTTGATGAAAGGAAGGAAGAGTTGTGAGTGGCTCAGAAGAAAAATGGGTTGACGGAGGCAGGCTCATAGGTAGGGTAGGCAGCGGTGGCCTCGTTAAAAGGTTGGGCTGGGGCTAGAAAAGCTGGGCTGGGCAAGGCGCGGGAGGCTTGCCGCCAGGTGAATCTAAGGCTGCGTAGGATTTTCCGTGCTAGGCCGAGAATGATCTAGTCTGTTTGAGGGTATATTTATATATTTATAGCCGGGGTATATCTCACTTGTAGACCTTGATAGGTTATGATCTACTATCCCCTCCCCTAAATATAATGTAGTGTGCACAGACATTTAGCATAGCACAGCGGCCGTGCGCTTACATTTACACAAGAGCGGGGGGAGACCCTTCTTCTAGCGTATGACTTAGTAATGCTTTTTAAATTAACATCACATGATAACACTTCCTATAAGCACTCTACTATCCCCCCCCTAATTACATTGTATGCGCACGGTCGTTTTAGTATAGCAAATGTCTGTGCACCGTACAATGTAATCAGTGGGGGATAGTATTCTAACCGTAATTTAGACTATTCTCAACGTAAAACCTCCCTGTTTAGGTCATTCCGTCATGCCCGCAGCTGGCAAAGATCTGACTTGGCTCCAGTGGTGACTCTTCCTGCCTCGCTCCAGAGATTTCCGGGTTCTTTTTCGGAGTTTTCACCGGAGACAATGCACACACTCCCAAACTTCAACACCAGTCCAGGCATTGGACCACCAACAAGGGCAGGCAATTCGTCCAGAACCGACAACCGAGAGAAAAAGGCCTGCCCAACTTTTATGGACGATCACTGGAGCACACCGAGCAGATGCGAGAAGGGCAAGGGAACTGCGCCAATGGAAAGGAGGCCGTGAGGGTGACAGCCAGCGCAGAGTGGTGCAATCGGTCAATCTGATGATCCTCCAGACTCGTGATGCGGCTGAGGCAATGCCCGTGCGAGAGGATAACCAAGATAACCAACCTTCATGGCAGCTTGAGGATTGGGCGCCCGGTGGACGTGGGCCTGCCTGGTAGCGATGGAGTGGCCAGTCGTCTTGTCAAAATCCAACTGGGAATATAAAGTTTGGAAAATCTGCCGGCACACAGAACACGCACTCTGACGACAACTTCAAGCCGCGAACACGATGTTTTTCCTCAACCCTTTCCGCCACTGTCTAAATGCGATTGCGCTGGCCTGACGATGAGTAATTGGCCGGCGGTCAGAGAAGAAAACAGCGGCAGACTCCTGACAAAATGTCGGTGTACGGGCTCCTGATTCGAGAGCGAGAGGGCTTAGGCTTTGGGCTGGCTTGGAAGTCGACGTCGCACACTTGGACACGACACGTCAAGACACTGCAGACTCACCTCCCTCACTCGACATGCACCGCGGGGGAGGCGGGTCGATGCTTTAGGGCTGGGATCGGTCAAAGGTTGAGGCCTGACCGAGGCGATGAGTGCAGGAAATTATGCAGATGGAAAGTGATAATGGCATGGGATGATGGGGTGAGCGTACGGAGAGCACGGCCATCCCAATATCCCAATATCACCAATATCACAGAAAAAGCGGACGGTCCTGGGCAAGGAATTAAATCCAGAATGCGCAACCACTGTGGTTGGCTGTCTCTTTCCCACGAGAATGGAGAGAAATTGCAGGAGGGCGATTCTGTGATTCGTAGGCGCTGGGGGATCTGCCTTTTTTCCATCACCAGGCCTTTCTATTCGTGCTACCCACACCCCACGGCAATAAATGCTCGTTTTGGACGGGCGATGCCATCATTTTTCCGCACGTGCCGAGGACACCACTTCTCAGCTGCAGCCCTGCTTCCCAGCCTCCATCGTTTTTTGTTTTGGAATATACGGCCGGCGACACGGCCTGTGGCGCCTTTGCAGGAGCTCATCCCTCCTTTTGATAACCATGGAATCAATGCGATCCTGGCTCATATCACGTCTCCGCGTCCGCCTTCCGTCCCTCCGTCGCTGAGAAGAGCCAGAAGCAAGCAGTCAGCAGACATCATCTTGAAGTCAACTCTTCCCCCCCCCTCGAGACCCGAGAGAAGAATGAGGGTTCAACACAATTAAGCCCGGTATGACCGCTTTCAATGAGTTATCGAACAAGCAATCCTCGAATTGAGCCTATTTATCCTCTAGGCAGAGAGATTTGGTTTTCTTTCTTTGTTCGAGGGGTGCAGTTGCTAGCTTTTAGATTGATGTTACATCAATCATCTTAACTCTACAAAGTGTTAGCACTTCCCCTCACATGCGACCAACTCAGCAGAACGGGACCAACATATTGCAACACGCTTTTCCTATCCAACTTCCACAAACGGTAACCAACTCCCGTTCTGTTGGATTACCACATATAGCCGCCACAAATCCTTCCTCGGCACCGGTCGTCATCACCGTTTTCCTTTTGTTCGGTGTCTTTGCGGAACTTTTTAATATCTCGCTCGACAAAGCACAAGCAACATGGCTTGGATCATCCACAACCGAAACATGAAACGGTTCAGTCGAGTAACATGGCGAAAAGAAATCAAAAAGAAGTCTCACGTGTTTCTACGGTACTCAATAATTTTTTTCGTGCCGGTGTTGAAACAAATCACCCGAAAAACGGGATCCTCCTCTGTTGATTCCCTGCCTTTGGTCAGCGCCAATCAGCGTCGAGAAGACGTCTTCTACTCTCCTATTCGGCGCCTATCAATTTTCTTCAACATCAGCACGCGCCGTTGTGGGTGTGATATATTATGCGTACATAGGACAAGTTCCATGTTCCTGGCGCTTAAAGCCCATTGAGTTTGGGGTTCACGAATATGGGTTTGAAAGTGGAGGTCCAGGAGCTGATGTCATTGAGGGCAAGTGAACTATTCCCTAATCTCCGATCACGAGTATCCAGCAAGGCTGAGAAATTGAATTGGTCAATTGGAGTTTCCCAAAGGCAGGGTTCCAAGGATGGTAAAGCAACATCGCATCAGAAAGGGGGGTGTGGTGGTCCACCCCGTTGCATTCCGAGCATTATCTTCAATATTGTCGATGCTAAATCACCTGATGCTTCTAGACCATGACTGGCCAGTGCCAGTTGTCATCCAACCTATCCCTCCAAAGCGCGTACTTTCTGGGGAAAGAAACTGTGGGGAAATTGGGGCTCATGTCTGGCATCTCTGAACAATACCCAATAGTGTCTCTACGCCTCGGGGAGTTGGTCTCAACAGCATTGCAAAAGTTCCGATGTAATAATGTTGATGCCCAATGCGACCAGGGCGTGGAACGTTGGATTGACCAAGTTGGTCGCATTGGAATGACACATCCCTCATCCCTTCATGGAAGGACTGTTCCTGCGCGCCCTTTTGGTCTTTGATCAATTTGGAGAAGGTTCCCGAATTGGGTTGGGAGGTGTGCTGCAGCTCATACTCCCTGGTCATGCAACTCTATCGATCGGCAATTTGGAGAGATTAACATGGTTAGATGCCGTTTTTTCCCCAGCATCACTGCTATCACACACATCTTTAAATGAAGATCAGAGACGGATTTGGTTTCTCCGCCGGTTGATGAAGTGTGAGATTGGATTTCATTTCCTCTCTCTCCCAGAATTTCGATCCTTTCAGTGATACAGGCTAGCTGTGGGCAGCAAATTCGGCAGTGGATGGCTTTCGTTGTTCTATCTTTCTAGTATGGATAGCCAATCAACCCAAAGACGCTTCTAGAAAGTTAGAATGACGAAAGCTATACCCATGGAGTTAGGCCTCGAGATCAAGCCTTGCTTATGGCCTTCAAGGTGAATATCAAGAATAATTCGGCATGGACATTCTCCTCGCAAGAACTTCTTTGTCTTGAATGTAAACCAACTCCCCTCGCGCTTTGCTTTTAACTCACCTGCTCCCAAGTTCTAAAACTCTTTATTTGAATTATGACCTGTTGGGTTGGGGATTAACCTTAAATCCATCTCATGCCGAAGCAACATTCTTAAATGTTTGACACAACACTCTCTTTTGTCTCCCTCCGTAGTTGCCAACATCTTTGTAACAGTACCAACATCATTGCAGCATTTTTGGTATAAGAACCATCTTTCCATATCCTGTTGCCAACCTAAAAGTCTTTCGGGAAGAGAAAATAGAACATTATTATGTTGCACTTCGCGAGTATCTTACGTCATTCTCTGCTTGTGATTTGATTTGCCTTTAGAAATTTAGAAGTGTTCTGTTGCAGTTCGCCATTCCCTGATGTGGTAAGATGGCGTTGGAATTAAGTTGTACTCTTTGAGTTGACTTGTTGGGGAGTTGTTGGATTACTCGAGCTTTGATAAGGGGTAAAAGATGTCGGTACCTGTTGGTTTGTTGGAAATCGCACGTTCATTGTCATCGTCCTCCGCTTTTAGAGAGTGTTGGAGGTAACTTGAAATTCTTCGAAGCGGTTCTGGTCGTTGGAGTTGGAGGAACATCAGTCAAGGTTGACTTTCTTTGAGGAGAGAAATTTGTAGCATGTCGCGCATTCCTGGTGCCTGGATCAGAATGTTGGATAGAGCCTGCGGGTTCTTTATGAGTCTGCCAGTCAAAGCTTTCTCCAACATAAAACGATGATATATCTCTTTGAATGAAAGGGGTTGTAGCAGGCCGCGCATTCCTCGCGTCTAGATTTCAGGTTGGGTATAGGTTGGGGTTCCTTATGAAGTATCAAATCAACACTTTGTTGTTTATCGTGCATTCCTGGTGACTAGATGTTATGTTGGTTTGTTGGATACAGTCTAATGGCTCTTTAGCAAGTTGGGACTCAAACTTTCTCCAACTTGAGGGATTCTTTGACGGAACTTGATTTGTAGCACCTCGTGCATTCCGGGCGCCTAGATATGAGGTTGGCTTTTAGTTTGGGGTTCTTTCAGGTGTGTAGTCACGCTGATGACTGATTCATTTATCCTGCTCCGCTTCCCTTCATGGCTCTTCCGCATTTCTTCCATAGCCTCTTGCTTTCATAAGTTTGTAGCATAGCGCATATTTCTGATGACGTTATCTTCATCGGCCCCTCTTCATGTAGCTCTTTCCATTCGTACCTCGCTTATTTCTTGACACCCAGTAAATTTAGACTTTGTGTAATGTTAGAAACTCGGTAAGCCGCCGTTTTTATGATATACCACTTTTTCAGATCTCAATCAAACTGTTTGTGGTAGTATTATAACAATTTGTAGGTCTTCTTATATTCCTCGGGGATTTTTGCTTGTGTTGAGTTGGTAAGATGTTGAGATTACACTTGGATTTCTTTGTATAAAGTTTTGGCTAGGTATGAGAGTTGAAGTTGGTTTTGGTTTTGGTGGAGTAAGTTAGATGGGTTATGTATTTTTGCTAGGTTGTTTATGAAGAGATGTTTTCTTGTATGAGAGCTAGGGTTTCTTCTAGCTATATCCTTTCATCTATCCTTTTCAAAGAAGGATTTTAGAGTATAAATTATTGATGGAGAAATTGAGGAAAACTTATTCCACGGTACTGGATCTCAGCTTGAGAACTAGATAGGTTTGTTCATATGTTTTGAAATTGTGCAGTTTTGTGTTCACTGAGCAAGGGTATTTGATTGCAAACCTGTACATCTTTTTAGGTTAGTGCATTTTAAAGGATCTAAAGATCGATATTTAACATGTGTTTACTTTCAGTGTACAAGGTTCCACAATCACATCTCCTGTTGATATTAGGAGATGCATGCGAAGAAATATGTAAGGAGCAGAAAGTCTCCGTATTTGAAGAGTTCTTTAACTTGCTTTTGGTTGTAATCACTGCCACTTTGTCTATTTTTAGAATGGGTACTGCGGATGAAACTGGATTTGTGTGTACGCTTTTATCGTTCATCGCCTTCTTGGAGAAGGCTCTCACTTTCTGGTAAAAGAAAGAAAAGTCGAGGTCTCCAAGTAACTAGAGTAATCTAAAGCTTCCAGATACCGCATCCTCATCCCTCGCTCACCAATCTCCAAAATAAAAGCCATAACAACTGGAAACACCACAGCGACAAACAAGTTCTCAGCTGGATGTTAGGCCAAGATTTATGGCGTAGTGATCATACACGGATAATGCCATCTGCAAGAGGGCAGGGTGATGGGTAGTACAGGACAGCCACAACTCTAGGCGTAGATGACAAAGTTGTACTGAAAGGGTGCGCATCCTGGAAGATGCCTAGAATATTGGTCGATAGTCATTTGTGGATTTTATTACTCTATCTTTCTTTTCCCGATTCTTGTGACTTCCGCGTACTGGTGGCAGTTTTCTTTCCATTACCATTCTTTGTGCACAGCGATTTCTTTTTGTTTATGGAACTTTACTAAAACCCAATATGTATGCAAATCACTTATTTTCTTGCTACCTCAAATATTTCAGCATTGCGAGTCCTCCCTCTGAAGTGAGGAAATTTTGTCAAAATACACAAATGTTTTCTATGTTATGACAACTTTAGCCGATCTTTGACTAGTATTATTGTGCGGAGCTGCCCAGGGTAATAAATAGCAGGAGAATTCAGGTTATAGATATTCACGACCAATACTCTCGATTTTTCAAGGTTGTCTTACGTAAAGGTGTATGCGGTCGAAGTTCTTACAACATATCTACTCAAACCCTTACAAGCACCCCACGCTGGCCACAAGACTTTGGCTTTTGGGTTGTGTTTCCTTATTTTTCAGCTTTTCTGGCTTTTGGTCAGGAGCCCCACCAACACCTCTCTACACTGCCCCCCCCCTCCTTTCAGCCTCACGCATAGATAGCTTGATAATCAAGTAATGATCTGATTATGTAGTGTGGGGCTTGCTGGGGCATATTTGAAAGAAGGCTGGTTGACATAAATAACACGCATCTCACCTCCAAGCTCCAGCCATCAAAGCGTGTTCATGATGGCTTACACGTATCCAGAGATCGAAAGCATTTCATCGAACCATGCAATACCAGTACATAACACGACATTTCAAACCTTCTGGAAGTACATGTTGTTTGGAAGATCAGTTTGTTTATTTCTTTACGGACTGTCCTACACATCATTAACGTGCTCTCAGCCAATATTGACTATATCTTTTTCGTTATTGAGTGTTATATATAAGACCGAACTCGTTGGACTATTTTTGAAGGGTTACAAAAACTTCTACCTAGCTGTATGTTGCGCACGTTTTCTCGTGTGCTATTAGCTAATCTGTCCACTTTACAGCGTATTCATTTGTTTGGCGCCATCCGTTTCTACAAACTAACGGGTGTTTGGTGGTTTTTATGGCCATTCTATTTTGTTCTTGAGAGTAGCCCGACTTTCTACCACAATTACACGGAAGCATGGAGACGGAAATTCCATATAAACCACAAGAACTTTCCTGATCCCGAGCACTCTCTGTTGATGTTTGTTGATAACATGGGTATGATGGAATTGCCATGTCTCTGGGACATGGACGACAAGATGATTATCCAGCATATTCGAGAATTCTACTATTTGAGAAGATGCGAGCGTGGTCTGAAAGAAGCTCTTGGACTAAAATCCTTAGAGTTGGTTGAAATCGTTGAAGTAGGTACCTGACGTTTCGCCCCTTGACAATTTCTGATGTGACCCAAAAGCTTGAACCCCACAAAGCAATAGGAAGGTCACACTCCAACCTCGAACTTGGACGAGATCGAGCAAACCGACCTCTCAACCTCTTCAGAAATCTTCCTTCTCCCGGCGAGTACAGTATCAGAGAAGAACTCCTTCGGATGAAAGTTATAGCATCGCCTGGTACTCATCAACGCGCACTTAACTTCGTGAGGAAGTTCAATTCCGCTACAGCGACTTTTGTGATCGCCATGCCTATTACGATCAGTGCTATATTCTCGGTAGTATGGGTCATTGTTGCCGTTAGGAAATACGGCGCAGATGTGCAAGCGAGTGTTCAAACTGGGTTTACAGTTGGAAGTTATATTGTTACTGCTGGTAAGTGATTACAAGAGGTTCATAGAACACCCCATGCCCATTACTTCAGGCATCCTAGGACTATTCAAATATTGTTCCAAAAGATTTGGGATAATCAAGGAATTGACTTCCAGGTTCTTCCAAAGCATTTAGAACAATAATTGTCGTCGTCTTAGAGAATCTCGGCAAGTGGGCTCGGAAGAAAACCCGCATCTCTTGAACCTTTCTTTGAAGAGCTGCATGAAAGTCATTGATGTTGATGATTCCACAGGAGCACTCTTGATAGCTTTGATCGCATTTTTGGATACGAGGTATGATAGCAGGAGGAGGTACGTCGAAGGAGGTGTAATTGGAAACCCGTAGACAGATGCTTGAGAGTTCTTTCGCTTCAGGGCAGGGTAGGAATACAGAAGTGTGTAGGAGTTTAAGTAATTGCTTGCTCCGTATCTCGCAAGTAAGCTAAGGAATATCCTATCGTCCAGCCTAATTAATCGTGATGGTCTAGAATAATTGGGAAAGTCATTTAATGCTTCCAGATACAACGGGATAATACATGATAGAAGTACTGGAGTAAGTCAAAAGGCACTTAGTTGTTCTGGGAAAATAAATGACCGGAACTCTTACTTGCCAGTTATCTGGAGCTCACTAGTACAGAGAGTATGGAGATGAAGCGCTAGTATTTAGGTAGCTTTCGTACTTCAAGTATTGACCCAGAAGTTGATTGTTCCAGATATCCACCTGAAATTGTTCCAAATGCTTGGGATAACGAGGGCTAATTATTCTAAATAGTTCGCATAATTAATTTGATTGTTCCAGAACATTGAGAAGGGTGAACTTCAAAAGTCCTAGAAAGTTTGAACAACTTGAGTTTTGTTGCGAGTGTGTTGACACTTCATTAGAAACTGCGACTTATCAAATGCTGTCTTGTTTACTCACTATGTAACTTTGAAACAGCACTCCTGTTATCAGGGCAAACCCCAAACCCCTGCGCACCACACATCCAAATTATATAAAAAAAGATGAATCATACGTGCTTGCCAAATCTTGTATTACGAGTTCTATGCTTATTGTGTTCTATGCATCTATACGAAGAAGACATTAGAAACCTCGAAAGTTTGCGCTCCACCAGTAATTATCTACATTTGTGCTATCCCCGAAGATGACTTCAAGAAGAAACACCAGTTGATACTGGACTTAACAGTCGATGAGCATGTGGAATCCGTTATGAACGGTAAAGGCATCATCCGTTTCTCCCAACTTTCCAGGGATGGTCTCCAAAACTTGGAAAGTCTTGGTACCATAGATTCCATCACCGCCGTGGGACTGTGGGTTAAGTTCGACCGAGAAATACGCAAGGTATTCACCATTGACAGCGGTTGGACATTCGACGTCCCACACCTTTAATTCTCCTTCCCATGCGTTGGGATCGAAATGGGAGACGACTTCGGGATTCTTGATACCGCCTGGAGTGTTGTAAATACCGTTGAATGTCCATTGGCCCGGAGAGCCTAACGAGGCTACATTGATAGTTGGTGCTTCCTTGAACCAGGGCGAGGTTGTTTGGAAATCGCGGGTGGCTAAGGTATCGGAGAGAGCAAGTTGACAGCGGGTCTTCAAAACATTAGACTTGGGAGAGCTAGCGAAAGAATGCGATACTTACTGCGGTTGCGGGTACGTTGAACTTGAGGATGCTAGGCTCAAGAATACGAAAATGAAGCACGCCATCTAGGGAAGTTAGTGCTGATTTAGAAGTCAGATTTGGTAGGCTTACCGAGGAAGGAAGAATTGACTTGAGTTTGAAAAACACCCCAACCTCCAGGAACATTAGGAGCTACCATCTGTTGGTCGCCAATGGTGTCTGGATGTTGCTCATAGACTTGTCGAAGTTCACTGACTGAAATTGTGCTGCAGGCTCCACGGGCGCTAACTGTTGGACTAGCAAAGGCCAAGGAGAGGAGGGAGAAAATGACGCAAGCAAGAGACGACTTCATCTTGACGGTGTTCAGTTGGCGGTGTTCAATTGACGTTGTTTGATACTTGAGAGGTGTGATGAGGAAAGGTTAATTCAGAGTGTGTGGTTGTGTTGTGTTGTGGCAAGAGAGGAAGGAGCAAACAACAACTTGATTTATACCCACAAAGTTCGGCTCCCTCCCATCCAGGTGCCATGTTTGTCGGGGCAACATTAAACCAATTGTCAGGTGAGAAGCAGTTATAACTAAACTTTGACAGGGGTGTGAACGTGAATCCTTGTTCTTTAGTATTGTCCTAGCCAATTCAGATAAGGCGACAATAGCTAACCAAAAAAGGAGATTAGTAATAAGAGGTGCAAGAATTAAATTGAAAAATGATTCCTTTCACTTTTTGCTAGAACCTTTGCAGAATCTGCTTCGCTTAGAGATACTCCGAAAATGAGTAACTATAACCGAAATGATCTTCCCTAGCGCTGCTTAGTGTTTATTTCAACGTGACAGTGACCAGTGTTCCTACAACAAGACAAGGGCCAAAAACCTTTTTACTCCTATACTGAACTTATCTCCCACTAAGAAAGAAAGTTCAAGTAACTCCCAAATTAAGCAACCCAATTTTAAGCGAAACTTAGAAGTCAGCCCTTCACCCCTTCCTTCCTCTTCTGCATGCTATCATCTTTGAGTTCCATTTACCTTGATGTTTCAACCTACCGGATGGCAGATAAGTTAGCTGCAGCCAGTCAACCATCCATCAGGGTTCACTTGAACGTTCTCATGGTGGATAAACGAAGCAGCACCACAATTTGAAACGTCCGTATTTGTTCCTCTGAAAGGGGCCTTGAAAGAAAAAAACCACAACAGCTAAGTAAACTAGACGCAACTCCATTGTATTACTAATTAGCTATCAAGGGTTCCATCTAGATTCTCTAAATATTTTTCTGATCTCTTTTCGTTGTATTCTTGTTGTTTTAGTAGGGTGCGGCAGAGGAACAAATTCCGACGTTTTTTCCGTCCCGGTATAGCCCACTAAAATCCCATCGTGATAACACAATAACAGCAAATCGCAAAAATACAAGAGAAATATATTGAAATGCGAACGCTTCTAATTTACTCTCCCACGGAGCGTCAAAAGTTTTTCTTCTATTTGCGGGCGTTGGTACTTCTCCATTGCAGTAAGTTGTTATCTTGCCCACTGCGAGGAATACAAGAAAACTTATCCAAGAAGGCTTGGATAATCAGGTTCATGTTACTTTCAAATTGTAGAAGGGAAAGTGCCTCGAGGCTACATTTGCGAATTCCTGCCACCCCTGGTTATCAGTCAGCACACTTCCTTACTCACTGAACAGCTCCCACATCAATTTTATGGCAAGATATACAAGATCGCTCTCAATTCATTAGAAGAATAAAAAGAAGGGAGGAACAAACTTCTCAAATAACATCCCCCAAAAAGGTTCAATTACGACTATGAACAGTATCAACCTAGGTATCATCGCCACTCCAAAATGATGAAGAAAAGTGTGTACGCTGCCCGTTGGACTGGGCAGTAAGAAAAAGAATGCTGCTTGCTTGCTTAAATGCTGCCATAGAGTACATATCAATAGACATTAAAAACCTATGCACATCTCGAAAGAAAAAGGTTATCGGTATCGATCTCCATCATCCACCCCCACCCAAGAAAAAAACAAAGGTCCTATATTCCCTTCCACCCCAAAATTTTCACTCTCCTTATGACTGGCTGGCAAGATAGTTCGCAGCCTACAAAACCCAATATGTCAGTCCTCAATCATTCTTTCCTGTTGAGCCAGCTACTCACCCTTTCCAAATTATAATCGTATTTCTCCAGCGCAGCTAATGCTTCCGTTCGGGGATATCCCATACCCGTCAAATTCTTCAAAATGGGATCATCGTGAACACCGGCTTCAGTCAATGCCCTGCCAATCTGTGGTCTGTCTGGAGCAAGCCCTGGGGATGTACCATTGCTAGACTCTTTGGGTAAATTCGTTGTCTCGGCCGCAGGGGCTTCTCCTGTTGGTGTGGAAGCATCTAAAGCACCAAAAATTGCATCCCAGTCATGGCTGTCATTAACAGCATTGCCGCCGGGACCAGCTGGTTTAGGATGGGTTGATTGAGGCGAGGTTGTGAACTCTCCAAACACATTCTCACCGCCAAATCCATTTTGGGCTTGGGGGTGATCAGCAACTTTAGGCGGCGGACTATCGAACATCGGGTTAAAGTCATCTATACTGGTTGAAACGTTTGTAATATCATCATCGGCATCTCCTTCCTTGGCGTCTTCCAAATCATCAAACTCATCAAAGTCATCATCGAATGGTACCTTTGCAGGTGGGGGAGGGACTGGATGCGATGCGGCTTGTGGAGCGCCAAATGGAGTTTGAGTTGCAGTTGGAGAGGTAGACTCGGCCGCAGAGGTAACAGGCGGCGAAGTTGGGAAATCTACCTCACGGGATGGCAATAGCCCAGAAAAGTTTTGTACGTCTGCGTGAGCCGTCTCGCTCGGAGATATGGTCTTGTCATATGCCGGAGGTGATGCTTGTGCTCCAGGAGTTGGAGGATTTGTCCCCAAACTTAGAGCAGATGCATTCTGAGTGGCAACTGGTCTGATAGAAAGTAAGTCATTCTGTCCATCCCCAGGTATAGATTTTGCTGTTGTGGGCGATTGGGAAGCGCTGGCTTGTTTAACATGTCTAGGCGATGATGGGGCAAAGTCATCATCGAACCCGCCAGGCTCACTGGCACTGTCGCTATCATCATCATTTTCCAGTTCTGCAATTGGTGGGAACTCCTTGTTGAACACAGGAGCGTGTCCAGTAGCAGAGCCACCTGCAGAAGAACCAGTGTTCATCCGCTCTTGTGGCTTAGCAGAGCTTCCAAATCCCGCAAAGGCAGCATCAAAATCATCTTTGGCGTTACCGGAGCGAACAGGCTCTTTGCTGATGGCGAATGGATCAGATGCAGCTTGCTCGCTTAGGGTGCTCCCACCAGTTGGTGTTGCGACGATTTGTGAATTGGCATCACCTGGAAAAGCGCCTGGCATATAGTCTTTGGAAGTACTTATTGCAGGCGAAGCGGTTGCGTTGCGATCAATTCCCGGAGAAACTGATTGTACATTTTCAGCAGGTCCAGCACTAGAGGAACCTGTTGGAGTTGTACCCAGATAATTTGTAGGTGTATCGGCACCCGTTGATCCTTCTCCGAATCGACTATTAGGTGCAGAAACTTGTCGGGAAGATGTAACAGAGTCCTCGTGATCTGGGAATGGGAGGAAGCTAGAGCTCATTTGACGTGACTCTGGTGGAGGGGGAGGTACTGCTGCTTGGGTAGGTAGTTCGCGGTGAGAAGTTGCTGGAGACGATGCAGATGGTTGAGGAAATTCGCCATTACCAGTTTGGTTTCGCGAAAGAGGATTGGAAGGAGAATGGACCTCATTGTCATGTCTGAAACTTGTAAGAGGGGGGGCTTCTTTGGTGGGATGAGCATCTCCGAATGCTGGACCAAACACGTTCTCGAAAGAGCGGTCCGTTTGCTGAGCTGGTTGAGAAAAGGGGGAATTTGGAATATCCGATGAGCTTCCTTGTCGTCTAAAGAATGGGTTGTTGGCACTCATTGTCGAGAGAGCAGGGCTAGCAACCTGACCCGGGCTTGTGGGGTGAGCTGCAACTGGAGCCTGCACTTTGGAGGCTTCGGCTAAAGTCTTTGTATCCTCCTCAATGCTCTTGTTTAGTTCTTGCGCCTCGGTTTTCAATTTTTCCCTTTCGCTTTCATTAGTTGCAAGTTGCTTTCTGTTGATGGCCACCAGACCTTTCTGCTGACGAGCATCCGACCTCAATTTTTCAAGTGCTGGTTTCAGTTGCGTGATCTCGGTATTGACAACACGCATTCTTTCTTTCAAGTTTGCGTTCTCCTGCTGGTCTGCTTGTAATGCCACGGAAGTCTGCCTGTGCTGATTTTGTAGATCCTGGTATGTCGCCTCGATCATTGCAATTTCAGTTTGCAACTTCTTAGTCTCATTTCGTGAAGCGCTAAGCTTCTCTTCAAGAGATTTAACAGACTGTGCTTCTTGCTCATATAAAGACCTAAGTTGTGCTAAGCGCTGTTCAAACTGCTGTTTTTGAACGCTGGCTTGGTTCAATTCGTTCTGGGAAGTAGCACGGTGTCCCTGTACTTCTTGCATTTTTGTTGTCAATGTGCCCACCTGATTCGATAAATTCCCAAGCTCTGCACTTTCATTTGTGAATTTGTTACTAATCTCTGGATCGTTATCACCCAACAAGTCCTCCGTCGCAGAATTTTGTGGTTGGAAGCTCCTTGGCTGGGAAGGGGCAGAGCCATTTGACCCACCAGTGACTTGATGGTTCAAGGATTGTCCGAAGGATGAAGACGGGGTAAATGGCTTAAAGACCGACGACGATTGAAGTGACGAATTATGGACAGGAGAACTGGGGGTCATTTGGGACTTGCTACCAAAGGGGTCACTGTTTATTCCAAAGGAGCCTGAGCCACCCGTAGACTGGGGTGCTTGATGTGGAGCTGGAGCATTAGGAGAGGGGGTGGATAGAGCGTCAAGTCCAAACAGATCTTCGGCGGCAGACTTGGGGAGAGTGGGGGTAGCATCGAAAGCTGGAGCTGTTGATGCTGGAACTGGTCGGGCTTGATTTCGTGAGCTTGGGGGAACTAAATTTGCAGGCAAAGTAGTGGGCAATGAATCTCTGCCGTCCCGTTTCCCTCTTTGTTGTCGAATGAGGTACATAGCTACGGCAAATTCATCTCTCGTCAGAAAGCCAGCTTGATTGACATCGGCAAGATCCCAAATCTGAGCCAATGCTTCTTCTGGAAGCTTAGATTCGCTGAAAAACGGCACCGCTTCATCTCCAGTGATAAAACCTTTGTTGGTTTTATCCAGGGTGATGTAAATGCTGTCGAACTTAGCCTTGTCCGAAGGCGTAATAAGCCATTCAGCACCAGCACCAGTGTTTTGGGGGAACTGAGTAGGAGCAGTATAGGCGGGACGGCTAAGTGGGCTCCCAGAACGCTGTGCAGGATTTCCGCTGAATTGTCTTGGGATACTTGGCAAAACGCCGGAAGATTGTCTGCTTGGTGGTCGTCGGGCAGCTGCCTCATAGAGGCCTGCTGGAAGGACATTTGGCAACCCTCGCAATGCACCAGCTTTGAAAGAAGCTAGCAAGTGCATTGCAATAACAAATTCCGTCACCTGCAAGCTACCCCGTTGTTCTGTATCTGCCAAAGTCCATATCCGACCTAGAACCTCATTGGGTAAGCCTGCCCGCTCAAATATTTGCTTCGCTTGTTCTCCGGGGAGTTGACCATTCTGTGCTCCGGACTTTTCAAACAGGGCCGCATATTGACCAGCTTTATCGGGTGTCAATGGAGGAACTCTAATGGGACCAGATCCGCTTCCTTGGGGCAGCAAAGCGTTGGGTGGAGGACCCGGAGGAGGCTGAATGGTAGGACTAACTCCGGCTGGTGAACCTCCATCGAATTTGGGTAGAGGACCAGGCCGAAGAGCTAGGTCGGGAGTTGGATCTCTTCCTGCTTGATAATGTCCAATTAATCTAAGCACAATGCCAAAACCAGCGGGAGTAAGAAGTCCCCGATTTTCTTTATCCGCAATTTGCCATATCTGCGAGAAGAGACGAGTCAGCTTTCGTATCCATAGTCTATATGCGACTCCAATTGTATCCTCTGAGGAGTACACACCTCTCCCAAGATGCGCGGCTCAAGTCTCGTCTTCTCAAAGAACTTGACCGCAACCTCTCCCGTCACCACCCCAATGCTTTCCGTATCCGCTTGTCGAAAGAGTTGTCCAAAGACCCGTTTCTCTTCTGGTGTGAGGTTTAGGCTCGGTGCCGCTGTCAGGACTGTTAGCCTACTGTTGTTGTTTTGTTTGGGCCAGCCGCAGATTCCAGCCTTCCACGACCTGCCCACCCTAGGAAAGAATTCCCCGCTACTTGTGAATAGCTCCTAAGAAAACGAATCCAAGCTGGAGTGTAGAAGATTCTTACTTGGGTCTTCCGCCATGGCGCCTCCACTTCCGAACAGTTCTGCGAACCGAAACGATGGCTCAAGTTGACGAGGAAAGTATGTCAAGACAGCTGACGAAGCTGTGGGATGAAGGTGTGATGGTGAGGGGATGGGCAGACTCAATTACTGCTCGTAGACGAGGGTCTGGTGTAGAGATGGGAAGCAGGGCAGTCTCAGTTGTTGATGGAGAGGTCGGAGGTAATTGCTGCAGCTGGAGGTGATTGGTTGGCCCGTGCAGTGCCCACCCAGGTGTTGATCTCGTCTGGCAAATTTTCTGCTAGCAACGACTACCTAACTACACAACTACACCACGGCAACAACGATCAAGCTGATATTCCACCCCGACTCGATGAATCCGAGAGAATCTGGATAGTCACATCGCAATATGGCATGGATTCTATTCGTCTGCTCAGAGTGAGGCGACCAGGCGCATGCAGTACGGAGCTGAATGGCTCAATAGGAAGCAACACCCTCAGACAAATGATATACGTCCAACGAATCAACGTTGGAATGAAAATTCAATTGGGGGGATATTCTGCAAAGTCTCACACGCCCCGACGACAGTGGCTTTGGGCAAATAGCAGCCCTCGAAGAAAAGACTTCATTCAACGCAGTGCAACCCAACCACGACCTGTCAAGATTTCGAACGTGGGGTAGCAGCACCAGCACTATCCGGAAGAGTCTGCAGGCCGCCGCAGAGCCAATAACGAGCCCTGGCCTGGTCTGCTGTGGCCCATCGAGAGCTCATCGAGGTTACTTGAGTACGCGGATGGGGCGGAAGAAGGGAAGGAGACACAAGCTCGGGGAGACCTCTTCGACCTCGCGATGACCAATAAAAGCGGCAGTTGATAAAGGCATGAGAAGGAACCTACTATTACTCTCCATTGTTCTAACTTTCTCGAACAATTGAAATTGAAATTAACCTGGATATTTGGAACAATCGACTTCAATCTTCTTAAATTATCTGGGTCAATACTTTGGATTGTGCTGGAAGTTTCGAACAACGGGAGCTATATGCTGCCACTTTTTCTGCCTATAGCAAAACTGTCTTGAAAGACCCAACTCCTCTCTCCAATATCATGGATCGCGAACTCCTATGAGAGGTGGCTTTTTTTCCAACGCCTACGAACATCAGAAGCAAAAGTAACACAGCTTGCGCAAGGTATTCGGCAGGACTTTTTTCTTCAGCAATCTGAAGACGTTGGACCCGGAAGAAAGCGACCCGAAGGCACCAAGTGCTCTGCAAAGCGTGATGCAGATGCATCCCGAAGAGTTCTCGTGCCTCATTTCGATGCTGTGAAATGGGATCGTTGGCGAACGACGGAGCAAAGGCAATGTTTCGATAGACATGTCTCTCCTTCGGTCATGGCACTTTTGTGGTTGACTACCTAGGTGATATACTACCAGTTAGTAGTCGGTATGGAACCTCGTCGCAAATCCCACGTATTCTCGACTTCATACGATCCGTCTAAGGTGACTTGGTGCCTCCGCCGGACAGTTCAATTTCTGGGTACGATGGACGACAACTCCACCCAGAAGCTGTCGTGCACCACCTTGTTTGGCAGCTGTCTGTTTGTGGTTGATTGGAATAATTCTGAGGCATTGAGACTCAGTGATTATCTTGATTCTGCGTTGTTTTATTGCTCACCTTTTTGGCCTGATCTTCTAATCCTCACGCGCAATATTGGGCATCATTATGTTGTATGTGAAGAGTAAAGATATTCCATTGGATATATTAGTACTGAAAGTTCGGCGAAGGATCACAATGGGTGCAGAATAGGCACCCTGGTGCCCATTTGAAAATTACCCTCGAACCTCTCAGATCATTTTCCAAAAACTTAGCACACTCCCTCGTATATTCCCACTGTTATCACAGCTTCTGATTTCAATATCGACGGTTCACTTTGTGTCGGAGACTCGGAGTCCTGCAAGGCCGGAACGCGTATGTGCTTCTGCAACGAGGAAGGTCTCGTTAGGATTGTTGGATAAGGTCAGTACCAAGATTCATGTATCTTACTCAGCCCTCCCAAATTGGTGTATTGGTATCTCATGGCTCGTATGATAAGCTCTCAACCTACCGACTTTTCGAAATCATTGGAATGTCAACACTCCCCATTATTGAAAGGGGCATATTCAACCCCATACTCCTCTAAAACACCACCGTTGAGGCAATTGACGACGACAGGAAAGCCATCGTTATACAGAAATAAGCATATCCTCGTGGCGGTCGAGGGTGATCCCCGAAATCTGGCTCTGTTGACGAGTGGTCAGGTACAGCTCGTAAATTCTTACTTCCCCATCTCCTCAACCGAGTTGCACTAGAGGTCGATTGAGAAGAGCCTCCGATGCGGCTCGTTCTTAATTCCGACTTTTCATTGGAAAGAATTTAATTCTGTCGAGATTGCGAGATTGGCAATTGAGCAAACTCAACCCAATGTTGGTTCGAAGGATCAAAGGGTTTCATACGATGTGCACAACGTTCATGTACGTAGAATTCAAAGCTATTTTAAACTTGCTACCGCAATTCCAACAAGTCTAACACTTCTCGTCTAAATTAAGACGTTCAGTGTGCAGGTTCTATTCGTTCTCAGGAGGCCGCATCCCTTTTCCCTGATGGACCGGTCAGCAAGGCTGAAATATACTCCGCATCTTCAACTGGACAGAAACTTCAAAACCGTGTGACTATGTATCACACGAACGCCTCAAAATGCACCTCTCAGGGGTTGTTTCAGCTAGGAATCCATCACGCGGGGGCGGTTTTGTGCAGTATAAAAATCTCCACAAAAAAGATTATTCGGTTGATCATTCGTCAAGCGCTATACGAAAATACCAACAACGGTCGGCGATACCACCGCCCACGCCTCAGCCATGGCCCCAGGGGAAATAAGATGCGATTTTATTATTTGACGACAGGGGTTAGGGCTTCCCGCATGGGATATTCCTCCTCAGGCCCACAGCCAACAGGGCTGAAGACCCGCGCCGCAGAGGTTGGTTACGAGATAGATCTCAAGTCAGCACAGCCCACAAATTTGTCCTTATATCAATCAGCTTTCTTCTCAATTTTTGTACTTTTTGTATCACAGCAATTGACCACTCTCTCTACCTTCCATACAAACCACACAATCTTCAATTCTTCTTGAATCATACACAATGCCTCAACAATGGAAGAACAACAGCTTGTTCAACTGCATGCCATGTGGTCTCTGTATGTTGCAACTTCTCCAACTCCATTCACTATATGAGACTAATATTGTTGATTAGGTCTTAAAACATCTTGCTGTCCTTGTATTACTGTCGGACAGAACCATCAACGTATCAAGCACGATGAGACAAATCCCGACATCTGCAGTGGTTGGTGTTGGGGTTGGACTGGCTTGACTTGCTGCGGTTTGGGATGGATCTTACAAATGATTGACCGTGGAGACTTGCGAGCGAAGCATGGTAAGAATTCCAAGCTTTTCTCAGCATATACACCCTCCCTTGGACTTTTAGACTAACACATTTCCCTCAATTAGATCTCGAAGGATCATCATTCGGAGCATGCTGCGCTTCATTCTGGTGCGGTTGCTGCGAAGCTATCCAAACTAGCAAGGAAGCTGAATACCAGGCCCTTGGGGGTGGAGCTTCAAAGAACATCCCCACCGGATATGCCACGAACGAGAAGATGGTCGCTGCCCCTCAAGGTGGCCCAGTTCCTCCTCAACACTTCCAACACCAATAGATTCGGTCATGATATGACTGTACATCGGACGAAGAAATTGTATTTGTGAATGGGATGGAGGGTGTAATTGAAATGGGGTCGAACGTGTAATACCTTGGGCGTTATTTTTTTTCTTTAGTCCCTCAGCCTGGGTTTCAAATTGCATGGGATGGGATCGATATGACATTTGGTCAGATGGAGGCGTCTTCTGATACAGTACCCGAAGCGTTGCTTTTCCTTTGGGTGTTGAGTTTTCACTCAAGCCAAATTAGAGATACCAATTTTTCAATAAACCATTTTCTCACAATCCTTTCTCGTTGATGTCATCCAATCGCAATTCGATTCCTAAACCGTCAGAATTTAGGATTCTCGACCCCACTAGTTTCACTGTACCGTCAGCATTACATAGGGTCTTACTCAAAAACATATGTGGCATTGAAATTTAATTTCACTAAATTTGTGATGTACCATTCTTCAATGGGTAAGGATTTCGTCCCTATCTCGGCTTTCTCTTTTGGTGGGTTACCTATAATCGTATTGTTCCGTGTTGGGTAAGCTGTGCGGATGCGGTGGTGATGGCTCAAGAGTTTGCGGCACGGCTGAGTAGGCGGTGTTTGCTGGACAAAATAGTGTTGGTTTATTTTGAGAGTTGTGTTAGTGCTGACTTGTGGGGAAAAGAGATAAGTTCTCGAGTAGTATCTTACTTAATGGAGGTATGAAACTTGTGGGTCGATTTTCTCCATTGGTTACTTTTACGACATCTCATCCCAATTACTCGGTAACCTTACTATCCCCCCACCTAAAGTAAATGTAAGCGCACGGCCGCTGTGCCATACTAAATGTCTGTGCACTCTACATTTAGTTCCGGGGGGGATAGTACCCCTTGCTCATCATGGAAACAGTAGTAAAAGCGAGTACCTACTCTCGGCGAAAACCCCCTAGAACACTCCAGATGTTTTAGAATGAACGTCCTTGACTGTTCAAGAGTAATTGAAATACTACCTAGGTAGAAAGTCTCGAGGGTGGGCGCGAGTGTCAAGTTGAGACGAAGAGTCGAGACAAAGAGCCAGGAGCCCGTTGAGCTCATGTCAACAGTTGTCATGGTGTCGAGGCGAGAGGGAGGTCGTTGTCAAGGTCGCTCACTTCTTCCCGCAACATCACCACCTTGGGACTCAAAGCCGCTCCGTCCCAACTTACGGAGTACCTCGACTCAACAGTGTTGACCCACTATTGACCAGACCAAGCAGCAAGAAGGGATGGCACGACCTCTGGTCCGTCCAGAGTATAAACCCCCTCCCCATCCCCATATATACACTTTCTTGTCATCGAAATCGAATCGCGGAGGGTGGAACTCGAAGTACAGCCCATTTTGACTCCACCCTCTAAACCTGCGTCATTTTCCGTCGCGGGGTATCTCGGCTTTTCTTTTCTTTCTCAGTCTCCCTCAACCTTTATCGTGTACTCTGGCTTCTATTTTACGTCCCATTGGAGCTTATGCGCTCCTCCTCAACGCTCCGGTCGATAATGCTTGCTTTTATTACATGTTGTTAAATTCTTATCAACCTACTGCTATCTGACCTGCGATTGAACACGCTTCAGCCCAAAATGGTATCCACGTTTACTTCTTGAAGATGGGGAAAAAAGCACCAAATGTCTTCTCGTAGATACTTTTATATTGTAGTGTTCAAGAACCCGAGGTTCCATCACTGAAAAAACCATCAAGTAAATATCGAGGAGCCCTGCAACATGAAACCAATCCTTACAAGTGATATTTGTGGGCTAGGGCTTACATAAGTTTGGACTTGTCCATACTCGTTGTTCCAACTCTCTAGGTTAATTTGAGATGCTTAACCTAAAACAATTGAGACAATTTTGAATATTAACCCATATTTTGTGAACAATGAAGCTCGGTTGTCTAAAGTATTCCGGGTAACGCTAACTTGTACTGGAAAGTTGGCGTAACGAGAGTTAGGTACCTAGGCAGGTACGAGTTGGACTCGCGCTGGACAGTAAAAGTGGCAGTAAATGCCTACATGTACTCTGGACTTATACTCTTGTTTTTCTACCTTCCTTGGAGAGTTCAATAACTAACATTGCAAAACATTAACCTAGATATTTGAAACAATCAACCTTCATTGTTTTAAATCATCTAGGTAACTACTTAGAACAACGAGAGGTACTCCGCATTTACTGCCGCTTTTATTGTCCATCGTACTCTCGGGTATGTTTCATCAGCAAGATTCTTCGAGTAATCTGTCAACCCAGAACGGGTGGGTAAGCTAGTAAAAAGTCCCTGTTTGTGTCAGAAGCTAAACAATTTATTATGCGAGTAAGCGAATAAAAAACCAGTAGGCTAATAATTTGCGAGTAATCCTGCAGCTTAGCCAACGAAGAACTGCTTACCTACTTTGAAAAAGGTAGACAATAAGAGGGTGCTTATATCAAGCCTGACCAATCATGGAACAATTGCCAGCAAATACCAAATAATTTTCCAAAGGGTTTTCAATTCCCGAACCCCAGGGATCTTATGAGAGAGAAGTTATTCACCAGTTTCCATCAGAAGTCTAAATTTACTGACGCTATGAGGAGCTTTTGGCAAAATGTCTTAAGGGAAATTAGGAGGATTCAACACTCATTACACTCGCCTTCAGATGGGTGACGTTGCAAAGTTTCTTCATTTTGGAATATAGACAGACTACCCTAAAACCTCAACAAAATATCAAGGCATAGGCACAACCTTAGGCACAATCCACCAATCATGATATCCCTTCCCAGTCACCGGTATCTCAACTTTGATACCAATTTTTCCATCCTTCGGCATACTCTGAATCGCCTTCTTCACTGCCGCAATTGAGATCCCCGTAAAGATACAAGCCTTCAAGCAATCCTTCACATTCTTCAGCCAGCTATCGTAGGAACCTTGACAATATGCGTCTTTGGCACTAAGCTTGCTGATGATCTCGAATCCTTTCTTGGCTGCCAAAGCTGACTCTGCTGCGTACTTGAGTAAGACCATGGTGGACTCTCCTGATTGTGCTACGACTCTGGCTAATTCATCTTGTGGAATGAGTTCGGGTAGACCGATGAGTTGAAATGGTTTCATTCTCACCTCGTATCTTTGCAAGTCGTTGCTGTATGGTAGTTCTGGTGTTTTTATGAGAGACAATCGACCAAGGACAGTGAACAAACACGATAATGCGTCTGCAAATCCGTACGTTGCGGTCGCTTCCAGAGTGGAATAGTTGATGAAGGTCAAAGCGTTGATATGTTCTGTCTGCTTTTCAGGATTGCGATTCCGGCGGGAGACATTGAGAGCTCTGACATCAAAGCCCCTAATTCGGTCGAGATGTCGAGCTCGTGTTTTAGCGAGGTATTGTAGATACCAGTACATGGTTGCAAGTTCATCTGATTGATATATCTCAAGCTCAAATCCCATCTGAACTAGCCACTCCATTTGTCGAAGCTTGTAAAAGTACGCCCAGGACGAGAGGGGAAATGAATAGATAGGCTCGCTCGAGATTTCGGGATCACTGATGGGCTCCTCGTGGGTATATTGGCGGAGGTCAACATCTAGCTCCTCTGAATCCAGTTGGAGCACCTCCCAGTCCGCGACAAGGCGGCAAAGCGTACGCCTAATACGGCATCGATTTTGGCAAATAGTGCGAAGAATGTCTAGATATGATCCAGCGGCCCGGGAACGGAAAGTTTCCATCTGAGCTGCCATAATAAAACGAGGATCGGTAGGTACTTCAATTTCATCATTCCCGCGATCAAGAAGCTTGTGTGCTGGAAGCACAGTGCTCGATAAATCATCGTCAAGAACTTGGCGGATGGACATGGATCCTAGAATGACCATATCTGCGAAAATATAGTGCTGAAGTAGGGTGCGAACGTAGATTGATGGCTGCGGTTTCCGCGCCTGAAATAAAAAAACAAACGTCTAATTTAATTAGTTTCAGATTTCAAAAATCTCGCAATGCAACAATTGTCCCCCGCCAAGCATATAAAGAACTCTTCAGTGACAGGTTAGGTAGATGGGACTTACCATGAGACTATGTGAATCATAATAATTCAGAACTTCAGCAGCCACAGAGCCATCCCGACAAAGTCTTTCTAGGTGATCGCAGGTTGCTTCCCAGCATAGCTCAACAATTGGACGTGGAGGAACAGTACTTGCCAACTTTCGTTGTAATTTGGCGCTAAATGACCCAAGAACTGGTTTCCCCAATGTTGCTGACGACTTGAGGTTTGGTAAGAGAGTTTGCAGACCTGACCAATGCTCCTTGATTTTCTCCACGGAATCTCTCGAATCTACCTCCTCAACGGCACCCAAGAACTTCTCCCTGAAATGCAGCCTGCAAAGTAATGCATCCTTGATTTCTGGTGGTATTTCCGTGGAACCAGATAGCTGTATTTCCGTATCTTGAAGGAGCTGAAGAATCTCATCTTGACCGATATTTTCGAGAAGGCTTCTATTGAAAGTGTGTGTAACGAAGTCTTCCTCCTGTGAAGTTGGATTAGAAAGATAGTTCCCCATTTTGATACTTGTAACTCACCTCATAGTAATGCTCCGCTTTGACCCTCTCATTAACATAACTGCAGGTCTTGATAAGACCAAGGCAGTATGCCCGGAGGATCTGAAACTTTAGCGACTCATCTTCACAGGCCTCATTCCTATCGAAAATTGTCTGGTTGATTTGGGTCGGGCAGGGATCCAGGATTCTGTCAATGTATAAACTGGTAAAAATGGTTTGTCCCAAAGGATGACCCATATGCCAGGCGACCTACAACATTAGCTAGGACCCATCTTATTGAACCTGCATAAGATTACCTCATGGCGGAGAAGTTGATCAATAATCCCAATTATTTCTTCTGGGAGTAAAGGTTGGCTGAAGTCGTAATCGTCCTCCATTGTCTCGCCAGGCTCTAAATAACCACTATCCATTTTCGGGTCCATAATCTGAAGACATTTAGTGACTTTCTCCCAGATCAAACAACAGATAAATCCCCACCTCCAAGGCCCCAACTGATTCAAAAAGAGTAAAGTATGGATCTTTAATGAGCTCCCCAAGGTCCAATTCTGAAAGATGTAAATCAGCACGTGATTGCTAAAACAAGGTGGAGTTTCTTTGGTGGCCTACGTTGAGCGGCATGAGAGAATTGCTCTGTAATGTCTATGGCAACAATGCCATTGCTCTTCAGCCTGGGAACGGGAGGCGGCTCGCCATTCCATGTTGCAAAGGCAGCAACGGTTGCACTGCTTGGGCTCTCGCTATCGCCGATATCAAGGGCAGCAACCTCTGCTCGTGCTTTGTTAGTTCATCTTGAGCATTTTGTTTGATGTTTCTTCTTACGTCTTAAAAGGCCGTTTGTCGGCAGATCATGGCTGTCGCTGGGCATGATCGCGCAAGTGGAAGTCTTGTCGTGGTTTCAAGGGTCAGGTTGGGAATTCTGAAATTGGGTTGCGGACGCCGGAATTCTCGCTTGAAAAAGAGCGGAAGCGTCGCGCTTTTTCTAAGGCTAGGTAGGTATCATTGTGCACCATTCAGTGAAGTTTCCACCAATGCAGTAACAACTTGAAGAAAGGACCGATTAAACATTTCACTTGTTACATTGAAACTTACCTCCAACATATCAGTGAATATGGGTGGACCCCGTTGGATAAGAGTCTCTATTATAGTGTGTTGTTCCTATGCCGTGACCGAACCATCCCAATATGCGCGCAGGTGTGGTTTGCATGTCACCTTTGGAGACTAAGCTGCTGTTGACAATATACTCTTCTCTCTTTATTGGGTTTTCCTGATATGGTTCGGGTCACAGGTCCAGCAAGAGTCATCCACCAATCCAAAATAATATCACTTCAATCAATCCAAGCTTGCGTGATTTGTGGTAGCCGGTCTCTTCAATTGTTGGATTGGAGACTCTCGACCATGAATGATACAATGTACAATGTCGCCCTTATGCTCATCCCCCATTCGTCCCTCCACCAATCCTCCTCCCCATCACCCAATATATCCCACACTCTACGATGCCGGTGAGCCAGCAGCCTCTGCCATCGATACAGCATTTGCATCCGCGACGCTCTTCATGTCTCCTTGCTTGCCGTTCTGTTCCATGACCGTCAGTCCCTGGTTCTATCGCCAAAGCCGCAGAGTAGGGAAATGGCACTCACGTTCCACTTGGCGAATCTCAATTCCATCTCTCCTCTCTTCTCGGCTGCCAATCGCTTGTCATCTTTCAAGCTTCGTCGGACGACTCGTGCGGCGACGGAGAGGTATTTGTTGTAGCTGGGGAGAAAACTTGTCAGTCCGGTTGATTATGAAGACTTGCCCTTGGCCATTGGGAGACTCGAGGGATGGGAAGAACTAGGGTAACATACGTAAGACCTGAAGCTTTCCACGCGAATGCCATTGTGTATTTTGGAGTGTGGGGTGAGAAGTGGTGGGTTGTTTGGTGTTGCTGGTAGAGGTGGTAGCTAACTCTTGAGCTTCTCTCCGGCGTAGAAATCGAGGTCCAAGTTGGTCTCACGTGATGTCGGGAATTACAGGGTATTTTGGCTCCATCAAAAATGGAAGGAAGGTCTTTTACAATTGATCTAGGATTTTATAATATGAATCGCTAGAAATCTGGAAATTACTGAACATAGAAGATTTCTTGCATATCTACAATACACTCTAAGAGCTGTTAATACAACCCGCCCCCAACCCTTCAAAAATCTATACCTTGAGGCCAATTTCTTCTGCAAAAGGAAGTACATATAGATCTCCGACGGCTGACACTGTTGCCTTGCCCTCCAGTAAAGCCATGGCTGCCTGTATAAAAATTAGTATGGGGAAATAAATTCGATGGAGAAAGTAAATATACCGATTGCACCGCCGGACCGCTCACACCCGCGACACTCTTGCCAACCTCATCGATTTGGAAAGGCTTTCCTCCGTGGAGCATACCAGCACCAGTTGCCACAATGCCAGCCTCGATGTTTTGACCTTCTTCTAAAGCACGGTATTTGGCAATGGCGACTGCTTTGGTGAAGTCTTCCTTGCTGATGGAACCTTCTGAGATGGTCTTCAGAGACTTGATAGCCTCAGTAGATGCATCACGGATTGCCTTTGCTGAGCCACTGAATTGGATTGCTAAGAGACCAGTATCGGAGTAAGAGAAGTGAGTTGTTGCGGCGCTGGCTCCTGGGAATGCTGATGCGGCTTTCGATAGCAGGGAAAATCCAGCTGACCATTTGATGCTTGATTTCCCACCAAGGAGAGCTGCTAGAACAGCCATTTCTGGTTTGTATGAAACCCCCGAGGTGAAAGATCCTGAGCCAGGGAAAGCAATAACCATAGCATTGCCAGAAGCATGCGAGATGCGTTCTTCCCCTCCATAGTATTTCGAAGGAGCGCTCGTGAATGGATGTGCGGATGTAGCGGGGACCTGAGTGAAGAATTGTCCGACCCATTTGGAAAGCTCCTCCTGGCCAGCACCGTTTGCAACGACCGAAATGTTTGGCTTAGCATAAGCATCCTTAGCAAATTCTGAGATTGACTCTGCGTTCAAATATTTGGCCAAGGGTGTGGATGAAGTTGGATAGAGTGGGTTTCCGAGACCTCTGTGGAAGGCAACGCCGTGAGCTGAGTTGATGGCAAGTTCGGAGACATTGGCCAAGAGTTTCTTTTGGGATAGATGAATGAGTTCTTCAACCTGCTCGTGGTATTCGTGATCTGAAAGCACCTGATTAGGAATTGTTCTATAACGATCCCATCTTGCACATACCGGTGTACTTCGTCTCAGATATAACCTCTCCTAGAAGTTCTGTGAAATATGGTAGATCTTCTCGGAGGAACTTGGCCTCGATGACGAGGGACTCTCTGGTGTGATATGCGTTCAATTGGCCACCGAGAAGTTCGGACTCTCTAGTAATACGAAGGGCGGAGCGCTTTTGGGTGTTCTAGAGAAGGAGACCGTAGTTAGCCTCAATTGATACTGCATCCCTCTGACCCATCAAATTTGCTACGGACCTTGAATGCGAATCGTTCCAAGCCAACCGTGAGACCAGGTAACTGCTCATATCTAGTTCCTGCCTTTGCCACCACTGCAAGCTTCGTAGTTGGTCCTGCTACGTCTCTGCTGGCCACCTTGATACCGCCAACATCCGCAGACTCGTACGAGAAAGAAGTCGAACCGGTGGAAACGGCAGCCAAACCACGTCGTGTGGAAGGCTTTACGCAGCATTGCCGGCGAAGGGCAAGCTGCGCATGTCGTCCAATCGCCGACCGTGAGATCATTGCTCGGAAATGTGTGAGGATGTGCTGAAGGAGGCAATGGGTAGTTGTCGATTCTGGTCGTTGAGCTCTGAAGAACCTTGAATCGGGGAGGTTATTTGTATTGATGGATGGTGGTTGATTGGTCGAGGTGCTCGGTCCGGAAGAAAAAGATAGATACCTCAGGTTCGTTCCTGCCTTTTCGTCTGGATGTAAAGCAATTTAAGTAATTATCCCACTCGGAACAATTTTGGAATATTAACCCATATTTAGAACAATTCATCGTCGATTGTCCCAATGGATCTAGGCAATTTATATTAAAAAGCTAGCGCAACGTCGAGAGCTCTTCACTGCCGCTTTGCGAGGGTGGCTACTGCTAGGTGCGCAAGCAGCGTGAAGCGAAACCCCTCCTCGTGTCCCACCATTTTTTTCTCCCAGACTCTTCTACGTCTACTTTCCTTTCGATCGCAATCCAAATTCAATCCTCATGACTTCTAGGTAACCCCCAGCGAACGCTCTAGAGGTCCCACCATAGTCTCTAGCAGCAGGAAAAATGTCTGGAGTAAGCTCAACTCACCTTTCTCTCTTTGCGACAAACGAGTCATCCTCGAATGTAGCTATAGCTATGAGCCAGAATACTGACCACCGACAGACCAAGCATGCGTTCGAGCTATGCGCTCTCCTCGTCGACGAAACCTACGGCGAGTTGGCTACGGTATGTGCACCATCCCATCTCATCTTGGACCCCGCAGCAATTTTGTCCAAAGGTCGAAATAATTTATGTTAGTTCTGACTTTGCGCAGCGCATCTTCACCATTCTCCTTCGACGAGGCCGACTCCCAATATCTGCCCTAGCAAAGCATACGCGCATTGCATCCCGACCACTTCGACATGGACTTGCGGTCCTAATTCAGCAAAACTTAATATATCACTCTACCGACGATGGCACAACCTATTATGAAGCGAACCTCAACGCTGCATATGCTCTGGTTCGTTCGGGAAAGATTATGGGGTTCATCGAAGCGCGCTATGGATCTCTGGCTCGAGAGGTAGTCCATACCATATTGCTTCTGGGCCACGCTCGCGTATCCGACGTTATAGCGCAGTATAAGTCACAGAAGAAAGAAGAAGCAAAATTGGCCGAACAAGCAAGAGAAGAAGAGCTCAAGAGATTGGAAGAGCTTGCGGAAGAGTCCGAAGATCCATTTACCAACGGCACCGCAACACATACGGGAGAAAATGGAGTTGGCGCGCATGCCAGTACACCAACTGCCACTGACGGCCAATTGAATACAATCCTGGTCCGGCTTTGTGAGGATGGGTTCATTGAGCGTGTTGTTGAGCACATGTTCCAAAGCCCTGCCGATATTTTTACTCAGCTGGAGAAAGAGATCATCCGGGATCAGTATCATGGACAAGTAAAAGGTGGCAAGCAACAGGATGAGATCGACAAGATGGTTTGTGCGGAAATGAGGAACATGAGACTACAAGGACCGGATTGGAAACCTAAAGTCACCAGAAAAAGACCTACAAATGGCGAGCATCTTAATGGCGAATCTGGAGGCGGCAAGAGAAGACGGCTATCCCATGGGGGCTCAGCTGCTAATATGGACCATGGTTATGAAGATGACGGGGCGAGCCTTGAGGTAAGTATTCAAATTACAACAAGTGAAAAATGGAGCACACCCTAACTTTGAAAAGCCGGATCTAGTTGTGCGAATCAACCATACAAAATGTCAAGTCGTTCTCCGCAATGTACGGCTTGTTGAATTAGCCGAGCTAACGATTGGAATAACCACATCCCTTATCTATGCTCTACTGCTCGAGAAGCTTGAAAGGCAAATCAATCGTTGCAAAAAAGACCCAATTGTCGACAAGACAGGAGATCAGCTTGCCCTTCCGAAAATCACCGCGATACAAATTTCGAACGCCCTCAAAGATACGAACATTGATGTCAGTCACGGCATTGGCAAAGCTCCTACCAAAACTCAAGAAGTCGAAGCCAATGGTACCAATGAGAATGGTCATGCTTCTGGAGATGTTGAGGATGACGACCCGTTTGAGGATCCCATTCCGGTACGACCAGAAAAGCGCAAAAGGGAGACGGGGTCTGCTAGAGAAAATCACATGCTCCACCTGGGTAACCATCTCGATTTGCTGGAAAATGAAGAGCTCATCACTAAACTAGGTTCTGATGGCCAAGGAACCTATACCGTCGAATTTGAAAAGATCATTAAAAGAGTTCAGGAGGTGGAGCTTTTTCAGATCATAGAGGAAAACTTTGGTCGCGAAGGTCACCGTCTGGCCCGTATTCTCAATCTAGTTGGAAGAGTCGACGAGAAAACACTCGAGAAGCGAGCTCTTATGAAACAGAAAGACGTCCGAACCACATTAGCTGCAATGCAACTTGCCGGCATGATTGAGATTCAGGAAGTCCCCAAAGACTTAGCGAACCGTGTCAACAATCGCACCATTTTTCTCTGCTTCATCGATATTGAGCGGGTGTCTAGTGTGCTCTTGGACAAAATATATCAGTCAATGTCCAGGCTTCTACAACGGTTAGCTGTGGAACGACGAGCAAGCGCAAGTGTCCTGGAACTTATCGAGCGATCCGACTTGAGGCACGCCACTCCCGGAAGTTATCTCGAACCGAAGCAATTAGAGGAACTCCAGGCCTTCCAACGCAAGGAGGAATTGTTAGTGGAACAAGTTGGACGGTTGGATGGATTGATTGGTATCTTCCGTGATTACTAGCGTGGAGGGTGAAATATGGGCGGAACTTTGATACGATAGTGTGGTGGGTGAGTATTTGCATGGGTCGGCGTCGTAATTTGCAGCATCTTTGGCAACGGCGTTATGAGAAAAGCAGTGATGACGAATACCTCCTGCATTATGATGGATACCTGGCATTGTGATACCATAGAATTGCATACTTTGCTCATCGAGTAATATTATATGCACAAAGTTAAGGTCTCGTCACTGGTAAAACTGACTTAGCCTAGTCTCTGTTCAAAATCTCTACATTTGTGTACACCTGTCTGAATTCTTCTTATTTCCATAGATATATGTCTACCTGGATGATGTTCTATTTCAGTCCTGCGGTGACGTGATTTTTGTACCTTTGGCGCCAGGTAGGTAGAGCAGGAAAAATAACATTTCCTCATTGTTCTAACTGCACAGCATAATCAAAAGTATTGACCCAAATGGGATAATCGAAGTTTATTCTGCTACACGTTTAGGATAATATTTTACATTATTCTAGATAGTTGGAAAAATAAAAAGTTATTTACTGCCATCGCGATAGGAGCTAAGGTAGACATAGAAGAGCTTTGGGTGTGGGGCTAGCTCCGCACTCGGATCGATTCAGTACTAGGGTACTTTTTTTTGGTGTGTCTGCAAGAAAGCTCATCCGACCAGGAAATATTGCAACGAATTTTTCATACTCCTCTTTTCCCCCACGTTCATTTCTATTAATCAACTCATCTGATCCTGAGACCGATCGAGTCCAAAGCCCTCCCGCGTATCCCCTCAATTGCGATCAATTGTTGCAAAAGAAATCTCCCATCGTCATGTCTCCAATCGCAATTGCCCCAGTCGCGGGTACGAAAGATTTCAAGAGGGAGTCTACTTTGGCCCGATTATTAGGATCGGGTACGTTAGCAAATCTGCGATTCTTTAGAAACTGGGGATTAATGCTAACAATTTACAGGATCTGCCGGCATTGCTGAACTCGCAGTTTTCCATCCCGTACGCTCCAACTCGATCCCCGAACGATAAGAAGTTTTGCTTACCCACTGAAGGTCGATACCATTGCGAAGCGATTGATGAGCAACCAAGGAAAGGTACTTCGACATCTGCGGATCAAAGAGACTCGAGTCGGGACAAATTGCTCATACTTCCATAGGTTGATTCTGCCGCGAAGCTAAATGCCGTCATTTTCAAGGAGAAGGCTGGTGCACCAGTTGGACAGAAGTTCTTCTCTCTATTCCCCGGACTTGGATATGCTGCTGGATATAAGGTCAGAACACTCGGGGGAAAATTGGCTGTACGTGTGCTGATTGTGTCTAGGTCCTCCAACGTATCTACAAGTATGGTGGTCAACCTTTCGTTCGCGATTATCTATCCAGAAACCACGGCAGCACTTTCAACAACACATTTGGTGATAAGACCGGAAAAGCTATGATGTCTTCGCTTGCGGGAAGGTAAGCTGGATTCACGAGGTTGTTTGATTTACAGGCACTAACACAATGTCCATAGTGTAATTGGTATTGGAGAGATTGTCCTCCTCCCTCTCGATGTTCTCAAAATCAAGCGTCAAACAAACCCTGAAGCTTTCCGAGGACGAGGAGTTGTCAGAATCGTAAAGGATGAGGGTCTCGGTTTATACAGAGGATGGCAATGGACCGCTGCCAGAAACGCACCTGGATCTTTCGCGGTTGGTATATCCGAACATTCTTATGTTTCTTCGCTAATATAAGTATAGCTTTTCGGTGGTTCAGCATTCACAAAAGGGTACCTTTTCGGTCTGGAAGACTATAACAAGGCATCTTGGTTCCAGAACTTCATTTCCTCGATTGCTGGTGCTTCTGCATCGCTCTTGGTCTCAGCACCACTCGACGTTATCAAGACCCGAATTCAAAACAAAAACTTTGACAACCCAGAAGGTGGTTTCAAGATCGTTCGAGGCATGATGAAGAACGAGGGAATTACCAGTTTCTTCAAAGGTTTAACACCAAAGGTTCGTTCACATATCAACCCCTTTATCTCCATTCAATATTAACATTTTCATAGCTCTTGATGACTGGACCAAAATTGGTCTTCTCCTTCTGGCTCGCCCAGACTTTAATTCCGGCTTTCGATATCGCATTGTCTCCTAAATAGGTTGGAGATCTTTCTTGACGATAAAAATTTCATGTATTTGGTAGCCTGGTAGGTGCAATGGGGGATTTTGGAGAAAAAGTGTTGGCGTTTGCGAGTTATACACTCTACCTAGAGGAACATAATAAAACTCATCTGTACATATAGTCGGCCTATTTTGCTGAAGAGATACGAATCAAACACCCTCTACTCAAGGCATCGCCCCATTTTATTTAACTGCAAAGGTTTCCTCTATCAGACCCCAGCCCTACTTACGGAACGGAGAACGCGGAATAGGGCCACTGATTATGAAGTTTCATTAACTAGCATCTCTAAGAGGGCTTTGCTTTTACTTCTTCTTTCTTACTCTATTACCTCTCTGCCTATGCTTCTACACCCCTATAATCCCTCTCACGCTTCTGCTTTTGTACTTTTATTCTCTACACTTCTATATTACCCTTCTCTTTACCCCTTAGTCTTTTTTGCTTCTAGGCGCCTAGTATTCTTAACGTTATAATAATTGAAGAAGAAGAAGAAGAAAGCTATTATAAAGTAGGAGATTCTTATAAAGAAGTAATTAGTAGAGATATATCTCTCTAAGTAAATTTCTATAACTTATATTTAATAATTTTAATAATCAATATTAAAAAATATACTATTCGAGAATTAAAAGTATATCTAAGACTAAGTATAGACCATATTCTATCTTATCTCTAGTTAAACTAACCTCGTATAGTAAGTGAAATATACACTTAAACTTAGTATAAAAACTCTAGTAATAAAAAGCAAAGGTGATAACCTCGGCGTTTATTCACTTCAGATCCGCAGCCTAGTTCCTTTTGAGGAACACTACACTCGCTTAAACCCTCCACAATTCAATAGCAGAAAATTTACCAAAAAAAAAAGAAAAAAAGAATTGCGAATTTGACGGAATTAAACCGCCGCAAATTTCAATCCAGAATTCCTTCTGGCGGTGCTGGGAATCGAACCCAGATTGAAACGGAACAGAATGAATAATCCAATCAAGGAGAACCACAACGTCACGTGCTACCATTACACCACACCACCTAATGCTGTTTGGATAAAGAGCACTTTTGTTATTTATGTATCCAAATGCTGTGCAAGGAGGAAAGTGGGTCTGCTGGGTAAATTCTGGCAAGTGCCTAGGCAAGTGCAACGAGTGGTGGATGTTCAAGCGAAGTGTGACAACAAATTTTGTTCAAATTTTGTAGTAAAAATTGGAATTTTATTAGAGTTTTCTCTCAAGTACTTAGGTCTTGACTATCAATATTCTATTATCCAACTACCGACGCTATAAAGAGAACTCCAAAATATTTTCCGTAGTATGGCAAGAACATAGTTGTAGTAGAAGGGATTGATCTTGAGATTTGCCCAGAGAGTTGGAACAGCGAAAGCTGCAAGTACGAACCTGAAATATTTACTGCAGCTTGATGTGTCTCGCAAAGATGAGTGGGTGGAAATTTTCTCTTATAATATGATCACTCATTGCTTCCAAGTGACATCCCAACGCCATGAAACTCCCATCTGTCAGAACTATAAACTCACTCGCCCAACACCCTCTGCCCTTGTTGCTTCAACTTTCATGAATCAGACAGAAATGTCAGAGGCTGGTTCTCATGCATATAACAATCCAACTTGCAGAGACGAAACATAACCATAGGTTTAAAAACAGGCATCTCCTCCTGCAGGATCTCGGAGTCAGCATACTTCTTTGAGAACATTTGAGGAGTAGAAAAAGCAAGAGTCTCAAGGACTGCTATCGAAAGTTTAAGAATGGGGAATGTTGACGCTCGAGGAGTTATCCAAAGAATAAATTTACTCAGAGAAGCTGGGTACTCACTAAAACAGTTTTCACAAAAGGATGATCCTCTTCAAAGAAAACATACTGCCATCCACCCAAATGATCTTCCTCAAAATCCCTCACTTCCTGAGCCGTGGGAGCTCTAGCAATCTCAACGCCTAACACTTGAGCCTGACCTGGGGCATTCGCACACACCTGCTGAACCTTCAAGCCGAATATCCAATGCGACTTGAGTCCGTACCTCCACTTGTCAAGCGTACGCTTGAATTGTTCAGGTCTCGAAACAGCCAGGTTGAAGAATTGCGCAAACTTCCCTTCGGGCTCATCATCTCCTCGATTACTTGCTTTCGAAAGATCGTAGATTTGTCGAAGTTTTTCTGAATCCTCTACGTCTACAAGGATGATTCGTTCTTCACCAAGTTGTCCAAAAAGTCCACTTTTCAATACAGCTTCCTGATCGAGATGAAGGTTGTGCAGCCGTAAAGAAACGAGATACTCTTTCCTACCCTCCAACAACCCCAGCTGATGAAAATTGGCACCTCGAAAAAGCTGAGGCGTCATCCGTATTCTAAACGGAAACAAGAAATCAGCCGTGATGGAAGCAGCAACACCCTTCTCAGTTGTCGCCAAAAGGTAAGGGATCGGAGTGATCGGAACGGCATCCCATGCCAAATTCTCAAAACGAGAATTATAATTCATATGAACGACATCAGTCTCGGGATTAAACCAAGCGTTTTCGATAAATCTTTCAAATCCAGGGGTTCGAATGCTTTCCGTATTGACGTTGAGACCATTGATACCTCCATTCTCGAAAGCTACGCTTCGAGATTCTCGACAAACTCGTGTGAGGAGGGGAGGACGGGAGTTGGCGAAGGAGATTTGCCAATCTGCTTTCTCGCCGTGTTTCTCGTTATGTTTTTCAGGTGGGCGGTCGATTTCCATGATGCGGTGCTTGGGAAGGCAGAGTTTCCAGATGGCACGCCGCAATTCAAAAGGTAGTCGAGGGAAAGGGACAAACATCTTGTCTAAATCTTTCGCGTATCTATTATTTGATTTGTCTTCCAACGTAATAGACTAATGAAGCTAGTTTGTGATACGGATCTGTTGGAATCTAAGGAGAAAAGGTATCAGCACCCTTCGCATCTACTCCTGTTTTTCTTTTGCTTTCTTTTGTAATTTTGGATGGGTAAGCTACTTACTGCGATTTGGGAGTTTTCTGGACGGAGATTCAAAGGATGAGCCATTGGAGAATATTTTGTAGGAGGCTCTATTTCCGAGCTCAAAGTCCCCCCCCCCAACTTGCCAGCACCAGAAAACAGTCTTTGGGACGAGCTTCAAACCTTGGTTTGCAGAAGCATTTTGAATTGGATAAGCTCTCCAGAACATTAAATTCCTTTCACATTGCAGGGTATCGAGACGGGAACCTGTTAGGAAAACAATTTCGAGGTTGGAGTTGGAGCTGAGAATTGGAGCTTGGGTCACTTGGCGATCGTAGCGAGGCTTCATCAAGGTGCTTCACAACCTCCTAACTACCCACCACCTCATGTGAAGGAAAACACCACATACTCAAAGATTCAGATACCTGCACGCAAGCACGCAAGCAAGCAAAGATGCCAGCTGCCGCCCACCTCATTTCCAAGGTTGGAGATCCAATCTTCGCTGCCTTCATTGGACTTTCCGCTGCTGCGACCCGGATCAATCGAGAGGAGAAGGAACTGGGGCGTTCTACTGCCGACACAATGAATGCTGGAATGAGGTAAGAGCACTCGTTGTCTTTCATCCGACGTAACTAACATTTGAATTTGCAGACGACTTGGACTGAGGAAGGATGAAGCTGCTAAAAAGGGTTGAAGAAAGAGGGAAGGAGCGAACGATGTAAAACTATAATCTATCATGGGACCTTGGAAGGAACGAGGGACAGGGAGAGATGGGCACTTGCGGACTCGAGGCCCTTTTTGTTGGGAACCTCTTTCAAACCCATCATCCCTCCGCCATTGCTGTAGACTTGGCTCTGGCTCCCTTCACATATTGATAAGACCAATACAATATCAATTACGACCATCTCTTTGCAGCCATTGCACTATCAATCATGGAATCATTCCGGACTGTGAGCTTGGTGGGTGGTCGTCCACACCGTACTGTCGCTCGCTCGCATTCGATGCTCCCACTCCCCTTCGACAAAACTCCAGAAAGGCCCTCCACTACCACCCGAGCTGCTACTGCTACTGCTACCGCTGCAGCTGCTCTTACCCCTCGCCGTCAACGTGGCAAGCTTCCGGATGAAAAGAACCCGACCCGTTTGCAAGCACGCAATACATCTGACAGCAAGCTTCCTTTGCGTCCCAGCACCCTTCCTCGCTCTTGGGCCGGCACTGGAGGAGCAAAGAAGACATATCCTGCTCTTGGTGATACTTTCACTCGACCGGCACGGGTGCCAAGCACGTAAGTTGCCTTCCATCTTCTAAACAAAGATTCGGAACCTTCAAATCTGTTACTCAAACCTTTAAACCCTGTTCAGCCAACAATTACAATTGTCTCAAAGTTTTTGAGCAAATTGCTAACCGCTATGTTAGTTGCCGTCAACCCCCTCGTGTAAAGTCCTTTACGCCCCTCAATTCAGGAACTCCCAGAAAAGGCCCTAGCCAGACACCAAGTTCCATTCCAAACTTTGCGCCCTCCAACCATCACCCTGACCTTCTCGCGGCAATTACACCTGGTGGATCTGCTATACCACAAATTTCAAACACTGCCCCTACACGAAATGCTGCATTTCGGGGATCTACCACTGCTCTTCAAACGAGCAACCCCCAAAACTTGTTGACGCCTCCCATTAGCCCACAATTTCCTGCCGTCGAATCTGATCTATCTGATCTCAGCAGTCTAGAAGATTTCTCCTCCCATGGTGGGTCTCCTCCACACAGCCCTCGATTGAATGCCCAGGACAGAGCTACTGGTTCTGACCCAGCCAAAGAGTTGATAGCACGCCAGCAATACAATGCCCAAGAAGGGCTCCTCTGGAATACCGCGAGGTGGGCTCTTGAACAGGACTTTTTACACCCCGGCAACCTTACTGAGTCCGAGTTTGTGTCTTTGGTTTGTGGGAGTGCCAATGATCTACCAGACTGGTTTCGTGATAATCTTCGCGCAGTCATCCAACGAACTGTTGATCAATGGATGAGAGCACATCGTACATTGGTCAAGGCTGGTATTCCCCCTAGCGATTTGAGAAAGGAAGCGCTCGACGCCTTTGAGTTTATGGATGATGCACAACAATCACATTTTATCCAAAGCTATAAGCTCGCGGAGAGGCAAGTTTTGACTGCTGGAGATGACATGGTAATGACAAGACAAGAACGTGTTTACTTTGGATCACTGCCACTTCCTGGCAAGTACAACTTCATCAAGTAAGTCTCTTTTACATTCTGGAGATCATGACACCATTTCCCCAGTTGGTTCATAGTGAGAGAATTCTCTCAATTTGGAAGCATCGGGTCTTTCTGTTCCTTACGCTATGACTTGAACCTTTGTCAAGGACGTAAACTGACATTTTGATTCAGGAGCCACACAGATCCCTCCGTTTGGGCACAGGAAAATACCGCATCCCAAGAGCCAAGCTCTCGCCAATCCCGTGTCGAACTGCTCAAATCGCAAAAAGCCGAGAAATTGAAGGCTCTTAAGGAAAAGCTTAATGAAATGAAGCAAATTGAGCAGGATATTCGAGAGCTTGAAGAAAGAGGCTCCAATTCTTCTGACCAACAGAGAAGAGACCTTACGAGTTCAGAGGTATACGACGATGACCATCTTGAAATGGACTTTGGAGCACAGGGACTCACCGAACAAGACGACCCTTTCGTTGACCAACCATACGAACCATCGACAAAAGGCAACATATTCCATGAATACATGCTCTCCGAGCGAACAAATCAGGCAAATCAACCATCGGCCACTCATACTTCTGAGGGTTTCATCTCTGACCAAAAGCCCAAAGTTCCATATCATGATAGTGGAGAGTACCGTGATTTCATGGACGATTCCTGGCATTGTTTCGAGGACTCGGCCAAGGCTAACGCAAATGACACTGTCGAGGTGACGACTTTGCCTGAATCATATCCAGAGACCGTAGACTGTGTTGAAACTGCCTCGATCTCCTCGGCGGATTCTATGCCTGAACTTGTAGCTCTAGACGCTCCAAAGCCATATGAGGAACTCAAGGAATGCACCGTCCCCAACGAATACAAAGTTGTTCGAAAAGTGTCTGATAACATGGAAATCGAGAGCTTTGCCACTGTCGGCGAGCAAGCTCGTATTTTCGCCAAAGAATTGTCTGAAATTGCAAAGATTTTGGAGTCTGGTGTCCATAACTTCTCAGCCATCGAAGATAAACTGCAGCAAGCGAATTACAAAGCCTCTCTGGACTTCGCCATCTGCCTACCGGAACCACCTATTGCACACATGAACACGAGTGATGGGGTACCCATCTCCCATACCTTGGAGAGAAAGACATCGATGACGACCATTCTTTCAGAGAGTTTAACCACGTCTGCCAAAGTCGTCTCGAAAGATGTGGCTGTTGCCACGCCTGATGTTGGGTATGAGAGTTCGCGAAGTAGCCGGGTTGAGTATATCGGGCCTTTGTTTGCTCGTGGGCGTTCGACTCGTGCTTCGTATTCTGGTGAGGAGGAAAGTCGTGGGACTTTCTCGAAGAAGAGTGGGACTATTCGGAAGAAGATGAGTCAGTTCTTTGGGAGTATTAGGAGGAAGGAGCCGAGGAGGGATGTTAAGGATCTTTCGAAGTTGTTTTGAGAAATTCCCTGGAGGTAGAGGAAAGTCCTTCTTTCGGTGAAAAACTGGGGTTCTTGTAGGTGTGGAATGGTCTGTTGGTGCTCTGTGGCTACAAGATTGAATGGTGTTTAGAACAGTCGTTGGGGAGGTGGAATTGTTTGTAGAACCAGTATTGTTATTGAAGCATTCAGGATTTCTCTGGAACCATGATTCCCTTACCAAATTGAGCTCGTGTGACAATTGTCATTTGCCTCCTGGGAAGTAAAAATCCAGAGCGTTACTATTACCTCGGAAATTAGTATTTAGAAGTCGATTTCCCATTTCGTAGAAAGCCTATAAGGCCGCCTCTCTTACAAGAACTGGGCAGCTTCTTGATAAATCTACAGTTTTACTGAGAGTTTTTGGAGTACTTAGTATTCGTATCATCAACTCTTGTTCCCGTTAAAGTTAACCTCACGACACAAATCCAGCACATCACACCAAACACATGATTGGCAGAAAGTATCGTATTGTCCTATTCCCAAGTGCAAGATACTAAAAACAGTTTGTCTCTTATTCAGTCTCGCAGCCCTGCCCCAGTGATGGAATATTCCATTCCTTGTCACGCCTACCCACCCATCGCAAGACCACTAATCCAGTAATTCTCAGACTGAAGGAAACAAAGTAAAAAGGGAAAAACTGCCAGTTTGTTGCACAAGTGTGAGGTGTTGTATGGGGTCACAAATCCGTCCGTCGCAGCCACCGAGAAAGTCCGAAACGCCAGTAATAACCATGGATGTTGAGCCGGAGGAGAACGTCGCAAATATCCGAGGTGAATTTGACTCTTTACAAGCTCTCGAATCCGCCAAAGGTGTTCTCGCCAGAGTAGGAAATGTAAAGGAATCTGTGGGTTGGCATTTGTCAGCATTTGATGTTCCCATGATTTTGGCTGGCGCCTTGTTGCGCGGCTCCTTGTATACCCCGCCACCGCTATTCCGGGACCCTCATCGTTCTGGGGAATGGGGGAAAGAGCCTCACCCGTCTTCGTCCTTGTGCTCCTCGTAGATACTCGACATCAGTGCGGCGGTTGGGGGAAGGACCTCATCGACGAAGATGAAGATCGCTTTCTCGGGGGACAACTTGATGCGCTTGCGGATCACGTATACGAACTGGCCGACGGTGAGATCTGCGGGGACGAGGTACTTCTTCTTGTCGATGGTTGCGATATCCGACTTCTCGACCTTTTCGCAGATGACGGGGATACGATCGGAGTACTTCTGGCGCTGTGATGTCGAGACGTTGAGTTAGTGACTGCGAGCGATGATGTGATGCTATCGTGGGGATAGCTGGTAATCAGCGGGAAGGGTGGGAAGGGAGGTACTTACGATGCGTTCGGCCTCAGCCTTGCGCTTCTCGAAGGGGTGTTCGTCCTTGAACTTGGATCGCATGGTGGATGATGGATGAGGGTATTTGGGGATGTTGGTAAATGTGGGTTATCTTTGGTGGTTCTGGTGTTGTGTAGAGTTGGTTATGAGGTTGAGTTGCGAGGATGGATGGATGGATGGATGGGATGCCTTTGAGCTTGCGAAGAGGGGAGCCTGCCCTGGGCTAAGTACACCGCCCGTGACCGCCGCCGCCGCCTAGTGCAGTCATAATCCGCAATCACGTAGCCACCAAATCCCCGGTGAATAGTAGAGTGCTTGAGACATGCTCGGCGTGACCAAGCTAGCTATCTGGGGGCCCTTCTATTCTTACAAATGCACCCCCTCCTTTTTATTCACTTCTGGATCCAAGTAGTGCCTCCGAAGGTACGAGTAGTTTGAGCCGATGGGCCCCTCCTCTTCGGATGTGGTTAGTGAATGCCTCAGGCATTGCTATATACAAGATCAGATCGTCATGGGTAGTTATCCATTCAAATAACACCATTACACTTTCCTCCTCCTCAGGAATCGCCTCATTTCTGCGTGGTCCCATGTTTTGTTGTACGATAGTCTGACACTCCTTCCTGCCTTCGCAGATTTCTTTTAAATCCTCTTCTTCCCGTCATGTCCTCTTCAATTCGACCTTGCCTGCGGGTTTCCAGCTTGTCAAAATTCAGACCCAGGACTCTGCCCATTCAGCAATTACGCCAGCGAAGAACCTTCTCAGAACCTACAAATCCAAACAAACCACCCGGTGAAAGAGAGCCTCCCAAGGTTGTTTTCTTAGCAAAGACTCGCATTTGTGTTGGGATTGTCTTTATCGGAGCTATGATTTATTCAATGGTAGCTTCCAATATCCTTCACAATCACTCGGAGCCATCGGCACTAACTCTCCAAAGGCAACCGAAGAACCCACGAAGCTCGATGCTCCTTCAATCGCTGAGCGAGACAGCCTACAAAAGCGGGAAAGTGGCGTAACCGAAAACTCACCAATGCGATTGCGAATGGAGGAATTCATAAAGGCCCAGCAGAAGGAAATCGTCAGAGAGCTGGAAGCTGTGGATGGAAAGAAGTTTCGAATCGACACATGGACAAGGGAAAATGGCGGGGGTGGGATTTCCAGTGTCTTGCAGGACGGGAATGTTTTCGAGAAAGCTGGTGTGAATATCAGCATTGTCTACGGAACTTTGCCACGCCCTGCTATTGAGAAAATGAGAGTCAATCACAAGGCTATGGATCCAGAGGTTGAATCTCTGGATTTTTTTGCTGCAGGTCTCAGCATGGTTCTCCATCCTGTGAATCCTATGGCACCTACGGTCCATCTCAATTACCGATACTTCGAGACAGCAAATCCAGACGGAACTTCGAACGCCTGGTGGTTTGGAGGTGGAACCGATCTCACACCAAGTTATCTCTTCGACGAAGATGCAATCCATTTCCACAAAACCATCAAAGACGCCTGCGACAAGCACGATAAAGCATACTACCCACGATTCAAGGAATGGTGTGACAAATACTTCTTCAACAAGCACAGAAACGAATCTCGAGGAATTGGTGGAATATTCTTTGATGATTTAGACGAGACTGAGAAAGACCAGGAAAATACATTCGCCTTCGCTCAGAGCTGTTTGAAAGCTTTCCTTCCATCATACCTCCCAATAATCAACAAGAGAAAAGACATGCCATATATGGAGAAGGAGAAGGAATGGCAACAAATTCGAAGAGGAAGATACGTCGAGTTCAACTTGGTACATGATAGAGGAACCGCTTTTGGCTTGAACACTCCCAGTGCGAGGGTAGAGAGTATTCTTATGAGTTTGCCTCTTACTGCTAGCTGGAGATATATGTATGAACCGGAGAAGGGATCGAGAGAACAGAGACTCGTGGATACCCTAAGAGAACCAAGAGAATGGGTGTAGAATTGTAAATTATGAAACTAAAAATGTATAATACAAAAATACACTCGTCAAAGATATAGACCTCTCGCGTTCCCTGGGCCTCTTGGAATACTTCCACTGACGCAATCATTGACATCGGGATAAGATGGATCGTTAGCAAAGTTTAGGAGAAATGAGATAGGTATCCTTTAATTATCCTGGGCTACCTCGGACAATGTTCTAAATCGTCTGCACAATACGCAGTAGAAATTGATGTGTCCAGAAGAACGTCTAACTACCAGGGGGATCAGAAACCCAAGCTACCAAAAAGTTCCGAGACCTGAGCGGGGTCAACCCTATCGTTTCTCTCCCCTTTCTTAGCGAGTAATTCTCCTCCATATTTCCTCACCTTCAATTATTTCCTGACCTCAGCCCCACACCTTTCAAAAAAATATCAACCTCATCATCGCACAAGCTCCAGCAAACAATAAGCACAATGAATCAATCAAATACACCCCTCCCAACACCCCGCCATCTCCTCACAGCCCTAATAAACACCCTCACAACCCCACCACAATCGCCCGCAGTCAACGAACCATACTCCGCACCCACAAACCCATTAAAATCCCTCCCACTCTCTCATCGCGCCCTCCTCACAACATTACACGTCCTCTTTCCCACTGGGATGTTACTCCAATCTCTCGATCTCCTGGATCGCGGCTTGGTCACGCGTATCACCATGTCCTCATCCTCACCACCAGACCATCCAGCAAACCAACCATCGGAACCAGAGGTTTCCCCACCACAGGCGAATCTCCATTTACCACCTGCTTTACGGGATATTGCGATGGAATGTGATGGAGAACGAGAGGGAAAGGAGGGAAGGAGGAATATGATATACAAAGTCACATCCTCTCAGCCCCAGAAATCACGGTTTTCTCACTCGGGTGCCAATTCAGGACAGGTTTACACAGTGAGATTGGGGGCTTGGAATTGCAGTTGTGCTGCTTTTGCTTTTAGTGCTTTTCCTGCTTCGACAGTATCGAAGCCCTGGGACATTCCGGCTGATGATATGGTTGTGGTTGGAGGAGAGGAAGAATGGGAGTTTGGAGGTATGAGTTTCGATGGAAAGGAGGGAGAGGGGGTTCCTGTTTGTAAGCATTTACTTGCTTGTTTACTAGGCGATCGATGGGGAGATGCTGTGGGGGATTTGGTTAAAGAAGAGGAGGTGGGGAGGGAGGAGATCGGCGGGTTGGGTGCTGATTGAGGGGATTGGGGTTGGATGATATGATTTCGACTTTCTAAGATGGGCCGGGCTGATGAGGGGAAGATTTGAAAGAGAGAAGCGAATTTCTACAAAGTTGCTGAAGGAAACAGGGAGTGCGTTGCTTTGCAGGGAAAATGGCTGGGTAGGGTGCTGAATGAAGAATTGGGGCCGTATGATTTGGCTTCTGGTGCGTTGCTGGGGACTGGGTTGTCAAAGTAAATATTTGAAAGAAATAGATTTCTACAGGTTGCTGAGGAAAAAGGGAAAACAGTACTTCAGACAGTTCAAGAAAATGAACTCTTCTGGTAGTTGTAAGATATTTTGATGTCACACTTGCTTAGCTTCTATTGAGCTGCAAGTCGAAATCTATGGTACAATGGCACAGCAGCTCCATGATATGCCGACCGCTCATGCCCCATGAACACCTGCTGGAATCAAACGCCATAACCTTCATCACCATCACTTCTTTTTATCCTTGTCCTCTTTCTCCTTTTCTGCCTCCTTGCCTTCCTTTAAGCTATCGATATCAGCACTTGACTTCTTATCTTTACCATCCTTGCCCTCTTCCTTCTTGGCGTCTTGCTCTTCTTGTTGCTGTCTATTCTGAATCTTGTTTTCGATCAGATCGTGGAAAGCAGTGATGGCTCTGATCAAACTGCTCAAGTAGATGGCCATAAGTTGATCATTTGTCTTGATGCTCATGGCATGTGCCAACTCGCTATCGTTCTTGACAGGTGCGTCGGTTCCGTTGGGGATATGTGATGAGGCCTTTGGCGTAGAGAGATTTGGCAAGAGATTGAAAACGTCCTGAAGGTTTCCTAAGATGGCGTGGTTGACGGGCAATTCCTTATTAAGCACTTTTTGTAGGTATTGACCGATGTCTCGTAATCGTAGGTGTAGTCCTTGCAGCGATTGCAGTTGATTTGTGATTCTCGTTGACAAAGTTCCAACCGCAACATCTCGGATATCTCTCAACAAGTGCTCAACACCAATCTCCTCTGCCTCCTCCGCTTCGATGATCGATGGTGTGTGTACGAAGGTCTTGGTTGTGGTGGTTCCATCCTGATAGCTTAATTAGCATGTTGAGAAATTTTGTCAGCACTTAAACCTACATCTTTAATCTCTTCCACCGCAAAGTATGCATCTGTTGGTACACCAGATTCCTTTGGCTGCACATCGATGATTACCAGCAATGGGTTGGGTGTGTATCTCTTGAATAGCTCGTTGATCTCCAAGTCCGAAGCTCTCAACTTTGGCCCCGAGTGGTACCATCCTATTAACTTCTCCCGCGCGTTGATCTTCTTGAACATATCGTTCATCGACTCGACGTAGTTGTGATCTAGAAACCATACTGAAGGGTCCTTCTCTTCTTCCTCGAATGGGACTGTGGGACTTTAGTTAGCAATCAGAAACATCATTATCTCATAGGCATGAGATATAAAGGGTATCATGCCAGCAAAACTGTTGGACACCCGCACGTTCTTTCCATCATTCTGTCCTAACAAAACTCCCACCACACGCTTCCTTGAGCCCTTCGCGGAACGGCCATAATGATCTGCTACGGAGAGGAGGACGAGGGGGGCTACAGAAACGTTCCTGGTAACTAGAGAGAGCGTTTCGGCAGTGGTGGCAGGCATGACGAGGATTGGGAGGTTGATGAGGAATTTGGGGTGGTTTGCGGTTCTGAGAATAATACACACTCCAAGGCTGCAGAGGACCGCGACTGCTAAAGCTCACCCAATTTGGATTAGCCTCATCACGTGAGGGGTGTATGGAGTAGAAGACCGTGCCCAGATAGTTAGTGCTAGTAAGTAAACAAACACCAAAGTCAAGCCATCTAAATTGTAGTAAAATCCTGTATAAAATATTTGATGACTGTAGATGCCATAATCTTCAAACGACTTGATTTTCCAGTAACAAACTCCGCCTATCCGTCCTTCTGTCGGACATCTCTCGGCCTACAGGAAGGAAGTACATGCAACCTAGCCCGGCCCGGAACTTTGCCGAGGGCCATTCTTTAGCTTCGTGGACCTTGCTCAGTCCAGAGCCCGTTGCTTCAAAATCCTCCATCACCTTCCTAATATCGGAGCTTGCTCAAGACCACGTCAACTCCTCAGCACTCTTCAACTACCTTTTCCCTCACACCCCCGAATCTTCCCTTCACCTTGGTCAGGTTTTTGCGAGCCCTCACAAGTTACAATGGCACCAATTGGCGACGACGTTGCGCAGAAGATCTTGGACTCGATTCAAGATCTTCAATCGCGGATCAAGAAGCTCGAGGAGGGCATACACAATAAGGCAACCAGCGCACCTTCTGAGAGCGTCCGAATGGTTCTGATGGGTCCTCCTGGCGCAGGTACGTTGAGATATGGTTGTGGAATTGTCAGAGACACCGGCTAATATGCTCTCGATAGGCAAGGGAACTCAAGCACCAAAAATCAAGGAGAAGTTTTCGTGCTGTCACTTGGTACGTAATGGGAAAAACTCCTCGCAAGATATCCCCATCTTTCTAACGCGTCCAAAAGGCCACCGGAGACATGTTGCGCTCGCAGGTTGCAAAAAAGACACCATTGGGCCGGGAAGCCAAGAAGATCATGGACCAAGGTGGACTCGTGAGCGATGAGATTGTTATCGGTATGATCAAGGCGGAGCTTGAGACCAATGCCGAATGTCAAGGAGGGTGAGTTTGTTGCGCGCTGATAGTTTTGGGGCACAAGCTAATTTAGGGCTAGTTTCATTCTCGATGGCTTTCCACGAACGGTAGTGCAAGCAGAGCGTTTGGATTCCATGTTGGGGGAGCGCAACCAGAAGTTACAACACGCTGTAGAGCTTCAAATCGATGACGGACTTCTTGTATCGCGGATAACTGGTCGTCTGGTCCACCCAGCATCTGGTCGATCATATCACAAGATCTTCAACCCACCAAAGGAGACCATGAAGGATGATATCACTGGCGAGCCTTTGATCCAACGATCTGACGATAATGCCGAGGCGTTGAAGAAGCGACTCATCACATACCACCAACAAACCTCACCTGTCGTTGGCTATTACCAAAAAACCGGTATCTGGAAAGGAATTGATGCTAGCCAAGAGCCTGGTCAAGTTTGGAGAAGTCTTCTTGGAGTTTTTGATCAACAAAAGCCAAAGGCTGGAGGGTTACTCAGCAAGATCACCGGCCACTAATTTGGTCTAGAAGGATTGTGACAGCTAAGAAGATTTGCATAGAGTCCAAAAGTTAACGGTTATTGGCTGGCGGGGTGATATGTGTGCATCACTTGCAATAGGCGGATGACTGTACGACTACGAACACATGGGTGTCATGCCTATTTCTGAGGGCCGAAATGTACTGTACTATACACCTGGTTTTCGTGTAAACTGCATCAAAAGAAACGTTAATGCCTCATCCCAGTATATTTCGAGACGAGATCTGACCTTGGAAGTTCAAGACCCTGATTTATTGGCCGTTCATTTCCTGATGTAAAACAAAATCGCCAGTTGGTGAAGCCTGGTATCTGCCCTACCTCTCGTTGTGCCAACTTTCCTAAGGCAGTCCAAAGTAAATATTAACCAAGATCTTGTCAAACAACAATTGTTTAAGATTATCTAGGTTAACACTTTAGTATAACGAGGAGCTATTTACTGCCGGTTTTGTTTTCCATCGCGAGGTGTCTTCAACAATCTGGGCTCGCGGTGGACATCAGCAGCGGCGGTAAATACTCATTTGGAACTTGATGTTCTAAAACACCTGGGCTGTCCCACATTGTTCCAAGTGCTTAGGGCAATTTAGTTGAATTGCCTTAGAAAGTTGGAATAACGAGGGCTAGGTAAGCAGGTACGAACCTAGTGTCTATCGCGAGCCGGGTACCTTGCAGTACCTCTCTGTGCCACTGAATTGTACCTGCAATCATTGATTATGCAAACGATTGTGCTTTGGGCTATATGTCCGTGTTCTGAGTACAGTAGTTGAGTTGTACCACAGTATTCCCCAAACGATTCTTGAAGTTTGAATAAGTTGACTTCTCTTTACGGTACGTCGTTCCTGTCTTTGCAAGTTTGCAACGTCCATACCTTCCAAAATAAGGAAGTTCTCGTCTTCTGTCTTCGGGAGCCTTCCCCGATAAGTTTCAATCAATATGGGGAAGACTACCGATATCCTCAGCGCAGATCTGTAATGCAAGAAGCCGTGTGTAACTATTTGTGTTGATGCAGACCGGATTCGTACCTGCCGCAAAACCCGCAACGTTACCGCCCTCTTTGAACAAAAGGCAGCTGGCCTCCCGTTGAGTATCGGTGGCAAGAATCTCGATATGTAACTTGATTTCAGTGATCGATGGGAACTTCTGACTTTGTTCCTTCTCTTTGATTTCCCTCTCGGCGGCAGCGGTGTTTCTTTCCTTTTACTGTTGATTTCTCACTGTCAACACATATTTCAGCAGCGGCACGTTGGAATGCGTCCTCCCCACGCACAGTTCTCTTCGAGCGATATTGTACGACAGTCTGTGGAGGCCCAGAGAAACGTCCTGATGGATATAATCAGCCAGTTGGATAACGACAATGGCTCTCACAGAGAGAATCGACTCTCTGTGGCTAGCAAGGCAACCACCAGCAAATCGACTTCTGGAAAACAAAACATACGGCTCAGCGTGAACCAAAAAGAAAAGATAGTGAGTACTCCGCTCTTGCTTCAATGTAAGATATCTGAGCATTGCTCTGCGTACACTTAACTTCCTTTGGATTGCGCGAAACAGCTTAGGATAATTGAAAGTAATGTTTGAGAACGTCTAGAAGAATTGGAAACTCGCCTTCTCGATTCTCCTAAATACTCCCAAAAAATATTTTTCGTTGTCCTTCGCTATTTCGTATAACAGAAGTAAAGTGGGTGTACGCAGAGCAATGTCCGAATCTCTTACATGTCTCTCCCATTGCGAAATGGTCCAAATTGAGTTCTGACCTCTAAAGGGACACCTGAGATTGGTATCTCAGAACAGTATCCGCTCTTCATTTGAGATTCCTCCAACACCTCCCCCAAAGCCACTAGGTCCCTCCAAATCTCAACGCCGGGCCGCCGATGCGGCCCAAATTCATGAGGTGAGTTTTAATTTATGCTAAACCTAACCTCCTCTTGCTAAGCAATAGCTTCTAACATCCGATCCTAGAATTTTGTCAAAAACAATTTGCTTCTGCATCCCAGGAATCGTTATACCCGTCCAAGCGGCCCAGAACTAGTCAATCATCGACAACCGTCTTGTGTTGGTCTTCCGGAAACATGGAACACCATCCACGATAGATTCATCGCCTACCTTTGGAGCCACTGCCCACTTGATAGGAACGGAAAGGTTCCTCGATCTGAGGAGAAAAGAGCTAGATGGACTAGCGTAGAAATTGCGACGTTGGTGGTAGAGAGATTTCCGGATCTAGATTCTCATGTGAGTATCTCTGCTTGGTATTTAGGAATTGTGATGTGTTATGACTCAAGGACTCAATGAACATGGCTAATGGTTTACAGCTCATCAGACCTAATGCAATTGAAATGAGACTCTTGTTGCTTGATGAAGCAGGCGACAACGATTATTTCCAGATGAAGTATGGCGCGTATAAGTCCGAGGAGTGGGGGCGTGGGATTTGACTTTGGTATTGGATGTTTAATATTGGGGAACAAGTCACGAGTACTTTGGCACCTAAAGAGATCACTCGTGCAATTGGTTGGCGTTTCAAATATACCACACACAGGCTTTTCGAACTTCGCTGGCAGATTGTTAGTTCTTGTTTATGTTTTTTTATTTTGTAGGCAGGTCTTATAAGTCGAATTGTATTTCTGTTGATCCCAGATACTACGGAGTGAGCTTCTCCTGCCACAGCCCCTTCCTTTGTTCCTCGCTTGCATCGACTTTCATTTTCCAGAGAACTTATGCCATCACCGCGTCCTTTGTGCATATATGTGGCGTCAAATCGTCACGGAACAATGCCATTCCTGGAGTAGCCAAGGGGCTCCAACCCTTTGTGCTGAATTCGGGCATCTTCAAATCGGCCTGTCCAATCATCAACACTTGATGACTACAGCCTATTTAGTAGGTTGCACTTCAATTCGTGAGAGTCTTCTATTGGTGAGACCCCCCTTGTCACTACGACCTTGCTGTCAGATCTCGTTATTTAATTGTTGGGACCCTACATATGCAAAAGACCCATGGCATTTGAGATTTGCCATTTTGACGAGAAACGGCATGCCTCGAGAAAATCCTGAGAATTGTCATCGAAGATCTCCACACACTTCTTTGTTTGTTTGAGCACCTCGATTCACGATGCGTGATTCAATGTGACCAACGAATAGTGGAGCACAGGCTTGGAAAAGCCACGAACAAATTCGAACTGACTAATGGTTGATTTCTATGGAGCGTGGTGTCACAGGTTCCAAGGAAACTTCTGTATTGGGCAGCATTTTATCTTCATTTGTGATAACGTGCTTTTCTGTTTCGGTATTTCTCCACTGCTTGAGAAGAATTCCAACACTGATGTTTGCTTGTGATGAATGTGGTTGGGTCATGTTTTTGGCTCACACTTTGTCTCTAAATATTGAAACAACCCTGGTTGTTCTAACGCTCTCGGATAATCCAGGGCATTGGAACATAACGTGTGAGAATATCGAATGGTTTTTCTACAGATCTAGGCCAATTCTAAATCCTTCTAAAAGTCTAGAGTAGTTGAGAGTAATAGTCACTTCGCCTTCTCCAGCCTCACAAGAATACCCATACGAACTTCCGCTTTCATCGTCCGTTGCGAGGTGGTATACAGGTTTATCAATCCCATATTGGTACAGTGGTATCCTTTTCAAGAAACCCGGATTGATGAGTCCACCACCCTAGTATCCGGATCGTCAAAATCATTTCCCCCGTCTGCACACCATCGAAATCCCTCACCACATACCACTTTCTCATCGAAATCCTCCCTCCGCCTCCCCGCGGAGCCGGTGGTTTCCCCGTTGACTAGCAACAACGCCTTCTTACCACATCGTCACCTTGCAAGATAAAACCCATGACGCATACAATCCATCCCAATCAACCTCCCCTTCAACCCAATATTTCCCAATTCGACTCCAGTGAAAAGTTTTGTTGCAAGTCGCAACCGGATTGAAATTCCGAAGGCCAAAGATCTCATCGAAGCGTCAGACTCAGAATCCTGAGAGCTGACTCAGGCACGAGAGATTTTCCCACGCTCCCATCCCACGCCGGATCCAACATCCGCGTTTGCGAGAAGACCCCGTATTCGTTTTGATAAGAGCGGGACATGATTATGGAGCTCTGGGATATTTAGGAAAATTCACGTATGGGTTTTCGTAAAATTCATTTTGAGAGAAAAAAGAGGCGGTCGGTGGATCCGTCTAGATTATTTTATGTTGGATGCTGCAGTAGAACGGGATATGTTGTGGACGGAGATCTTTGTTACACTCAGTTACACTGCAGACCGGGTGGGCTGTTCCCTTGAGCTGCTATTTGTGAACTGCTCAGCCTCCGATTTTCTAAATATAAAATCGTGCTGAGATAGCAAAAGCGAATAATTTGCAGCGTATGGGGTTGGAAGAGTTCGCGACTGTTCTCCTGAAACCTTCTCTCTTCTACAATGGTTTGCATACTTTATGAATAACCAAAGTAATCAGGGAAGCAGAGTACATCTTTTGGTCAAGTATCCGCATTTGGACAACTTTGTTTGCTCTTAAACAAGTATTGGTATCAAGAATTGAGACAGAAAGCAAAATAACTAGGCTATCAGGTGAGATTTGAATCCAACCCCCAAAAAGAACGACCCAAGACAGCAAGAAAGCAAAGAAAGACAATAGAGAAAGGGACATACACGATAAATAAGATAGTCTTGTATTATTTATAAGCGAAATCTAAGGGGTATACGCAAGTACCGATATGAATTCCACACAACACACTTATAGAAATCCGTTCTACGGCAAAAAAAATGCTTCCCACCCCAAGTCCCAGAATGCAATCGTCTACAAATGCAGGTCAACCATTCGCTACCTCCCAATGCAAAACACAAACCATCTAATGAAAAAATCCTCTATCGTCTTGGTGTCGTATTGACCATTTGTCTCTGTTTATTCAACCAACTCTTGGGTGCGTCCTGCCGGCGTTGCAAAACCAGGTGATTACTTTGTAATCGACCAGTGAGATCGTACCACGCGCTGGAAATCAAAGCGTTCTCTCTGGAGAGATTTTTGATGATCGAGTCCTTTGCGGCCTGCAATGTCATGTTAGTTTCACAAATTCGCACCATGATTATTTTATTGGATACATAGAACACCAAAAAGAGCAAAAGGAATGAAAAGTTTAATGTTAATAGTATCAATTGAAAACAGCTACGAAAGTAACAAAAAGAAATGATCTGGTACGATACCTTTTGTGCATCAAGCCCACCTTCTTCCGCCGCTTTGAGCCTTATTTGAAGACCTAGAATTATTTTCTCCTGCTTTTCGAACTGCTGAAGAAGCCGTTAGCTAAATTCATCCATAATATCTTTTGTCACGAGAAAGACGAGAATCTCGGGTTGCGGCTGGGGGTGGTAGACGGGGAAGAAGAAGCCCCGGTGAAGATGGAGGGAGTGCGCTTGTGATTGCAGCTAAAGGAGGACTTGTGGGTGGACCACGAAACCCTGCTGCAGCTGTCTTAAAGGCAGCAAGCTCGCGAGCAAGCTCGGGGTCTTCATTATCTTGTGCGACTGGCCTAGACTTCCATGCAACCCTTCCAGAAAACTTGGGTCTGTTGCTTACCTCTGCTGTCTTTTGTGGTGCCCCAGTTGTATTACCCCCTTCCTTCAATGCAGTGACTTCCTTACTAAGTGCATCCTTGGCTAGAAGAGCATCGACGAGGTGTGATTTCTGTTGATCATGGTCAGTCATTAGAATCTTGAATTTGCTCTGGAGAAGAAGCAGATCGTTTTGAAGAGATGATGTGACGATCTCGTTCGTGGCTTTGAGATCCTCCAAAGCGTCGATATCTTCTTTGTCGATGGCGCATAGATCTGCCTTGGCTTCGAGAAGTTCTCTGTCTCGACTAGAGAGCTCAGTTTGCACTTCTACTAGTTTTGCCTTGACTTGATTGAGCTCGGAGAGGGTGTCCATGTATAATTTTCGTGTGATGGAAATTGTCTCGTCTCTGTAGAAATCAGTGGTAAGCATCTTGGTCAAGTCGAACTCAGAGTTAACTAACTTTTCGGCTTCAACATGGCTCAAGACAGCAGAGAGCTGCGCTTGCCCAAGTATATGCTCCTCTTGCAAGTCTCGGTATTTTGATTCTAATCTCTTGCGGACCATGTCTAGCTCATCAAGTTCGATACGAAGGTTGGCAGCCGTTGTCCCACCCAACTGGGTCTTGAAAAGCTGAATTTCAGCCTGGAGTCGTGCTATCTCGAGGGGGTAGTTGGGAGCTAGATCATCGGACTGAGCTAACTCTTCCTCGAGAGTGAGGTGCGAGACTTTTGCTGTGGGTGAAGGGGACGATACGAGTTTTGGGGAGTCGATTCTTTCCTTTTCTCGTAAGTTTGTGATGAACGCCTCGTCAGCTTCCTTGCGGGCAAGAAGCCTTTCGATTTCTGCGTCGCGCCCCAAAATTTCCGCCCTGTGGAGACGGACTTGGTCTTCCAAGTGTAGAACGTCTTTCTCATATGAGTGATTTCGCTGTTGAAGCTCGCCAACTGTTGCCTGCAATTTCTCGTTCTCCTCGTGGACTCTGTCGAACTCTTGCTGATTGGATTGCAGAATGTCAATTCTTTCCAATAACACAGTGTTCTCTTGGGCTTCGCGAGTTTGACTCTCCACTTTTGCTTTATAGTGAGCCATGACATTCGCCTTTCTGGAGAGTTCTTCATTTGCGGCTTCAAGTACTTTCACCTTGTTCTCAAGCAGCCCAAAATCACCAACTGGTCGTAGATTCCTGAGGTCTTTCTCATGTTGTCTTTTGAAAAGCCGGTCATCCTCCAATTGCTTCTCCTGGTTTTCAATCAGTCTCTCGGCTTCGTCAAGTCGTCCTTGCAGATGGAGAATATATTCGTCAGGTTTATTATTTTGCGACTTTGCGAATTCGTCTAATTTACCGTCCTTTGTCCTGAGATTATCAAGCAGCACCTCACGGCTAGTCTGCAAATGCTCCAGACGGGTATTCAAGTCCGCATTCTTCTTCTTCTGATCTTCGTTATCCCCAGAAAGGTCCAGGATCTTCTTCTTCTGCTCTTCGATCTCCTTAGAAAGGCGAGCACACTTTGCTTTGTCTGATTCTACCTGGGTCATGATATGATAAATGACCATCAACACCTCTTCCGATAATTTCCCACTCTCGCATACACTTATGAATTTTTGACTGTTGTTGCCTTTTATCGCAGCCACTACAAATACTTTCAGGAGCTGTTTACACAAGTTAGCCACGGCCGCCTTATGTTCTCTATCGGGAATTACCTTGGTTGTTTCTTCTGCATTTTGGTGTTCTGCGATGGCATTGAGGTCGACGAGAGCATCGAGTGTGGTATGGTTTACATCGTCATCTAAACAGTGAGTGCGCGTGTATCGTTGTAGGTTTTTGTAGACTGCCTCCAAGCTCTTCTTGTTGACCAACCATTTCGAGGGAGAGGTATTCTTATCGAGGTCTTTGACGGCGAATTCCGGATCGATCTGTTCTACATAGATAATAAGTTAGCATTGAGGTAGCATGGAAGTAAGGGGGAAACAATAGAGGGGGGAGAGGGGGGGTACTTACCTAGCATCTGCGAGAAGACGATTCCATCGCTAAAGTCCCCGAGAGTGTCGACCGAGTCGAGTGCAAATGAAGCATTTACCCATTTGAGGAGGGCTGCTGTTGTGGATGCAGTGGTCATATTTGCGATTATGTGGTCTCTAGGACCTTGCGTGTGTATGTGTGTGTATGTGTGTGCTGTCGGTTCGTCGGGGTTTATTTCGAGACAATAAAGGGGACTAGATTGCACTTGCCGTAGCGGTGTTGCTGAATTTCATGTCGTTTTCCATCTTCTGTTCTCGAGATACTTGCAAGGAACCGCTTTATGCCAAATGGTTTCATTGTATTCTTGCTGAAGGACGCGACGGCCAAATAAAGCTCAGACCTATGCGATCTCGCATATCAGCCCAACCGTGACAAAGACAATAGCTTTGTCCTATCAAATCCAAGCAGTAAAATTGTTTACTACGGCTTTCACAAACTCCACAAAGAGAAGCAAAGTCTTGCCATGCTGACCAGTTTTATCATTGATTAGACCTTGAATACTTCTACTAGCAGCTAAGACCTAGGCAATCCATGTCTATTCCCCACGGAGCGGGGATTGATAGCAATGCAACCAGAATACCAAATTGTTAAGCAAGACTCGGGAAATCAAATGAATTATTCTAACGGGATGGAATAATTAAATTTATGTTGCCTTAATTTTCCTAGGACAATTATGGAAGAGAAAGTAATTGTCACGATTTCCTAAACCCCTGGTGATTCGGCCTGAATGTAGACACTTGAGAGCGCAATGGAGTTACCCCCAAGGTGGTATTTGGTGGAAGGGAGAGAATTACACCACGAGGTGTGATTGTATCATTCTAAACCTGCGGATCCCTTTCCTTCAAATGGAATTTCGACAATAGATTGTTCTCCTGAGGAGATCCAACCCAAATCAAGGTTACCTGGAATCATCTTTGCGCCTCCCCCAAATTGATCTACTCCGTCCCATATCATGCCCAAAGCAAACCCATACGCCAAACCCGTGTCCCAGAATATGTGTGTATCATAGCGTGTGTTGTTCTCCCATCAAAGGGCTCCCGTTGAATCCTTTTGGCATACAAGCCACTGCCAGCTCCCAATTTACTGTACGCCACCTACGATCGATACCATTTGATCCTCTTCGATTACAGCGTGGTAGTCGTTTCCCCAGGTCTGGACTTGCTCAAGAATCTTCGCTGGTGCTTTGGCGGCAAAACCCCTGGTGGAATGTTAGAAGGTATAGTGTCAATAAAGAGTCTGAGTAGTTACTTGATGAGCTTGTATTCATGAGTAATCATCCCTCCGGCGGCTTTGATACCGGCCTTTGCCTGCTCCAAGATTGCATCTGGAGTCTCGTCGGGGTACGAGATGATGACGGCTTTCTGTGGTACTGTCGCACCGAGGGCCACGGCAGCGAGGGCCAGGATGGAGAAAATTGCGATCTTCATGTTTGCGATGGTTTATTGACGATAGAAGGTGATGAGAAAGGTCTGCGGTATGTGAGTGAGTGAATGGTAGGGAGTCTAGGAAGGTTGTTGGCAAAGTTGCGACGAGACTCTGGTCTGGGGTATCTGAAGCCGATCGCCGCCCCACAAGCCACCAAGGCGGCTCTTCATTCACCTGCGCTAGTGAGCACGCGCTTACTAATAACCTGCTGAGAGCTTAAAACTGCTAGCCTCCATCCTTCCCGCCTCGCAACGTCAATAATCATTCCCACATCGACGGGAACACGCCAGAGTCTTTGAGTGCGCCACCACCGCAGAACCGATTTCGCATAGAACGACCGCTCATACGCTTCGTCAAGCGCACTATTCTATTCATACTGAGGATTTGGGGCTTCGCGCTGGATTTGGGGAGCAGGTGCAAGGGCGTGGGAATCACAAGCAAGAGCTAAGGGCGAGAGCAAGCGCAAGAGCAAGGTGGCCGTCTGGTGGATTGGCAGTCATCAAATACACACTTCTTGTTATCACTGAGTTGAATGCAATTGCGTGGAGTTAGTTAGCTGTTGTTGACAAGTTTCTTTTCCGGCGTCCAAAGTCTGGAGGATAGGATCTGAGTTGAGAGACAAAGACATTTTTCATTGTGGAAGCCTTTGCCCAGACCAGACCAGATCATCTCACAAGCACAAGCAGTCTCACTTTTTCCAGCCTTTCCATAGCCCATCATGAATTCCGAGATATCTGAAGGTGTTGCGGAGGACTTTCGACAAGCTCTTCTCGATCTCACTTTGAATTCTCGGTATGAGATCAGCAATCTAACCGTCATAGCAAGAGAAAATACAGAGCATGCCTACGCCATATCCGAGGCTTTGAAGACACACATCAAGCAGGTAGGAAAGGGATTTTCTTAGCTTCCAACTAGATTTTCTAGTGTTCACATCTTTTAATTCTTGTGTTTTTAAATCTCCGTAAATCACTTGACATTGTTGCTTACACTTCGGCAGACCTCACCTCAAAAGAAACTACCCGCTTTCTATGTTCTCGATTCCGTGGTCAAAAATGTCGGGACTCCATACACCATATTCTTGTCCCGAGGACTGTATGCGACCTTTATGGAAGCATATGCTTTGGTGGATACAAACGTACGACGAAAGATGGACGAGATGTTGAAGACATGGAAAGAGCCAGTACCAGGTGCCTTGGATTCGAGACCTGTATTCCCAAGAGATGTGACAAGCCCCATCGAGAATGCATTAATCAAGGCCAAGACGTCTGCAGTTCAAGCTCATAACGAATTTCTCCGAAATCAGCAACAACATCGTGGACGACCCAGTGTCGGCTCTATTCCCCATCGAGAGACTCCTACACCCCCGAACTATCGACAACAACCTCCATCCAACATTCCCCCACCACCAAACAACTATCGACAACAGCCTCCAGCTGCTATACCCACTCCTCCAACTATATATCGACCTCCGCCCCCAACTGCTCTTCCTAATCTACCTGTTGTTTATGGTCAACCACCTGTACAGCCTCCCATTCCAAACAACTCCAATCCTATACCTACTCAATTACCTCCTTCTATGCTGCTCGACCTCCTACGCGCTACTGGCAGACTTCCTGCTGCACCTCCAGCTGCACCACCGCCAACCAGCAAACCCCCTTTCCCCGCCTCCATTCCGGGATTTCCTCCTTCGTTTGTTAACCCACCACCACCCCATATCGGCACGCCACCTGTTGTGAGAACCCCTCCATTTCAAAGTTCAACGCCAGTGTCTAGGACAGCCTTGGCTGAACTACCTAATGATGTTGTCTTCTCTGATCCCCACTCCTTGAAATTGTAAGAACTTCCTATCTTGCTGTTTTGCGCCTCGTGACTAACAATGTCTAGACCTCGACCACATTTGATATCTCGTTTGTATGAAAAACTTGGCACAGCTTGTACGCAGTGTGGGCGTCGTTTTCAGTCTGATGAAGCAGGCAGAAAGAAGAAAGCCGATCATATGGATTGGCACTTCAAGGTTCACCAAAGGATGAGAGAAGCAGAAAAGAATGGACAACATCGGAGTCTGTATGTGGATGAGATGGTAAGTTTCCATTTCCATGGGAGAAAATGGTTTCGCTAACTTTGACATCAGGATTGGATCAAGTCTCGTGAAGTGGAGGGCGACAACGTTACGGCCCCCAGTGAAGGGCTAAATGGCTCCGGGATTGCTAGTTCCAGCGTAGATAGCAAACCAGAACTGCAATATTTGCCCGTTCCTGACGACCCCGCTCTAGCTAGCAGTCATTGTCCCATCTGCCAAGAAAAATTTGAACCAAAGTGGCTTTATAATGCCGATGAATTCGTTTGGATGGATGCTCGAAAGGTTGGAGATAGGATATTTCATGCAAGTTGTTATGCAGAAGCAACCAAAGATTTGAGCTCGATATTGAAAAAGGCAACACCGGAGCCCGTTTTAGGCAAACGGAAGGCAGAGGTGAGTTTTCCAGTGCAGCTTTTGGTCTCGAACCTTTCACTGACAGTTGAAATAGGATGATCAGGTTGCATTTAGATCTAAAATTAAGATCGAATCCACTTCATGAGGCACATGAATTACTGGCTTTTCACAACTAACGGATGAAGAAGTCCTGGATTCTAATTATAGCATGGCCCTGGCGTTGGCTAATGATGCATAACACATAGTGCAAGTCTCAGTACTTGAGTCTGAAATGGACTAAAACAATTATTATTGCCTTGAAATGCTGTTTATTATGGTTGACTTGTGTGTGATAAAAAAGTTGCATCGTGTACGGAGCACCTAAGTTACCCTATTAGGCGGCCATTAAGAGTTTTCAGTGGGTGGGAACTTATACTCAGTAAATGTAATAATAGACGATCAAGCCCGTACTCTCAAACCCTGCAGCTCACTTTCAAGTGTAGTCACGTGGTATTTAAGTGGATCGTGCGCGCCTCGGCAAGTGGCCAATGATAAGCAGCCCACAAAGAAAGTTCGGGGCGGGCAAGTCCAAAATCAACGGAATTTCGTCCTCAAGAATCTACAACCAAAAACTTCAAGAACTTGTCGTTTCAGTCTCCGCCCAACTCGCGGTTAAAGTGATTGATTCTCCTGTTCATCCCAAACACAAATCAAATCGTAAGTCTCCCTTGACTCCCTCTCAGCTCCCTTGGCTTGCTGCCTTTCAAGCGCATGTACTGACAACCCCTCCTTCCGCAGCATCAAAATGAAGCATCTCGCAGCCTACCTCCTCCTCTCCCTCGGTGGCAAGACCGCTCCTTCCGAGAAGGACATCAAGACCGTCCTCGAGTCCGTCGGTATCGAGGCTGATGATGAGCGCCTTTCTTCCCTCATCTCCGAGCTCAAGGGCAAGGATATCCAAGAGGTATGCGACAACCGCGATTCTATCATTTGGGGTACTAATACTGTTGGCAGCTGATCACCGAGGGTTCCGCCAAGTTGGCCTCCGTCCCATCTGGTGGATCCGGTGGTGGTGCACCTGCTGCTGGAGGAGCTGCCGCTGGTGGTGCCGCCGCTGAGGAGAAGGTCGAGGAGAAGGAAGAGGGTATGTTTTACATTCAATTCAATGCCACGAACGCTTCTGACAATCTGCTACAGAGAAGGAAGAGTCCGACGAGGATATGGGATTCGGTCTCTTCGATTAAGCAGTCAATTCATGATGCGACGAATACGATCCGTGTGCCTACGATTACATGTGGTCAGGGATTCGCGGGGGTTCGCAGATTTTGCCTACGGTTTGCATGTCTTGGGGGTCTAGGGACGGACGTTACGAATCTTCTGAATCTTCTCATGAAGGAATAACATCATGCATACCAAATAGTGCAATCAAGACGTGATTCTTCCACGTTTTATCTTCTCCAAACTAGTGATATTTGTGAACAATGATACTTTTGCCCTTTAATCAGCCTGAAAATCCTCCCCAGGACACCAGAAATTTGGCCTTTCCTCCGAAGAGGAACCCTATCAAGAAAACGAATTCACCCAACACTTCTCGAAATCACCAAGTCGCAGAATGAGTGCCAAGATTTCGCCCGCGGAGGGCAAAAGGCTGACTAAGCAGATTAACCCCCACGTGCCTTTTTTACACCAAGCGAATCCCACAAAGCGGTGCCCTTCTCGATAAAACAATCCATTTTTCAACAACCATCAACTACCGCAAAAATGGCTGACGAATACGTGCGTATCAAGTTCTTACTCTCCTCTTCCCTTGCAATCACCTGCGAGTGATTGCGATCCCTCGCAGATGCGCAAATCGATGGCGCAACCCCAAATTCGAGGAAGATATACCTGCTAACGAATATTCTTCAAATACAGGACGCCGAGGCCGCTGCCGAGATCAAGAAGAAGAGAACCTTCAGAAAGTTTTCCTACCGTGGAATTGACCTCGATCAGTACGCCTTCCATACATACCTACGATGAAGAATTTCAAAGGGGATCTTTCTTTTTGCCAAAAAAAGACAAGCTAACCCTCTATTCTTACGAACAGACTCCTCGATCTCTCCTCCGATCAACTCCGTGATGTCGTCCACGCACGCGCCCGTCGTCGTTTCAACCGTGGATTGAAGCGCAAGCCAATGGGTCTCATCAAGAAGCTCCGAAAGGCCAAGCAGGAGGCCAAGCCAAATGAGAAGCCGGATCTTGTCAAGACTCATTTGAGAAATATGATTGTTGTTCCTGAGATGATTGGTAGCGTTATCGGTATCTACTCTGGAAAGGAGTTTAACCAGGTTGAGATTAAGCCTGAGATGGTTGGACACTACTTGGGAGAATTCTCTATCTCTTAGTATGTTTTCCCCTCCATCATATTGCACCGATGACATCTGCTAACGTATTTGAATAGCCACCCAGTCAAGCACGGAAGACCTGGTATCGGTGCCACCCACTCTTCGCGTTTCATTCCTCTCAAGTAAACTACTGGTACTTGGATGGTGTTCTGGGGTGTTATGGGATTGCATATGGCTGCATTTACGACTCTCTCGGCATAATGGATGCTCTTGTAGGAGAATAGCAGGCAATGAAATAAAATCATGACAACCTCCATAACCAAATTTTGTTGAAGCGACTGTTTTCGACATCAAATTTTCTCTTTCGGAAATTCTTGTCAGCCCTTCACTGCTTGTAAATTGCTCTCGTGGGCTCCCTTGTGCCCTCTTCGGCCTTTCGTGAAAGAACCCTTCCCAACTTTAATTCCCATCTAATTATTTCTATCCATTATATTCACCTCCTTGGTCTACTTTCTTGACAAGTAACCAGACCCATCTCACTGATGCCACCATATATTCCACACCAGCCCTTTTCTGTTCCTCCTAGCCTTGCGTTGTTCGATAAGGCATAAAATCAAAGTACAGGACTCCTACGATATCAAAAGTGGCTTTCTAGTCACGATGCTTGATTTGCTTCTCATTTCTCACTCCCCTGATTTCAATTGAGAAAGTGCTCATTGTTTTAGTTCACAGCCTGCTCATTTTTAGTTTGTGAACTTACGAGTTTACATCACGCGGCTTCTAGTCCACAACCCTCTGTATCCGCTGTTCTCTTCTTTTATTTTGTGAGGGTTGAGAGGGCGGTTATAGTGGTATCCTGACGAGAGGACTTCTGGGATTAAAAAAAAATTAGATTTAAGGTTTGGGAGAGGCGATGAGGATTGAAGATACTTTTTTCCAGCTGAGCTACGTGAAAAGCATATTGTCGGACTACAAAAATCTAAGACTTGGGGCTAGAGAGTAGAATATCAACACACAGGAAAGAATCAAAGATCTTCTAAAAGTTGGCGGTATAACTGCATTATAAGTGGTTCGTCGCAATCGCCTTGTCGTACTGCAAACATTATACTTGCTGGAACTCATAAACTGCCGTTGCAAATGCAAAAGGCAACTTTCTTCATTCTCCAAACCCTTCTCAAACAATATTCCACAGTCATCCCAAACATTTTGGAACAACAAAAGTAAATTAGGTTGGTGCAACCGGAAAACTAAAGGGTTTCCGTGGGTTCTCGAGGGCCCGCGAGGGCTCTCACGAAGTATCACCATCTCAGAAAACTGCACATAAGAACACACCAGAAGTAAGGTAACATAGTCATGAACCTAGCTTGGTTCAGTGTGAGCAATGAGTATAGTAGAGTAGAGTAGAGTAGTGACTACTACTCTACTCTACTCATCTGACCCCCTACTTATACTCTACTCTACTACTCAAAAGTACTACTCGAGTAGTAGTGAGCAGTGGAGTAGTTTGTGTTCACACTGGCTTGGTTTTGAAAATACGTTCAGCCCTTTCATGGTTTCTTTTTGTATCAAATAGACCAACAAACCTCACGACCAAATGTTCAAAGACCAACAAATCATCGAAAAAGGGTGCCTTTTCATATTCCGATAATCAACAGCAAAGGCAACGCAAAAAAAGAGCTATGTACCATGAAGCGAAAAGCAAATATCTAAATTCCCCCAAACACCATCATCCCCTTGAAACAAGTCACCCAGTATGTACCTAACCCCTCTGTACCTAGCCGAACCTCACAAACTACAAAGTCGACTCAAGAGCAAGAACCTATATCATCTCAGTAAAGCACAACTCATTAATGATTCATGCAACTTACAACCGCAGTCCTCGTAGGCAAATAAACCTGCGTAAAATTCTTCCTTCCATTCCAGGGCATATCCGTAGTAAAGAATCTAGTCCCACTATCAATCCTCTCAAACCCACCATAGTCCTTAAGATCCGTATTGAGAACCACGCGATAAGTACCAGCTTGCTCAATGCCAATTCGATAATCCGGGAAGCTCTGAGAAGGATGGAAGTTGAACGCGAAAACCAAGCCCGCACGCTCAAAAACAATAACCTTGTCTGATTCATTCTTCAAACTGATGTAGGCTTGAGGGGAGTGTAGCCAGCCGTACTTGGCTTCTGTGTTGTTCATTCCGGCATCGAATTCGTTCAGGAATCTGTACCGGAGATCGTGGTCTTCGGTTAGATTGAATTGACGTCGAGCATACCAGAAGCTGTTGTCGTTTCCAGCTCGGGGGAAATCGAGCCACTCGGGGTGACCGAACTCGTTGCCTTGGAAATTGAGGTATCCTTCACCACCAAGAGCGTGGGTCAAGAGTCGAATCATCTTGTGCAGAGCCATTCCACGCTCAATGATGGGTGTGAAAGGTGTCAAGTTGGACATATTGGTATACATTTCCGCGTCACAGAGATGCATCATTATAGATTTATCTCCGACCAGGCTAAAATTGTCAGTTCAAGCAAGCCCGAAAAGATTGAATAAACTTACGCTTGATCGTGGCTTTCGCAATAAGCAATTGTCTTTTCGCCATGACGTCGGTTTGTCAAAGTGAAAGCAATATTGGATAAGTCCCACTCATCGTCCTTCTTCTCTTTCAAAATCTTGATCCACATATCAGGAATAGCCATTGCGAGTCGATAATCGAAACCGACACCTCCCAGAGATAGTGAAAGACACAGCGCTGGCATACCAGAAACGTCTTCAGCAATTGTAATCATTTCTGGGTACAATTGATGAAGCATCTCATTTGCAAGCATAAGGTAGACGATACCGCCATCATCAACAGAGGGACCAAAGTACTCGTGATAGCCGCCGGAAAATCCCCTGATTTGTGTTAGTAAAGAAAACAGATACGGTATGGATACTTTACTTACGTTCCAATTCCATGATGGGTATAAAGCATGCTAGTAACGCCATCAAATCTGAAACCATCAAACATGTACTCATCCATCCAGAAACGCAAATTGCTGAGAAGAAATCTCAAGACCTCATGACTATCATAATTGAATAGTCTGCTGTCCCACAGCTCATGCTTACCCTTCGCACCTGCATGAAAATAGCATGCATCGGAACCATCAAACTCGTTAAGTCCATCAAGGACATTCTTCGATGCATGTGAGTGGACAACGTCCAAAAGAACCGTGATACCAAGGCCATGAGCAGTATCAATGAGCTCCTTCAAGTCATCTGGAGTTCCGTATCGACTGCTGGCAGCGAAGAAGCTGTTGATTTGGTAGCCAAAACTTGCATAATAAGCGTGCTCCATGATTGCCATAAGTTGAATTATGTTGTATCCGAGGTGGTGGATTCTTGGAAGCATGTTCTTTGTAAACTCCTTGTATGTAGATACTCTCAATTCCGGAGAGGAAATACCGACATGTGCTTCGTATACCCTAGCACTCTCTGGCTTCTTTGGTCTTGGGTGCTTGAAAACATACCGTTCAGATTCTGGGGGATTCCAAAATCGAGCATCGTAAACTGGAGATACCGCGAGGTCTTGCGTGACGTACTTGATCCATGCTGGAATTCGTTCAATTCGTTCTCCCGATGGTGTGATCATGGAAATCTATAGAATTAGTATATATAGAAAGTAATAGCAGAAACATAGCTTATATACCTTGATCTTGGCCTTGTGTTCAATGGCAGGCTTTCCATCCTTTGCCGGGACTACGACTTCGAAAACACCAAACGGATCCTTCTTCATAGGGTGTGATTCTCGACTCCAATCATCTGCATGGCGTCAGTTTGCCTCACAAGGAGGTACACGATAGGGGAATGTATTACTAAATTCACCAATGAGGAATGCTTGCGTGGCATTAGGCGCCCATTCCCTGTAGGTAATGTTGTTGTCTTTGTCGACATTGAAGCCAAACTTCTCGGTTCCCTATCCTCGCATGTATCGTCAGTCTCGCATGCTCGAATTACCCCAGGGAAATTACAGACTCTGCTAAACTTCTCCAGACCACCTTCAGTTTCGTCTATTGTCTTCATCCACTTTTGGACTTTACTGTATCGGTCTCGGAGGGAATCCTTGAATGGCTCGAGCCATGGATCGAGCTGGACGACACCTGCCAGAGAAGGGAATTAGCTTATCTGCCAGAACTAAGAATGGGAATTGAAGCTTCCCAAGCTTTACATACCGGTGCCGTCGTTTGGCAGACCATTTGCAGCTCCTCCGTTTACCATGGAGTTGCTGGAGTTTTCGTTTGTGCTGTCCATGGTGTGGTGGGTGTAACTCGGAAATCGTGTTGGTCAGTCTAGGTGGAGCTGGTGACGAAATGGTGGGTTTATGGGTAAATTGAGCTTCTCAACTTGAGGAGAGCTCAATTCTGGGAGCACTTTCGCAAATTATGTAGCTCTTCTTTCTCCAAGTGCGGGTGGTGTAGAGCTCCGTTGGAATATGGCGAGATACTAGATGTTGCGGGGTTGAGGGGAAGAGGAGATAAAGTTCAAGTTCAGAGCTGCACCATTTGGTTTGCATGGTTTGCATGGCTGACATGGCTGGCATGGCCTGTTCAGACGGGACGGGTTGAGCTCTGGATGACGTCGCACCTGAACCCTGTAATTTGGGGATGCCCTCCCAACGCTCCCCACCTGCATGCTCAACGCTATTAAGAGACCGTTTAATTTATCTTCCAGAATTGCCACAAGTGAATCTTCGAAAACTGCTGGGGAAGCATTTTCTCCAATAACTTTCCCTGAGGATACAATCCGCATCTGACCGAAGGTCGATAAAAATACTTAGTTAGCTAAAGACGCTTATCTTAGAGAGTATAAGTAGGTCTATAACTAAGTAATCTAATCTATATAAAATACTAATTAGTATTAACATAACTTAGTTATAAATCTATCTAGTTATATATATAACGTAGTTTATTACCGAGTAGTATATATTACTAAGTAGTATACTTTCCTCTACTTTACTACTTACTAACTTTAATATATGTTTTCTTAATAACTAATTATAGAAATCCAAACCTAAGAAGCATAAATTATCCTAGCTATCGAGGCTATTCGAATATCTAAAAAACTTAGTCGTCGCTTTATTATAAAAATCTATAAAGTCTCTAAAATAATACTTTGATATAGAATAGCTAGCTAAATCTATTACTTCGAAACTAAACCTAATTATTATAAATTAAACGACTTAGAGAAGAAGACACTTGTTCGATATATACTTAATCTAGATATAAGAGGATTTACGCTCTAACTAGCTAGTATAGTATTACGAATTATAGTTACGTAGTAAGTAGTCTAGATAGCGCTCTAATAGAATAAGATACGACATCTAGAAATAGAAGGTAGTATAAGAGGGAATTAGTAATATAGAAGGTATTTAAGAGTTTTAGAATCTCACTATTATAAGACTATTAGAAGTTATATATAGATATATAACGTAATCGTCTTAATCGTCTTAATCGTCTTAATCGCGAGCGATATAAGCGATATAAGCGATATAGACGATATATTTAAAGAACGAAGGTTCTATATAAGACTAGCACGTCTACTATTAGATAAGAGCTTCGTACTTAACTTAGTTATTAATCTTATTATCTTATTTAATATCTTTAATATAAGTAATATAGTTTATTAGTACTTCGCTAATATTAGTACCTCGCTACTTTTCCTCTTATTATTTACTCTCTAACTTTAATACGCGATTTCTTAACAACTATAATATCTATTTAAACCTAAGAAGTACGAATTATTCTAGCTATCGAGGCTATTCGAACTACTAAAAGACTTAACTCTACGACTACTACGAAACTCTATAATATACTACGTTCTATACTTTGTAATAGAATAAACGAACGAACTACTCTTAGCGAACGCCGACCTTCTAATTAGAAATTAACTGAATTAGAAGAGTTAGTACTTCTTTAATATATACTCGACCTAGATTCTAGAGAGTTTACGCCTTAGTTAGCTAGCGTAGAAGATATAGTAAATTATATTCTTAAATCGTAGAGAAGAAAACGTATTAGAAAGCTCTAGATATATTAATTCGTATAATAACAACTAGTTTTAAAGACGTGTTTTAATCGCGTTTATAACTTCTAAAGAGCTTTATACGAAGATCCTAAGCTAATTAGTACGTAGTTTCGACTAGTAGAGAATATAAGAGTAAAATATAACGTTTTAGATTATAACTTCTATAACTTTAATAAGACAGGCTTTATAATAGATATTATCTACTCTATAATAGTAGTTATATATACTAATTAGCGTAGTAGAGATAAGATAGTTTAGCTAGATAATCGGGAATAAGCTATAGTAATTACTTATATTAATAGTAAAGGTTAGAGTATATCTCTATTTTTAATAGTTTAAAAGAAGAATTATCTTATAAATTAATATACTAAGAACAGCCTTCTATATAACTAAGTTATTAAACCTATAAGTAATAGATAGACTAATAATAAGACAGACCTAGAATAGCTACGATACTTCGATAAATATACTCGTAGTTACGCGAAAGAGCTATATTAAATACTAGTATTAGATAGATATAAGAGTTATAGATTAGCTATATTTCAAGGAGTATTATAAAGCTAATAATATTATTACTCTTTATCTACTTTCTTATTTCTCTTATTTAACTTAGTTACTTAATATTAGATATTTTAGTATTTTTAAATATATATATAGATATTAAATTAAGACTTTTATTAAAGCTTATATTAACTATATTACTAAGGTCGAGTTCTTTTTAGCTTTTTATATAGCTTATAAGTAATTAATAATAACTTAAAACGCTTAGACTAGATTTTATAGAGCTAGCTTAGTATCTTTTAATCTCTAAGCTATAATATTAAAGCTTAATATCCGATTATAAACTTCTATATCTACTAGATCTCTCTTTATAGCCGCTAACTCTTAGGTCTTATAAACCTCTTATAATCTAACTAACGCTCTTTTGTAAATAACTTTAGTTAAGAATTATATTTTATACTATTAAGAAAGCTTACTAATCTCTATTTTCGAGACTAGCTATATTAGTAAAGAGTATAAAGCTATTAGCTTATAAGATAACTTTGTTATTAGCTGAAGTCTATACTATACTCTTTATAAGATAAATAAAGTACTTAGTAAGTACTATAGAGCTAAAAAGACTCGAGTCTATTAAGAAGATATACTTACTATAGAGGATATATAAAACGTATTAGCTTAAAAGAAGACAGAGGAACAGGCTCGACGCGATAAGCGTTCTAAGAGAAGTAGATAAAATAAGAGATAAATCTCTAGATAACGATATAGTACTTATAGAAAGACTAGTTATAATATACGAACTTGTTAAAAGGTTATAAATATATCTAGTTTATTAGATTCTAAGTAGTTTTAATTAATATTATTTATTATAGTTAATTAATCTAATATTAAAGTAGTAGAGTAGAAAGAAAGTATACTACTTAGTAATAACGTATATATATAGCGAACTAGCTAAATAAGCGAACTAGTTAAAATTTTCTACGCTCGCGATTAAAATTATAGTAACTCTATTATAACGCCTCTAATTAATTAAAACTACTTAGAAATCTCTTCTTTAGATACTTCTTCTATAATATTATAGATACGTGTATTATAACTAGTCTCTCCGTAGTTACTATAACGTCGTATACGTGATTCTTCTCTCGACTTCTAACTACTACTTCTCTTTATTTCCTATATTACCTACTATAACGGCACGAAACAGACAATACTATGAAAGAGGTATATAGAAGTGCGTTCCGTAGAATAACATGCTTAGATACTAGGCTCTAAACACGAAGGAAAAGATCAAATTAACCTTTCCCGATACTGAGGGTAAGAGCATCTATATACAAAAGGGTTCGGACAATAACAATAGACTCGGAGGTCCGAACCGGACATTCCTAATACTCGGGTACGTATCCTGTCTAGTATGTACGCAACCTTAGCAACTCTTATTCCTAATAGCGGGCTATCACACCTACTTACTAACGTCTCTATTATTCTATAGATCCTACGCTTTCTATTAGCTAAGTAATCCTTCTTACTATAGACGTGTTTTTTTAGCTCTATAGCGCTTACTTAGTACTTTATTTACTTGTCGAAGTCTCTAGTTCTTAGCTTTTAGTAGTACTATCTAGTATATTACTTTTAATACACTCTTTATAAACTAGTTAATAGCCTTGTAAATAGAGGTTAGAGAGCTACTTTAGTAGTAGGAAATTTAATCTTTAATAAATATAGTCTATAATAAAGCTTTAGTAGAGTTATTTAGTATCTAGAAAACCTAAGACTAAGCGGAATACAAGAGGGAGTTTAGAGGCGTTAGCGTCTTTAGCTTAAGATTAAGTATAGAAATTATACTTTCTAGGTCGAATAGAAGAAGCCTAGCCTTTTAGAACCTTTCTTAGATATTACTTTCTATTATTATAATATTAAATATAGTATAGAAGATAGAAAAGAAATTATTCTTAGTAATATAGATAATCTAAGCTTATATTATATCTTTAATTTACTAACTATATATCTTTTTTAAAGAGCTAAAACAGCTAATATTAAGTAGCTAGAGTATATAAGAAGAATAAGCAGGTATATAAAAAGTAATAATATTATTTTCCTTATAATATTTCTTAAACTCGTTAGAGTAGTAGCTTTTATAGCTGTCGAGGACTAATAGATAATAACTACTAATAGATCGAGACTTAGTATACTTCTTAAAATATTAAATCTAATCTATATCTTTCTTATTTATTATCTAACTATTTTTAGTAATAGTAATTACCTAGTTAGGTAGAAATCTACTGTTTTAGTACTAAGAAGTAAGATAATTTTTCGTAGTAATAATTATAAATAGTAGAATACTCTAGCTTTAGGTATTAACTCTCTAGATTATTATAACCTATTCTCGATTACTAGGCTATACTCTTTTTACTCTTATATATTCTTCTAAGCTTATAATAACTATCGTAGTTAAGATAATATCTATTATAAACTCGGTCTTATTAAAGTTATAGATATCTATATCGTAGATTCTATACTTCGCTACTATACTTTATATAAGCTTAAACTAGCTACGAATAACTTCTAGGTCTTTGTACTTAGCTCTCTAGTAGTTGTATTTTCGTTAGAAGCGTGTCTAGAGTTCTAAGCAGCGTTTAACAAAGTTAGAAGCCTAACGCGTCGCGTACTTTAAGAAGTCGATTTACTATATTCTTAACTATAGATATCTATAGAGGAAATCCTTTTATAGCTAGGTCGAGGATATATTAAATAAGTACTAATTCCTCTAGCTTAGTTATTTTCTATAAATTAGCTAGAATATCGCGTTATAAAGGTATACTAAGTAAACGTCGACCTAGCTTCTAGTAATCTATAGAATAAGTTCTCGTAGTAGCTTAAGTATATAAATTTAAGTCTTTTTATATAGCCTAGATAACTAAGACTAACCGGCTTTTGTTATTTTTCTAAGGTATCGTTTATTATAGAGAAATTTAATATTTAGTAGAGGTATAGTAGAGGCGCGAGGTTTTAGCTAGTTCGCTTATTTAGCCGGTTCGCTATATATATATATTAAACTATATTATATATATTATATTATTAATAATTATTCTAGATATATAAGATATAACTATTTATACTTACTAGCGTACCGCTAGCGTCCTAGTCACGTGGATAGATTAACTATTTACTTATATAATAATAAATAAAAAGCTAGAATAAGTAGTATATCTACTTAAAATATATACTAGACTTAGAAAGAACTAATTAATAAGAGATTTTACTTATTATAGTAAAACTCTACTTGATATCTCTAATAAAATTAGCCTAAACTTAAAACTACTTTCCCTAGCCATTTTCCCACTCCTCTATTTACCTACCCCAGTCGCTCACAAGGAAGGTTGTGAGCTTCGGGAATGCCGATTCTCGGCTCGGTCCCGCCATCCCGAGACCGCAACACCCTTTCGTCGTGCCGTGGACTAGAAGCCGACGCTTAAGTTGATGTATCAGGAGCAGACGCCACTGCTAAACCAGACGCCCTGTTAAACGTATGAGGGGAGAAGTGACCGGCTTTTGTCCTTTTTGGAAATCCAGCCTAGGAAAGAAGAAGAAGAAGGGAAGAGAGATTTCATAATGATAACACACTTGTGTTGACCAGGACTACATACAGACAGCACCAAAATGACAGGTCCTCGCCGAACCATCGTCCTTGCCGGCGTCACAGCATCCTCGCCCGCCTCCACTTCTCCCCGTTGCTTCACAACACTCCGCACTCTCCCCCATCGCCGGTCCATATACAGCACGCCCTCTAGTTCCATCACCTCTCATACCCAAGGCTATGTCGGCAACTACGAGGCCTACGCCCCAACCAAGGGTCCCCTCTCACAATCTTCCAAGCATGGAGTGTCAACTCTCACACCGTCTCTGTTGAAAAGACACCTCGACAAGTTCGTTGTGGGACAAGACAAGGCGAAGAAAGTCACCAGTGTAGCAATATACAACCATTATCAGCGCATCCGGGAAATTCGACGCCAGGAACACGAAGAGCAAGAGAAGCGGGATCAAAGAGCAAGGCAGGAAGCAAGATCGAGATTGCCAAATAAGGAGTCACATCCTGTTGAAAGTAATATTTCCCTTCTCAATTCAATCTTACCTATCCACCCCGCTCCACTCCTCTGCCAATTTCATGTCACATGATGCTCACGTCTTTTGTTCTCCAATGTAGCTGAATACGATGGCCAAGTTCAAACGGCTGATCTCAATCGGTCTACGATACCAGAGCCAGAACCAGAATTGGGTTCCCGGCCACTAGAAGAAAGCCGCCATACCATTATCGAGAAATCCAATCTGCTGCTTCTTGGTCCTTCCGGAGTTGGCAAAACCTACATCCTCCAGACACTTTCCCGCGTGCTAGAAGTTCCATTTGCCACAGTAGATTGCAGCTCTCTCACTCAAGCTGGATACATTGGTACCGATATCGAGTCCGCCGTCGAACGTCTTCTTCTTGCCTCTAATCATTCTGTCCAAAAATGCGAAACCGGTATCATTTTCTTCGACGAGCTGGACAAGCTTGCCAAACCCGCTGTCATGACCCACGGCCGTGATGTCTCTGGAGAAGGTGTACAGCAAGGGCTTCTGAAAATGATTGAAGGAACTACTGTCACTGTCAATACCAAGGCAGACCGTAATTCCAAAACGGACGCTCCCAGCCATTCGTCGTCTCGAGGGGACAGACTAGAACGTGGGGGTCGGGAAAGTGCTGCCCAGCAGGGAAAAAGTGAACAATTTACCATTGACACAACAAACATCCTCTTCGTATTTGCCGGTGCCTTTGTTGGACTTGAGAAAATCATTTCTAAACGTCTCGCCACTGGATCATCGATCGGCTTCGGCGCTCCTATCCGCTCACCACCTACCCCAGCTTCACCAAAAGCACCTATTGACATTCTGTCCCAAGTCAATACCACAGATCTCCAATCTTACGGATTGATCCCAGAATTACTCGGCAGAATACCAATTACCGTTTCTCTGACACCATTATCCCTCCCCCAACTCGTTTCCATCCTCACCGAGCCCAAAAACTCACTGGTAAAACAATACACCGCCCTCTTCGAAACCTTCGGCGTAAAACTCCGCTTCACAACCGCCTCCCTCCACGCAATCGCCGAACAAGCCCTCCCCACACCCCCAAAGTCAGATTCCAAACCCCTCGACGGCCCGATCCCAGGAATGGGCGTAGGTGCCCGTGGTCTTCGAGCTATTCTCGAATCAGTTCTGCAAGATTGCATGTTCATCACCCCAGGCTCGGATATCAAATTCTGCCTCATTGATGAGCAATTTGTTCGTGAACACTTCAAAAGAAGTTCTAGCAAAACTCCGGAGACTCCTGGGAAGGAGTTACTTCCTCTTTCTTGGCCGAGATCTTGTAGTGCTGCGTTTGAACAGGCGTATGAGACGGAGGAGCTGGATTGGGATAGGAAACATGGGAGTGAAGAATATCTGGATGATATGAGAGATGATGGTGGCTTTGATAAATTGCGGGCTGGCGGGAGTTCGGGGATGTGAGGATACGGGGATGATGGACTTTCTTTTTCACCCATTTATACCACGACGATGGCGAGCTTTACTTTAGCATGTGTGGGGCTTTGGGGGTAGTGATGGAAAGGGCTTGCGGGAGTATATATGTTTGGGGTGTTGTACACGGCTATCCACGGTGACGAAATAACGCGGAGATTTTATCGAGCAATGAAAGTCGGTATCTAGCCTGTGAAGTCCGATAATTTGAACTTTGTCCATCCCAAGTGTATTGATTTCCACTAACATGAAACGAAACTTGAAGTCTCCTCCCCCTCCGTGCCTTGCTCGGTTCTTCTAAAAACTCAATACTACCTAATCAAACTTCCTGCCTTGGAATATAATGTATTGACAGTTATAAACTCTCACACCAGTTGGCACCCCGGGTTAAAAAGGTTGCGAGTAAGCTACGAGTAAGCTGCTAGTGAGCTGCGGGTAAGCTATTGGTAAGCTAATAAATATTAGGGGCTAAAACATTTATTTACATTGGAGGCTAAAAGGGCAGTTGCAAAGAAGTGACCATCTCAACAGGTCTCATAAATATAATACTTGGCTCACTTGACATTTTTCCCCCTAAGAATATTGCTTGGCTTACTCGATGCTAAGTGGCTTGCTCGTCATTGAAGGTTTCTAGAATGCTCAAAGTATCGCTCTACTATGTCAGAAATCACGTGTAAATAAAATAAAAATACCCTTATAGTAAACTCTCCTTGAAATTATCCGAGTAGATTCAAGATTATAATTATTCTATCTGTATCCTTTTTTGCTACTTGACTATTCTTGTACACTGGCTATGTTACAACACAACTTTCTTCCAGTATCAAAATTTGGAAATTTGGTTCTTATTATTTTCCTGGATTATTTCTGATCTGAGATGAGATTACTTTCAACAGAAGACATAAGAGCCATCCATGGTTGTGGTTCCCCTTGTAGCAACCCAGTTTTGAATGTTCGAAAGTGTTAGGATAATTGAGAGATATTGCTTGAGATGGGAGAAAGAGAGAGTTGACTTGAGGAATTATTATTGTTCGTATATGTTTTTAGATATTCTCCGGTGATATGTGAGGCGGCCGATTGGAGGTGGAGTGATGGATGAGGGATGATTGTAGAGGTGTTGAGAACCAACCTCCTCCCGGCCTTTATTATTTTTTGAAGGGAAGAGAGGTGGATATTTTGAATTTGGTGCTTTGTTTTACTTGCAAGGGGTAGGTCGTTGGAATGTGATTTCTGGTTGTGGGTGGGAAATAGGAGACTTCACTTTCTATATAAAAAAAAAGGAAATTTTCAAAGTATTATACTAGAAGGTTTGAGGTGGTTCAATTAGAGTGCAAATCTTATGAAGGAGTTGAAGATAACCAATAGTTTCTGCTCCAAAACATCCCAAGCAACTCTCTTCAAATAGTTTATTTGTTCTGGACGTTTGAGGGAAAGAGTTCAAATGAAGGTTGTTTAGATTTGGTTGTGAGGCTCGGTTAATTACACTTAGTACACTAAAACACAGTGTTGGATTGTTACGCACAAGGTCTAGATATTGATACCTCGACTTTTTTATTCTCTCAAATCCACTTGAAAACCCCTTTTCGGTGGTCTCAGAATAAGAAAATGTATATCTCATTCTCTTGCGTCCCCCCGTATATTAAAAGCAGTACCATCACCGGCTTCCGCTCGCGGTTATGCCCCCCCCCCCTCTAATTTATCAAAAGACATCAAATTTTGTATGTTGAATAGCTGAAGCGTTATGACATCTGGGTAGAGATACGTTCAAGTCCGCACGCTATCATGCCACCTTAGTTGCACAGTATAGAACTTTCAATCCATAAACACTTCTCTTACAGATGACCACGGATTTTCTGTGAAACCACAATCATCCGTCGTGTGATGAGCTCATGTCCCATCCATATGGCTGTGGGGTTTGAACCTCGATTTGCCTAGGAAGTTGTATTATCATGGTCACGATTCTCTCACCTCTAATTTATAGATTATTGAACAATATTAAAGCTGACGTTGAGAGCTAGTATGGCCGGCGTGACATTTCCCATCTGCTTCGAAGCCCATTATAAATTACCTTAGCTTTAGGATCTTAACCCAACCCAAAAAGATCTTGCACTGCTCTCAAATCAAGTATTCTTGCAACGTCTTTTCCAGTGGGTGCTGCTGCGACATAGAAGCCTCCCGGTTGTCAACCATCAAGCATCAAGGTTGGAGTACCTCACATTCTAACCAATAACTCCAATGTGAACGGAGTTCAGGACTATACTATGGTTCTTTGGCTCAAAAATGCTATCTCCTTTCAAGTCTATGGCGGAGACGGTGAGACGAGACCAAAAGATATGGCACTTTACTTTATCCAGAAACTCTCAGCGGATGCTGAGATTCTCTTGGCGCCGTGAATCCTGTAGGAGCAGCAGAGGCCGGCATCAAAGCTTCGCAGATATCACCATGGCTAAAGTGCGATGGAGGGAGCAATTTGAAAGCTAACTTCCCAGAGCTCTCGAGTCTTCTAGGCAGCCGGTACACCTCTTTCATTGCCAACAGGGGGAATGTGTACAGACCAGAACTACGGGGTCTCTTTATTCGCGGTGTGTTGCATGGCAGAGATGCAATATATGATCCGGATGCCAACAATCGGTTTGCACCAGATGGTATTACAAAAGGCAAAGACTTCGCAGGAACAAGGAAGCGTTTCGCTACGAACGTTGAACCCTGGACCGTATCCATCCCATATTTCCCACGAACTTTCGAGGTCGATATACTCGCCACGCATAATAGCCACATGTTTCGCTCCGACTGTCTACCTGGCCATAACAATATGGAGGAGGGAGACTATCATACCAACCAACGATGGACCGGCTTTGCAAAAGAAACGAGACCGGACAACGCAGCGGTTAACTACTATATCGCTGGCATCTTTCCTGTAAGCGGAATCATTGCTACCATGAGCGTGATCAACGATTCTTCATGGTTGCAGTGCGATGGCAGCCTCATTTCACGCAAGTAGTCCAGAGCTAATCATTTTCGCCTGGGGCGCTTTCAAAGACAAGCACTGCATGCCTCCTGATCTCAGCGGTCACTTACTCCGTAGGGGCAGATCCCTCCAACCCACGAATGGATACCCCACAGTATGAATATTTTTTGGACAATGATCGATTTCAGCGGTACAGAGTTGGCATAGTTCCAGAAACAACCAGGTTTCTGATACACGAGGATCTGGTTCGCTTCAAAATTCAGCAATTGGCATGCCAGAGACGTGATTTAAAGCGAAAGGGGCAGTTGTAGCAACAGAGACAAACAAAGATGGAGCCCAAGTTCAGAGGGTCGACCTTGAACCGACTTTGGATGACGATATGGAACTTGGAACGGCATTGCAGCGAGAGTGCCCCATTCCAGTCATACTAATGCTTTTGGTATTCAAGGCCACCATGCACAGCAAAATGACGATACTGTTTGGGCAGACACTAGTAGTCAAGACAGTACTACGGCACCAATCCGGACATATGTAAATTACTATATCAAGGCAAAGCTTGATATAGTGATCCGTTCCGGGAGGCAACACGATGATTGAATTGTTTAATGGGAATGGCAATATCGACAAGCTGAAGTTCGAAATGAAGAGAAGCAGACTGGAAGCTGGGAAACGGGAGATTGACTGGAACTAGATGACGAATGATAACATGAATTGTTTGATCTTTGAAGGGATTTCTTTTATCTATAAAGAAAATGCAGTTCCAATTTTTAACAGAGGTCTTGGCCAGACCTAGTCATTACTCTGTGTACGCTCGCCTTACACAACACTCTAGGAAAATAATAAGTATTCTCCGAGAGGGCTAGAAGAACCAAGAAAACAGCAATCTTGTTTTTCAGAATCATCTCGGACAATATTTTTAATTGCCCCAGACTATTTCGCACAATCCTCAACCCAGAATGCGCGGGTGGTGTAATCGTCGAGTCTCTTATACCCATCAGAGCAGTGACTGTCTTCCTCTCTGTCCTCTTCTGCATACTGTCCAGAGGGAAATAACTTCCCAGGTACAGTTTCCCCAAACCACACGACAGAACAGAGCCGAAGACCTTCTTACACCATTGCTGGGAAGGATGCATGATGATTGAATTCTCTTCAGATATCCAACCATCCGAGGCGGGTTGGATTTGGAAATCAAGAGAGAGAAATCTGGGGATGTTTCCACCTCAACCCCACCCGGTCGTCGTCCTCCTCACCACTCATTGGGTTTTAAGTGCAGAAATCCCAATGCAAATGCAGATTGAGTTTCATTATTTGTGCAGAATGCACTTCTCCTTTGTGTCTGTGTTTATGGGATACCGTATTATGGCCATCGTGTTGTTTGGTTTGAGCGATTTATCCCATGGACAGGAGAATCTCTCTTGAACTCCCTTTTGGGTGAAGATTTCGAAACCCAAGATTACTGCTTTTAAAGATGGTTGAATTATTCCACAATCCTAAAAGACAAAGATATCCATGAATGAAAGATATGAATACTCAACAAAACATAGAAATATGCAAAAAGCCATCAAAAGTTGAGTGAAGACACTTTTCCCTCGGAAGTTAACGGCCCCTCCGGTAGTCTTTTGATTGGTCGGTTCCTTTCGAAATGAAACCACGTGACAGCAGCAAGCTCCATCTCCAACTCCTTCGGCTTGAACCTCATTTTTCAAACCATCCATCCCCTTCGAACTTCGCAACTCCACTCTCATCTCCATCGCTCTTCCTCGTCTCTCAAGATGTTCAGGAGGTATGTATCTACCCTTCAATGTCCTTTCCAGCATCGCAATGGCTTGCAATGGGTCAATTGGACTGACACGGTTCTCTCGGCAGCGCCCTTCAAAAATCTGCCTTCCAGGCCTCGCGGAGCGCTTTCAGACCAGCCGTCTCTACTGGATTAAGAGCGTCTGGTGCTCGGTTTGCGAGTGACACAGCCCTCCATGGCAAGATTCATCAGGTCATTGGTGCCGTTGTGGATGGTGAGTGATGGAAAATTCTTCCCCGACGACAACATTGAGCTCCGCACCACCGAAAAACACTTCGCAGAGCTCGATGACCGAAGGCATCGCATGCTGATATGCCTCGATAGTAAAATTCGATACCGACAAGCTTCCTCCTATCTTGAACGCCCTCGAGACGGACAATGGTGGACAAAAGCTGGTTCTTGAGGTCGCGGTACGTCAACACGATCAACACATACTTCCATCAGGCACTGACAGACACTACAGCAACATTTGGGACAGAATGTCGTCCGAACAATTGCTATGGATGGTAAGAAGAGCTTTCCCCAATGGATCGAGGCCAATTGCAAACACTGACGCGCATCGCAAACAGGTACCGAAGGTCTCGTACGTGGACACCGAGCAACCGATACCGGAAACCCAATCATGGTACCAGTCGGCGCAGGAACACTCGGTCGTATCATGAACGTTACTGGTGACCCAATTGATGAGCGTGGACCAATCAAGCACACCAAGAAGCTCCCAATTCACGCCGACGCTCCTCCTTTCACCGATCAATCTACCGCAGCTGAGGTTTTGGTTACCGGTATCAAGGTCGTCGACTTACTCGCCCCATACGCTCGTGGAGGAAAGATTGGTCTTTTCGGAGGAGCTGGTGTTGGCAAGACTGTGTTCATTCAAGAGTTGATCAACAACATCGCCAAGGCACACGGTGGTTACTCAGTTTTCACTGGTGTAGGAGAGCGAACTCGTGAGGGTAACGATCTGTACCACGAAATGCAAGAGACCAAGGTTATCCAACTTGATGGAGAGTCCAAGGTCGCCTTGGTTTTCGGTCAAATGAACGAGCCCCCAGGAGCCCGTGCCCGTGTTGCTCTTACTGGTCTGGTGGGTAATCTCTGAGTTCTCACTTCCTCCTCTTATACCCCCTTCCGCCTCCTTTTCCTCAAACATACTTCTAGAAAGGCCAATACTGACTCCACAGACAATTGCTGAGTTCTTTCGAGACGAAGAAGGACAAGATGGTAAGCTCAAATAATTCTGTGATGTGCATACCTTGGCTAATTTTTCTAGTCTTGCTCTTCATTGACAACATTTTCCGTTTCACCCAAGCCGGTTCCGAAGTGTCTGCTCTTCTCGGTCGTATCCCATCTGCTGTCGGTTATCAACCAACTCTCGCCGTTGACATGGGTCTTATGCAAGAGCGTATTACCACCACACACAAGGGATCTATTACATCCGTCCAGGCCGTCTACGTGCCAGCCGATGATTTGACTGATCCTGCCCCTGCCACCACCTTCGCCCATTTGGACGCCACCACTGTGCTTTCCCGTGGTATCTCCGAACTGGGTATTTACCCAGCTGTCGATCCTCTAGATTCTAAGTCCCGTATGTTGGATCCCCGTATCATCGGTCAAGACCACTATGATACTGCCACCAAGGTCCAACAGATGTTGCAAGAGTACAAGTCGCTTCAAGATATCATTGCCATTTTGGGAATGGACGAGTTGTCAGAAGCTGACAAGTTGACTGTTGAGCGTGCCCGAAAACTCCAAAGATTCTTGTCACAACCATTCGCAGTTGCTGAGGTTTTCACTGGTAGTAAGTAATGCCCTTCAATTGAAAATATGAGCTTTTGCTGACCCCATCAACAGTCAAGGGTGTTCTCGTTGACTTGAAGGATACTATTCGATCATTCAAGGCTATCATGAGCGGAGAGGGAGATGATTTGCCAGAAGGGTATGTTTATTCAACTTTATGTCATGCCAAAGCCAAATTAACGTATTCTTAGTGCTTTCTACATGGTGGGTGACATCAACGCTGCCCGATCCAAGGGTGAGAAGATTTTGGCAGACCTCGAGAAAGATAATTAGATGGGTGTAACGGTGTGGGGGTAGAATGGGCGGAGTGGTAAATGTGTATAGTTTTTGCAGCGTTGAATTGATGCCTGGGGTTTGGCAGCAACTCAAGGGGCTGTGATAGTGTACAGATGGATGGGACGAAAAGACTTTACATGGACGCCAACATCCCCTCTGGTATCGCAATCTCCTTATGTTAGCTTGTAACAGAATATTTCCTCTTTTTAATTCATCCGGTTTCCTCTTGCTTTGTGATTTCCAGAAAAGGTAGACCCCCCAACCCCCAGTTGTAAAATCATGATGCATAAGTCTCCTTTGCTTTTCCACTCAATCAAGCATCGACAGTCTGCCCTCATACTTTGGAGCTTTGGTCGAGGAAGTGTAGCAGGCACGCGGTGGACAGAAAAAGCGGCAGTGTTCGAACCTGCCTACATAGCTCGTTGTTCTAACTATCTAGGGTAATTGAAAGTGATTACCCTATATACTTCGAACAATTTAGAATATTAACCTAGAAGTTTAGAACAATCAAGCTAAATTGTTTTAGAAGGTTGGAAGAATAAGTAAGATAGGCAGGTACGACTCTAATATTTACTGTCGCTTTTTCTGTCCACCGGGAGGCAGGGAGTGCAAGAATTCGTAAAGAGAGTAGAATATCTTCCCCCTTCTCCCGCGCTAGTGTAGGTTGCGAATTTGAGTGGGAAAATCATACCTCATGCTACAAAGAGTGATGCATCTGCCGCAACACCTTGAAAAATCTTGGATAACTATATATTGAACCTGTTAATAGAGTCTTGGGCTCCAATTTTAGGAAGTGGTGGAGATATATAGATATATAGGGGAAAGGACCAGCTGCACTTACTTTCGACCTGCACTTGCAGCAGGAGGAGGGGAAACGAATTTTATTTAATTTTGGAATGTCCCTTGAGACGAACTCCCTTGCTTCACGCCCTTGTAATTCTTCGGCTCTCTGTCGCGCCCTTGCGTTTTGACCAACATTCTTTAAGAAAACCAGAGTTCTCAAAAACTGCCATTGGAGTCTAGGGGCACCAGGGCGTGTAGGACTTCGTTACTGGTCAAGAGCAGACAGAGTACCTTCACACTAAGTCTCTCAATTGTTCGACTAGGACTGGGAAAATTACTCCGATTATCCCACGAGACTAGAACAATTAGATACAAGTTGTCTTTATTGTTCTAGAAGAGTAGGAGAAGTGCAGAAGGGGAAGGTGCCTTGGACTACAGTCACGAATTCCTGCAACCCCTGGTGGGGGTTGCAACTTGCAAATCGGGATCTATCGAGGTATGATATCCCATGGAAACGCTACCATGACAGCTTTATTTTTTCTTTCCTTCAAGAAGTTCGAGTTTAAGAAAAGTTAGAAGTATCTGCTGTTTGTGACTTGTTTCAATGCTATTAGTACTTTTTTGATACTTCCCTCTCCGTTCGCTTTGCAAAATGAGGCAAGGGATATTTAGAGGTGTAGTGAAATCCCCCCCACCAAGATTTCAGTGGAGAGAGGAATGAGTAGTAGTTTCACCAGGGGGTGTAAACAGTAAATGTTTGGTTTAGTATGTAGGCCAATAGAAGTGGCCGCCCAACGACAAGCAGGGTAGGAAAGTCTGGATCTTTCATTGGTGCTTTCGGTGTCAAAACCCATGGAGCTCATTCTCGGTGGTTCATTCGAAAAGTAAACACAAACACACCAGCAAGCACAATCTCCCAGATGTACAGTACTTCAGTTGATCGCTTGTATTGATATTATGTACCTGTCTAGCCCCATTGAATCGAGGACCAATCAATGCAAGCCATCAGCATCTCTTTTATCTCATGTATACACCCTAGAGGAGACCCCGCACACCCAGCTCCATCCATCCGTGATATGATATACACCTAGCCCTGTCTGTCCGAGACAACGCCCAAGTCAAATATTTGCGAGAAAGCCAACAAATTCCTGTCCACCCGGTCTGTTATTCCGGTAGAAAGAATAAGAGCACCAAATCAGAAAACCAAGACACCCTTGCTGCCAACCAACACACCCCATCCCCTCGATATTGCCCGACAGGGAACCATTGTTGTGATCAGCAGACCAGGTGCATATATGCAACCCCCCATGTTTGTCACCCACACCTCGACTCCACCCAAAGTAGCATGCGCCGTGAACATGCAGAAGTAGGAAAAGCAAGAGTGCGACGTATGTAAAAGCTTAGTACCAAGCAAAATGCCAAAGAACGAGAGAGAGACAAGCGCCGTAAGATGCATGATCAAATGGTTGTCGTATGAGTTGGCAAAGTCGGCGTAAAAAAAGGCAAGGGAAAAATATATATATCGCGTATTATACAAGGTATCTCAACAAATTTGTATAGTAATTGCTCGAGGATCAATCACTCTTGCTCGTCGCTTCAGGGGTCGGTTCTTCAATCAAGATCATCTTGCTCCTCGGAATCTGCTAACCTTGCTCTCTTGGATTGCCCATTTGATAGTGAAGGTAAAGGGTTCGGAGACTCGGTGTGGAGACGTTTTTTAGAACCATTGACACCGAACGAACCACTGTCACCATTTTTGGCAGGAATTACATTGACACGGCTTGCCAACTTCGCGTATTGACGAGACATTAAGTCCTTGTACGTATCCAGGTCTTTTTTCACGTCTTTTCGATACTCCTCAATCTCGGAGGAGTTTGCCTGCGATGTCGACTCTACATGACCAAGGCGTAGCTGGATTTCTCCAAGAGTACGAAGAGTGGACTCCACGTTGCTCCCTGGACCGGCTGACTCGAGCGCTCGAGTGCGGACTTGTAAAAGGTGTACTAACTCGTAAAGCTGGTCGACCTTTGGGAACATATCTTGAGCAAAGGCATCACTCATTCCCTTGTAGATATCAACAGTGGTGATGTTATTGTACCGACTGTCAAGGTTCGTGACGGCGTGTCCATTCGCTTGGCAACTAGCTTTCAGATGCACAATGGAGTTATCGATTGAATTGAACTTTTGCCCCTGTTCGATCCACAGGGAGTTGAGTTGCGTGTGGAACTGATTGACTCGTCCTTCCAGATCCTGGACTTTCGTGTCGAGTGTTTGTGCATTAATATCCTCTCTTAGCTGCACAATATCATCCTTGACCTCCTTCTTCAGACGATTAACTTCTCCCCCGAAACCCTCCTCTAAGCCATCGAATTGGACTTCAATCGAAAGTTTCAACTCCTCAATGGCAGCTTCGAAATCACTCATGATGGATTTTTGTGGAGGTTGAGCTGCGACCGAGGTCGCCGACCTCTGGACTTCTCTGAGCTCTTTGGACTGAGTCTTGAGACGCTCGATATCTTTCTTGACGGTTGCAAGCTCACCGGCTAAGTTCTTAACGCCATGGGACTCGATATTCGGGCTGGACCGGTTGGTTGTCTTTCCAAGGAAAGAGATTCGCTCTTTTATTGTTTCGAGGGCCTTGGATTGTTTATCAGTCGAGGAGTTAACACGATCTTTCACAGCTTGTATTTCTTCAGAAGTTTTGGCCAAAAGTTCAGCTGTAGCAGCAGCCGTATCTTTGACTTCTTTGAGCCCGCCAACAAGACTGTCGAACTTTTTGGAATCCGAGTCTTGGTCTGAGAGGAGGATATTAAGATTTTTCTTTAGGGAATTGATGCTGGTTGACTTGTCTGACTTTAGCGTCTCCACAACAGCTGAATTGGCTTTGCTGCTGGCCTCCAAGATATCCACTCGATCAGACAACTTCGCAACGTCGTCAAGTTTTTGTTGAATATGGGGCTGAGGAGTGGCGGACTTGCGGTCAGAAAGTTGCTTTTCAACCTGGATTTTGAAATAGTTGAAATCCTCCTCAAACTTAGACTTCTGCTGTACGGCTTTTTCTTCAGCCTTGTCCTGCTGGCTTTTGAGTTTGGATAAAGTCGACGCCAGCTCGTTAACCTTCCCCTCGACCTTTGAATGATTCCCAAGGATATCCTCTGTTCTCTGGAGTCTGGACTCGTTGGCAACCTGTCGTTGTCCAAGCTCCGAACACTGTTTGCGAACCTCCTCGAGTTTGGATTCCTGCCCCTCGGTGACAGATTTTGAGTTGGACATCTGAGAATGGGAAAGTGTGAGTAGGTTGTTAGTGGCATCTCTGACACTGTGCAGCGACTTCTTCTGTTCCTCTAACTCTGCTTCCAAAGCATTGCACCTCTTGCTGAGCCTATCAAAATCCTCCTTGGACTTTGTGTCCTCTTTTGGCGATAGCATCTTGGCGCAACCTCTTAAGATATCTGGCACAATCTTGGTAGCAATTTTGTCACAGTTAGTTTTCAGGGTTGCTTGACGCTCCTCTAACTTTCCGCAGATAGATTTATATTTCTTGTCAGTCTCATCTGTGGTTCTCTTTTGGCGGGCCTCAATGACTGGGAACTTTCCACCGTGCGGGCCTGATTCCTGTTTTGAGTGCACCTTCTTCACATCTGTCTGTGATTCTTCAAGATTCTGCTTCTCCGACATCAAAAGCATCGTGTTGATATTGTCATTGGAAAGCTGAGCAAAGATTGCACTTAAAGTCATAGCTATTGCACAGCTAGCTTCCGCCTGTATTTCAGGGGCTATGCCTGGGTTCACTGGAGGAGGCGGTGGTAAAGGGTTGGCTTTCGGAATTTGGCGATCATCTGCAGGAACAGGAGCTCGAGCCACAGAATCACTAGGTTCTACTTGAAGTTAGAAAGGTTACAGGTGAGATATAGGTCTTCCTCCACGAATAGATAAAACACGGCTATAGACAGAAATGGATTGGATGGTTCCTTACCTCTAGTAGGCCGACGTGGTCCATTTGGTGAACGTGAGTCTCGACTATCTCTTCGAACGTGGGCATCGCGACGCTCACGAGAGCCCTTTGGAGGTGAGCGCCCTCTTCCTGAAACTGGGCTGCTGCTATTATATACTGGCTCGTATCTGTCTCCATATGGGCGACCAGAGCCAGAGCCCGTAGACCAACGACTATAGTCTCTTCTGGGTGACCTAGGCATGAGATTCAAGTCTGTAAATATAGCAATTAGTAATGAACATTAAACAGCAAGTTATTGTAAAGGGTGATGTAGAAGAGGATCGCCAGATCGTAGGTCTCTTTAGCATTTCGTTTTTAGGATAAACGCCTATAGGTAGAGGGTACCATAGATATAATAATAATGTTTAAACGATTCGCATGTTGCGTTGTAACCGCCAGAGCTTTAGCGCCACCAAGGCAAGCAGAGCTAGCTATAGAGAGGTGGATCGCAGAGTGTCAAGGTGAAAATGTTCCCTTTAAAGCTAAATAAGCTAGACGCGGTAGGCAAGACAACCCTCGGCTCGTGGTGGTGTGAAGGGATTTTGAAAAATAAATTTGCGTCGCACTCACCTTCGACTAGGTTGTTGTTTGACCAAACGCAACTTGGTTCAGGTGCACGGCGGAAGCGGCGTGTTCATAATCAAGAGAGGAATGAAAATGGATTGCTTGCACTGCTACGACGAGGCAGAAGGAAGTTGATGTTGACGGAGAGAGGTCGTGGGTCAAGATCGGAGCTGAGATCGGGACGTTTTATGTTGCAAGTCGCCGACTCTCCAAGCTGGTGGAGCTGGGGCTGGAGCTGGAGCTGAAGCTGGAGCTGAACGTAGGCGGTACAAGGCGGGGTGAATTGTAATGGAACGAACGGCGCGCTTGGCTTGGCTACCGCTGGATAGCGCGAAGTCGCGTGCAACGACGACGGTTGAGATGTTGGTGGATTTCTTGTACCTGGCGGACGTATGGCGGAGGCGTGTCAAACGTAGTAGCTAGCTAGCTGTAGGCAGACGAGAGGGGAGTAGGAGGGGAGTACTGAACACCAGGTCCAACCAGCGATTCTTTCGCGTTTGGCTCGTTGCATGAAATCGACTGGATTTGAGGGGGGTGGAAGCAAACAGAAAAGAAAGTTAATCCAATAAAGTACGGCATCCCTATGCTTTTATACCAGCAGGGAATCTGCTATCTACACGTGATATTCTAACTATATCTGGTAAGGCGCAGAGCAGGGGTATCTACAACCCCTGCTTCTTTTCTCTCCCGTCACCACCCCTGTCACGGCCGCCGAGCTAGTCTCGAGCTAGTTTATTCTTTCCAGCAGCCTGGCCTGCCTGTGCCGATTGCAACACCAAGTTCCTGCCTTTGGACTCCTACACTCTCCTACACCTACCCACACAAATTCTCTACCAACCTCAAAATGGCAGCAGTATGTTCTCACTTGCTCCCCTCTATATCCATTACTAACTTTCCTCTGGGCAATTCAGACAGTCTCCGAGAGCAAGGAGGTTCGGGGCCTCAACCTGATCGCGGCGCATTCACATATCAGAGGCCTTGGGGTTGACCCAGACACGCTGGAGCCTCGTGCTTCGTCGCAAGGTCTCGTTGGGCAAGAAAAGGCGCGCAAAGCTGCTGCAATTATACTACAGATGGTGAAAGAAGGCAAGATTGCGGGGCGCGCAGTGCTGATTGCTGGCCCACCAAGGTATGTGAGTACCCGATGGGAGACGGCCCAGGCATTGACATCAGAATAGTACAGGAAAGACAGCCATCGCGATGGGAATGGCCCAATCTCTCGGGGTCGATGTTCCCTTTACCATGCTGGCCTCGTCGGAAATATTCTCCCTGGAAATGTCCAAGACAGAGGCTCTGGAGCAGGCTTTTCGCAAATCGATTGGAGTGCGAATCAAGGAGGAGAGCGAAATGATCGAGGGTGAAGTGGTAGAGATACAAACAGATAGAAGCGTCACGGGCGGAACGAAGCAGGGCAAGCTTACCATCAAAACCACCGACATGGAGTCAGTATACGATATGGGAAGCAAAATGATCGACTCCATGACCAAGGAACGTGTCATGGCAGGAGACATCATTTCAATTGATAAGTCGTCCGGAAAGATCAGCAAACTGGGGAGATCGTACGCAAAATCCAGGGACTACGATGCTATGGGAGTGGACACCAAGTTTTTGCAATGCCCAGATGGAGATTTACAGAAACGAAAAGAGGTGGTTCATACTGTCAGTCTTCACGAAATCGATGTAATCAACTCGAGAACGCAAGGATTCCTCGCTCTCTTCTCAGGAGATACGGGCGAGATCCGGAGCGAAGTTAGAGACCAAATCAATACAAAGGTTGCGGAGTGGAAGGAGGAAGGGAAGGCCGAGATTGTTCCTGGAGTATTGTTCATCGACGAAGTCCACATGCTGGATATTGAATGCTTTTCATACATCAATCGCGCCTTGGAGGACGACCTTGCTCCGATCGTTATAATGGCCAGCAATAGAGGACACTCCAAAATCCGAGGCACAAATTACAAGAGCCCTCATGGATTGCCACTCGATTTCCTGGATAGGGTCGTTATTGTCAGCACACATTCCTACAACAAGGAAGAGATTCAGCAAATCCTGTCTATCCGCGCACAAGAAGAAGAAGTAGACATTACCCCGGATGCCCTAGCCCTTCTCACCAAGATTGGTCAAGAAACTGGCCTTCGATACGCTAGCAATCTGATCACTACCTCGCAACTTATCAGTGCTAAGCGCCGCGGAAAGCAAGTCTCGATTGAGGACGTCCAACGCAGTTTCCAACTTTTCTACGATTCTGGCAGAAGTGTAAAGTTTGTGGCGGATTTCGAGAAGAGGCTTATTGGGGAATCTGGCGACGTTAGTCTCTCTGTTACAAACGGGCATGGCGATGCGATGGAGATTTCATGATTTTTATTTTTGAAGTAGTAAAGGGCGTTTGGGATGGATCGCTGGTGGCATTGGCTTTGAAAGCGACCAAAAGGTTAGGCATGTGTTTGTATGTACGAGTACGAAAAAGCTTGGGTGCAATCCGGATAAGTGGAGCAGGTTATGTAGCAGTATGCAGAAGGGAAATATTAATCTGAACAATCATTGGAAGATCTTTCGTAATACTTTTTTTCCTTTCCATTCTTGGGTATCATATAACTTTTCCTGACTTTGGCCATGTTTTAATAGTCATACAAAGTTCACAACCCGACTCCAGGCTTTCTCATCGCCAACTCTTCTGAATTCCACACCTTCTCCAAAATATCCAGCAGCTTGCCAGGCCGCCATCGTAGCACCATCATAAGGGCCTTGTTTGACATCCCCGTCTCTCCTATCTGTCCACCGATATTCCCACATGATGGCCGGTTTTATCCCATCAACCAAGGCCAAAGCTTCATCACCAGCTAATGGCTCCACCCAATCCTCGCCTGATTCTTTCCGATATTGACGAATCAGCATTTCACGCTCTTGTTCATAGATTTCGGTCTGTCCCCTCGTCAGGAGTTGGTCAGCAGCTCCTGTGATAGAGTTGACTGCTTCTTTGATTTTGATCTGGACTGGATCTTCAGGAGCATCGGTGTCCATGGCGTCCTCATTCCCCTTGTGCTTCTTGAGCTTCCATTTAGGGGTCTTCTTTGTTTTTATTTGGGACTTTCCTAGACGTGCCAGAGCTTCGAGAACTGTTTCTCCTTTCTCAAGTTGTAAAATAAGGGTACGTAAAATATCTGGTAGGAGAAGAGCATCGTCTTCCAGCCGTTTTTGCCGCCTTTCTGCCTCCCGCTTTTCGTGGGCTTCCGCTGCTTTTTTCATATCCTTTTTGTTGATGCCTTCAAGCCAGGAGTCGTGTTTCGATTCAGGATCCTGTGCTTTTCGGACGAAATTCCCGGCATCGTCGAAACGTCCTTCTTCCTGTTCCGCTTTCATATTGAATGCGTCGACTTTGGGGGCATTCCTCTTGAGACCTCCAGCTCCGACTTCCTCATCAATGCCTTCTTCTTCCGCAGCCAACGCAGCGTCGTCTTCGTCATCGCTACTCTCGTGATCGTCCATTGCGTGTGAAGATAGCTTGCCATTGGGATCCAGTGCAAAGTTGGAAGAAACATGGCCACCGGACTTGCTGTTTTCGACTTGACCTTCAATCTCATCTGCCTCCAAAAATCTCACTGCCTTTTCTTTTCGCTTCCTCGCGTTTAGCCCCTCCTCTCCATCCCCATCGTCTTCCTCCAAATCCGCAAACATATCTTCATCTTCGTCCTCATCCCCTCCTTTATTGTTTTTCCCATCCTTAGAATATCCTTCCAGCGCCTCTGCGAAGCTAACCTCTCCTTTCCCCTTCCTCGCTTTCGCCCGCTCCTCTGCCCGCCCATCAAAGCCTTCGTTCTCGGAATCGCTGTCGAAGCCATCAATGTTGACCGCCCCACGCTTTGTGCCTGCTCCTGCAACGCCAATGACATCTGCTTCAAGAATTGCATCCTCCTCAGGTGCATCGGCGGCGAGGGCAGAGGGATTGCGGATATCGAATTTTGGTTTCTTGGAGGGGCCATCTTGGTCCTCGGCGTGATGGGTGCGGGCAAAGGCCTCGCCCCCTCGTTTTGGTCGCGCGGCTGAGAATCTGGAACTCATGGTGTGACCCTCTTTGCGGGTTAAAATTTGTAGACAGATTAAATAAAGTGCTGGGCGTGAATGGAATGTTGTAGTCTTCTTGCTGACTTGGCCTTGGGTCTCGGCGATAAGATTGTCGACACCCTCTCTCAGGCACCGCCCAAAAACGTCATATTGAGTGGGAGCTCCGAGGTCTTTTGCTGGAGTACACAACACCCCTTCTACTTCTACTCCCACTCGTTTCTACTTTTGATTCTGCTTCCGATTCTACTTCTGCAACGACCACTCTCTCTTTCCAAAGTACTGCCTACCCAAGTGACTGCGTACAATCCTAGCAACGATGGTATGCTTTCTTTGTCCCATGATGGCGGCGTCAACCAAGAATGCTGAGCTGACCATTTATACAGTTCAACCCGGGCTACTTCCAGTCAGAGGAGGATATGTACAGCATGATGCAAGCAGGACGGGGCGGTCCCAGGGGCGCCAACAAAAGATTTGATGAATACTATCGATGCTATCCCACCGTCATGCTCCCTGGAGCCGAGCGAACTCATCTCAACTATGGTGGCAAGATCATTCTACCACCCTCGGCCTTGGAGAAGCTCACACGTCTTCACATCACCTATCCCATGCTGTTCGAGCTCATAAATGGAAACGAAGACAAGCATACTCACGCGGGAGTCTTGGAGTTTGTTGCAGAGGAGGGAAAGGTCTATCTTCCACACTGGGTAGGTAACCCCTCAAAGCTTAGAAGATGCTCTCTAATCTCTTGCAGATGATGAACACGCTTCTTCTCGATACGGGAGATCTTATTGAAATCAAATCGACAGATCTTTCGCTAGCCAAATTTGTCAAACTACAAGCCCAAGATGTCAATTTCCTCGACATCTCCGATCCCAAAGCTGTTCTCGAAAAAGTGTTCCGCGACTTTGCGACGGTTACTCAGGGAGACATATTCAGTTTCACATACAACGATACCGTCTACGATGTTGCTGTTGTCGAGGTGAAGCCAACCAGCGAGAAAATGGGTGTCAGCATGTTGGAGACGGACGTGGAGGTCGATTTCGCAGCCCCGGTTGGGTATGTCGATCCACCATCAAATAAAGGCAGTGGAACAAGTACACCAAGAAGTGTGGCTGGATTGCCAGCAGGCGGACTTTTGCACAGCCAAGGCACAATGGCCCAGGCTATCAACTACGATACTATCAAGCCATCGTCCGGTGCTGCGGCAGCAGGTGCCAAAGCTGTTTCATCAAACTTCCTACTTGGTGGACAAAAGCTCAACGCGAAGAAAGGAGGAAAAGCACCAACCCCCAAAGCATCTACACCCGTCGCCGGCACATCTACAAACCCTCCTCCCCAAGTTATTGTCCGTACCAATGGACCAGCACCACTCAGACTAACCCCCAACAAATTATTCTTCGGTTATGAGGTGAAGCCCCTGAAAACACAAGAGGACAAGGATAAAGAGAATGCCAATGCACTACAACCACACTTTGCCGGTCAGGGCAATACACTTCGAGGAGGACCCGTCAAGCCAAAGCCAGAATCAGAAAAGCCAGCTGAGCCAGAGAAAAAGCCGGAACCTTCCGTAGGTCGACGACTTGACGGAAAGAAGGTTTGAGGATGTGTGGATTTTGCCGGTAATGGTTCTTTGGGCGTTGAGAGAAAAGGTATTTGGCGTTGAGGTATGGCATTACAGTGGGCAGATATTTGGTATCATGTGAGGCGCAGAATAAGTGGAAATATTGCCAAATGGAATTCTGAACTTCCAGGTTTGATCTTTCCACTTTCAAATGAAATTTGAGCTTAGGTTTGCCAGTCTACGTTCTTCTCTCAGTGTGCTGCGTGCCTCTTTTTTTCTGTCTATTTTATTATGCTTCGTTTACTATCTTTCGTTTCTTAGTCGCCTAAAGGCAGTCTCGTTTCTCGATCTTTTCTCTTTAAAAAATTGCTTAAATGGTTTTCAGCAGACAAATCCCTGGGGAATCTGTCTCGGCCACAAAGGAGAAAGCTCACCTTAGGCCTTGAGGAGGAAGCCATTCGGGGGTCCGAAGTTCCTTTTTGCCAGCCAATTCTGCCAGCCCCAATATTTGAGAGGGGAGTGTCAACCTTGAGGTGAATTATTAGGCCCTCTGTCTTCTCCCTCGCTAAGAGACGTTGATTTGTTTTCGAAGTGGTGTTTGTTAATACTTCCAGCTCTTGCCCTAGTTCTTCGCTGCTGCGGGTTCATCAACCTGTTATTTTCAACCTTGCCTGCTTGGAGCTAGTATGTTGTTTGTTGAAGAGAAGGCTGAACTTAAGTCCAACAAAGGGGTCAGTTGGAACTCTCTCGTCATTCGTCTACGGGTCTCGCTTGGACCGCCAAGTCACGCTCCGTAGGTTACCAGCGCTTATGATTGGTACAGTCACGCCGAATTACAAGGAGTCACCTCAAGAATATATGAATCTCCCAATTTGATAGTTTCTTTGCACCGTTTATTTTCAGCCATGGCAAGTTTTGATATTGCAACCAAGGCCAACGCAGCACTTATATGGCCAACAAAGAATCTATACGCCTGACTCTCACGGATGGGAGATCTTTCACCGACAATGCCGCTATCGAATATTTTTCTGAGCTTACCATTACGGATGATACACCTCAGAGAGCCATAGATGTGTGTTTTTGTTCTTGTTCTCGGAAGAATCTCACCGCTAAATAAAGTTTCACAGACTCAACAATGGATCAAAAGAAGCGAGGACTTTACTCGAACTGATTTCCAGTCATTACGGAAACCACTAGAGGAGCTCGATAAATCCCTTATATTACGATCGCATCTTGTTAGCTACAGTCTAAGTGCGGCTGATTTAACATTATGGGGAATCCTTCGTAGGAATAAAATCATCGTTGCTTCCATGAAGAAAAATCCAAACAACGTCTCTCGATGGTACAATTATATTGGAAGCACCGTCCCATGGCTCTCTGCTGCCGTCTCGGAGCTCACAATTCATGCCTCGGAGGAACGGGCCGCCATGAGCGCAGCAGGTGCTGGTTTCGAAATTGACCTGCCAAACATTAGCGGTCCGATAGTGACTCGCTTCCCTCCTGAGCCATCTGGATACTTACATATCGGACACGCAAAAGCCGCACTTCTCAACGACTATTTTGCTCACAAACATCCCGGTGGAACGATGATATGTCGATTCGATGACACCAATCCTTCAAGGGAGAAGATGGAATTCCAAGACTCGATTTTGGAGGACCTGAAGGCGATGGATATCATCACTGATAAAACGACGTATTCAAGTGACTACTTTCCAGAAATGTATAAGTATGCCATCCAGTTGATCAACAGTGGAAAGGCGTTCGCGGACGACTCGGAACTAGGAAAGGGAGATGAAGATCGCAAGAACCGACTTCCTTCAAAAAGACGTGATAAGGGAACTGAAGAGACCCTCGAACATTTTGCAGAAATGAAGACGGGATCCGAGGAAGGCCGACGTTGGTGTATTCGCGCCAGAATTGCATACGACAGTCCCAATGGTACTTTGAGGGATCCTATCATCTACCGCTGCAACATGACTCCACATCATCGCACTGGTACCCAGTGGAAGATTTATCCGACGTATGATTTCTGTGCACCTATCTTAGATTCCACTGAAGGTGTCACTCTTGCCTTACGTATCAACGAGTATGGGGATCGCAATGTCCAGTACGAGTGGATGCAAGATGCTTTGAGTCATCGCAAAGTAACAATCTGGGACTTTTCAAGGCGGAGTTTTGTGCTTTCCAAGAAGAAAGTTGACGCGGATTGTGGATGATGGGAAAGTATGGGGATGGGTAGGTAACCAAATTCCTTAAGTCAACCGCTTGATTGGAATTTTCTAACATCTTGCTCCAGGATGACCCGCGTATGCCCACAATTCGAGAAATCTTGCGCCGTGGGATGACGGTATCTGTTCTACGCGAGTTCATCTTAAAACAAGGCCCTAGCAGAAACATCCTCAACTTAGAATGGGGATCTCTCTGGGCAATGAACAAGAAGGTCATAGACCCCGTCGCACCACGTCACACAGCAATCGCCCAGGACGATGTTGTACACTGCCTTGTATGTGGTATCGAGACCCAGGAAGAGGTCACGAAGCCAAAATATATCAAGAATCTCGAACTAGGCTCGAAGAAAGTAGTCTGCGACAAGACTATTGTTCTCGAGCAATTGGACGCACAAAGCTTCGTTCAAGATGAAGAAATCACACTCATGAACTGGGGCAACGCTTACGTCCGAGCCATCACTAGAGATCCAGCTAGCAAGCTTGTCACAGGGTTGGAATTGGAACTCCATCTCTCGGGCGATGTCAAGAACACGAAGAAGATTAGTTGGTTAGCTGTGAACAAACCCAATCTTGTTCCTATCGACCTTGTGGCGTTTGATCATCTCATTATGAAGAATAAACTCGAGAAAGATGATGAACTTGAGAGTTTTCTCGCTAAAGATACCGAGTTCCGAACTCAAGCTTTCGCAGATTGCAATGTAACCGAACTGCCTCTTGGAGCAATCATTCAGTTTGAACGCAAGGGATATTACAAGCTCGACAATGTATACAAAGATGATGGGTCACGGATGGTGTTCTTCGATATTCCTACTGGAAAGTCTTGAGGGGTTGGCTCCTGGGGTTTTTGCGAAGAGGCATTTTTGGTCACTCTGAAGTTGTGAGAGAGCCTTAGGTAGCAAAAAAACCATTAAGAGTGTAGTTCAGAAGCGTTGTGACTTTCTTTTTCGAATAAATGAGCACTTTCTGTATACTAAATAAGTCAGAGCGAAAGCTGCAATGAATGAAGCTCTCGATCTTGCGATCTGTTACCCCTTTTCTGACTACAACAACTAAACTTATCCCGAATTAAAGTTGCCATGAATAAAAGACTGCACTCTGCTTAGTTATTCTCCTCACTTGTCCTTTAAGCAAGCACCTGGTACTAGATACGCCCCAGTATCTTGGAAAGGCATGAGTCAATAACTTATTACTCTGGTAACGGGGATAATTGGATCTCGTCACCGTTCGTTATCCCGAGTCTTCACGAACAATTATTCATTTTTATGGGTTGGTCCTCAGGACAATTTTCATTGTGGAGCTAGGGAGGGAAGTAGCCAGAAAGAATTCCCATTGAACTTTTCCACCTCCAATTCAAGTTTCCAATACCAGGAGCTTTGCGCCTAGGCATGTACTTGACATGTCGTACCAGGCTGCTTCTCAAACAGATCGCAATCTTCTTTCTTCAAAGCTAGATGGTGGCGGATCAAGCGCATTACCTTTTCTCCAAATTCGGCATTGCAGCTAACCATCTGCGTCAATCATTTTGATTCAAAGGCATGTATGTCATATGATGCAAACATATGGCTAGCCGTGTCATTCTCAACAAATCTTCGCATTTCGGAGGTTTCGGAGGTTTCGTGGGTATGATTGTAGATGAAGTTGACTTCTTCGCCCGCGTAGGAAAATGCACGTAACTTTTGTACGCCTCGAAGGCCCAATCCGCGAGCTCTGCCTCTGCCAGAATATAAGCCTCGAGGAATGGCAAAACATAGTGGAAATCCGCTTTCCCGGTATGCTGCTTGTTGTAGCTTACGAGTTGTCCATAAACCCAACCAACGAAATGACCAAATGTGCCCGGATCATCTTCTGGGAGATCCATCTCTTTGCAGGCTGACTCTATAAACCCTCCTTGAAATGCTTTTCGAAAGAAAGGTGATTTATGGCAGAGGAGATCTTCATTTAGATACCGCTGCGACAGAGTTAGCATATGTTTTGCACGTTGAATCCGGAGTTGAGAGCAGCAAGCAAGGTCAAACATTGCTCTAGATAGCCTAGAAGAATAGCCTTGTGCTTTGAATTAAGGATGGCAGAGGCTGTAACCAGATAATGTGGGAAACGCTTGTTGGCGAGGTGCCGCTTGGTTGGGTGGTATAGAGGGTGGTCGCGCCTTCCTTCGGAACCCTTCCCGTCAGTCACTTCTCAAAACAACCGCTCAACCTCTAACCTCTCAACCACTCAACCACTCAACCACTCAACCACTCAACCACTCAACCACTCAACCACTCAACCACTCAACCACTCAACCACTCAACCACCACCTGCGCCAATTCGTGAACAACATGGTTTCGAAGGAAAGAGAATCACCCACCTCCAGTCACTCAAGCGGTGATCATGCTCCCATTCGCGTCTTCTCCGAGGAGGCCCATGGCAACGTTGTCGTTGACGACTGTTTAGCTTCCGGCCGCAGACTCGAATCCGACCCCGACTCCATCGTCATCTTCATCTCTGGCCGCGTTGGCAGCAGACGCAAGAAATCTCGAGGTCCTCAAGGTTCTGTTGTTGGTGTCTTATTCGGTCCATCATCGCCATCAAACATCAGTGAACGCCTTCCACCCGTGTATCCGACGACGGTTCCTGTCGCAGAGTTCTACGCCCTTAGGCTTGCCCTTCAGCAGTTTCTATGGTGCTCCAGGAACGACACAAACCTCTGGCTCTCAACCAATCCGGTCGTGACTGAAAAAGCCCGTGGAGAAAATTCGGTTGTTGCGGAGGGCTCTAAAGACAACGCTAGTTTGGAGCATATCGAGAATAATGCGAACAGTGAGAAAGAACCTGATGACCAAACCGACAATGCCACTGGCGAAGAGACTTCCGAAAGTGATTCTGAAGGTTTTCCCGAGGGTCTCGTAAGTAAAACTGGAGACGGAGAACCCATCAGTGATCAACAACTAAAATTAAATTAGATTGACATCCAAGAAGAGATTGAGCCCCAGGAGAAGACCGAACTGCAAACGGACGCTGACATGCGTGAGGCCCTTCATGAGGCCCTTCGTGATGCCGTTCAAGGGGCAATTCATCGTCAAGAGGATACCATGTTTCAGGAGAATGTTGAACAAATTCGAGCTGAGATTCAACGGGAAATTGACTTGTTTGGGGGCTTCGGCAACCTTGGAGGGAAGATTCTCGATGAGATTGACAAGTTGCGAGAGATATGTGGCACGCGACCCCAAGTAACACCAACAGCAAAACGTTTCGGCATCTCGCGAGTTGTTATTGTTACAGAATGCGAAGAAGTCATCGATACCTTTTGTGAGAGAGACTTGAAGGATTTACTCAAGGGCCCTTCGAGAAAAGCCCTGAGAAAAGGCAAGGAAATTGATAAGGAAGCCAGTCGACTAGAAGCGCTAAAGAAAACTCTTATCGCACAAATCGAAGGAAAGAGGGATAGAAATGGTTTATCAATCACAACGCTGGTAGCAACAAGAATAGGCCTGGATTCACAGTTGACCGCAATGCACAAACTTCAGAATTACAAAGCTTACAGAAAGGAGATGGAGCGAGTAAAGGAGGCCGCTGAGGCTAGCGGTCGGACACCTGAGTGCGAGCGTAGCCTCGTGGAGCTCAATGAGGATATTTGTAAGGCAGTCAAGGCAGTGGAGAAATTATGTCCTTTGGATTTCTGGCTGGTTGAGGAGGATACCATTCATGAAGCTCGGGATCTTGCGAAACAAGCATTCTCGTCCAAGCACGATTTCGGAGTCAATCAAAGAGCGGAGTATGAGCGTTTGGAAAACTTGGGACATGGAGGCGAACTGATGAGTGTTGGGCGTACTGTCGGTTATCAATGGGGAATATGATTCTCTGTTGGAATTGTGTTTGAAGATGGATTTCACGGAGTGGGTATGGCTAGATGGAGAGAGGCGGGCAGACTTGATGCATTGAAACATGTAATTGCTTGTTGGCTATCGTTTCATTATTGCTGCAGGAAAGAAAGGCTTCTTTTTGCGTAACAAGCGTGTTCTGTATGCAATAATACAGACGGTCAACCAGATTAGAATGAACTTTGCCTGGCTGCTCTAAACCTACCAACCTGGTCTTTACAATTGCATCTTTTTTAGACAAGAGACCCGGACCCCGGTAATTGCTCTGCTGACATTCTCTATCTCTCATTACTCTAGTAGGCCTCGAGTAATTGACAATATTTCTCAAGAGGAGTAATGAGAATTGAGGAATTAGGCTTTCATTCTTCTAAGCCTCCTTGAACAATAATATTAAGTATGGAATTAAAAGTAGATGTCCACGGAGAAAGCCTCACTATATTTTCCTCGTAAGATGGTCTGGTCGTTTGTTCTGCACTTGTGGAATTGCCGCGTATTCGAGAGTCATTCTCTATCTTTCTCAACTTCAGTAAGAGTTTAGTTAACATTACAATAAACCGAAGTTTCAATGAGATGACTCTCGCTTGTCCTAGCCCTGGCCTACCCCTGATTCCGACCTGACTCAAAGAAGAATTTTAGCACGTGCTTTCCTGACTCAGGGGTGTGATACGGAAAGTTGTTTAGATGACTCCAGCTCCAGCTTCTCTTCCTTCCTTCCTCCATCAACAACAATCATGATTCAGCCACAGCTTTCCGGTCCTTTGGGACTGGCATACACAAGCAGCAGCAGAACATCGAAAGGTGCCCTCTGTTTTTCCTATAGCCCCCATGGAGGGGTGTCCAAGAGTTAGGTCTCTTTTGCTCCTCGTCGTTGGTGGTTGTTTTATCAGCTACCACGCGACCCTGTACTTCAATTGCGCTTTCGATCGAGTTTCTCGACACGAAGACACCGGGCTTTGAAGTTGTACAGTGAAGGAAGGGTGTAAGAGACACCGAGAAGGAGGAAAGAGCATCGATCCCAATCGACGATAGTGCTGCGTTCAATTGCAGCTAGAACACACATATCCAAACCAAAACAAAACAAAACAAAAAGTAAGTACTGCGCATCTTTCTATTCCTTGCATCTCCAGCTGGCTAATCTCTGGTTCAGAAAATCAATTCAATAATGTCGAACAAACTCCCCGCCGAGATCCTCCAAAACATATACCTTGAATGCGGTATCCAAGAGGCCCTCAACCTAGCACAAACATCGAAGAAGAACTACCGTATTTTCAATGCCTACCGAATGCCAATCTTACAAAAAACCATGAACAACTCTTACGGTCCCCTCCGCGAACTTGTCCAGCTTGTCATCAGCAACGAACCAGAGAAGACTCGCAGGCCAATGGGCACCGAAATCCGTCGCAACAACACAGTCAATCGCATCATAGAAACTCCGGATACACCAAAACTCCCCATTGAGCTCATAAAGAAGATGGTACAATACGGAAAAATTGCTGAGAAATGGACGGAGGTCTACCCAAGACTGCGGTGGCGATTCGGGTCGAGTAATCGTCGTTTGCTTCGAGCGCCGGAGAAGGAAAGACTTCGCAGAGCTTTATACATCTGGTGGTGCTATACGAATCTCTTTCACGATCAAACATACACGCAGTTTGCGCCTGATGCTCCCATAGCATCATCGCAAGACGATCCCCGTTTACGCCTCCTGCGGACTTATCCCGGCACATCCCTGGCCCAGCTGAGCGAGTTTCATTTTCACGTTATGCAGGTTATAGAGATCGATCTATATCCCTCCAATCAGGTTGTCCTCGACCACTACTCGTACAAGCTCCCATGGAAAACCCTCGAGAAATTGGCTTGGGGAGACAGAGGAAACGAATACTGGAGGCTTGTCTGTGGTATCATGAAGTTTAATCCTAGGGATCTTCTACACCTCGTAGAACACACGAACACCAAAATCCAGCGGGCAGAATTTCTCCGCGTTCAAGGTGCCTATTTCATCGACGCGCCAGAAACCCTGAACGATACCCTTCGACTCATTACAGTTGAGCGAGCCAACGAGGCAAAAGCACAATCCGACATGTCAAAGAAGGTTCCGTACTGTCCTTCGCTCGCAATGGTTCGGGACGGCCCGCAAGAGGATATTGAGTACTGGGGTGGGCATGAAACAGGAATTGTGGATGTCTGTCAGACTGAGATGGCTGAAGCAGATGCTCGCCGTTCTGCCAACACCAAAAATGTTGAATTACGGCTGTCAATAAGTCCTCGAGGACTAGGCGCTTTGTTTTCTGATGCTGGAATTGAAGTGGGGGACGATTGAGGTACCGAAAGGACTTGTTTTCTTGGTGTGGATTGTGTTTTAATCTTCGTTGTTTCCTTCTTCACTTCTTGCTGCCAAGAGACTTTAGAATTACGAGACAATATCATATACTTCTTGTCTACTTTTTCATATTTTTCGTGCTATTACAATATTGTTTATATCCCAAGAGAGTAAGTGCTCACGTGTGTTGAGACCCCGGAATCATCTGATCAAGCTTATTTGCCTTCTAGTCACATCTCTATCTAGTATTTATAGATGAGCTTCGAGTTAATGGTTCGATATTTGACCCGGATACGAAATGAATGATACTTTTCTTTGGTTTCCCAGTCTCGAGCTTGACCCAATCCCAAACATTGTCCAATTGCGAGTCGGAATATTGCCAAGAGAAACTCCGAAACGAGAAAAAGTAGGGAGCTGTCACAAACATCCCCATAAGCTCCACCAAATGGCTTACCTAACTCAAGCTTCATGTCTCGTTTTCCTAGGTTCTCAAACAAACTAACCTCCCCGCACGGTCAAATGCATCACAGCTCATGTGGCCTAAATATTTTCTCAGGATGTTTTCATTCATCTTACGTTGTTCTCTACTTGGGCGGAATTTTAGCAACTCATCCTACGATACTGAGGGGAAATGTCTCTCCCAGCTGGCATTAACCGCCGATATGCCATCTTCGCAGGCTTCATACTCGTTATGCTATGGCTCTGGGTAGCCTTCGATCGACCATACAGTCTCCCATCACATATATCCTGGAATCCATACTCCAACACTGGTCAAAGTGATTGGGCAACCGACGTCTTCGACTTTCCCGCAATAAAATCCGATGCTATTCGAGAAGTGTGTGGGAAAACGGAATGGAATTCGAGTTTGGTCTTTACATGCGATAATAACCATGGTGGTGTGGGACATGTTCGGAATTCCATTTTGAACTGTGTCCGGTTTGCTATGTCTGCTGGAGCAGCTCTTGTTTTACCAAATATTGCTCTGAGAGACATGGAGGATCATGATATTATGGAGGGGGATGTTGCGGAAATGGCACCGATGAGGAGACGACATGGACCTGGACGGAAGGAAATGGATTATATGTTTGACATACCGCATTTTGTGGAATCTATGCACCTGTCATGTCCAGAGATGCTTATTCTAAGAAGCATGGAGCAGATTGCCAGTCCACGTCGAAAGGGTCTCGCTCCGGAGAGTTTGGTGGACAATCATCCCACCTCAGGACTGGAACATCCTGAGCTGTGGAGACAAGAGTTTTACGCATGGGTAAATGAACATATTTCGATAGAGTCGCCAAATCCTATGGAAGACGATCCCATCATTATCGATCTTGAACAGTCTTTCCTCGCATACCCTGCCCATTCCGATGGACATGGATTCGCTCACGATTTTGGAAAAATCTTGAAATTCCGCCAAGATACAAGGCGGCTCGCGACAGCCACACTCGTAGAACTGCTGGAGTGGCATGATAGTGATGGGGATATCAAGGATTCCATCATGAATCCTTCTTTCTTTGGCGCACATATTCGTACCGAGCCGGAGGTATCACACGATGCAACTTTGGACCGCCGCCACACCACACCACAACCATTTATGGAGTATAATGCTCAAGCAACTGCTTACTTCATACAAGCCGAAGCAGCAGGTACGACTATTATGTATGCCAGTTCCGGAAATCTCTCCAACATGGCACTTCTCAAGCATCATGCTATGCATTGGGATATCGAAGTTACGCACAAATTCGCCTTACTCAAAGACCAACATCGGGAAGACTTAGAGGCTCTAACATGGGATCAACGAGCGTTGGTTGACTTCATGGTTTTAACGAAAGCGCAACAATTTGGTGGAGTTGGCCATTCCTCTTTTTCTTGGAATGTGGCTCTGAAAAGACAACACCTAGCCAAGGAGGCAGGGTTGGGAGAAGAGGGGAGGAATTCGAAAGTTCTAGGCAAGGGAGTTTTGAGTGAGGATGGGACTTGGAGTGATGGGTTGAGCAATATTTATGGTGTTAGGAAGGGTTATGTTGAGAGTGCGAAGTGTATGTGGGAATAAGCTTGCTGGGCTAGCCTTTTCTCTGGAGCCGATTTTATGAATTTATGACCAATTACTGTAACTGATTTTTTTTACTTACAAGTCAAGAGGTTTTCCTCATGAATATCCTTTTTCTACTAAAGTACAAAGTGAACCGCGATACTTTAGTTACTCTACGAGTCCCGAAAAACTCAATTCAAGCTTCCCCACTCCCGATTAAAAGCTTCTTGTACGCCAGCCCAATTCTCGTCATCCATCGTTCCAGACAACCAAAAATTCCCATTCCCATCCGGTCCCTCAAATGGTGCTGCGTTTCGGAGCTGCAGGCCATTGATAAAACCTTGGGAATATATGAAAGTAGGTCGACCAATACGATCCACTGGCTTGGACTGGTTTCGTAGCTCCTGCTCCTTCGTGTCCACAACGGCCTTGGAGAAATCAAACACATCATAGAATCTAGCTTTGGAACGGTTGCTAAAGACCAACATGAAAGAGTCGCTTCCACCAAACACAGGTGGCATTTTACTGTTCCATCTCATAGCCGCCACGGCTTCGACTTGTGCTCTGGTGGCCTGTTCTTGAATGGATTTTCGTATGGCGAGCGCGGTGTGGCTCAATGGTTTCGAGAGAATATCGTGAGATGGAGTGAGTGTGTAGATGGCATCTGTTGTATTCGCGATGTAAGGTTTGCCTTCTGGGAGAAGAGGTGGGGAATCAGGATTTGGATATGGCTTTGCGAGAAGAGAACGGAGACTGAAGGTATTCAGAATAGTGACAGTCCGGTTCTTTGACTTGGCAAGATGGAGAGTTGCGAGTTTGGTCCACCATGCGGCAACCACGTCCCCATCACTTACGAAAGCTTTCGGATCTACCGCCTGGACCTCCGCGAGAGCTTGTGACTTGAGTTTTTTCAGTGTGGCGGCAGAGATGCAGATTGTTTTTGTGGTCTGCTTTGGCTTTAGGGATTGGAGCATGTATTTGATGATGAACAAGAAAAGATGGAAGCCAGTTGTGCGGTAAGGGTTGAGTACTGATGGTTCGGTTGGCATTTTGCCCAGATTTTCTAGGGGGTCGAAATCGAAGGCGTAAATATCAGGGACTTCGTTGAGCCGACCATTCAATGACATTATCCAACCTTTGAAAAGTTCGATACGTGCCAGGGCATCCAAGAAAGTGTGTAGAGCTGTGAGGGTGACCATTGTAGCATCGGTAAATGAGACAATGTGAATGAAGAGTTGGGGCCTATCGGTGGTGAGCCAGTCTTCTATTTTCTCTGGACTGCCACTATCCCGTGAGAGGCTTCGGAAGATCTCAGAGTCTGGTTGTAGCGTAGGGGTCGCAGTTTCTTGGGGAAGCTTGGAGGCTAAAGGGTGCTCTTGAATTTTGCAATCCATCTTAACGTGGGAGTAGCCAAACGCTGGTCGCTTTTCGTCGAACTCGGCGGGGATGTGGTATTCCAACTTTCCGTTTTTCTTTTTGATACGTCAGTCATGTGTTCAAGCTGTTTCATTGGGGGGAGGGTGGGGGCAAACATTTAATCGCAATCTAGCACCAAGCTTTCTCCAGTTTCCATGGTTGAAGAGTGCTTCTAATGAGCTACGCAATAAATCGGGGTCCAGCACTTCGTCAAAGCGTAGAGTCAAGTCTATTACAATAGCTCTCATGATCTTGGTATCGTCTATCGAGTTCAAAAGGACCACAGTGTCGGATGGAATGGCGGCCGGTTGGGCGGGTTTGCTAGAGAATACACCCATCCTTGGAAATCGAGGAATGATTATTGAGATTTGTGATGGAAATTTATCACTATGCTATCGCATCCCATTAGCATCACGACCAGAAGGATTGAGGGAGGCGGTGAACAGCAAGATGGGTTCTGTCAAGGAGGCTCTAAACTTACTGGCGGTGTTACTCAAAGAGCTCGTTATTCAAATGGAAAAATGGAATTATGAATCTTTGTTTTTCATTGGCAAGCTAGAACGCTTTTGTAAGCCCACGCCGCAGATGCACCCCACAAGCGGGGTGAGAAGTTGGTTAGACATACCAACACAGAATGAGCAAGAAAAAACTGGTGGCACTAGCATGCACGCACGCTAGCAATATGTAGCAAGATTATGCGAGTCTTATCTCTTTCAGATTTGGCTCCATTCACCAGAATTCCTAATGCGAGTCTAGCCTTTCTGGACGAAATTCCCTACTAGATCCCCATCTATAAATTTACACAATTCTAGGCGAAAGTTGATGGTGCGGCTCGCGATGGGCAATAAAAGATCTGATATAAGTTTCTAGTAAAGTTCATTCTATTGAGATGGTGAGGGATCCAGAGAAGGAACGAGCAGAATCCAAAGGAGCCGATTTTCGGGCCGGCCAATGCCTGTAAACCCAATCCTCTCCCAAGTCGATTCCATTTGAGTTTAATTGACTTGAGGTTCACGACTTGATTTAGGCAGAGAGGTCCGTCGTAATGTTCTCGAATGGAGACTGATGCCGGGAACTCACAATTAAGCATTGGATCAATCATTTATCCGGATATTGGGTCGCATCTCGAAGGAGAGAAATCCTTCTTAGGTATATAAGTAAGGTCGAATTGGGATTCATTGTGATCGATCCTCTTAATTGAAACTTCGTGGGAGCTTCCTCACGGCAGCGATGTGCCTTTTTACTATAACAACTTTTGTTGCTTTTCTCTCTTTAGCCAGTGCCTTTCCAAGTGCCAATGTTGGTCATGTTGGTACGAAATGCCCAATTATCCTCGACGGTAGAATCCCACAAGACACACCAGTCTCAACATTCGATACTGCTGCATCCCCTTTCAGCGCCAACTACACAAAAGGAAGAAATCTCACCTGGTCCCAAATAATCAAGTACCCCAACGTCTCGTCTTCAAAGTTCGACATCGAGGGCAAAGCCAAGCCTATAGAAGTGACCATAAACGACCAATCCATCTTCATCTCCGGCGGAACCAACGTCCAATATGGATTCCGTCGCGCAGGTCTTCTCATGGGTAACGGCTCAGATGCAACCAACGTCGGAGTCAAAACTTTCCACTGGAGCATCCGTCAAGATCCAAGCAGGAAAATGAATCTCACACATGAGTACATGAATGTCTGGCATGAAGCAAATGATTATGCAAGTAACCAATGGAGTTTGAATGCTGGAATCATGTTGGAGCAGGATAAACCCAAGGACACCAACGTGTCCACCATCGGGCTGGATAAGAGGCTGTGGAAGATTTTGAATCGAAGGAATCATGTGATTTGGACTCGCTCGATAAATTGGGATGAATGGGAGAACTTTGGGGTGCTTATGGACTATATTAAGAAGTGAGTTTATTTCCACGATACTAGTTACAAAGCGGGCAATTGATGGACTTAGCACTCTTCAAATATTCCACTCAGAAGGTTATAAACCTCTCCGAGCTGTCACCAAAGCGATTTCCAATGACAACAGTGGCGGTGGGCAATACCAGATTGGTATGCTGAAAAAGCCGACGGAGACTGTGAGCGTGGTCTTTGATGGTTTCCAAGAAAGGGGTATCGATGAGGGTCAGATGTATGGAGGGATTTTTGTCGAAGATAGTGCTGACGATTGTATTTCTCGGTGATATTCACGTGGAGGTAGCATATGTATATTTTGTGCAATTTGACCGCCCGCGACTTGTTGCAAAAAATTGAGAGAAGGCGTACCAGGGGAAAAGACCCATGATACGACCCAATTAGCGCAACGAAATTTGTGTCTTGGGATTGACGGCTATAAAAATTTGAGGATAAGTCTTCGCGGCTTATGATAACTGCCAGAATGCGCCCGTGGATTTCAAGTGACCCCATGCGTGTAACCTAGAAGTAAAAAAAAGAACCAAAGTTCCCATATTTCAACACAGCGCGAATGAATTCATATGCGTCGCGTTCGTTATAAAAAACTCTCGTGATGCAACTCGGGGCCCAATAGTGATTGAAAGCTAAAGCTGGTCGCGACTTTTCATTCCTGCTTGTTGACATGGTGACAAAATATCCAAGTATCTTTTCGCGCGCACCAACAACACCACAAGTACACTGCGACAAAAGGTTATACACACCAAAGCAGCACTACCTCTCCATCCAAAAACAGAAAAAAGAATTGAATCAGACCGTAAGTCAAATTAGCAAAACTGAATTCCCGCCCACAATTTCTTGCGGCTTCAGAAAGCCCTCACCTGCTAATGCAAGCTTATTGGGATTGTTTCCTTAGAACTGAGAACGACTTCCGCCAGCTCAGAGGAATGCTAACCCCCCCGAAAGGATGGCGCTATCTTTTGTCTGTTTGCGTAACCCGAGGGAGGTAAGGGAAACTTTATAGTGTGGTTTAGGGCCTGTGAGAATGTTAGTATGAATGGTGAATTGGGAGGTGGAATACTTACCGTCACACTTTAGAAGAGTGAGTTTTTCTTTTTGGTAGGTATTTGGCGGGTGTCTTCTTGAAGGAAAGTTTTTTTTGTAGGTGTGAGGATTTTTTGGTGGGAGGCTGAGCGTCAAGCGATTGGGCCAGAGGCAGTGTTTTGTCTTTGGTTGAGGACATTCGTGCTAATTGAGATTATGGAGATAATTTTGAGAATTGTGTGTGGTGGACCCACATTGTGGCGGCCATTCGGATCAAAGGTTGCGGTGGTGAAGGTTGTAAATGAGGCGATTCGCTTAAAGTGAAGAGCGACGACGACAACAATGCCAAGGCCATTTCAGCGCAATCTAATTTGCGCGACAATCCCCGAAGCAAGATGGTCTGCTGCGCTACGCGAATATGTTTGCGCGGCCATCCTACAATATTTGGACGGGGTACTCTCCGAGTCAACTGTTTGACCCGCTACGAAATCAATGCAAAGACAGTCACTTTGCAATGCAGAGCGCATTTCCATAATTTCAGCCAAGCGCATCAATTGTAAAGCCGTGTTATCATCTCGTAAGGTTGTGGTTGGGCTGGAAATTTGCTTTTAGGCGTTGCCTTCCCGTGATATCCCTCAACAACCTTGGTGTTTATTGGACATCTGCTACATAGACAGGTTCACTTGTTCCTCTCAGAATATGAAGATGAATTTGGTAATTTGCTTCCTACAGGCTGGGTTTGACCAGATATTGAGCGAAAGGAGTATTCCGAAGTAAGCTGGATCTCGTACATACCTGCTCCACGAACAGAACGCGCATCAACATACTAGCACGGAAGAAAGGAACTTATCTATGGGAATCTCTGGCTGGATCCTTCACACGATAACCAAGAGAAGGGTCTGGAATGTTGATTATTTCATGGAGAGCCCACCTTGCGCATGCCCTTTTTTGACAAGAATAGGGCGCCTTTTGGTTCTAAACTCAAAGGCCATTTTTGAACTGAATTCTTGCGCTTGATAAAGAGACATGGGTTATCGCTGAAGTTTTAGAGCGGGTCATTAAATGCCCTGGGAAACTTTCCCTACTTTACAATAATGCTGACAAGAGTTTTTGGCAGGAAAGGGGATCATCATAACCCACCACTCCGGGAACACTTATATCCACCGATACCACGACCAAAGCCCAAGCCGCTTGTAATCTCATAAAATTCTCATAAAAAACGACCCCCCAGCCAGATTTTCAAGTTGCCACGGCTGAAGTAAAGCATAGGTTTTTCGCGTATTTAGATTTATATGTTCATTCTTTTCAGAAAAGTTTTTCAGTGGTATAACACATGTGCCTCCATTGACACGCCAAACGCCCCAATAGACCTTCGTACACCAAATGCTCATGCAAACAACTTCCCCGTATCCAGCTCATCAACAGGTATTGTCCTGCCACCACTAGTTCTGAGACCCAGCTCCCCCTTCTTCGCCAATCTCTCAATTCCCTGCTCCGCGCGTTGGCTATACCTCCCAGCCTTCTTCTGTCTGATCTCACTTCTGACTTGGTTTGGGCTGACGAACTCTTTGTTTTCGTAGATGATGGGCCCTCCAAAACTACCTTCTTGTATTACGATTGGTGTAAGGACGAACCGTGGACCAATTTCCACCAAACTGATCTCCGTTTCTCTTCCGTGCTTTTGTTTTGGCTTCGAGTCAGCCTCGGAAGCAGATGTGGTCTTTGGTGGCTCCGATTCGTTGATTTGATAATTTCGTATCCAAATCTTGCCATCCGCGAGGGTAAAGCCCATGACATGGTCAACAAATGGCTTTGCCTTTCGAGCTCCTTTGGGTACACCGAAAATATGGAAGAATAGTTCTTTCAGTACGCGGAGGTGTGGTTCTTTGTCGAATGATGCGTCGAAGGAGAGAATCGGACGGGATCCCTTAAGGCAGTTACCGGTGAAATGAAGTTCTTCCATTGTGTGTACTGGAAATCGTTAGCCATGAAAAGCAGAAGGGAGAAGGGGGAATCGCACAATTCTGCATGTGCATCTTGACTGTAGGACCATTGGGCGCCTTGCTCATCCATAGATACAAATCTTTGCCTTTTCGCGCTTCGAAGAACAAGACATTGTTGCAGTTGTACAATTCGGCCAGTTCGTTGAGTTGGTAGAGTTTGGATTTCGTATCGAGCTTAGCATCCTTGCGACTATGGGGTAGTAAGGAAGCAATATCGTTCAAGAGATGCCGGTGTCTGTTTGGTCAATTGTTAACATTTCTTACTCCATAATTCTGGTGTTGAGGTGGAGTTACCTGTAGGTAATACCCCTCGAGGACAAAATCAAAACTCTCTGCTTGTTTCTCTTGACGCCATTGGCAGCTGTGTCCTCCTCCTTCTGCCCGTTGGTCTTCGATAATGACTTGTAAACCGAAGCCATTGCGTTGCGTGGAGTTTTCTGGTTCCTAGCCCAAATGTCGTGCAGAGCTCGAACTTTTTTTTCGATAACAGCGGCGGGGACGAATTTTAGCGGCTACGCTTGTCCAATCGCGGACTAGCGCGGACTGGAAACTCAGCCTCGCATTTTGTGTGAGGTGAACAAATTATAGTTCTTGGTTTGGCGGTCTTTGACTGGAGTCTGGTGTTTGAGAAATGTACTGATATTTCATTAATCTCTACTGATAATCCTCTTCTTTCCTACTGAACGTTTTTCCCGAAGGCCGTTTCTACCTTCACACGGCAAACACAAAGTGATTAGGCAATAAAGTACCATAACTATATCAAAACCATGGTTGCACATAATACAATTTCTAAGGGAAGGCATTAAGAGAACATCCTATTGAATAAGCAGCGCATAGCAGTCGTCAGGCTTCATAAAACCCTATCCCCAAAAAGGGAAACCACCACAGAAGAACCGCAACCGAGGAAAACCGAAAAGACAACCCTGAAAATGAGGAAGGAGAAACATCAGAGGCATAAGATCCCTATAGACGAACCAACCGAACCTCGTGTAGGTGCGGTATATGAAAGCCCTGAACCTGAATTTCGTGACTACCCGAATATGCTCCTGCCGTGACATGTAACAGACGCCTCGCCTTGTATCAACCATAATATGTCCATACTGCATAAAAAACCCTAGCAACATTTGCCGCCCTTGGCTGCGCCATCGTCAGCAGTCTTGCTGAGCGAGATACCTTCGCGGGGTCCTAGGTTGGCTTGTGCGGCATCGCCGTTATCGAGTGCCTTGCTGGAGACAATTCGGTAAATTTCTGTGGAAAGGTCAGTACGTCGGTGTTTCTTAGCAACTTCGGTGTATGTACCCGTGAGAATATTCTGGAAAGCAAGTTCTACGTTGCTGGCGTCGAGGGCAGACGTTTCGATGAATGAGAGGTTGTTTTCGCCTATCGAAGATGTCAGCAGAGGTTCCATCACCGGTGCCAGGCAACATACTAGCAAACTGCTTTGCTTCTTCTGTAGGTACCGCCCGTAGGTGTCTCAAATCGCTCTTATTTCCGACCAACATAATGACGATATTAGAATCGGCGTGATCTCTCAACTCCTTCAACCATCTTGTTACGTTCTCGTATGTCTGGTGTTTGCTGATATCGTAAACGAGCAGAGCTCCGACGGCACCTCTGTAGTATGCAGATGTGATGGCACGGTATCTCTCTTGCCCAGCAGTATCCCAGATCTGTGCCTTAATGGTCTTCGCATCTACCTGAATCGACCGGGTTGCGAACTCGACGCCGATGGTGGACTTGGAGTCTAGGTTGAACTCGTTGCGTGTGAATCGACTCAATAGATTGGATTTACCGACGCCGGAATCTCCGATCAACACCACTGATAGAGGGTTAGCATCGATCCCAAGGGCAGGAACAGTAGCAAATTAGAGGGGGGATGGGAGATGGGAGAGGTGGCGGTGGGGTTGAAGCTCACCCTTGAAAAGGAACTGCAGAGGGATATCTTGTTAGCATGCGTAGCAGAGGGAGAATAGAAGGGGAGAAGGGTGCATACGTCGTATTCGTCATTCGCCATGATTGCGGATGGGGAGGGAGGGAGGGATGATGTGGTGTTGAGACTTGAGAGCAAGATGTTCCGGGTCAGGATGCTTGGATCAATGGCAATGCGCCCTCAGGCCTCAGGTCTTTGGTGTTGGCGAGTAAAGGCGCCTAGTACGTACTTGTAAAGGGTGCAGGTTGCCTTGGCGTGCTGTGATTGGGTGATTGGGGGTGATGGCAGGGGTTGCGGTGGATAACCTTCACTTCGCCGATGCCTACCGTATCGAGGGGAGGGTTTGTGTTTGTGTTTGTTTTTTGCTACTTGTAACAACCTCAACCTCAACCTCAACCTCAACCTCAACTTCGTGACTGTTATGAAAGGAGTTCTATGAATCACGGCTACAAGTACGATACTCGAGTGCGTCCATCTGGAAAGAGTCTCTCATCGCAAGAGAATGGGCCATGCCAGAAGACCAACCAATCAATGGTAGAGCAGCAGCAAACCTTTGTTTCAAAAAGTGCCCCTCTGGCGGTCTGAGTGACGGCACCTCAGTTAGGACGGAAGTCACGTGGATATATTCCCAGCTGAGATTCGAGGTTGTGAAGTTGTGAAGTTGTGAAGTTCCCTACCAGCCAGCACCGCGATTTGGTGTCGGGGTGAATGATAGGGTGAATGATAGGGTGAATGATAGCGGCAGATAGCGGAGGTCAATACAGTTAGGGCAAATCCCTAGCCGCCCGTGCGTCCTAAAATTGCCTCAACTGTCAACCTCTTGGTGCAACACGACTTCACCAACACTCCGCCGTCAACCGGTACGACCTTGCATCGTGCTTTCGTGTTGTTGAGGCGAACTTCGCGTCAAGCGCGTCTCTTCTGTTCTGACTGATTGCTATCTGCCTCTTGAGCCACCATCACCATGTTTCGAAAAAGCGTGCCACGGCCACCCGTCGACGAGGAGAGCGATGACGAGTAAGTCGATGTTCCTGGCACCCCAAAAATGATTCTCTATTCTTTCTAAGAAACGAACTGACCATGCCTCGGTAATAGTATATCCGTCACATCAACGCAAGAAAGCGAGCACAGCGAAGGCCACGAGTTCATTGTTGATCGTATTTTGGCTGAAAAGACGGAAAACAAGAAGACCATGTATTTGATTAAGTGGGAGGGCTATGAGCCGCACCGTTCAACTTGGTCAGTCAAATCCTCGGAACATTGCTTCCTATTCTAGTTATCTATTAATGGCTCTCGCTATCATTCTCGGAGCTTTAGAACAATTGGAGATTCGATTTCTCCATTCTTCTAAACCCTCCTTATCAATAATGTCAATTATCCAAGACTATATTGCATATATTCTCAAAGAAGTAAACTGACTCTGGGATTTTGGGAAACAGGGAGCCGCGAAATCACATATGTGACGACCGAATTGTGGACAAGTGGAAGAAGAGGAAGTCACGAGAGGCAAAGGGGCTTGATCCGCCTTTTGACGTTGAAGCATTTGAAGCTCGCCTCGAGAGAAGGGGTATTGAAAAGCAGGCCCGTCGACAGCGACGCGATCGAAAGAGAGAGCGACTACATTTATTCGAACAGATTTCTGACTCTGAGGATCAACAGGATGAAGATTCGTCAAGCGACGAAGCTACGGAGCGAGATGAAGTCGCGGAATATAAAGGTACAAGCAGACCACCCGTCAAGTTGCCTGTCAAATCAGATTGCCCTAAAGTACCAGTAAAGTCCGGCAAAAATACAACACCTACGGCCAGCCCTACATCATCTGCAGCGGTCCCTCCAAGCAAGTCAATGCCACCTACCCGAGCAGCACCTCCAGCCAAGTCAGTAACTACAAACAAGTCAGTAAATACGAACAAGTCAGCAACCTCGAGCTCGGACTCAGACGCTCCTTTGGCAGCGAGACAGCAAAAGTCTGGGGATGGAAGGATTCCAAAAATTTCAAACAGAGGTGGAACAACAAACCTTCAATCAAAGCCCTCGACGCCTAGAGGAATGGGCGCAGTTCGAGGAAAGTCGAATTTCCAAAATGTCTTCGCCCGGCGATCTCCTCCGAAAAAACGCGGCCAGGGACGCACCACCCTTTCCGATGTTATTTCCGATCCCACCAAAGGTAAATCCCATTTCAAAAACATGCATTTGGTTAGAAAGGCCGAGCTTGTCCAAAGAGACAAGGCAGATGGCGCCCCGGACGTCGATGCTGTCGGTGGGTTATTCAGACCAGGGGACACCCCCCAACTTAGACCATTGAGACCGGCCAGAAAGATATCCGATACCTTCCCTCAGGCTCGTAGCTTTGAGGATGAGAACGAGAGCGAGGCAGACAGACCAGTGCTTACTACAGATACTTTTACCGCCCCCCCAGTACCTTTTCCGAAGCGGCAGACGACCTGTTTCTATTGGCATTCTAATAAAGGAATCAGTGGAGCCTGCGATAACGGTTTTATGTGCGATTATATGCATGAGTATCGAGTAGGCCACCCGATTGCACCACAACCTATTGGCAAATATCGAGAAGAAAATCCGATTGCCCCGCGACCAGTGGACAAACAACCACAGGTTCAACGTCCACCGGAACGATACAGATGCTTTTTCTTTGTTAAGAGAGGCAGTTGCAAATTGGGAGACGAGTGCTTCTTGCTGCACTCTTACGATGAGTCAATTCCAGTTGCTCCTCAACCAGGCGTAACCAGCGAACCATGCCAGTACTGGCTGAACGGCTACTGCAACAAATCCGCGGAAGATTGTCCTCGCTTTCATGGGAATCCTGATGATATTCACGCACCAACACAGGGAGATTTTGAGAAGCCTTCAAATTTCCAGGAACAACCAACTGTTCGGAAGGAGAAAGTGAATCCAATTTGCAATCGGTATTTGGCTACTGGACATTGCAAATTTGGGTTGAAATGCCACTTTAGACATGAGCGCTTAGAACCAGAACCAGAACCACAACCGGAACCAACAAAACGAGAAGTCCCCAAAAAGTCGGTTTCCTTTGCCACGGGCGAGCCAATGGATTTGTTTGAGGAACCTTTACCTATTGCCAGCGATGAGGCCAACCAGCTTGAACAAGCTCAAGACAATGGGCCGCCGCCTCCTCCTCCCTCGGCTGAAGATTCGACTACATCGAAACCCAAACGGAACAAAATCAGCTTCGGAGACTACACCCGAAAGAAAGCTTTCAACGATGGCGCCCGGGCTAAGAAATTCACCTTTGGAGGCGACAGAAAAATCTCACTTGTTTTGGACATCGGCGACTTGGGCAACAGTTCTCAAGAACCCTGCGGAATGTTTTTGTCTTCTACCAAGGACATCATACTCGATCAAAAGATCATGGCTCAAGATTTGAAAGCTCAATTTTTAGCGTTTCATAAACGAAAAGGTAGCTTGACATTAGAGGGAAACCTTAGTCCGCGTAACGATAATGATTCTGAAGAGTCAAAGGTTATCGACAAGGTTGTGAACTATGTCCGACTTCATGTCTGTGGCCTAGTTTGTTCTTCCCAGGGTTTCAATATTATTGTTTTTCCTGCAAGGTCAAATGACTGGAAATTCCTCGGGCAGTCTACATGTCCAAATGATGTTCGATTGAAATACCTGGTGTTCAAGACTGATTTGAACACCACGGCCTGTCTCAACATATCTACACCAAATCCGCCTATCTCCCAAAAGGCCACTGCTATGAACCACCGAATCACTATCACCGAAATCGTGCATAGACTCGATATTGACAGAATCGCCCCTCTCAATGAACACCGTCGCTACGCCTTCTTTCTCCTTTTCCCCGATACCGCAGACAAGACTGCTAATTTCGTTGCCAATTGGCTAAAGCAATCACGCAGTGGCTGCAAGGTGTATACTAGTGATGATCGGGGAGCATGGAACTTCTTTCTCAAGACCGATACCTTTAACAATGGTGGGATTATTTTACACGATTCTCTGACTCCCCATGTCGACTTGATCCCACATGTGCAAAAGACACTTCTTCCCTCGTTGGCGAAAAACAAGCAGTACAGCTGGTGGTCCATCTCGGATGGATTTCAACATCCGGACATATTTCCGGACACCCATGAGCGAGAGGAAAAGGACCGAGGCCCACTTGAGGCTATACCACTCTTGCCACACGGAGCCGTTATTCTGCTTACTCAAAGCTTTTTTGTTGCGGAGCCTCAAAAAGCCTACGAAATACTCAGGTGGTTCTTTGGGAGAGTTGACAATGACCGCCATAAACCAGGCAAGATGGGGGTGCCCTCACCCTGGAAAATGGTACTACCCTATAACATCATCAAATATACCCATGACTTGGCCTGTGCCAAAGATATAGAGAGTACTAAATTTCTAGAGGAAAACCGCGATAAGCCTTCAAGGGAAGCTGACGCATCTCGAAGGGGCTTGGGATACTCCACATGCGAGTTAAGATTCAAGATCTATGCTTATCTAGCAAATCTAAAACGTCTAGGTATCATAGACAACCCCAAGCACATCTGGCCGCATTATTGTGTCAACGGTGGAGAGGTTCGAGACGAATTTCGTAGTCCCGTGATATATGCCCCTAAGTGGGTTTATACTCATGATGAGATCGACTTCGTGTACTGGTTTGCCTCTTGGAATATTCAACGAATCGATACGTATCGAAAGATTGTTGTGGTCGGTACCAATTCATTAAGTCGCTATAAACTCACCAGGCTCGTAGAAGTCCCATTGGGAACCGACGTTCCAGAAGAACCTGGTCTTAGGAACGCCTCCCAATCAAGCACTCCTTTCGAGCCCCCGGCAGCCGTACTGAATGTTCAAGAAACCAAACCGCAAAACCTCGAGCCCCCAATCAATCACGAAAAGCAAAAGGCTTTGGCAGTGGCAGCACAACTCAACGAAAGTAATCCAAGCAATGCAGAATCAACAACCAAAGCTGGGCAAGTGGACGAGAATAGTAGTAAGACTTTTAATCAGGGTGATCTTGATGTTGACGCTCAGATCCTCGAACTCATTGGTAATGAGAGCTCCAAGCACCCTCAAACGTCTCAACTCCCACGATTGAGCACTTCGAATTTAAACTCCAACGACGCGACATCACCTACCACAGCTTCTGCGCAACCCCAGTTCTCACCCCAATATTCACCTCAATTTTCTGCCAATTCAACATCTGAGCAACCGGTTGGCCCTGGTGCCGACAACAATACGGCGAACCCTACCACGAAGGCACCTGTCAAATTTGCTATCCCTTCAAAGCCCAGTCCCATGCCAGATTCCAAGACTGTCTCCGCTGCTACAACGCCATCTGTTTCTGCTACCCTTCCAAAGGAAGACGGCGCGTTCCAAGACGAGTGGCAAGCTAAGAAAGAACCCGCTATGTGGTGGAAGGAGAAGACGTATGAGCATACTACTTCATGGTTCCGAAATATGAAGGCCTCGCCGGAGCGTAATGGGATTTTGTGGGAGCAGATCTATGTGGGTTCGTGGGATATGGTATGGCCTTACTTAGGTGTCAAGCCTACCTAGATTTTGCACTCCTTGGAGGAAATGGGGGTTGGGGGAGATGGATGGAGATACTGAAGATGAGATGATTGCTTTTGCTTTCAATTTAGCTTCTCCACTTGGGCGCTGATATAAAAAGAAAAAAGAAAAGAAAAAATTTGTGTTAAGTTATGTACAAAGATACCCCAGATCTTGAAGCATTTATTAGATACATTGATAAGAGAGCGTTACCTGCAAATAAAAAACCGCTAAAATACCAAAAGATTCTTGTCGGACATGACGAAGTGCCTGTTTTCTTATTGCTTTCTTAGAGAGAGGGGAATTAGGAGAGAGACTTGGCAGAAATATATTTGCTCAAGGTTACAGTTCTGTTGTTGATTCTTAGAGACCGAAATGTATAACGAGAGCTAGGTAGGCTGGTGCGAACTGGTGTATTTCCTGACGCTTTTGATATCCATCGCTAGACGAAGTAACTCGGTTCCTTTTTCAGAGGCTATTATTATTCATAGGTAACCTAGAAATAGCTAAATTTTCTACAAGATATCTCTACAAGCTGTGATTATTAGTAGGTAATCTACAAATAGCCCTTCTATAATATGTGAGTATTAATAAATAACCTAAAAATAACTAGAATAATAGTAATACTGAAATTCCTAGGTAACCTACGAATAACTCGGCATTTTTTCCAGAGCTATTTTTAGATAACCTATAAATAGCTAGATTTTCAGACTATAGCTTCTTTCGAAATGAAAAAAGAAGAGGTCTCACTTGTAATAATAAAGTTATATAGTAACTAGAGTATTACTAGTTCATTGTTGAAAATCAGTCTCGAGACTAACAAGATATTCTCAAGTTTTGAAATAGAGAAAATTCTTTCGAAGATAACTTATTTTTCGATAGCAGCCTCTCTCTTTTCTCTTTTAGCTAAAGAGACACCAGGTAGGGCGTCCCAGATACACCAAAAAGTCGGAATCAACTAAATCGCAAATCGCAAATCGCAAAAGTCAAGTATTTAGTAGAACTCAATAATTGTTATTTACGCCCCTAAGCTTATTCTGTCCCTTTATAAAAGAGGTAGGAGAGCATTACAATACTTCTTACTCTCTCTTGCTGCTCTTTCCATTCTTCTATATATTGTGTAACGTGTTTCACAAGCGAGCTGGCCACACAAGCGAGCTGGCTACTTTTCAAACTTTATAACAATCATCAACTTCTAGTTATATTATCTCTACTAAACAATGCTTAAATGTCTTCTAACGAAAACAAGATTAACTTAGCTATCTAAGTACTCGAAAACAACGCGTTAATTACCTAACGAAGCGCTACGAAGGCCTATAATGCTCCTCAATCCACTATTTCAAGCCAACGCGCCAGAATCCAACTAAGACGCGATTACGAGCTCAATTCGAAGAAACTTACGAAGCTAGAGGAGGAGGTGATAATTGGGCATATATTAAAGCAGGATTTAAGAGGGTTTTCGCCTATAAAGGATATAGTACGAGATATAGCCAACAACTTGCTAAAGGAGCACGACAGGCAGCCTATAGGCAGGAACTAGCCAGACAACTTTATTCAGCGTATACCTAAGCTAAAAACTCAATAGAGTCGTTCTTATAATCATCAGCAAGCTTTAACTAAAGATCCGTAGATCATTAGCCGATGGTTTACACTTATACAGTCATTTAAGGACAAACATGGTATTATAGACGAGGATATATACAATTTCAACGAGACTAGTTTTATAATAGGTGTTATATTATCTCAGTTTGTTATTACAAGTTTAGAGATACGCGGGAGACGTAAAAAAGTTCAGCCAAGCAATTGCGAATAGGTTATAGTTATTTAAAAAGTTAATGCAACAGGTTAGGTAATAGTGTTAATACGGAAAGAAATTATAGATCTTCGCAAGGTAACTAAGTGTAAGAGTTATAAAAGGAAATATATTCAGAGTCAAGAGACATTAACAGTAGAGGAGGTAATTAGTTTAATTACTCCTACAGAAAATAGCGATTAAGAGGGTAGTAGAGAGATAAAAAAGAAGGTTCAGGCAGAGAGGCACTATAGGCGTTGTAGCAAAATTGAACATAATTCTCGTACTTGTCAAGTAGAAATAATAGATACCAAAGATAGTAACGACTCTGAATAATCTTATAGTATCTTATATAATATAATAGCTTATTCTGGTGTTGAGTAATTTGTATTTAAAAATAAGTTGTTCGGAAAAGTGGCCAGCTCGCTTGTGAAACACGTTATAGGTAAGTGTGTAGAGGAGAGGGGGAGAGGGGGCGAGGCTAAGTAAGCAAACATTTCGGTGGAAAGTTTTTCCTAGCGTGGGTAAGGGGAGTTGAGGAAGCAAACATACTCCTCCCCTTCCCTCTTCCCCCCCCCCTCTCTCTATTATTTATCTAGAAACAATAGTAAGAATGCGATACGACAGTGAGGTAATAGTAAGGAGGCGACAGCGACAGCGACAGCGAGGAGGCGAGGGGTGATGTTACTGCTATATACGTGATACCTGTTCTCCTCCCTGTTTTCTAATTAGCTAGTAGCTATAGATGAGACTGTTAGGTCTTAAGATAGATAGAGGGGGGAAGAGGGAGAGGGAGAGAGGACTTAAATTTAAAACTATTCTACTTATAAAAAGTAACACTTTGCGATTTGCGATTTAGTCAATCCGACTTTTTGGTGCGATTGGGATGCCGTAGATGCCGTACCAGGAGATTTCAGTGAAGTAAAGAGATATCTTAGGGTTTTTGGAAGAACTTTCTGAAACCAAAAATTGAGGGATTTAGAACCTAGAAAACTGGAAAAGGAAGAAGCAACATGTCGGAAGAAGACATAAAAAACAAAGTAGAAAGAAATCTTAGAAGCGAACCTTGGAGACCTCGACTTCTCAGCGTAATTAGAACTAGAGGTGAGTCTATTTCTTTCTGTCTAAAGAAGAGAATATCGATATCTAAGTTTTATTTTTCTCCAAGAGTATGGTAAAGCTCCAGGATTCTGTAGCCTGACAAGTACTCTCGGGGGGTTGAGAAAGAACAAATCTTTCTCACTTCCAGAAAACGACAGTAAATTATCTCTCGACAGACCACTACTAAAACTATTTAGTATTTAGAGAACCTATTAAGAAAACCCCCCACCTTGCGCCATTAGGGTAAACAATGGCATTTCCTTTCGGCTTATCCTAAGCTTGGGTTCTCTCACTCAAGTTTGGATGATTCATAGTCGATGTTCTTTTGAAAAGGTTCTAACTTCTAGTCGTTTTATTCCCGTCTTCTATCCAAACTCATTTTTAAGTTAGGGAATATGATTTGTAGAATTTCATGCACCAACTCAGAAAGACTGAACCAACTTCTCTGGCATAGAGTTCAAAAGTACATACCTCCAAGTAAAACCTAGCGAAGATAGACCTTTCTAAGGTATTTTATATGTTCAAGGGAATTTAAGTATTAGACTTACTCAAATTTGCGACGTGCGACGAAGTCCGTATGAGGACATTATCAGACAAGAGTGTTTAAGATCACACAGCAAGTCCTTCTAGGAATAGTTTTGTTTGAATTTATACCCCTAAATATTGATATCTGGGTTCTGGGGAGTTTACTATAAAATCCATCTTGGGTTGAAGTTGTAAAATATTTATAAGATTCAACCCCAAAAAATACATCTTCAAAAATTGAGGCGCTGTCACATGATTTCAGAAGTACTAGTGTACAGGGTTATGGTCAGGGTCGGTAACTCTACCCCCTCCCGGTGGACAGAGAAAGCGGCTGTAAATGGTAGGTTCGTACCTGCTTATCTTGCTTGTTCTAACATTTTAAAACAATTTAGTTTGATTGTTCTAAAACTTTAGGTTATGTTCTAAATTGTTCGAAATATCTACCCTAGATAATTGGAACAACGAGTTATGTAGGCAGGTACGAATACTGCCGCTTTTTTTGTCCACAGCGAGTCCCCATGCTACACCTTTACTTGAGATTTCACCAGAATCAACCATATGCCGAAAGGCCTCTGTCTATTAGATAACCACACATCATTGCTCACGCCTTTTCACGCCCAAGAAAAAATGGTGGGAAGCGATAATTCTGAAGGGGGGAAAAAGACAAGTCACAGGAAAGCAAAATAAAGATTTATAGTGAGAAAATAATATGTATTCAAGTCTCGTACCGCCTCATCATAATTCGTAACGACTGACAGAGACCCAACAAGGTCATAAACACCACCTAATGCAATGAACGAACCAAGGAGATGAGACAAGGGAAAAGCTTAAATCCAAACAGCGACCGCAAAACCATCCATCCATATTTTTCCAACCAAAAAAACAAAAATCATGCTATGCTATGCAGACAAAAAGAGAGACATGAGAGGCCAAAGCCTAAGATTGTACCGACAATCCGAGAAGTAGAAACATGAGAGATTCAAGTAAATGAGTCCCATATTTCCGTGTCGAAATGTTGATTTAGACGGAGCATCCAACATCGTAAACAGCAGAGGACCGTCCGTTGGTTGGTGCTGGAACAGCTGAGGCAGCGACGTTGAACAGCTTGCACTCCTTGGCGGAGGTGAACTCAAAGGACTTGCAGCTGGAGTTAGCTTGACATTGTGTCTTGCAGTCAGTGGCAGAGTTTATGTTGGTTTGAGTTGCGATGGGGTTGGCGTTGCCGGATTGGGCAGCTGGGGTGTTTCCACAGGTATCTCGACGGTGGTTTTGAGCTGCTCCGGTGTTGGAGGGGGTTCCGGTATTAGAGCCAGTGTTGGAACCCGTGTTGGAACCCGTGTTGGAACCGGAAGTAGAGCCAGTGTTCGAACCAGTGCTAGCGCTACCTGACGATGAAGTTGCTGCTCCAGTGGGGTTGGAAGTGGTAGGAACGACGGCTGGGACTGAAGAGCAGGTTTTGTCATAAGCAACGAGGTTGGTGCTTGATTGTGTTGGTACCGAAGAAGCGGCAACGGCATAGAGCATGCACTTCACCTCGTTGTCGACCAATCCGAAGACGAATGAGAGACAAGAAGTGTTAGCCTCACACTGAGTGAGGCATGTTTGCGCAGTGGTAATTCCCGTTGGTTGAGAAAGAACAGATTGGCTACCGCTGGAAGTGGGTGCACTACCGCAAGTGTCACGAGCTAGAATTGGCGAGGCGGAAACACCAGCGACAATGGCGGAAACGGCGATGATAGCGGCGAATGACTGCATTTTGAATATGTTTATGATTTGTTGGACTGAGGAGAAAGAATTCGAAATGACGATGACGCTGAGGAAGTACTGAAAGACTTAGGAAATGAGACAGATAGGAAAAGATGAAGAAAGATGAAGAAAGATGAGTAGGAAAGTGGTGATGATGAAGAGGGTGAAGAGAAAAGACTTTGGTAGGATTTCTTCTTTCCTTTATACAACATCTCTCTCAGCCAAAAGTCAACCATGGTATTCGGCTCACCAACCCCATTGAATATTTTGAGAGCTTCGCACTGACGATGCTTTAGAAAACGTGTTCGTGGACGCAACGTCGCAAAGCCGCAACTCAGCCCTGCGGATATAACCCCCGCAAGTCTTGTCCACGTCGGATGCAAAATTATCCTCCAGCCAACCGGGAATTTTAAGGTATTTTCAAAGTGGAGATAGATCGAAAGGCTTAAATGCGTCAAACCTTTTTTGAGGCATAACACAAGGATTCCCTTTCATGTGGATCCCAACATAGCTAACCCTCAAGGATTATTTACCCGCAAATTCGCTAAACTCGAGGAAGAGATACAGAATACTACGTAAGAACTGCAATACAATTGTGCTGTTATAATCTGAGTTAGGATTTCTAGTGTGAATACTTGGTGTCTTCATAGTTTCTCTCTGCTTTCAATCAAATATGCCCAAATAACTGTAAGAATCGAAAGCTTCCTCGTCCATTTCTAGCACTCAAAATCCTGAAAGTCCTCATGAGCTCAAACGTTTTGACTAGCTACTAGTCTTCTCCGCGTTTGAAGATGGAGATTGTGGCCACTGCTGAGTGGTGACTCGAGTGGATTACAAAAGGTTAAGCGAGGGGGTCTCCCTTGGCGACGATCAAACAACCGTTCGTGTGCGATCACGGAGGAAAAACACAAAACAACAGAAATGCAGGGGAGAATTCTACGGCTTCTCGAGTCATCTGCAAGAGGCCACGAAAGATGTGTTTCGAAAGTTAGAACTAAGAACGGAAAGCCTAGCCCAAGGCAGCTTTTCAGCATTAGTTTTCCCCTTTCGGCTCTTTTCCACGTGACGTTGTTTTGTTTTGACTCGTGACTCGCAACGCATAACTTTCATGCCCTCTAAAAGGATCGACACTTGGTATGGAAAGGGGGTCTACGAATTCTCAGGCGCATTTTTTGTGACGTATTGTAGAAACTGTGCCACCATGCTGCGCAAGAAACTCGCATCACTTTAGCTTCGTAGACATCACTTCGCGTGGTTGAGCAAGTTTAGGTAATGGATTGAATATACCCCACGATAAATCCATGCAGAGATTTCTTTGCATCCATTGATCACCATTTGACGCTTCATTAGGTTGACAAATCTTCGAATTTGAACTGGCGGGAAAGTCTTGTTCCCAGAAGCCAGGAATCCTAGTTTTGAAGAGAAGGGATGTAACGTATGGGTGTTCGTAACAGGTTTAATGGGATGGATGAACTTTGATTCTCATAGAAAATTTTGCAGAGACCATTTCAATCATCATCGCTTCTCCCCCTTTTCCCACCGTCGACGAACTTGGATGTGTTTCTGGTATTTCTTCTACGACTCGTGATAGCAAGCTTCTACACGGTATTACCGGCTGTCTTGGTATGATCACCGCCTAAAATAATAAAATAGTTGGGCATAAGCGCAACAATTTAAGAAGACCAGTTCAAAGATATTGGGCGATCTTTAAAGTGGACATCTCCTTGACCAAAACTCACAGTTTTGAAGAGATTACCATCCAAAAAGGGCTACGGAGAGAGCTGGGTGGCGGAACGCAATTGAGAAGTGATCAAGTGACTTGGTTCCAGGTCCTCCCAGAATTGGAGAGCACATACGTAATTCTCATATTATACCCCAACGTTTCCATCGAGACCCAACTATTATTACTCGGTAGTGATATTCCTTCTCAGAATTCACGGTAATGCGATATATATAGACGGCAGAAACTCCACGAGTAGACTTGTTGATTTCAATAAAAAACTATATCTGATTTTACTTCTAGTAGCTGCTATTTATTTAAAGAACCCTAAGAGATATACATCTTGTTTATGCGAAGTATTCCGTGAGATAACAGAAAGATTACAAAGCCTAAGGAGGGTAATCGAACTACCGTCAAAACGTCTTCAGAAGCAGAGTTAAGTTTTTAGTAGGTAATCTAAAAAAAGACTTGAAAAGACTACTAGATCTCTCAACTCTTATCGATATTCACATAGCCTGCCAATAATTTTAAGGTCATTTTAGCAAATGGTATCCATGAGTACAGCACTCGTTCTTAGTTGAGAATTGGAAAAAGTAAAGAGTACAGCTATCTACGGGGTTACTTATAAAAAGCTCAACGAAAAAGGTGGCCACTAACAGGTTACCCATGAATAGCCCCAAGATTGAAATATAATTCTAGTACTTATTCGGCATTGCTGTAATTAAGCAGGGTTTTCTATCACCTCTAAATTTGCATTACATGTGAGAAAAGTCTTTTGACTTTCAGCAGCTATGCTTCCCACAGAAACCCCACTACGTATTGGGATATCGGGCAGTCCCTGATAGATTATCCATGGTTACTTGGCTATTGTTTTGAGCAGAAGAAAAGTTATCGGGTTCTGGTCACACAACAAGACACTTTTGATTTTAAACTATGTGGAAAAACTAAAACAACATAGCTGTTGACTTGTCTTAAATATGCTTCTTCGTTCCAGGCTTGGAGAGAAAAGCAGTGTAACTGGCCGTGAAGAAAGTGAATTACGAAGGCTATGTTTTTAGTTTTACGAGCATGAATTGGAAACGGGGTGAGAAATTTAAGAAGGGAGACACGAAAACGAGCAAGAAAACCTAAGAAGCTTACTAATTGAAGTGTTAGTGCTTAATTAACAAAAGTATAGTATCACAATAATGATACCTCGAAAAAGAGTGAGTATTCATTCGTATCATGATTCAACACTCTACTTCGGGGCGACTCCAAGGGTTTGGCTCTTGAATAAGAAGCGAACTACTCCACGCTATCACCTAGAGAAACGCGTACCAACAAGGCAAGAACCATGGCATCCCGCTCGCGTTCCTCCAGCTCTCTCTCTTCCCTCTACGCCGTTCGCGCTCCGCACGCTCTCTCTCCTCCCGAGCTCGCTTCGCCTGCTCCAAATCCTCATCGCCAAAAGGAGGAATAGGAAGGCGCTCACAAAGCTGTGAGTAAGCCTTCTGCTCATCCTCCGTCCAACTAGTCATATCCACGGTGGTACTAATGACGTAAAACTGGTGTTTCAACGCCGAAGGAGAATTTATCCATTGCTGCTTCGTCCAGTTCATCTCCCAACTGCCTTCCCCTTTGACTGCATTGCAGAACTGGGTGTAGCGTACTCTGACGTCCTCTGACCAGACGCTCTGAGCTTCTCGTGGGAAGGTTAAGAGGTCATGGACTGCGGGTGCAGCTGCGAGAGAGAGGCCTTGGGTGTATTGTTCGACGGACATAGTAGCTGATGAGTTGGTTTGAAGGCTGGATTTGTGTTTGAAGTTTTGGTGCTAAGAGAATTAGAACTGTGCAATAATGCGAATTGTTTTTTGTGATTTGGAAATTTTAGAAAGTAGAAGGTTGAGGTAAATAGTAAATGTTATTATGTTCTTCTATTGTTCTGTTCACGATTCGTCGGTTGGGGGCATGAATGGAGAAAAACAAATAACCCGGACTGATAAAGAGACAACCTATTGTGTTCGTTGTTATTGTAGTTCAATAGCCTAGCACTTCCTTTATTGTTATTATGGTTATGAAAGAATTGGAAGAAGAAGGGGGGGGTGAATAATACCTACTCCCTACTAACAAAGACACGCTAGTCTTACCAATGCTCATAGGAATTATAGTAGAGAACAACAATTAAATATTTTTAAAATTCAAGCTTGTATAGCAGTTGACTATATTTCGTAAATTCGTATATAAGCTTTGATAACTTTATTAACTTACGGCTCTCCTAAGATACGCTTTACGACATATGTGAAGATTAGAACTTTCCATGGAACAATTGATTAGTTTTTAATAATAAGCTCTTTTTATAAAGATTTCAGGTTATAAAACATACAGTCAGTTGCGACTTAAGCTTGAATTTGCCTACTTTTTTTTTAATCCGAGCGTTTTACGTACCGTAATCGTGTCTAGGAGGCTATATATAAAATTAGCTAAATAACTACTTATTCGATTAATACTACTATATATATAATATTAAGGCCTTAAAGATATATCCTAATCCTTCTATATATGTAGTTCTACTATAGTATCTTAAATTGATCTCGATCGTCGCGCTACGATTAAAATAGCGATTTAAGCCGAGGTAAGGTATAATAATACTAACTTCGCAGAGATAGCTAGAGAGTTCAAATATAGTAGCGTATCTGTATATAATATTAAACAAGAGCTCTTAGTAGAAGTAGCTCTTACTTCTTATCCCCGCTATAAAGCTAAACCAGGGTTTAGAACCGCCTAGAATACTATAGTAGAGGTATTCGTTTAAGAACTCCTAGTACGAGATAATAAGCTTATAGTAGATAAGATAGCGGATTATATATATAACGTATTCGATCTTCGGCTCTTAAAGTAGCAGATTTATAGGATATATAAGAGTATAGAGATATTATATAAAAAGTTAGACTACTTTATAAGTTAGTAGGATCTTTAATTAATATAAGTATAAAGAGATAAATCAGCTAAGTAGAAGAGAAAGAGACTTATATTCCTTAATAAATCTACCTCTAATAAGGCTACTAGCGTACAACGATATAGATAGGCGATAATTAGAGTAAGAGCGCGCTCTAAGAGATAGTTAAAGCGATCGAGAGTTTAGAGCGTATTACTAGTATATACGCTCGATAGATAGCTATTACTTATCTTATTCTAGGAAGCGATTATAGCTAAGATATTCGAGAAGTAGTTAGAGGAAGATATCTTACTATAGTATAATAGAGTGCTTAGTAATCGAGATATAATTATAATAGATAATTACTTTATCTACCGAAGCTTATATATAGTAGAGATATATAAGAAGAGAGAGGTAATAGTAGAGTACTTACTACTATATTATTCTTAATTTAATCTAATCGAATCGAGCTTTAAAGACCTTAAGACCTCTATCTACTAATATTATAAATAGGTATATATCTCTCTCGATTATAATAGCTTTAAAAGCTTTTTATAAGAGTAAATACTTTATATAAGTAAAGAAGAGAGCGTGAAAAAGAGAGCTAAGAGGTACTTTTAAAATCACTTTTATAATATTAAATAGAATATATTATTTAAATTAAAGAATTAACGTAGTTTATTACCGAGTAGTATATATTACCGAGTAACGTACTTTCCTCTACTTTACTACTTATTAACTTTAATACACGTTTTCTTAATAACTAATTATAGAAATCTAAACCTAAGAAGTACGAATTATCCTAGCTATTAAAGCTATTTAAATATCTAAAAAACTTAGTCGTCGCTCTGTTATAAAAATCTACAAAGTCTCTAAAATAATACTTTAATATAGAATAGCTAGCTAAACCTATCGCCTTAAAACTAAACCTAATTATTATAAATTAAACGACTTAGAGAAGGAGACACTTATTCGATATATACTTGATCTAGATATAAGAGGATTTGCCTCTTAACTAGCTAGTATAGAAGATATAGCGAATTATATCCTCGAATCGCGGGAGAGAAAACGCGTCAGTAAGCTCTAGGTATATCGATTTATATAACGTTAACTAGAATTAAAGACGTGTTTTAATCGCGTTTACGACTTTTAAAGAGTCTTATACGAAGATCTAGAGCTTATTAGTACGTGGTTTCGACTTATAGAGAATATAAGAGTAAAATATAGTGTTTTAGACTACGACTTTTATAACTTTAATAAGACAGGGTTTATAATAGGAATTATCTACCTAGTAATAGTTATAACTCGCGCTAATCGACGTAGCAGAGGTAAGGTAGTTTAGCCTAGTAATCGGGAATAGACTATAGTAATTACTTATATTAATAGCGAGAGTTAAGACGTACCTCTGTTTTTAGTAGTTTAAGAGAAGAATTATCTCGCGAATTAGTATACTAAAGGCGGCCTTCTATATAACTAGGTTATTAAACCTATAAGTAATAGATAGACTAATAATAAGATAGACCTAGAATAGCTACGACACTTCGATAAATATACTCGTAGTTATACGAAAGAGCTATATCGAATACTAGTATTAAATAGATATAAGAGTTATAAATCAGCTGTATTTCAAGAGTATTATAAAGCTAATAATATTATTACTCTTTGTCTACCTTCTTATTCCTCTTATTTAACCTAGCTACTCGACGTTAGATATTTTAGTATTCTTAAACGTATATAGAAGCGTTAAATTAAGACCTTTATTAAAGCTTATATCAACTATATTACTAAGGTCGAGTTCTTTTTAGCCTTTTATACAGCTTATAAGTAATTAATAATAACTTAAAACGTGTAAGCTAGATTCTATAGAGCTAGCTTAGTACTTTTTAATCCCTAGACTATAATATCAAAGCTTAATATCCGATTACGAACTCCTATACCTACTAGACCTCTCTCTGCGGCCGCTAACTCTTAGGTCTTATAGACCTCTTATAACCTAACTAACGCTCTTTCGTAAACAACTTTAGTTAAGAATCGTATTTCACGCTATTAAAGAAGCTTACTAACCTCTATTTTCGAGACTATAGCTATATTAGTAAAGAGTATAGAGCTATTAGCTTATAAGATAACTTTATTATTAGCTAAAGTCTATACTTTTTATAAAGCAAATAAAGTACTTAGTAAGCGCTATAGAGCTAAAAAGACTCAGGTCTGTTAAGGAGGTATACTTACTATAGAGGATATATAAGACGTATTAGCTTAAAAGAAGACAGAGGAACAGGCTCGACGCGACAAGCGTTCTAAGAGAGATAGGTAAAATAAGAGGTAAACCTCTAGACGACGGTATAGCACTTATAGAAAGACTAGTTATAATATACGAACTTGTTAAGAGGTTATAGATATATCTAGTTTATTAGATTCTAAGTAGTTTTAATTAATATTATTTATTATAGTTAATTAATCTGATATTAAAGTAGTAGAGTAGAGAGAAAGTACGCTACTTAGTAATATACGCTACTTGGTAATAAACTATATTATACTTAAACCGCCTTATCTTAAGCTACTTCTTATCTTATATACTTCTTATTCTATAAATATTTATATCTCTTATAACTATTCTAAAGATTACTATTATTATATTTAAATTAAAGGATTATATATAAACTATCTTATCTTAAGCTACTTCTTCTTCTATAGATATTCGTTCTATAGATATACTCTCTATTAAACTTAACTATATTAAAGGTTACTATTCTTATTAAAGCTATCGTCGTATTAATCCTAGGAGAGTAGAAGGTATATAAGTACTCTAATATCGTCTCTAAGAAGCTTATATATATAATCGAAGTAAGAGGTCGTTTATTTAAGAAAGCTATAGAATATAGTATCTCTAACACCTAAGACGATAGTAGAGCGCTCTCTAATACTCTCTATATCTATATCTACTATCTTATACTAATATTCGATATTAAATATAGGTTTTTTAAGATATAAGATAGGAAAGTAAGTATAATTGTTTTACTCTTATAAAATTAGTATAAAGAAGAACTAGATAATAAAGTAAATAATATATAGTTAACAAAAGTATCTCTCTTTAAACTATACTCTTAAAACGTCTATTAAAGCTTATTTTTAGTATATATCTATTAAAGCTTATTTTAGTATATACTCGTCGATATCGAACGTTATTATTAATTTACTAGTTTTTTATATATAGCGATAAAGCTCTATAAGCGCTAAGCCTAATTAGGATATAGCTCTACGCGTACTATATCTAATCGAGAGGTATTAAACTCTTTTAGTAAATTTTAAGTATTAAACTACTATACTCTTACTAGACGTTCTAATAGTTAGAAATCTTAAAAAATTATAATAAAACTATTATTTATTTAAATAAGCTAGTTTCTTCTTTATAGGTATAAATAATACTATAAAGAATCGCTCTTATATATTAAAAAATTAATTATAATTATTAAAATTTCCTATATTTTCTCTCTTACTTCTCTCTATTATAAGCTTTCTATATTATATCTATAAGATTCTTACTCTTCTTAACCTTCTTAACCTTCTTAACCTTCTTAACCTTCTTAATCTTCTTAACCTTCTTAACCTTCTTAACCTTCTTAACTATCTTAACCTTCTTAATCTTCTTAATCTTACTTCTACTTTTACTGCTTTCTATAGTAATCTACTTACTTACTAGTACCTAGGTGCTCTTTCGAGCCTTTTAGCTCTTTTTAGAAGACTCGCTTAGAGTATAAGAAGGCTCTCTTATATAGCTAGATAAGAACGCCTAGTTAATTCTATCCTTCTTATATACTTTCTTAAAAGTACTAATATTTATATATAAGCTCTTCTATATACTAAGAGTAATAGTTAGATATACTAATTCTACTATAGTTAAATTATAGAATTACTTAAAGGTTAGAGATTCCTCTTAAGCTCTTTATATAGTATATTTATATACTCTAAAGCTAAAGTATATAGGTTTATATATATACTAATACTATACTATAAACTTATACTATAAATATGTTATAGACTTTAGCTTATACTTATTATACTCTATAGTACTCGAGAGACGATAGAAGAGAGCTATAGATTACTTAGATAGCGTTATAAGTAGTAGAAGAGAGCGTAGAAGAGTAGGCTTCTTAATAGTATTAACTCTTAAGTTATCTCTTATAACTACTAGGGAATTAAAGTATATATTTAAAGATATACTATATCCTCTACTTATATATACTAGCGGAAGTAGTATTATATCCCTCTTTATCTCTTCTTTTTTATTTATATATATTAAATTCGTAATAATAAACGTAGAAGGATATTACGAATTATAGTTACGTAGTAAGTAGTTTAGACAGCGCTCTAATAGAACAAGGTATAATATCTAGGGTTAGAAGGTAATATAGAAGGAAATCAGTAATATAAAAGGTATTTAAGAGTTTTAGGATTTTATTATTAGATAACTATTAGAAGTTATATAATAGATTCTCTTAGATCTCTTAGAGAATCTAAAGAGATCTAGGGATCTAGGCTTATATAAGGATCTAAGTAGTACGAGAGATTCTATATAGAACTAGCACGTCTGCTATTAGATAGAAGCTTTATACTTAACTATAGTTATTAATTTTATTATCTTATTTAATATCTTTAATATAAGTAACGAGTTTACTTCTAAGTAAATAATCTAGTATATCTATACTTCTTACCTATATACTAACCTTCGAGACTTAGTTACCTTTGTTTAGTTTATATAGAGTTTTATTATACTTTAAACATCTGCTTAGAAGTTCAGTCGCTATAACTCTAGCAACCCCCGCCGCTACTAGCCTAAATACTAGTCGAGTCAACGTTGTAAGAATATCTAGAAGCGCTACTAGAGGAATACCTACTAGTATATAATCAGCTAGGAATGATAATAACGTTAGTATACTAGACGCCTCCGAGCTCTATAAGGTCGAGGTACTTAAGTCTATTAAAGTTAAGATACTAGACACGTATTATAAGAAGCGTAAGAAACTTAACTCGTTTCTTCTTTAAATAGATATCTACTTTAATTTTAACTTAGACAAATTCGAAGATAATTATAACTTATAAACTATCTTTACTATCTTCTACTTAAGAGGATTAGTATTAGAATAGGCTTAGCTATATTTAGAGAACTTTTTTAAGAACGAGAATAAAGATAGAAAGATAGAATTAACTAAGATTATATTTAAATCTTAGAAGAGATTTAAAGTAACTATTAGAAAAGTTTTTAGAGATTTTAATATAATCTAAACTACTATACGTAAGCTTTTAGATTTATACTAAACTAGATTAGTAATAGATTATACTAATAAATTCTAATATTATAGAACGAAGTCGGGCTAGGATACTATCGCTTTTATAGAACTCTTTTATAGAGGATTAAAGGTATATATTTATAAAGAGATAGCTAAATAAAATATATAATTTTAAACTATTATAAGTATAATAGAGAAGGTTATTTAATTAGATAACTATCTATATAAATTTAGAAAGAGTAACTCTAAATATAGAGAAAAGAGTAAGAGATTAGAAAAGTAGAAACACGTCTACGTTAATAAGTATAGTAAGAAGGCGAACGTTATATAGAAAAGAACCTTTCTAGAGAAAGAAGGACTTTTCTAGAAGAAGCGAAATCGTTAATATAAGTAGAACTTATATTATAATTATAGTCTCTAGCTATAGAGCAAATAAGTATAGTAAGAAGAAAGACTCTAAATAGAAGAGATAGGTTAATACTACTGTTTAAAAAGAAGTAGTCTTACTCGATAAAATCAAACTTACGAATACTAAGCTTAAAGCTAGAGGTTTTAGTATATAGATTAAAACAGATACCTCGAATATAGCTATAAGCGCTATATACCTATAACTAAACGGAATTAGGTTATAAGTTAGTAGAGTATAAGATACTAATAATAATAGAGATCTACTTCTTAAAGAATACTACGATATACGATCGGTAATAGAATCTAAATAACCTCTTTAAGCTAAGTACGAGTTACTACTATCGACTAGTTCCTCGCAATTATTAGAATTATCTTCTAAATACGAAGAGGAAATCAAGGATATAGGTTCTAAAGTTAGAGAAACTTAGGCTTTTACTATAATATTTAAACATAGGAATTAATAAGTATATATAGATAACTAGAAGCCTGATTTCTAGAATTCTTATACTACTCGAGGTATTAAACTTACTCTTCTAATAATATATACTATTACTTAGAATAACTCTAATAAAATAACTATAGTTAGTCTAATTATAAGATAAGAAACTATTAAGTTTAAGAAATCTAAATATAATTAAAGATAGATTAAGATATCTAGTTAACCTAAGATAAGAGATATATAGACAGTTATAGATCTTTAGAAGGAAACTAGCTTATAGTAATAGTAGAGTTCTAAAAAATTTATAAGATAGCTAAAACCTAGTTTCTTAGGTATATTACCTAGTAATAAGGAAGCGACGCTAGAAATAGAAAGTAAATATACTAGTTACTTTAGTTAGTAATATTAGAGTAATATTTAAAGAACCTAGAACTAGAAGATTATTTAGTATAATCTTTTAAGAGATAAACTAATATAATATAGACTAAGAAATAGAAATAGTATAAAGAGAACTTTACTATCTAATAGTTAGAGAATTATAGTCTATTAAAATAATAGATAGAACTATAGCTAAATAGATATAATATTACCTAAGAGCTATATCTAACTAGTCTATAGAAAAACGATTTATTAGAACTTTACTAGAACTAGAACAAATTATATAATATAGATTAATATATAAGATAGTTTCTATAGATTTAGAGAAAGTAACTTTTATTCTAAAGTCTAGTTAGAGAAATATAGATAGGTAAAGATTTATAGTATACTTTATAAAAAACAAATTAAATACTATCTCTAGAGAAAATTAGTTAATTACAACTATGAAAATATAAGAGAAGGAACTCTAAGTTATAATTAACTCTAGAGTAATAGGTAATTTCCTATCTCTATTAGCTCTAAAGAAGCTAAACGTTCTAATTAAAGGTATAAGACTATACTATCTAGAGGTGGTTAATAAAATAGAATTATTAATTAGTAAACTATTCTAATAAAAGTTAATATCGAAAGACACTACTTAGATATATAATTTAATATTATTAAAATAGGAAGTAAGAAGGTAATACTTAGTATACTATAGATTTAAGAGTATAATCTAGATATTAACTAAAAGGCTTAAATAATAACCTTTAATTAATATAAATATATAGGTTCCTATTTATAACTATAAGGCTAGAATAAGGTTAGTACTACCTCTTCTAATATACTAGAACACCTAGCCTAGAGTCTTCTACAGGTTAGTATAACAGCTGATAATAAAATACCTATATAGTATAAAGAATTTAAGATATTATTTAAAAACCTAGAAGACTTATAAGCCTTACTAGAACATTACTTATAGGATTATAAGATTAAATTAAAGTAGAGTTATTATCTTTTAAAGTAGAAGCTTCAGTTATATAACTAGAAAAGCTTATAAAGAATAGAAAGTTATATAAAGAAAGGTATTAAGAAAGAGTATATTAGGAAATCTAAATTACTAGTTATCTTAAATATACTTATTATTAAGAAAAAGGACGACTTAAATAGAAGAGTATATATTAATTACTAGAAAGTAAATAATACTATAGTTAAGAACGCTTATTTATTACCTAGTAGCTAGTACTTATAGAATAAGTTAGATAAGATAGTATGTTTTATAAAACTAGATTAATAAAACGCTTATAGACTAATATAAATAAAAGTTAGAGATAAATAGAAAATAGTATTTATCTTACTATTAGGTTTCTATAAATATATAGTTATACTATTTAAACTATATAATATATTAGCTATATACTAGAGATAAAATAACAATATTTTAAGAGATCTTCTAAGAGTAATAGTAATCTATTATCTAGATAATATTCTAATCTTCTTAGAAAAAGAAGAAGAATATAAGAGATATATAAGAGAAGTTCTACGTTAACTACTTAAGATAGATTCCTATCTTAAACTTTTGAAATATAAGTTTAGAGTAACTTAGATACTTTTTCTAAGATAGGTATTTAGTCTAGGAAAAATAGAAATAGATCTAGTAAAGATCTAAGACATTCTAAATTAGAAATTACTAGAGAATATAAAGGATATATAGTCCTTCTTTAGATTTATAAACTTCTACTACTTATTTATTAGAGACTATATAAAGATTACTAAACTAATCTTAGTACTAGTTAAGAAAGCTATTAAGTTTATTTAGAGTAAATAAGCTAAGAATACTTTTTAAAAGATTAAAGTAAGATTTATAGAAAAACCTAGTATAGTAGAGATAGACGCTTTAAATATAGTAGTAGGTATAATCTATCTTTAACTAAATAATAAAAGAAAGCTTATACCTATTATATACTACTTAAAAATATTTAATCTAGTATAGTAGAACTATAGTATCTTTAATAAAGAATTACTTACTATAGTACTAATCTTAGAACACTAGAGAATATACTTTTAAGAAGTAAAGTATCTAGTTATAGTTCTATTTAACTATAAGAATTTAAGAATATTTATAAAAACAAAGGAACTTATAACTAGATAACTAGTAAGATAGTTTAAAATATTATTAGGATTTAATATTATTATATACTATATAAGTAGAATATTAAATACTTAGATAGATACTCTTAGCTAGAAACCTAGATATAAAGAAAGTAAGGAATATAAGAAGATTATAATCCTAAAAACTCTTAAGAATAGAGATCTTACGCCTATATTTTATAAAGTTACTGCTATAGTAGAGTAACTCTAGGAACCTTAGTATAATAAAATTAAAGAAGTATTTAGCTTAAGTAGTTAAGAAATTCTACTAGGTATAAGAAGTATTAAGGTAAAGAATAGACTTGTCTCTTATAATAATAAAGTCTTTATTTTAGATAGTATTATAAAGGAATTTATTAAGAAATAATATAAGTTACTAGTATATAGATACTAGGGAATTCGAAGAACTCTTTAGTATATAAAATAGAACTACTACGTTAATAGATTATTAGTAGTAGTTAAGAAAGTAATAGTATAGTATAATACCTATATTAGGAATAAGGCTTCCTACTATATATCTTATTGTCGGTATAATCAGAGTGAATATCACTCCACGTGACCTTCTCGCTTAAGGTCTATTTAAGTAGACAGAGCAGCTTACTTTGCTCTGTATACACGAACGATAATATACTCTTTTTACATCATGCTATTAGCCACCAAGTCATACCAACACTGATCATTGTCGCGCGCGCAGATCAGAAAAACTGGCTATACGTATCGCGGTTCTCGGAATCGTAAGCTTACGTACAGTTACGCAGTTGTGCAAAGTAGACTCCTCTTCTCGGAAGAGACTCCTTCTACTGGTTACACCCCCGACAATACTACTACAAACTCTTGGACTTGCAGTAAAGTTACAACAACCTTGCAACCTCTCCGAATTGCAACACTCTTACAACCTTGCAACCTCTTCGACTTGCAATACCACTCTACTTGCAAACGCCCTTGCGACCGCTCTTGAACCCTTTGGAACGGCTATTGTGCAAGGACAATTCACCCGATTTTTGATAACTCATAAGCATCAAAAGGGTGACTCACACAAAAACAAAATTACGAAACAAGATTACGACATACTATTCACCTAGTATAAGATACCACTTATCATCACCACTTTAAGCACCGGCAATTTCGTCGACACTACCGACACCATGGCACCACCACCATAGTAGGTTGAAGACAAGGAAGCCACGGCCTACATAAACACAAAGTTAGAGGAATACGATGTCGATGATATATGTGACGATTATCTCTAGAAGATATATCGTATAGACTTTAACGACTGGCCAGAATCGAAGTTCGTAAACACAGGAAGAAGTACCCTTATCAAGATGCGTAAGTTGCTACGTAATCGAGGTGTATAGGTAGAGATAGATAGACACAAGACTATTATGTCAAAGGCACTTTATAATACGGCTTAAGAACTTACAAAGCCTAAATAGGCAATCTAAGAATTGAGAGACCAAGTGTATAAGTCAGAGACTTAATCTAAAGAGATGGCAGCGAGATACAAGTATCTTAAAGAACACCCTGACCGATTCCCTGAACTTCTTCTAGGATACTAGAATCCTTCTACTTCGAGTACCACTTCAAACGCTTTTGTAAGCAATATTCCTATCCCTGCAACTCCACCAGCAGTAGCTCTTACAACTCCACCGGCAGCTTTTGCAACCCCGAACGCTCTTGTAACCTAGAACACTCTTGTAAGCCAACCAGCTATAGGCAGCTATTCTGGCAATAGCCAGATGGGCAACCCTGCCTTTGTACTTAGCAACCTTATAAAGTCATACTCGGACGAACAAAAGTATAGCAGCAAGGGAGACAACTTCAAGCTTAAGTTAAGAATATTCAAGGATATATATAACCGTTGTAGTATACTACCTTTAGTATATAATCTTGCCTTCCCGATTATGCTCAAGGGTTAAGTATTGAGCTACTTTTATACTAGCGTCTTTAAGGAGGAACAGATTAATTATACGAAGTTCTTTCTACTGCTATCTAATTATACTTTGAGGATAAGCTATACTTAAGAGGTTAATCCTCTAAGTAGAATCGTATTATATTCTTATAAACCAAAGCTAAGCTGGAATATTCAGAAAAGACACCTAGCTAGTGCTTTAAGAAGATGCTATCTAAATTAGAAGAACTTCGCTATAGACTTCTTAAGGATATATAAAGCGATAGATAATTAGCTAATAAGCTGCTTATTATATACGAGGAAGTACTAGAATACCGAAGTATATACTCGACCTTACTATAAAACTCGTTACTTCAAAGTACTATTACTCTTTTAAGAAGCTCTATTTGTAATTACGAAGTAAGCTACGTATTAAATACTAAGACTTTAATAACTGATTATTACTTTTATAAGTATAATAATTCTAGTAATTCTTATTATTAGTATAACTTGGTTATAAATCTGTCTGATTATATATACGTATTATATTCTCTATAACTATTCTAGGTACTCGAAGTACGACTATTTATGCTTGTGCTAGCGTGGTACTAGCGTGCTAGTCACGTGGATAGATATGAGTCAGAGGCTTATTCACTTATATAACAACACTAGCAACTTCCTAAAAGGTAGTAGTCCTCTATAATAAGAGCGTAGTACTTAAATCGGTTATATTAATCTATTTATAATCTAACTAATTAAAATCCTCTCTTCGTATCCCTGACTAATAAGAGCGCTCTATCTAGCGTCTTATTCTAGTAATAAATTCCCTTTACTTCTACTACTACTACCGTTGTTAATATCTCTTATAACTACTTCGTCTCTCTTAACCTATTCTGTGACTTTAATAGTAATCTTGTTCGTATTAATTAGCTAGGTTAAAGTATTATAAGCTGTAGCTTTGGTTATAGCGTCTGTAGAATTACTGTCTCTATCGATCTATTTAACTTCTAATATCTTACGCTTTTTATAAGCTTGTCTTAGACATATAATATTAATTATTAAACGCTTCTCCTTAGTAGTGTCAAGCTTTACTAGACACTTGTAAATATCCTTGGAGTCGGTGTAAATAACGAGTAGAATCTTAATCTTAAGTATCGATTCTATCGTAGATTTAATAACTCTTACTATATTAAAACCGTTGCTTAAAGCGTATAATTTAGCTGCTAAAATACTTCTAGTAACTCTCTTATACTTAGTAGAGAACTAATAGACGATGTTACTATTATTAGTAGCGTCGGCTAATATAATTACGTATCTAATCTAGGAAGTATAATCGTTATTATTTGTAAAGAAGGAATCAGTAAAAAGTATAAGCTTAAGTAAGGAATGATCTAAAGTAATAAACTTAAGTCTACGCTCTATATTCTCTATTTACTACTATAGAATCTTGTTTAAAGCTTTAACGTCTTTTAGAAGTAGATTAGTCGACTAGGCGGTAAAAGACAGTGTAAAAGCTGCTTCTAGTTATAATATAGTTATAAGATAGACTCCTCGAGCTCGCTATATAATGAATTAATCTCTTATAGTAACGTTGTAGCGTATATCCCTGTAAGAGCTCTTTAATTCGATCGATTCGATGCTTACTAGCTTAAGGTCCTTAGCGTAATCCTAGGTTAAAAGTATCGATCCGTCTTTCTAGCGTATAATAATACCTCTATTAAATTTCAAAGCGTGATCGACTATAAGCTCTTCTCTTTCCTTAGCGTCGAACTTGGCTTCCTTTCTCTTAGTATCTTCTTCCTTAATAAAGGTACTGTCTTCTAAGATAAGTGTATTATTAGTTTATAATCTAATAATCCTAAAGTATCTAGTTTTATTAACTAATAGTAGACAAGGATCGAATGTTAATTAGGTTATTCTAAGGAATTTAAGAAGGAATTTATAGTAAGTGGCGAACTAGTGTAATCCGGCTTCTGGAATACTATATAATAGTAGTAATATCTCGATTAATAATCTAATCTATTCTAGTATATTCTTTAGTAGTTGTACGAACTTTCGACGGTGTAGTTATAGCTTACTCTTAGACTACGTATATGCTTAGATAATATTATATAAAAGAAGGTTGAGATATAGATATAAAGCTGTGATAATAAAGATGATTCTTATTCTTATACGTTGAATCGTAGGCGACTAAGTAAGTACTGTCTTCTTAGCTAAATCGTTCTATATATATACTACAAATCGAGACTTTTCAAAGGCTTTATCTATACTACGGAATTTAACTTAGTCGACAAATCGTGAATTAAAAAGATTAGTACTATCTAGTAACTTATCTAGAGTAATAAACTTTATTACACCTCTTTCGATTAATCTGTTAATCTCTAGTCTACGGGAATTAGTGTAATTTATATAAACCGTACTATCGATCGATATAAATATCTCGATATCGAAGTCTCTAAAATCGTTAAGCTACTAGTAATCTTAAGAAATACTATATATGTCGACAACGTATACTTTAGCTTCTTCTTCTTTAGCTAGCTTCTTTCGAGGTCTTCTACGTCCTCTCTTTAGTAGTAATTCTATAAGTCTTTCTCCTGGATCGGTATCCTAGTCTTAACCCTAGTCTTAACTATTACTTTATAATATTTCTAGAATTAAAGGCTCTAGCTCTTTAATAATTTTACTAAATCAAGGCTTTACTACTATAGATCGGAATCTTATACTACTATTTAGTATAATAATAATATTCTTATTTTCGATGCTTAAAAGCTAATATAGTCCTGTCTATTTACCCTTCTTATTTAGTATCTCTCTCTAGACCTATACGTTAGGTCTAAGGGGTATATCCTTTTAGTGATTTAACAGTCTATTACAAGTATTAAGAGCGTCGTTGACTTGTCTCTTAGCGCGGTACTTCGTAACTTCTTAAGAAGCTCGCTTAACCGTATTAGCTCGTCTAATATTATTAGAAGAAGGGGCGTTCTATTAAGTTATTCGAGGGTAAGCTCTAAATACCAGTATAGTAGGAACTAATCTATTCAGTCTAGCTATGTCGTTGATAGCCTTAAATACTATCTAAAGAGCTATCTCTTTTATAAGATCCAGACAGTCTTCGTATATTACTTAATATACTCGTCGTACTAGTCCGTGGTATCGTTCGACGATTCTAACCGATTAGTATACTTCTACTAGAATACTTTCTACTGTACTTCCCGCGGCTCTTACGTATTCGTTGAATTCCTTACTTATGAAGTTGGTTCCGGCATCCGTAGTAATAATATCCGGAGGTTCTAAATAGACGTCTATCTAGTATTCCTTTAACTTATCCTAGACATACTTTGCCTTTATAGTCTTTAACTATCTACTAGCTTAAAAGCGAGTAGCTTCGTCTATAATATATAGAACTGCTTCTTCGTCTATAAAGAATATATCGACGTATATTCGAAAGTTAAATATAATATTATTATATAAAATAAATCGAAAGCGTTCTAGGTGTCACGAATCACGTGCTAGCACGTGACAAAGTGAAGTCCAGGCGACGCTCTAATAGGACGAGTACTATTATATCCTTAGAAGGAGGAAAGGATCGAGTATAATAGGACATATAATCCTGAGGATCTTATTACAGTTATATCACGTGACTCGGTTGGGAGCGGTTAGGTGATAGAGTCTAGTTTTAAGGAGCTCTGAAAATAGAGTCGGACTCTATCTTCGAGACTCCTGCTAAGAAGGACTCTAAACATAAACGAAGGTTCTATATAAGACTAGCACGTCTGCTATTAGATAGGAGCTTTATACTTAACTTTAGTTATTAATCTTATTATCTTATTTAATATCTTTAATATAAGTAACGAGTTCACTTCTAAGTAAACAACCTGGCGTATCTATACTTCTTACTTATATACTAACCTTCGAGACTTAGTTATCTTTGTTTAGTTTATTTAAGTTTTGTTATACTTTAAGCACCTACTTAGAAGTTTAGTCGCTATGGCCCTAGTAACCCCCGCCGTAGCAGCTAGCTTGAATACTAGTCGAGTTAATGTCGTAGATATATCTAGAAGTACGACTAGAAGAATACCTACTAGTACTTAGTTAACTAAGAACGACGACAATATTAGTATACTAGATATACTTAAGCCTTATAAGGTCGAAGTACTTAAATCTATTAAAGTTAAGATACTAGATATATATTATAAGAAGCGAAAGGAACTCGACTTATTCCTTCTCTAAATAGACATCTACTTTAACTTTAATTCTAATAAGTTCGAAGGTAATTATAACTTATAAACTATCTTTACTATCTCCTACCTTAAGGGATTAGTATTAGAATAGGCTTAGTTATACTTAGAGGACTTCTTTAAGAATAAGGATAAAGACGGAAAGATAGAATTAACTAAGATTATATTTAAATCTTAGAGAGGATTTAAGGTAATTATTAGAAAAGTCTTTAAAGACTTTAATATAATTCGAACAGCTATATATAAGCTTTTAGAATTATACTAGACTAGATTAGTAATAGATTATACTAATGAATTTTAACGTTATAGAACGAAATTAGAATAGGATACTATTACTCTTATAGAACTTTTTTGTAGAGGATTAAAAGTATATATTTATAAGGAAATAGCTAAGTAGAATATATAATTCTTAACTATTATAGGTATAATTAAGGAAGTTATCTAGCTAGATAACTGCTTATACGAATTTAGAAAGAGTAACCCTAGGTATAAGGAAAAGAGTAAAGGGTTAGGAAAGTAGAAGCACTTTTATACTAATAAGCATAGTAAGGAGGTAAACGCTATATAGAAGAAAACCTTTCTAAAGAAAGGAGGACTTTCCTAGGAGGAGCGAAATCATTAACGTGAGTAAAACTTATGTTATAATTATAGCTAACTAGGCTATAAAGTAAATAAGTATAGTAAGAAGAAAGACTCTAAGAGAAAGAAACAAATTAATACTACTACTTAGTAATAGGTAGCTTTAACTAATTATATTAAACTTACAGATAAGAAGCTTAAGGTACGAGGATATAGAACCTAGATTGAAAATAACAAAGAAATTAGTAGTATATAAGATACTAATAATAATAGAGATCTACTTCTTAAGGAATATTATAATATATAATTAGTAATAGAATCTAAGTAACCTCTTTAAGTAGAATATAAATTACTATTATCGACTAGTTTATTAGAGATATTAGATTTATCTTCTAGTTTAGAAGGAGAAGTAAAAAACGAAGACCTAGAAGTTAGAGAAACTTAGGCTTTCCTTAGAACCTTTAAATAAGGAAATTAATAGGTATATATCGATAATTAGAAACTAGATTTTTAGAGTCCTTATATAATATAAGAGGTTAACCTAACTATCTTAATAATATATATAGTTATAAGTAATAACCTTGAAATAATAACTCTAGTTAGTCTAATTACTAGACGGAAAACTATTAAAGGAAAGAAACTAGAACAAAAACGCTAACTAATTAAAAAACCTAGCTACTCTAAAGTAGAGGATATGTAGAGAATATATAATATTTCGAATAAGATTAGTATATAGATATAACAAGTTCTAATAGGATTTATAGAACGAATTAAAACCTCTTTCTTTAGGATACTGTCTAAAGATGTTATACTAAAGGAATTTGAGAAATGTATTATAGTTATGTTAATTAGAAATAATAGGTTAGTATTTAGAAAATACAACTTATAATAACTATTTAGTATATTATTCTAGGAACGAAGAGAGCTCGATATAACTAGATAGGCTAAAACAGAACTAGAAGAACTATACTATCTATTAATAAGAGAACTATAGTTTATAGAAACAGTTTAGGAAATAATAGTATAATAGATACGATATAAACTAAGTCTAACCTTAGACTAGTTATTATAAAAGCGATTCAAAGGATTATTACTAGAGCCTACTAGAATAGTAGAATATTATCAGATATACGAAGTAGTATTATCAGATGAAGAAGGAGTAGTATTCTTTCCTTGGTCTCGAATATAGGCTGTTAAAGAGAAGAATTCAAGGGACTATATATTTAAGGTTTACTATATAAAACTAGAGATAAGTGTACTAGAAGCTACTTTAGATTATCTATATATAGAAGAACTTTGGTCTATAGAAGCTATTTTAGAAACTAATTATAAATAGATCTAATATAATTATAAATAAATACTAAAACGATTTATAAGAGAAATACCTAAAACTATAGGAATTATAGAATATAAACTAGTATATAAGGTAGTATACGTCGATAAGGAAAGAGTAAGACTCTTCTTATAGTATAAGAACGAGGAGAGAAAAAGTTTTAATTAAGAAAATCGATCTTTCGAAGTCTAATATATTAAAGTAAAGTTAAACACTACTTTAGGAGAAAAACAGTTAATAGTAACTATAGAAATATAAGGGAAAAAGTTATAAGTTATAATAGACTTAGAAGTAACAGGTAACTTTATTTCTCTAATAGCTTAAGAAAAGCTAAACATTCTAATTAAAGAGATAAGACTATATTAACTAGGAGTAGTTAATAAAACGGATATTATATATTAAAACGGAATTATTAATTAGTAAACTATCTTAATAAAAATTAATATTAAAGAATACTATTTAGATATATAATTTAATATTATTAAAATAGGAAGTAAGGAAGTAATACTTAGTATACTATAGATTTAGAAACATAATCTAGAAATCGACTAAAAGGATAGAACAATAACCTTTAGCTAATATAAATACAAGAGTTCGTATTTATAACTTTAAGGCTAGAACGAGGTTAGCGCTACCTCTTCTAAAGCGCTAGGACACCTTGTCTAGGGTCCTCCACAGGTTAGTAGAAAAGCTAATAACGAAATACCTATGTAGTATAGAGAATTTAAAGCTTTGTTTAAAAACCTAGAAGACTTGTAAGCCTTACTAAAACATTACTTATAGGATTATAAGATTAAATTAAAAGAGGGTTATTACCTCTTAAAGCAGAAGCTTCGGTTATATAACTAGAAAAGCCTATAGAGAATAGAAAGTTATATAAAAGAAGGTATTAAGAAGAGATATATTAGAAGATCTAAGTTACTAATTACCTTAAATATACTTATTATTAAGAAAAAAGACGATCTAGATAGAAGAGTATATATTAATTACTAAGAAGTAAATTATACTATAGTTAAGGACGCTTATCCGCTACTACCTAGCTAATACTTATAGGACAAGTTAGGTAAGGTAGTATAATTTATAAAACTAGATTAATAAAACGCTTATAGACTTATACGAATAAAAGTCGGAGATAAATAGAAGATAGTATTTACCTTATTATCGAGCCTTTATAAATACACAGTTATACTATTTAGACTATATAACGTACTAGCTATATATTAGAGACAAAATAATAACATTTTAAAAGATCTTCTAAGAGTAATAGTAATTTATTACCTAAATAATATCCTAATCTTCTTAGAAAAAGAAGAAGAATATAAGAGATATATTAGAGAAGTTTTATAATAACTTATAAAAGTGAATTCTTAGTTAAAACTCTTAAAATATAAGTTTAGAGTAACTTAGACACTTTTCCTAGAATAGGTATTTAGCTTAGAGAAAATGGAAATAGATCTAGTAAAGATCTAAGATATCTTAAACTAGAAATTACTAGAAAATATAAAAGATGTATAATCCTTCTTTAGATTTATAAACTTTTACTATCTGTTTATATAAGACTATATAAAGATTACTAAACTAATGTTAGTACTAGTTAAGAAAGCTATTAAGTTTATATAAAACGAATAGATAGAAAATGCTTTTTAGAAAATTAAAGCGAAGTTTATAGAAAAGCCTATTCTATACGATTTCGACGTAGATAAACCTAGTACGATTAAAACGGACGCCTTAGACATAGTAGTAGGTGTGGTTTATCTATAGCTAAATAATAAAGGAAAACTTATACTTATTATATATTATTCTAAAACATTTAACCTAGTATAATAAAATTATAATATCTTTAACAAAGAACTACTTACTATAGTATTAGCTTTAGAATATTAGAGAATTTATTTATAGCTAGTAAAATACCTAGTTATAGTTTTATCTAACTATAAGAACTTTAAAACGTTTATAACGACTAAGAAACTTATAACTAGATAATTAGCTAGATAGTTAGAGATTTTAGAAGGATTTGACATTATTATCTGATATATAAAAGGAACGTTAAATACTCGAGCTAATACTCTTAGCTAGAAACCCGGATACGAGGGAAATAAGAAGTATAAGAAGATAGCGATTTTAAAAACTCTTAAGAATAGAGACTTAGTACCTACTATATACGAAATAGTAGTAACGAACGATATCTAGATAGATAAAATTTAAAATATATATAAAGGTTATAATTAATATATAAAAGGGAAATTATAAGTTCCTAGCTTATACGTAAAGGAGTTTGTATAAGAATACTATACTACGCCTATATATAGTTACTAAGGAATTCGTAGAACCCTCTAAAGAATAAGATAATACTACTATATTAATCAGTTATCTATAATAGTTAAGGAAGTAATAGTAGAATATAATACCTATACTAGGAATAAGGCTTCCTACTATACTCCTTATAGATAGATAAACACTACTCTAATACTATAGATACCTTAGAAATTAATATCTATAGATTTTATTATTAAATTACTAAAATCTAAAGATCCGATAATAGAAGTTAAGTATAATACGATCCTAGTTATTATAAAACGACTTACAAAGTATATAATCCTAATAGTATATATAGAGTTAAGTACAGCTAAGGAATTAGTATTTATATTCTTTAGAGAAGTAGTCTTAAGATATAGACTACCTAAAGAGATATTCTCAGATAGAGACAAGCTCTTTACTTCGAAATTTTAGATTACTCTTATAGAATAATTAGATACGAAAAGAAAGCTTTCTACAGCTTTCTACTCTTAAATAAATAGAGGAAACAAACAGATAAATTAAGTAGTTAAAACATACCTTCGTTATTATATAAACTACTAGTAAAATAACTAGGTAGAACTACTACCCTTAGTATAGTTTACTTATAATAGTTTAGTAATAGAAATAATACTTATTATACTATTCTATACTAATTTTAGATATAAATTAACAGTATATTAAGAACTACTATCTATAACTATTAATAACTAACTTGCTTATATTTAGGTCTTAAAAATCAAGAGTCTATATAAGGAACTTATAGAGGACCTGTAATTTATAATAGAAAGAAACGCGTACTATTATAATAAATAACGTAGTTAGAAGCTAATACTAAAAGAGGGAGATAAAGTCTACTTAGTATAAAAAAACATTAATATAAAAAGACTAAGTAATAAACTAGATTATAAAAAACTTAGACTATTTAAAATCAAATAAGTTAAAGGACCTTTAAATTATAAATTAGTACTATTAAAGATAATAAACATCTATCTAGTATTCTATATATCCTTGCTTGAACCAGCACTACTAGGAGCGCTACTAGCTTCGATTATAGAAATTTAACTAGTAAATCTAAACACTAAATATAAGGTTAAAAGGATTCTTAACTATAAGATTATTAAAGATAAGATTAAGTATTTAATTAAATAGTTAGACTACTTATATTTAGAGAATATATAAGAACTAAAGAGTAATCTTAATTATTACCTAAGAGAGGTTTAGAAGTTCTACTAATAAAACCTAGGGCTACTTAGAACTCGGGACTAGGGTTAGATAGAGACATATTATTAGAAAGTACCTGTTTAATAAAAGGAGCTATCTCAAAGGTAGGAAACTAGGTAGAAGAGGACTTAGGAGAAGGACTCGAAGGAGAGGGACTCGGAGAAGTAATAGAGAATCGTTTACGTATAAGGCTAAAGAAAAACCGACATATAGGTTTTCAAGGCTTAGGGACAAGAATAATAAGATAGCTAGAGCTATTACAGGACCTTTTCGACCAAATACACTTAGAATAGCAAGAGGATTTAGAAAGCTCTAGGAAGCATCGACGAGACTGTTTACGATAGAAAGAACAAGTCTTAGCTAGACGTTATATAGATTCAATCTATATAGTAAGAGCTAAACGCTCTTTTCGTTTAGTATATAAGAAGGACATGTTTATATATAAAGGAAGGTTAACGACTTACCGACAAACGTATTTAGGTTAGAATTCTAGCGTAGGGACACGCTAGGCTAAGAAGGGGATAGTGTTACGAATCACGTACTAGTACGTAACAAAGTGAAGTCTAGGCGACGCTCTAACAGGACGAGCACTATTATATCCTTAAAAGGAGGAAAGGATCGAGTATAATAGGATATACAATCCTAAGGATCTTATTACAGTTATATTATATAACTCGGTTAGGAGCGGTTAGGTAATAGAGTCTAGTTTTAAAGAGCCCTGAAAATAGAGTCGGACTCTATCTTCGGAACTCCTACTAAGAAGGACTCTAAATATAAACGAAGGTTCTATATAAGACTAGCACGTCTGCTATTAGATAGGAGCTTTATACTTAACTTTAGTTATTAATCTTATTATCTTATTTAATATCTTTAATATAAGTAACGAGTTCACTTCTAAGTAAACAACCCGGCGTATCTGTACTTCTTACCTATATACCAACCTTCGAGACTTAGTTATCTTTATTTAGTTCGTTTGAGTTTCGTTATACTAGGGACTTTCCGTACTTCTAGTATAGCTTATAGTACTTTATAAGGTGCTATAGAATGTCGATATTAACGTCGTAGCTAGTATACTCGAGAAGTGTCTATAATTTTAGTATAGATAGATATCTGAATCGCTTATATAAACAGCGTAACTCTTGCTCGCTTAAAAGATAAGGAAACTCTTAAATTATAGTAGACAAAGTATTATCCTATATTATAAAAGGATGACTGAATCGTCGTACGACTAAGACTTCGTATCTATTACTTATTATAAGAGTGTTACTAAGGTTATTAAATATAACTCCTAGTATATCTATGTCGTTAAGGCAAAGTAGGAATAGCGTGTCTATATATAGTATATAGAATTCGATTAAACCGATTAGTATATCTACGAATATTAAGCTGATTAAAGTGTCTATTCTAACGTCGAATTTGATATTAATCTTCTAGCTGTTATAAATAGAGGTCTTTTTAATAGTATTAAATATAAGATACTAGTCGTAACCGATAGTAGACTTCTTTACAGCTCCTATATCGATTATAATACTAAAGAACTTATTATAGTAATATCTCTTAGTACTAGGAACTGAAGTTAAGATTTCCTTATATAGAAGTAGTAGTAATCTACTACTAGCGTATTTATATATAGAGCTGGTTAAGTTATCTATAATATATTAAGCTTCTGAGATAACGATCTCTCTATACTTAGTAATATAATTCTCGATAATGTCGTCTATATCGTCTTTAAGAATTATTATAGCGATCTCTTTAGATATATCCTTATCTGACTTAGTACCTTTATATCCTATAAGATACTGTCTATATCTATAATAAGAGAGTGGCTTTCCGTATCTCTTAGTATATCTAGACTTCTACTTATTCTCCTATTTATCCTAACTTAGCTTAGAGTAATTCGTAGACTAATAATTAGGTTTTACATATATTCTATACTTTAAATCGGGCGAGGCATTTACTAGTCGAGTATTCGTATTTAACGTACTTAGCGTAGACCGATTTATAGATCCACGGAATCCTCTATAGAAGTTATTCCCTTTTGATTCTATATTCGTTTATAATATTCAGTCTATAAGATTTACGTTAATATCGTTATCTTCCTCGTTGTCTTCAGCTATAAATGCTTCTACTTTTAGATATAGGTTCTACTATATACTAAGTACCGATTTAATAGAATAGGTTATAAGCGAAAGCTTCAGCTTCTTTAGTAGTTTTAATACTACGTAAGATACCTCTTCGTATCTGTAACAAGCTAGAAGAAGCTTATTAGCGAATTCCTCTTCCTTATATATATGTTTTAGAAGTCTATACTTAATCTATTATAGTATTCTATATATCTTTTCAAAGACCTTAAGAATAGACTTATCTAGATACTTTCTCTTATATTTCTTAAGTATAGTATTATTCTATTCTATTAAGGTATTCTAGATATAATTAAGGTTCTAGTATCGCTTCTTAAATTTGCTACAAAGTGCTTTAAAAGTAAGTTCGTCGATAATATTAATAACTTCCGTATAATAAAATTCCTAAGCATCTCTCTTAAGTATTATTAAAAAAGCCTTCTTATACGCCTTCTTTTAAAGTCTATACATCTGGCATTTATCTATAAACACCGCTAGCTTAAGGTCGAGATTCTCTCTCTAGCCTCTAAACTTAATATTATTAGATATATATACTCTTATAAGGTTTCTAAGAGCGTATTAATCTCCTTTCCTCTTTTATCTTCTATTAGTATTACCTTCGTCTTCTCTATTACTTCTATCACCTCTATTATTATCTAAATCGTCCTCTTCGTTATCATCTAGATCCTTATCGTCTAATTCGTTAGAAGAGCTTTTAGAGGAAGAAGAAGAAGAATTGTTAGAAGGTTCTAGGTTATACTTTAACGATTTACTCTTCTTCTTTTCTCGCTTAGCTCTCTTAAGTGTCTTTAAAAGTAACGTCTTTATTATTAATTTATTACTCGATTTAGAAGAGGTCTTAGAAGAGGTCTTAGACAGTATCGATTTAGATGTTATCTTAGGAGCTAGAGTTACTAGTGCCTTCTTTACTAGTGTCTTTGAAGACTTTAATAGTATTACTAGAAGGACCGATTTACTCGTCTTTTTTAACTTACTAGGTAATAGTATAATAGTATCCTCTTCGTTAACAAATTCCTTAATATTCAGAGGATCCTTATAAGGATTCTTTAAGCGCTATCTTAATTCCTTAAATAGAACCTCTCTCTTAGACTTAATCTTCTTAAGTTCCTCGTAAGGTACTAGCGTCTTCTCCTCCTCTATTAAGGTGTTATATAAAGCCTATACTACTCTACCGCTTTCTCTTCTATAAAGATCTTCTATATATACACCTCTTAATCGAAGGGTTCTTCAAAGACCGCCGGTATATCGAGTAGATATAATCATCTTAAAGTGTTTAAGATTCTATCCTTCGAAGTCTTCTTAAAAAGCCTCTTATAAAGCAGCGTTATATTCCTTTCCTACTTAGTATTCGTCTATATAATCTCGTATATAAATATTAAAAGTATCGCTATCTACGGTTTCTAAATCAGGCTTCTAATAGCCTTCTTCTGTTCCGGTTTCTTTAGTTACTATAGTATTGTCAGATATTAATAGCCGTAGTGTTTATAGTATTAATAGTAGTATAATCCTAGTACTAAACGTAATCGGGATAGGAAAGGTCTAATAATCGTACTTCCTAGGATACTTTATAGAATCTCGCTATAAAAGGTCGGATAGCTTAAACGATAGCTAGTAGTCGACTTTCTTAAAGGTTCGGGATAGTGTTTTAAGTAACTAGATTCCTTCTACTTCTTTTTAGTAAATCGGAGGTATAGGTGATTTACTTAATAAGTTAATATAAGTAAATCTATAAGACTTAGTTTATAAGTAAATACAAAGGAGTTAAAGTAATAAGCGATTCTAAGTCTGTAATCTTAATATAAGGTAGATTCGTCTTAAAGGTTATATGTTATACAAATCCTAGAGCGAAGCGTAGGATAGTATACTTATATAATCGAATCTAAACGAGGTTGAAGGATTATACGTAGTAGTAGGCTACAGCGTATAACAGTACTACTCTTAACGTTTAGTTAGCTAAAGACACTTAACTATAGTAAGTATAAGTAAGCTTATAACTAAGTAATCTAATCTACGCGCGACACTGATTAGTATTAGTATAACTTAGTTATAAATCTGTCTAGTTATATATACGTATTATATTCTCTATAACTATTCTAAGTACTCGAAGTACGACTATTTATACTTGTGCTAGCGTAGTACTAGCGTGCTAGTCACGTGGATGGATATGAGTCAGAGGCTTATTCACCTATATAACAACACTTATAGCTACTAGTATAAAGGTAAGAGTAATAAGTGTTATATATATAGAAAGGAAGGCTACTAATCCTAGAACTATACTTAAGAAGAGTAGGATTATTACTTTGCTAAATAGTAAAAGAATAATAGAACTAACTTCTATAGAAAGAATAGTAGCTTTATTAAGAAGATCTACTATACTTATATCGCTAATATCGAATATATAGAAGAAGAAGATATAGCTAAAATACTTTAGATAATAGTAATAGAGAATAGTAGAAGTGATTTAGATAGTAATATTATCTACTACTTAATTACTTCGATTAGATATATTAATAATTTAAGTATATAAACTCTTACTACTGGTTTAATAAACCTAGTATAAGATCACGCTTTTACTAGATTTATTCTACTACTAATTCTAGATACTATATCCTATAAGTTTATAGAAGAAGTATTTATATCTACTACTAAGAAGTATATATAAGATCACTTCTTTAGAGTTATAATCGATACTAGTATAGAAGGAAAGTCGAGTATAAGATATAATTAATACTTAGCGTATACTAAACACGTCTAAAATATCTCTATCGATAAAAGTACTAAAGACTAGATTAGTATATAATTTAGTAAAGACTATATATTCTTTCTAAGATTGATTACGATTAGTATACTAATCGGCTATACGGAATTCTATATTATATATTTAGATATACTGTTTATTATATATATTAATAATATAGACTGTTTATATATCTTACTTAATAACCTCTAGAACGTTCTTGTTTAGAAAGACGGAAAAGGTTAGAAAGTAGAACGTTTTAGAATTATATAACGATTTAGACACCTCTTTCTACTCTAGAATACGGCTATATATAACCTTATATAAGAATCTCTATATTACCTTATAGATGTCGATATTAGGCGCTTCTATAAGCGCTTTAGTCACCTATCTATACTACGCTTATAGTGTATACTCGAGTATACTAGTTATAACGTCGAGTAAGGTATTCTATAATGTCTTACTAAATACTATAAGTATTACTAAAAGCATAGAAAGTTATCTAGTCGATTTAAATTTATACTTTACAACGATATTAAGTTTAATTATAATATAATTATAGATATCTTCTTTTTAAAAGGAAAGCTAGTATTATAAATTATAGATTAAGAAACTCGATATTAATCTAGAGACTTCCTACTAGACATAAGTATAAAGAGTGTCTAAGAGACCTTTTAAAAGTACTAGATTAACACCTACTTAGAACCTTCTAACTATGTTACTATAGATACTAGAAAGAACTTTATTATAAAGAAGTTTAAGAAGTATATAAATTCAATAGGAATTAAAGTTAAAACCGTACTAGTAGAAGTATATAACTCTATTAGTATAGTAGAATAATACTATAAACCGATCTACTATATTTACTTAATTATCTAGGAATAATAACCTAGTCTTATAAAAGCCTTCGCTTTCTAAATAGCTTTTAAAGCTATTAATAATATAGTAGGACCTAATAGTTTAGTACCTACTTTACTCGTATATAGCGCCTATTCTAGAATAGCTAAAAGTAATACTCTCTTATAATTAATATCTTAGAGATCCGATACCTATATAAAGGCTACTAAGAAAGTATATAAATTACTTATAAAACGTTAAATTACAAATACTCTTAATACTCGGAACGGTCCGTTACCTAGTAGAATTAAGAACTTACTACTAAATACTAATATACTTGTCTAGCGTAAGTATTAAAAATCCTAGACCGGTCTCTTTTTACTATAAGAAATCGAAAATAAAGACTATATCGTGTTACTACTAAGTAGTTCTATAAGATTTAGATCTATAGTAGTAAAGCTATACTTCGAAGAAATCTTTAAAGACTCTAGAATAGCACCGGCGGTTAGAGAGAGTTCTAGAATAGCACCGTCGTTCGAGACAATACTACAATCTTATAGAGATAGAATAGACGATAGAACTAAGCCTTAAGAGAAGCCTTAATCTCGTCTACAAACTCGATACTAACTTTACTAGACACAGGTATAATAAGATAACCTTACTAATTCTTTAGAATCGATAATAGAACTAGTTTAGAAGCGTAGACAAGGAAGACTACGAAAGCACCTAAGACTACTAAATAGACCTTTCGAGATCTTATTCTAAGAGATAGATACTTTTATTAATAATACTAAGGACTACGTTACTATTAGCGATATCGAGACTTTCCTCTCTTCTATTAAAAAGGAATACGATATTAAAGTATTTATAGCTAATAATAGTATAATATACGTCGAGTTACAACAGAAGGAAGTTAATAGATTAACCGATTAAGACGTCTTTAAGATCGTTACCTAGGATAACCTGCCTTCTAATACTAGAATCTTTAGATTACGGTTCGTAGATAATATCAAATTTGAAGACATAGCACTTACTTTTACAAAGTCAAGACTAGTTATCTAAGTATATAATAATAATATAAAGTCCTTAGTTCTTACCTAGGCTCTTATAATTCAAAGAGTAAGCTAAAGAATTATCCTTATACTTATAGTAGTATATCTAGATTTATAAGTTTATATTCAGGATATTATATAAGTATACACCTAGTTACTTATAGAACTAAATCGAAAGTTCTTTATACGTCTACTAAAGAGATACTCTTAATAGAAGGATATATTCTTTAAAGTTATTAAGCTATTATATAGTATTCTAGAAGCTAGAAACCACTAGTTTGTAATATACTATAAACACTACGTTATAAAGCTTATAATAGAATAATCTACTTTCGACCCCTGTCTTTTATATACTAAACGATTAGATAGACCTTTTAAAGTAGTAGGACTTTAAACTAACGATACTCTTATACTTATAAACGATGCTTTTACAGCTAAGAAAGAAAGTGCTATTAAGAAAGCTAGATTTATATTAAAGAATAGATAAGAACTTACTATTACCTATCTAATCCAGTTTAATAGAGGGCTAATTAGTAAGCATATAGATAGCTTATTTACACTTACCTAGGATTATATAAAGTACTTGAAATTAGTATAAAAGATACTAGCAGAGATATCTAATACCAAAGACACTTCCTATATAGTATCTACTAAGGATTAATACGTTGCTTAGCGTACTCGTAGAGTATATTTAGTAATAGTATCCTAGCTAGAAGCTGTCTTTGATTTATTATATACTATCTAGATAACCGATCTATAAGAAGACGATATTAGCCTTCTTAATAAACGAATTCAATAGTAAATCGACAATGCTATAAAAGGGCTTAAATACGTTAGATTAGATCAAAACTCGCTTAAGCTATATACTTTTATAGATAGTGCTTTTATAGATAATAAGAACCTATTCTTATAAATCAGTTACGTTATTATACTTATAGATAAGGATAATAATACTAATATTTTATATTAGTCTTCTACTAAGTGTAAAAGAGTTACTCGCAGCGTTTTAGTCTTAGAACTATATATAATAAGCTCCGGATTCGACGCTGTCGCTTCTATTAAATCAACCTTAGAAAGCATCTTAGGCTTTAAGGTCCCGCTTATTATATATACCGATTCGAAGTCTATTTACGAATATATAGCCAAATTAGGCACTACTAAGGAGAAGCGCTTAATAATTAACGTTATATACTTACGAGAAGTATATAAGTTAAGAGAGATCGACGAAATTAAGTAGATCGATAGTAAGAGTAATCTAGTAGATACTATAACTAAGAAGGATTGTTATAACACTCTATAAAAGCTAATCGATACTAGTAAGCTAGATATTAAGCTTATAGAATAGATAGAACGGAATAAGAGATAATAAGACCTCTAAATAGAACGCTCTTATTAGTCGAAGACATAGAATAGAGAGTTATAATTAGCTAGACGAGATAAGAGATTTTTAATAATTTTTAGATAGTAACTTCCACTGTTTTAAAGAAGTACTAGTGTCAGTATAATCAGAGTAAATAGCACTCTACGTAACCTTCTCGCTTAAGGTCTATTTAAGTAGACAGAGCAGCTTACTTTGCTTTATATATACGAACGATAATATACTCTTTTTATATTATACTATTAGCTACCAAGTTATACTAACACTTATAAACGGATAAATACTACTCTAATACTATAAATACCTTAGAAATTAATATCTTAGGATTTTATTATTAAACTACTAAAATCTAAAGATCTAATAATAGAAGTTAAATATAATTTAATCTTAGTTATTATAGAATAACTTATAAAGTATATAATCTTAGTACTATATATAGAGTTAAGTATAGCTAAGGAATTAGTATTCGTATTCTTTAAAGAGATAGTCTTAAGACATAGACTATTAGAAGAAATACTTTTAAATAGAGATAAACTCTTTATCTCGAAGTTCTAGATCGCTCTTATAAAGTAATTAGATACGAAAAGAAAGCTTTCTATAGCTTTTTATCTTTAGATAAATAGAGGAAACAAACGTATAAATTAAGTAGTTAAGATATATCTTTATTATTATATAAACTACTAGTAAAATAACTAGGTAGAACTACTACTTTTAGTATAGTTTACTTATAATAGTTTAGTAATAGAAATAATACTTATTATACTATTCTATACTAATTTTAGATATAAATTAGTAGTATATTAAGAACTATTATCTACGACTATTAATAACTAACTTACTTATATTTAGGTCTTAAAAATTAAGAGGTTATATAAGGAACTTATAAAGAACTTATAGTTTATAGCTAAAAGAAATATATACTATTATAATAAATAATATAGTTAAAAGCTAATACTAAAAGAGAGAGATAAAGTTTACTTAGTATAAAAGAATATTAATATAAAAAGACTAAGTAATAAATTAAACTATAAAAAACTTAGACTATTTAAAATTAAATAAGTTAGAGAACTATTAAATTACGAATTAGTATTACTATAGACGATAAATATCTATCTAGTATTATATATATTCTTACTTAAACTAGTACTTCTAAGAGTACTACTAGCTCTATTTATAGAAATTTAACTAGTAAACCTAAACGCTAAGTATAAAGTTAAAAGGATTCTTAACTATAGACTTATTAGAGAATAAGTTAAGTACTTAATTAAATAGTTAGATTACCTATACTTAGAAAACACTTAGAAGCTAAAAAGTAATCTTAACTACTACTTAGTAGAACTTTAGGAATTCTACTAGTAAAACCTAGGTTTACTTATATCTTATAGTTAGTATTACTAGAATCGCTTAGAATTAGTAATACGTAATCTAGAACATTCTAGAATTATAAATTTGTATATAAATACATCTTTTCTCTTCCTCTATTTAAGAGGTTTAAGACATAATTCAAAAGCATTTTTATAACGTAGTAGTAATACAGGTTCTATACAAAGTCCTTACAGACTATATAGTAAGAGGGCTGTAAATGCTATGTTCTCTCGTAGATCTGGATAAGACTAGAATAGCTAGGTAACCTGTGTAATTAAAGCACCTGTACGTATAAGAAGTCGGTCTCCTTATAAAACAAAAACCGAAGGAGTCGGTCTCCTTATAAAATAAGAACCGGAGGAACATCCTACCTCTCTAAATACTCGGGTGAAAGACGTATAGTTTACTTATATACCTATGGTTTTCCTCTTCTATTAGAGGTTCACTGGAATTTAAAAGAAGGGTTTTTTACTCTAAGGTATCTATCCCTATATACTGATTCAGGGGGAGTGTTGCTGGAATCGCTTAGAATCAGTAACACGTGATCTAGAACATTCTAGAATTGTAAATTTGTATATAAATACATTCTTTCTCTTCCTCTATTTAAGAGGTTTAAGATATAATTCAAAAGCATTTTTACAATAGTTAGAAGAAAAGGCTTTAAGAAAGGCTAGGTTAAGGCTTAGTTTAGATTAAGAGCTAATAGGAATAGACAGAGCTGTTAGACGTACGATCTCTATCTCTCGCTACTCTTTCTCTTCTCTTTCGCTACTATTTCTCTTCTCTTTCGCTCTCCTTCTTCTCCTTCTTTTCTACCTCCTTAGTAGTATTAAGTTTGTTAAGAAAACGAAGCTCTTAATAAGACATTTTACGCCGCCTTTCTTTTAGAAAGGCCTTCTACTTCTATAACTATAGAATTCTTACTATCGCTTCCTTCTTCTCTCTTTTAAGCTTCTCCTCTTACTTTTTAATAGAAGCCTAGTCGCTAGCTTAAGAAACGTTCTTTTCTTAGGCGTTATTAGTCCTATTATATTTTAGCTTTAACTAAACGTATTTAGAATAATAAGAAGATTATAAAGAATTAATAAAATATCTACACTTCTAAGAAGCGTAGTAGAAGTATAGTAATATTTCGTTATAAACTATTTTAATACTTTTTATAAGTAGTATTCGTTCTTCTTTCTTCTTTCGTATAAGATAGAATATAATAAAAAGAAAAGAATACTACTAGTACTCTAACTGAGTTTCTTAGCTTATACTTAAGTATATAGACACGCTAGTCTAAGAAGAGGATAGTATAACGAAACTCAAACGAACTAAACAAAGATAACTAAGTCTCGAAGGTTAGTATATAGGTAAGAAGTATAGATACGCCGGGTTGTTTACTTAGAAGTGAACTCGTTACTTATATTAAAGATATTAAATAAGATAATAAGATTAATAACTAAAGTTAAGTATAAAGCTTCTATCTAATAGTAGACGTGCTAGTCTTATATAGAACCTTCGTTTATATTAGAGTCCTACTTAGTAGAAGTTCCGAAGATAGAGTCTAACTCTATTTCTAGAGCTTCTTAAAACTAAACTCTATTACCTAACTACTTCTAACCGAGTTACGTAATATAACTATAATAAGATCTCTAGGATTATATATTCTCTTATATTTAATCCCTTCTTCCTTTTAGAGTTATAATAATATTTATTCTATTAGAACATCGTCTAAACTTCACTTCTTTATATACTAGTACGTAATTCGTAATACTATCCCCTTCTTAGCCTAGCGTATCTCTACGCTAGAATACAACTCTAAAATACGTCGTTAGAAAAATATTAACCTTCTCTTATATATAAATATATCCTCCTCTTACACTAAACGGAAAGAGTGTCTAGCTCTTACTATACGAATCGAATCTATATAACGTCTAGTAGAGACTTATTCTTTTTATTATAAACAGTCTCGTCGCTGTTTCCTAGAGCTCTCTAAATCCTCTCGATGTTCTAAGTATATTTAGTTAAAAAGATTCTATAATAGTTCTAGTTATCTCGACGTTCCTTTCTATTAGTATAACTTAGTAGCTAATAGTATAATATAAAAAGAGTATATTATCGTTCGTATATATAAAGCAAAGTAAGCTGCTCTGTCTACTTAAATAGACCTTAAGCGAGAAGGTCACGTGGAGTGCTATTCACTCTGATTATACCGACACTAGTACTTCTTTAAAACAGTGGAAGTTACTATCTAAAAATTATTAAAAATCTCTTATCTCGTCTAGCTAATTATAACTCTCTATTCTATATCTTCGACTAATAAGAGCGTTCTATTTAGAGGTCTTATTATCTCTTATTCCGTTCTATCTATTCTATAAGCTTAATATCTAGCTTACTAGTATCGATTAGCTTTTATAGAGTGTTATAATAATCCTTCTTAGTTATATTATCTACTAGATTACTCTTACTATCGATCTACTTAATTTCGTCGATCTCTCTTAACTTATATACTTCTCGTAAGTATATAACGTTAATTATTAAGCGCTTCTCCTTAGTAGTGCCTAATTTGGCTATATATTCGTAAATAGACTTCGAATTAGTATATATAATAAGCAGGACTTTAAAGCCTAAGATACTTTCTAGAGTTGATTTAACAGAAGTAGTAGCGTCGAATCCAGAGCTTATTATATATAATTCGGAGACTAAAACGTTGTAAGTAACTCTCTTACACTTAGTAGAAGACCAGTGTAAAATATTAGTATTATTATCCTTATCTATAAGTATAATAACGTAACCGATTTATAAGAATAGGTTCTTAATTCTACTAGGTAACGGACTATTCTAGGTATTAAGAGTATCTGTAATTTGACGCTTTATAAGTAATTTATATACTTCTTTAATAGCCTTTATATAGGTATCGGATCTCTAAGATATCGATTATAAGAGGGTAACGTGGTTTACTACCGGGTCGGCTATATCACCGAGTCGGCTACTTTTCCTTGGCATTGAACTTCAAATACTAATAAATCAACTATAATAGATTAAATTAACTATAACTCAGAAGAATCTGAAGAAGTAAAGATATCTACATCTAATTAACAAGTTCGTATATTATAACTAGCTTTTCTATAAGTTCTATAACGTTGCCTAGACAGTTGCCCCTTCTTCCGATTACCCCTCTCTATACGTAAGTCGCGTCGCACCTGCTTATCTATATCCTTCTAGGCTAAAATATCCTATACATCCTCTACTGTAAGTGCACCCCCTTAACAGACACGAGTCTTTTTAGCCCTACGGCGTTTACTTAGGGCTTTATTAGTCGCTTGAAGAGTACGTACCTTAGCAGATAAAAGGGTTATCTTATAAGCTATTCGCTCTATACCCTTTACTAATATAGCAACTGTCTTAAAGAGTAGAGTTGGCGAGCTCCCCTAGTGTTAAGCAATACGATTTCGAACAAGAGTTGATTATAAAAGAGCTTCGGCTAGGTTAGAAGAGGTCTAGGAGATCTAAGGGTTAGAATCTATAGTAGAGGGTCTAGTAGGAGTTAGAGTCTATAACTTTATATTAAGCTTTAAAAGCACTACTTATAGGTTAAAAGGCACTAGGCCAGCTCCACGGAATCTAGCTTAAGCGTTTTAGGCTGTTATAGATTCCCTATATACTACTATAAAGGCTAGAAAGAACTCTACCTTAGTAATATAGTTAATATAAGCTTTAATAAAAGTCTTAATCTGCCGACTATATACCTGTTTTAATATACTAAAGCACCTAATATTAAGTAGCTGGGTTAGATAAGATGAATAAGGGGGTAGTCTAAGAGTAATAATATTATATATCTTATAGTACTCTTAGAACTCAGCTGATTTATAACTTTTATATCTATCTAATACTAGCATTCGATATAGGCCCTTTATACGAGTAGTAGTATGTTTATCGAAGTGTTATAGCTATTCTAGACCTGTCTTATTATTCGTCTATCTATTACTTATTAGTTTAATAACCTAATTTTGTAGTAGGCCGCCCTCGGTATACTAACTAGTAAGGTGGTTTTTTACTTTAACTACTAAAAATAGCGGTATACTTAAACCCTCTCTATTAACATATATAATTGCTATAGCTTATTCTCGATTACTAGGTTAAACAGCTTTATCTCTACTACGTCGATCTACGCGTGTAACAACTATAGTAGAGTAAATTATACCTATTATAAAACCAGTCTCGTTAAAGTTCTAAAAATCGCAGTCTTAAATACTATATTTTGCTCGTATATTCTCTACTAGCCGAAACCATGCTTTAATAAGCTCGGGATCTTCACATAAGGCTCTTTAAAAGTCGTAAACGCGATTAAAACGCGTCTTTAACTCTAGACGTCGTTGTATAAAGCGTTAAGCCTAGTTCTTTCTAACGCGTTGTCCTCTACGCGACTCTAGTATATGATTTGCTATATCTTTAACACTAGCAAGGCGAGGCGCAAATCCTCTCGAATCTAGATCGAGTATATATCGAATAATCGTCTCCTCCTTAGTATTAGTTAACTTGTGACAATTGGCTCTAGATTTAAGGCAGTAGGTTCGGCCAGCTATTTTGTCGGTAAGAGTAGTACGTAGTACTTTATAGATCTTTGCTATAGAGCGTTAGCTTAGTTTTTTAGATAATCGAATAGCTTCTATAGCTAGAATGATTCGCGCTTCTTAGGTTTGAATTTCTATTATAAATGGTTAAGAAAACGCGTGTTAAAGATTTAGAATAGTAAAGTAGAGAAAAGTAGCCGACCCGGTAGTATAGCCGACTCGGTAGTGAACTACGTTATTACTTTCAGCTATTCTAGGATAAGCGCTATATATAAGTAAAGTAGGTACTAAACTATCAGGTCCTACTATGTCGTTAATAGCTTTAAAAGCTATTTAGAAGGCGGAGGCTTTTATAAGACTAGGTTATTATTTCTAAATAATTAAGTAAATAGAGCGGATCGGTCTATAGTATTATTCTACTATACTAATAGAGTTATATACTTCTACTAGTACGGTTTTAATCTTAATTTCTATCGAATTTACGTACCTCTTAAACTCCTTTATAATAAAGTTCTTTCTAGCGTCTATAGTAATATAGTCGAGAGGTCCTAAGTAGGTGTTAATCTAGCACTTTTAAAAGGTCTTCTAAGTACTCTTTACACTTATGTCTAGTAGGAAGTCTCTAGATTAATATCGAGTTTCTTAATCTATAATATATAATACTAGCTTTCCTTCTAAAAAGAAGACATCTATAATTATATTATAATTAAACTTAATATTATTATAAAGTATAAGTTTAAATCGACTAAGTAACTTTCCGTGCTTTTAGTAATACTTATAGTATTTAGTAAGATATTATAGAATGTCTTACTCGACGTTATAACTAGCACGCTCGAGTATATACTATAAGCGTAGTATAGATAGATAACTAAAGCACTTATAGAAGCGTCTAATATCGACATCTATAAGGTAATATAGGGATTCTTATACAAGGTTATATATAGCCTTGTTCTAGAGTAGAAAGAGGTGTCTAAATTGTTGTATAAGTCTAAAACGTTCTACTTCTTAACTCTTTCCGTCTTCTTAAACAAAGACGTTCTAGAGGTTGTTAAGCGAGACGTATAAACGGTCTATATTATTAATATATATAATAAAAGGTATATCTAAGTATATAATATAGAATTCTACACAGCTGATTAGTATACTAATTATAATCGATTCTAAGGAGGTTGTATAACCTTTACTAAATTATATACTAATCTAGTCTTTAGTACTTTCGTTAATAGAGATATTCTAGACGTATTTAGTATATACTAAGTACTGCTTATATTCTATACTTGACTTTCCTTCTATACTAGTATTAATTATAACTCTAAAGAAGTAATCTCGTATATACTTCTTAGTAGTAGATATAAATACTTCTTCTATAAACTTATAAGATATAGTATCTAGAATTAGTAGTAGAATAAATCTAGTAGAAGCGTAATCTTATACTAGGTTTATTAAACTAGTAGTAAGAGTTTATATACTTGAATTATTAATATATCTAATCGAAGTAATTAAGTAGTAAATAACGTTACTATCTAAATTACTTCTACTATCCTCTATTACTATTGTCTAAAGTGTTTTAGCTATATCTTCTTCTTCTATATATTCGATATTAGTAATATAAGTATAGTAAATCTTCTTAATAAAGCTACTATCTTTTCTATAGAAGTTAGTTTTATTATTCTTTTACTATTTAGTAAAGTAATAATCCTACTCTTCTTAAGTATACTTTTAAGATCGGTAGCCTTTCTTTCTATATATATAATACTTATTACTCTTGCCTTTATACTAGTAGCTATAAGAATTACTAGAATTATTATACTTATAGAAGTAATAATCAGTTATCAAAGTCTTAGTATTTAATACGTAGCTTACTTTGTAATTACGAATAGAGCTTCTTAAAAGAGTAATAGTGCTTTAAAGTAACGAGTTTTATAGTAAGGTCGAGTATATACTTCGGTATTCTAGTACTTCCTCGTATATAATAAGCAGCTTATTAGCTAATTATCTATTACTTTATATATTCTTAGAAAGTCTATAGCGAAGTTCTTCTAATTTAGATAGTATATTCTTAAAGTACTAGCTAGGTGTCTTTTCCGAATATTCTAGCTTAGCCTTCGTATATAAGAACATAATACGATTCTACTTAGAAGATTACTCTCTAGAGTATAGCTTATTCTTAAAATATAACTAGATAGTAGTAGAAAGAACGTTATACAGCTAATTAGTTTCTTTCTTAAAGACACTAGTATAAAAGTGGTTTAATATCTAACTCTTAAGTATAATCGAGAAGGTAAGATTATATACTAAAGGTAGTATACTATAACAGTTATATATATCCTTGAATATTCTTAACTTAAGCTTGAAGTTGTCTCTCTTACTACTATACTTTTGTTTATCCGAGTATAACTTTATAAAGTTACTAAGTATAAAAGCAGGGTTACTTATCTGACTATTCTAGTTACTAGGATAGCTAGTTTAGTTATAGGTTATAAGAGCCGCTAGCTGGTTTATAATAGTATTCTAGGTTACAAAAGCTACTAGTAGATCTACAAGAGCGTTCTAGGTTATAAAAGCTGCTAGTAGTATTATAAGGATAGGAATATTAGCTACAACTGCTATATTATTCGTAAAAGTGTTAGAAGAGTTCTAGTATCCTAGAAGAAGCTTAGAGAATCGGTTAGAGTGTTCTTTAATATACTTATATCTTATAGCTATCTCTTATAATTAAGTTTACAATTTATATACTTAATCTCTTAATTCCTAGATCGGCTATTTAAGCTTTATAAGTTCTCGAGACGTATTATAGAGTGCTTTTGATATAATTGCCTTATGTCTATCCGTCTCTATCTATACGCCTCTATTATATAGTAGCTTACGTATCTTAATAAGAGTATTTCTTCTTATATTTATAAACTTAGCTTTAGGCTATTCGTTAAAGTCTATAAGATATATCTTCTATAGATAATCGTCGTCTATTCTATTAACATTATATTTCTTTATCTTTATATTTATATAAGTCGTAGCTTCCTTGTCTTTAACCTACTATAGTAGTAGTACTATAGTGTCGGTAGTGTCGACGAAGTTGTCGGTGCTTAAAGTAGTAATAATAAGTAGTATCTTATACTAGGTAAATAGTACGTTGTAATTTTGTTTTATTATAAGTTATACTTTTAATACTTATAAGTTATTAAAATCGGGTAAATTTGTCTTATTATTTTAGTACTTTTATAAGTTACTAAAATCAGGTGAATTGTCTTTGTATAATAGCTGTTCTAAAGAGTTTAAGAGCGGTTATAAGAGCGTTTGTAAGTAGAGTAGTATTATAAGTCGAAGAGGTTATAAGGTTATAAGGTTGTATTATAATTCGAAGAGGTTATAAGATTATAAGGTTGTTATAATTCGAAGAGATTATAAGGTTGTTATAACTATACTATAAGTCCTAGAGTTTGTAGTAGTATTATTAAGAGTGTAACTAGTAGAAGAAGTCTCTTCTAAGAAGAGGAGTCTACTTTGTATAACTATGTAACTGTACGTAAGCTTACGATTCCGAGAACCGCGATATATATAATTAGTTTTTCTAATCTACGCGTATAATACTAATTAGTATTAGTATAACTTAGTAGCTAATAGTATAATATAAAAAGAGTATATTATCGTTCGTATATATAGAGCAAAGTAAGCTGCTCTGTCTACTTAAATAGACCTTAAGCGAGAAGGTCACGTAGAGTGCTATTTACTCTAATTATACCGACACTTTCTCTAGACCTTGAAAACCTGTATATTAATTTTTCTTTAGCTCTTTATATAAACGACTCTCTATTACTCCTCCGAGTCCTCCTCCCTCGAGTCCTTATCTTCTTAGTTTCCTGCTTTTAAGATAGCCTCTTTCGTTAAGCAGGTACTTTCTAATAATGTTTCTCTGTCTAACCCTGGTCCTAAGTTCTAAGTAGCTCTAGGTTTCGTTAGTAGAATTCCTAAAGTTCTTTTAAGTAATAGATAAGGCTTTCTTTTAGTTCCTAAGCATTTTCTAAATATAGATAATCTATCTATTTAATTAAATACTTAAATTGTCTCTTAATAGTTTTATAGTTAAGAATCTTCTTAACCTTATATTCTATGTTTAGGTTTACTAGTTAAATTTCTATATATAGAGCTAGTAGTGCTTCTAGTAGTACTAGTTTAAGTAGAGATATATAGAATACTAGGTAGATGTTTATTATCTTTAGTAGTACTAGTTTATAATTTAAAGATTCTTTAACTCGTTTAATTTTAAATAGTCTAAGTTTTTTATAATCTAGTTTATTACTTAGTCTTTTTATATTAATATTTTTTTATACTAAGTAGACTTTATCTCTCTCTTTTAGCGTTAGCTCTTAACTACGTTATTTATTATAGTAGTATACGTTTCTTTTAGTAATAAACTATAAGTTTTCTATAAGTTCCTTATATAACCTCTTAATCTTTAAGACCTGAATATAAGTAAGCTAATTATCGATAGTTATAAATAGTAGTTCTTAGTATACTAATAATTTATATCTATAATTAGCGTAGAATAGCGTAATAAGTGTTGTTTCTATTACTAAACTATTATAAGTAAACTATACTAAAGGTAGTAGTTCTACCTAGTTATCTTACTAGTAGTTTATATAATAATAAAGATATGTTTTAACTACTTAATTTATCTGTTTATTTCCTCTATTTATTTAAGAGTAGAAAGCTATAAAGAGCTTCCTTTTTATATCTAATCGTTTTATAAGAGTAATCTAAAATTTTAAGATAAAGAGTTTATCTCTATCTAAGAGTATTTCTTCTAGTAGTCTATGTTTTAAGACTACTTTTCTAAGGAATATAAATACTAATTCCTCTGCTATACTTAACTCTATATATACTATTAGAATTATATACTTTATAAGTTGTTCTATAATAACTAGAATTACGTTATACTTAACTCCTGTTATTAGATCTTTAGATTTTAGTAATTTAATAATAAAATCTATAGATATCGACTTCTAAGGTATTTATAGTATTAGAGTAGTATTTATCTGTCTATAAGAAGTATAGTAGAAAGCCTTATTCCTAGTATAGGTATTATATTCCGCTATTACTTTCTTAACTATCGTAGATAACCGATTAATATAGTAGTATTATCTTATCTACTAAAGAGTTCTACGAATTCCTTAGTAGCTATAAGCAGGTATAGTATAATATTCCTTGATAAATTCCTTTATATATAACTTCGGAACTTATAACTTCCTGTTTCTATATCTTTCTCTATTATTACGCTTATTCGTAGCACGGTAAATATTAGCGAAATCTCTTCTCTAAACTAGGTTAGATAGTATATCTTTCTATTTAGTTAATTCTAGCCGATTCTTTTCCTATGTCTACTATATCTTTTCTCTCTATAGATCGTTATTTCTAGTAGTAGTAATTTTATAAATTATAGAGGCTAAGTTCTTATTCTTAAGAGTTTTTAGAATTATAATTTTCTTAAATTCCTTATTTCTCTTATATCTAGGTTTTCAGCTAAGAGTATTAGCTTAAGCGTTTAACGTTTCTTTTATATAATAAATAATAATATTAAACTCTTCTAATATTTCTACCTATTTAGCTAACCTTCTAGTCGTAAGTTCCTTAGTTATTATAAATATTCTAAGGTTCTCGTAGTTAGATAGAATTATAACTTAGTATTTTACTAGCTATAAATAAATTCTCTAGTATTCTAGAGCTAATACTATAGTAAGTAATTCTTTGTCGAAGATGTTATAGTTTTATTATACTAGATTAAATATTTTAGAATAATATATAATAAGTATAAGTCTTTCTTTGTTATTTAGTTATAAGTAAATCGTATCTACTACTATATTTAAAGCGTCTATTTCAATTATACTAGGTTTATTTATATTAAAATCGTATAGAATAAGTTTTTCTATAAACCTTGCTTTAATCTTCTAAAAAGTATTCTTAGTCTATTTATTCTAAATAAACTTAATAGCCTTTTTAACTAGTACTAATATTAGTTTAGTAATCTTTATATAGTCTTAGATAAACAGATAGTAGAAGTTTATAAATCTAAGGAAGAACTGTATATCTTTTATACTCTCTAGTAACTTCTAGTTTAAGATGTCTTAGATCTTTACTAGATCTATTTCTATTTTTCCTAGGCTAAATATCTATTCTAAGAAAAGTATCTAAGTTACTCTAAACTTATATTTCAAGAGTTTCAACTAAGAGTTTACTTTTATAAGTTATTATAAAACTTCTTTAACATATCTCTTATATTCTTCTTCTTTTTCTAAGAAGATTAAGATATTATCTAGGTAGTAGATTATTATTACTCTTAAAAGATCTTTTAAAATATTATTATTTTATCTCTAATATATAGCTAGTACGTTATAAAGTCTAAATAGTATAACTGTATATTTATAAAGACCTAATAGTAAGATAAATACTGTCTTCTATTCGTCTCTAACTTTTATTTATATAAGTCTATAAGTGTTTATTAATCTAGTTTTATAAATCGTACTATCTTATCTAACTTATTCTACAAGTATTAGCTAGGTAGTAGTAGATAAGCGTTCTTAACTATAGTATAATTTACTTCTTAGTAATTAATATATACTCTCTCTTCTAGGTTATCTTTTTTCTTAATAATAAGTATATTTAAGGTAATTAATAACTTAGATTTTCTAATATATCTCTTCTTAATACCTTCTCTTATATAACTTTCTATCTTTTATAAGCTTTTCTAGTTATATAACCGAAGCTTCTACTTTAAGAGGTAATAACCCTCTTTTAATTTAATCTTATAATCCTATAAGCGATGTTCTAGTAAGGCTTATAAGTCTTCTAGGTTTTCGAACAAGGCTTTAAATTCTTTATACTATATAGGTATTTCGTTATTAGCTGCCTTACTAACCTGTAGAGGACTCTAGGCTAGGTGTCCTAGTATATTAGAAGAGGTAGCGCTAACCTCGTTCTAGTCTTTTGGTTATAATTATAAACCTATATAATTATATTAACTAAAGGTTATTTTCTAAGCCTTCTAGTTAATATCTAGATTATATTCTTAAATCTATAGTATACTAAGTATTGCTTTTTTACTCTCTATTTTAATAATATCGAATTATATATCTAAGTAGTATTCTTTAATATTAACTCTTATTATAATAGTTTACTAATCGATAATTCTATTCTAGTATATAATATCTATTCCGTTAACTACTTCTAAGTAGTATAGTCTTATACTTTTGATTAGAACGTTTAGCTTTTTCTAAGCTACTAGGGAAAGGAAATTACCTATTACTCTAGAATTAATTAAGACTTAGAGTTCCTTTCCTCTTATCTTTACTATTACTATAAGTTGATTTTCTCTAGAGATAGTATTTAATTCTCTATCTATTAAGTAGTTAGGCTCTAGTTTAATATAATAAACCTTAAATCTTTGTTTACTATTATCTACTTTCTAAGAGCTTAGGAAGAATATTACTTTTTTATCGTTAGAAAAAGCTACTTCGTATATTAGACTATCTTCTATAGTTTCTTTAGGTTCTAGAAGTGTTTCTATAAAACGTTTTTCTATAAACTAGTCTAATATAGCTCGTAGTTTATACTAAACCTATTTAATAGTTGCTCTATATAATGTTTTTATAGTCTACTACTCGTCTTTTATAGGTTAATAGAATTCTTAGATTAGGTTAGTCTAAGAGTCTACCTTAGTAACCTCGAATATCCGCTGATCTTCTAATTATTTAAATACTATTATAATTCCTTTTTCAACTCTTAATATCTAATATTTTTTATTAATTACTAACTTATAATCTTAACTAGATAGGTAGGTAGTAATATCTAACTTTGAATATCTGTTATATTTATCGAATCTCTCTAGGTAATACTACTACTATTTAGCGGTATTATTCCTTAAATTAGTAACTATCTATAGATCTCTCTCCTCTAGGTAGTTATTTAGTATTATCTATTCTAGTCTTAGCTTCTTAAACTTAATAGTTTCTCTTCTAGTAATAGAGCTAACTATAGTTACTTAATTCTAATTATTTCTTACTATCTTATAAGTAGTTAAGATAGTAGAATTAATTCCTTAAGTAGAATATAGGCTCTAGAAATCAGGTTTCTATCCTTCTATATATACCTATCTATTTCCTCTCTTAAAGGTTCTAATAAATACCTATGTTTCCTCTTCTTTAGATTTATATATTCTAGGATCCTTCTCTAATAAGTTAGATTCTAACTCTAATAACTCTAATAAACTTATTAATAGTAGTGATTTATATTCTACTTAAAGAGGCGATTCGTAATCTATTTCTAACCGTATATCGTAATTTTCTTTAAGAAGTAAATCTCTATTATTATTAGTATTCTATACTCTACTAACTTATAACTTAATTCCTTCGTTTAGTTATAAGTATACAGCGTTTACTATTGTATTTATAGCGTCTATTTCGATTTACGTTCTATATTCTCTAGCTTCGAGTTCCTCGTTTATAAGTTTAATTTTATCAAGTAATACTACTTCTTTATAAACCGTAGCGTTGATTCATCTCTTCTTATTAGAGTCTTTCTTCTTACTATACTTATTTACTCTATAGCTAGAGAGGCTACAGTTATAATATAAGTTCTACTTACGTCGACGATTTCGCTCCTCCTAGGAAAGTCCTTCTTTCTTCGGAAAGGTTTTCTTCTATATAGCGTTTACCTTCTTACTATACTTAGTATAGGAGTACTTCTACTTTCCTAACCCTTAGCTCTTTTCTCTATATCTAGGGTTACTCTTTCTAAATTTATATAGGCGGTTATCTAACTAGATAACTTCCTTAATTATATCTATAATAGTTAAGAACTATATATTCTATTTAGCTATTTCCTTATAAATATATACTTTTAATCCTCTATAGAAGAGTTCTATAAGAGTAATAGTATCCTATTCTAATTTCGTTCTATAGTATTAAAATTTATTAGTATAATCTATTACTAATCTAGTCTAGTATAATTCTAAAAGCTTATATATAGCTGTTTAAATCGTATTAAAGTCTTTAAAGACTTTTCTAATAGTTATCTTAAATCTTCTAAGATTTAAATATAACCTTAGTTAATTCTATCTTTCCGTCTTTATTCTTATTCTTAAAGAAGTCCTCTAAATATAGCTAAGTCTATTCTAACGCTGATCCTCTAAGATAGGAGATAGCGAAGATAGTTCGTAAGTTATAATTACCTTCGAATTTATCGGAATTAAAGTTAAAGTAGATGTCTATTTAGAGAAGGAATAAGTCGAGTTTCTTACGCTTTCTATAATATATGTCTAATATCTTAACTTTAATAGATTTAAGTACTTCGACCTTATAGAGCTCGAGGGTGTCTAGTATACTAACATTGTCGTCGTTCCTAGCTAACTATATACTAGCAGGTGTTCTTCTAGTAGTACTTCTAGATATTCCTACGACGTTAACTCGACTAGTATTCGAGCTAGCTACGGCGGAGGTTACTAGAGCTATAGCGACTGAACTTCTAAGTAAGTGCTTAAAGTATAATAAAACTTAAATAAACTAAATAAAGATAACTAAGTCTCGAAGGTTAGTATATAAGTAAGAAGTATAGATACACTAGGTTGTTTACTTAGAAGTGAACTCGTTACTTATATTAAAGATATTAAATAAGATAATAAGATTAATAACTAAAGTTAAGTACGAAGCTTCTATCTAATAGCAGACGTGCTAGTCTTATATAGAACCTTCGTTTATATTAGAGTCCTACTTAGTAGGAGTTCTAAAGATAGAGTCCGACTCTATTTCTAGAGCTTCTTAAAACTAGACTCTATTACCTAACTGCTTCTAACCGAGTTATATAATATAACTATAATAAGATCTCTAGGATTATATGTCCTCTTATATTTAATCTCTTCTTTCTTTCAGAGTTATAATAATATTTGTCCTATTAGAGTATCGCCTAGACTTCACTTCTTTACGTACTAGCACGTGATTCGTAACAGATAGTATTACGAATCACGGTTACGTAGTAAGTAGTCTAGATAGCGCTCTAATAGAATAAGATATAATATCTAGAGTTAGAAGGTAATATAGAAGGAAATTAGTAATATAAAAGATATTTAAGAGTTTTAGGATTTTATTATTAGATAACTATTAGAAGTTATATAATAGATCCTCTTAGATCTCTTAAAAGATCTAAAGAGATCTAGAGATCTAGGCTTATATAGAGATCTAAGTAGTATAAGAGATTCTATATAGAACTAGCACGTCTACTATTAGATAGAAGCTTCGTACTTAACTTTAGTTATTAATTTTATTATCTTATTTAATATCTTTGATATAAGTAACGAGTTTACTTCTAAGTAAATAACCCGGCGTATCTATACTTCTTATTAGTATACTAACCTTCGAGACTTAGTTATCTTTGTTTAGTTTATATAAAGTTTCGTTATAAAGAAGTACTTATTAATCTCTAGCCTCTATATACCCTCTTCGCCTATAATTTTATATCTGAATACCTTATTATAAAGTAGTTAAGAGTAGTCGGTTATATATAGCACGTTCTAGAGAAGTTAGTATATATATCTTTAGTATATTAAAAGTTCTTTTAAATCTCTACTATCGCTTCTAGTACTTCTACTTACGACGCTCTCTTAATCGCTAAATCGTTAAGCTGCCTACTTATTATAGTAGATTAGGCTCTCTTTGCCTTTTACGTCTTCTTTTAAGTATTCCTTTTATCTCTCTTTCTCTTACGTAAGTGAGACGCCGCCGCCGCCTTCTATACTATCTTCTTATCTATACACCTCTAAGCTTTACTATCGTTATCGCTCGAAGTTTTAGTAGAGAATAAATCAGTCTCGTTACTTAAGTTGTTTACCGCTTTATTATATATATTAGTAACGCTCTTAGGCTTTTTAGCGCTCTCTTTCCTAAGAGCCTTTATAATCTTTAAATTAATAGAATTATTAGAATCGTTAGCTATACTATAGTATACTACTAAAACGTACTAGATTGTCTTCTCTCTAATTACCTTAGTATATTCTAGAGCCTTCTTAAAGTCCTCTTAATCTCTCTAATTACTAATATTATATCTTTTAGGATTACTCTTTATATCTTAGATAGCTGTCTAATAATTAGAATCTCAGCGCTTTCGATTACGTCTAAAACGGCTATTAATAAATCTATCTACTACTCGATATATATTTATAACTATATAATTAAAATCTACCTCTCGATTCTTAAGCTCTAAGTTTAAGAGCTTATTAAGAGTTCTCTCTTATATACTATCTACGTACGTCTTTACTTTAATTACTATAAGTAGCGCTTTCGCTTTCGAGGCTTTTAAGGCTTTTAAGAGAGTCTTCTTTCTAGGAGTCTTTTAGGCTTTATTACTATTACTCTTAGTATTATAGACTGAAAATAAAGAGGTTAATAGATAAGGTTATCTTTATTCTAAGAAGAATTAACTAAGGAGAGAAGTCTATTCTACGTAGAAGAGAAGAGGTCTTATACCTCTTACTTCGAGGGTCTTTAGTAAGTATAAGCTATAAGAAACTAAGATATTAATATAGCTCTTATTATAGCTTTCGTTACTAAGGTAATTACCGAGGTAGTAAGTCTTAAGCTCTCGTTATAGATCGGTAAGGTGATTACTAAGTAAGGTAATTATAAGTAAAGTAATTACTATAAAGTAATTACCGAGGTTGTTACTTTAGGTTACGTTAGGTTACGTATTTATACGAAGGTCGGTAGACTAAGTACTCTTCGAGTATAAACTATTATATTACCTCTTCTCTTATTCTCTAGATATTATAAGCTCTTATATCTTCTAGAGCGTCTTAAAGCTCCTAGGTTAGCTTAGTATATCCTTCTTATTTTACTAGTAGTTTACTAGTACGTTCTCGTCTTCTACGTTTGTTAAGAATCGCTTCTACTACGTATTCCTAGTCGTCTTCGAGGATCTCCGGTCTAGGTTAATCGTTGTCTTAAACTTAACTTAGTAGTAGATTATTTAAGACTAGTTATAGAAGCTAAGAGTAGAATACGTCGTAGATTCTAGGAGAAGTATCTAAGTAATAACTATATATTCTAATTACTTCTAGTACTATATATTTAGCCTACTTTATATTAAGCTTCTTTAACTTTCTTATTATATAAACGTTCCGTAGGTTTAACTAGACTTTGTCTCTAACTTTAAAGCTTAGTACTTATTATCTTCTTTTATTTATAATATCTTTTATCGTTTATTATATAATAGCTATTACCGACTATACTTATTCCTATAACGTGTTTTATAAGCGAGCTGGCTATATAAGCGAGCTAGCTACTTTTCCGAATAACTTATTTTTAAATATAAATTACTTAATACTAGAATAAGCTATTATATTATATAAGATACTATAAGATTATTCAGAGTCGTTACTATCTTTAGTATCTACTATTTCTACTTAATAAGTACGAGAATTATGTCTAATTTTACTATAACGTCTATAGTATCTCTCTGCTTAAACCTTCTTTTTTATCTCTCTACTACTCTCTTAATCGCTATCTTCTATAGGAGTAATTAAACTAATTACCTCCTCTACTGTTAATGTCTCTTAACTCTGAATATATTTCCTTTTATAACTCTTATACTTGGTTACAGCCTTAGTTACCTCGCGAAGATCTGTGATTTCTTTCTATATTAATACTATATTATATACTATTCTAGTAGAGCCTTTTTCTAGCTGATTAAGAGACTTAATAATAGAACTAGGCGATGAGTCTTAGTGTCTTTAAATCCGGTCTTGAATAAGTATTAATTAAGCCTCTATCTCACGTACGTTACTTAGTATTCTAGACTTCTATAGAGTGTCTTCTAGTATAACTAGAGTCGGTATACGAAGCTTTAAATCAAGCTTTGATAATACAACTTCTAGGTTATATAGAACTAGTCTAGTACCTCGAAAACTCGTATAGATATTATCCTTTATAAAAGCTTTATAAAAGCTACTTTAAAAGCTTAAAGAAAGGTTTCTTTAGTAATATAGTTAATATAATTATATACTAAGCCGGAGATCTTATTTCTATATACTCGCTTTAATAGCGAAAAACAGCTAATATTAAGCAGCTATAATAAATACGAAGAATATAGAGGTATATAAAGAGTAATAATATTAAAGTCTTTGCAAAGTCGCTAGAATTCGAGCGAGTTATAGCTTTCGTAACTATTAATAATCAGTAGTCTATATCCTTCAACGCTTTATACTTTTATATACTTATTAAAATACTCTAACTATATAACTCTAAGCTTATTATTTGTCTAGCTATTAGTACTAATATTAATAACCTAGTCGCGTAGTATATCTATGTTCTTATACTAAGAAGATATAAGTACCTTATCTATAAAGATAATAAATAGCGGGATTACCTAACCTATTATATTAACTTCTTAAATAACTATAACCTATTCGCGATTACCTAGCTGAACTTTTTTACGTCTCCTACGTATCTCTAAACTTGTAATAATAAGCTAAGATAATATAACACCTATTATAAAACCGGTCTCGTCGAAATTGTATATATCCTCGTCTATAATACTATGTTTATTCTTAAATAACTATATAAGTATAAACTATAGGCTAATAATCTACGGATCTTTAGTTAAAGCTCGCTAATAATTATAAGAACGACTCTATCGAGGTTTTAGCTTAGGTATACGTCGAATAAAGTTGTCTAGCTAGTTCCTATCTATAGACTACCTGTCGCGCTTCTTTAGTAAGTTATTAGCTATATCTTATACTATATCCTTTATAGGCGAAAACCCTCTTAAATCCTGCTCTAATATATGTCTAATTATCGCCTCCTCCTCTAGCTTCGTAAGTTTCTTCGAATTAGGCTCGTAATCGCGTCTTAGTTAGATTCCGGTACGTTAGCTTGAAATAGTAGATTAAGAGGTATTATAAGCCTTCGCAGCGCTTTGTTAGGTAATTAACACGTCGTTTTCAAGTGCTTAGATAGCTAAGTTAATCTTGTTTTCGTTAGAAGACATTTAGGCGTTGTTTAGTAGAGATAATATAACTAGAAGTTAATAATTATTATAAAGTTTAAAGGTAGCTAGCTCGCTTATATAGCCAGCTCGCTTATGAAACACGTTACTTCTTTAAGCTTTTATACGATTATATTAGCTTTTTAAATTAGCGATCGTAGTATAGCTTTATTTAAGAGTTTATACTAGATATCTAGAGACTTAGTATAATATCTATATTTAAGAAAGAAAGAGCTTACTTTCGAAGCTAATACTATTTAGTTATTAATTACTAATTCTATAAATAGTAGTAGTTCTTCCTAGTTGTCTTAAGTATAATCTACGAACATTTATAAATAGGTTTCTATTATCTAGTTTATTTATTCTATAGATCTATCTATTTCTAGATAAAAAGTAGTAGAAAGCCTTTATATAATTCTTAAGAGAGAATATACTCTTATCTAAAAGTAGCTTAAAAACTACGTTTCTTAATCTAATACTATTACTTTTAGTAGATAGTACTTTTAATAGAAGGTTTAAACGAACTATCTAGTAACCGTTTTAGATATAATATTCTTAAAACTATTATAGATTATTCCTTTTCCTAGCTTATTTATAATTATAACTATGTTTATATATCTATTACTTTCTAGTAACTTAACTATAAAGTCTATTAAAATTTTACTCTAGATTTAGTTTAGAACTAATAAAGGTTTTAGGAATCCTTACTATACGTCTCTCTAAGTCTTATTCCTTCTATAAGCGTCGTAGTTTTATATAAACCTTTAAACGTCTTATAATATCTAAGTCTAGAAGTATTATTATAAGAGGATCTAGGCTATACTTTCTTATCTAGAGTAACTATAAAGCTTTAAATCATATATAGACTAGATTATCTTCGTATATAGTCCTTTGTTATTTAGAATCTATAACTAGTTTCTAAACTTTAGCTTTTCTTCGTTTATAAGTATATATTTAGATATCGATATCTTAAGCTTTAAGCTAGTAGAGAACGCTCTTTTACCTAGTTATATAGTGTCTTTTATTACTTGAAGATTAACGTCTACTTTTTTAGCTATTGTCTAGAGTTCTTAGAGAGTTCTTTCGCTATCTAGAACTGTCTCTTACGTCTATATAGCTTCTTATATCTATACTAGGTTTGCTTTTATAATCTCTAGAGTCTATCTTTCTTCGTTTATAAACTTAAGTTACTTTGTATAATAATCGATTCGTTCGTTTATAGCGTTGTTTAGTATATCTTATTCTTATTATAAAAGAGTATCTACTTAAATATTATCTTTCTCTTTAATATACGTAATTATAAAGTTATACTTTAAGAGAGCTAGAGACTATTATATTTATTATTTTATAAGCTTCTAAACTATTATAAAGTACTCGAGGTTCTTATAATCTATTTAAATTTTAAAGCTATCTACGCTTTATAACTCGGGGTTCTAAGTCTCTAGGTACTATATAATAGCTAGTATCTCTTTATCGTAGATTTTATAGTTATATTTAGTAGATAAGTTCTTCTTTAAAAAGAAGGTATAGAGTTATAAGAGTTCTTTATTATTATATTATATAAGTACGCTACTAATATACTCGCTAGAAGAGTCTATTTCTATAATCGTTTATCTTTTATACTTAAATTATATAAGAGCTAAGGCTATAGTAAATATATACTTTAGTCGTTTAAAGACGTCTTAATATTCGTTTGTCTACGTAAACACGTATTTCTTATAAGTAAGTTCTATAAGAGGTCTTATAATATTAGAATAGTCTTTAATAAAGTTTTAGTAAAAGTTTATAAAACTAAGGAAGCTTTATATAGCTTTGACTATTATAGGTGCTTTCTAGTTAAGGATTACTTTTACCTTTTCTATATCTATTTCTACTTCTAAGTTAATATTAAGAATAAACTCTAGATACTTTATATATATAACTAAGAATTCGTATTTGTCGATATTAAGAAAGAGACTTACGTCTTTAAGCTTCTTTAGAATAAGCTTAACTTATTCTTTATATTCTTTAAAAGTTCTATTTATAAAGATTAGAATATCGTCTATATAAGCAAAGTAGAAGTCGTCTAGGTATTTCTATAGTATCTAGTTAACGTATTTTTAGAATATACTTAGTACGTTTAAAAGTCTAAAAGAGGTAACTATCTATTTATATAATCTATATCTTATATAAAAAGCTGTCTTCTATTTATCTCCTTTTATAATCTAGATTTAGTAAAAAGCTTAGCTTATATTAAGTTTTATATACTGTTTTACCTTTCTAGCTTATTATAAGGTTTTATAGATTAGAGGAAGTAGATACTAGTCCTTTCGTATAATCTTATTTAGACTATAGTAATTAATATAGAACTATAGACCTTCTTCTAGCTTTCGTATAAAGAGTATAGAGGTAGTAGTAGAAGAGTTACTAACTTAAATCTAGTCTTTGTTTATATACTTTATAAGTGTTCTTTAAAGAATAAGAAGTTTATTAGAAGATATATTATAAAGTAGTCTTTAAAAGACTATAGCTTTCTTTTTATCTTCTTTTATAAGTTTAATCTAGGAGTCTATTTTATTATCTTATAAAGGAGGTACTTTGTCTAAGTCTTTTAGGCTAAAAGCGCTAAGATAATCCTAGAACTATAGTAGTAGCTTTATTTAAAGATCTATCTTCGTCTTCTTTATATTCTTAAGAGCTTTCGCGATATCTTATAAGCTAGCTAAGAACACTTATACGTTTTAATAAGACTTATTTATTATTATCTAAAGGCTTTAATAGAGATAGACTAGTAATCTAAGAAGTCTATATAGTAGTTAGCTTCTAGTCTTTTAGCTTAATTTTATATAAGCGTATTTATTAAGAAAATAAGGTATTCTAAAGTAGAACTATTAATTCGAGCGTCTTACTTAATAATCTAGAGAAGTCTTAGAATTATATTATATAATTCTAAGTAAAGAATAATATAAAGAAACGACCTAGCTTCGTAGTACTTATTAATATCTAAAGAGACAGCGGCGACTTCTATTACTATATTATCTAAGAAGGTATTAAAGCTAGAGAGCTTTTAAAAGAAGATAGAAATATACTAAAGGTTATTCTAGGTAGTAAAGAAGAAGCTAATAAGTCTATATAATAAATATCTAGAGTTAAGAAGAGTCTTTATAAAATATTCTTTATTAACTAACGTAGAAACTAAAAACAGAGAACTAGTTATTAACTTCTCTTAGAACTTAATCTATTCTTCTACTACTTTCTTTAAAACCTTCTTCTACTTCTAATAGCGTCTTTTACTAGAAGCTATTCTTTTTCTAAATTATTAGAGTTAGAGACTTCTACGATTCTTCCTTTTCTCTTAACGTCTTCTTTCTAAATAGAAGCTATCTAGACTTTCTTTGTTATCTATTTTATCTTCGTCTTATAGTTCTAGACTTAGTATCCTTCGAGTCTATATCTTAGATAGAAGCCTAAGCTTCTTCTTTTAGTAAGAACTTCGTCTAAGCTCTAATATAGTTCTTTTAGTTAAGTAGAGGAGGCTACTATAGTTAGTTCTTAGTTTATTATATTATATAAGAAACTGTTCTTAGATTTATACGTAGTTCTAGTTCTAAGTAAAATCGTTTAAGACTTCTTTATTTACTAAGATATAAGATTAGCGACTTTATTTAGCTAGTTAGTAATTATTTATAATTATTTATAGTACTTATTATAGATACTGTCTTCTTAGATATTAACAGTTATAGTAATTAGCTTTATACTAAGAGTAGCTTTTAAGTAACTCTTCTTAATTACGTCGTTCTATCTCTAGCTAGAAGCTTCTAGGATTAGCTAATCGAATTTATTAAGGAATTTACTAAAAGGTCGTTAGTTTTACTTTATTTAGTTAATCTAGCTAAGTGCTTTTTACTATAGCCGAGGGTTATAGAACACTGTATAAAGCTGTTCTAAAAATTCTATAATTATAAACTTATTCTCTAAGTAAGTGTATTCTATCTAAGGAAAAATCCTTATAGCTATATCTCTTAAGAGTCTTCTAAAGACGTATTAGACTCTTTCCTTCTCTTATCTAATTAATAGACTATCGATTTCTAGCTTCGCTTATAAAAGGCCTTCGAATTAAGAGAAGAGGTTAGATATACTTCTATTATATCTTTCTAGGTATAGAAGGTAGTATTTTAGCTTACGATTAGTATTCGTAACTAATACTAGTATTAAGATAGGTATAGACGTAGGTTATAGAAGGTTAGAAGAAGGAAGTCTTCCTTTAAGTCTTATAAAGGCTTCTTCTTAATAGCTAGAAAGATTAGCTATTAATTAGTTCTAACTTTTAGTAAGAAGCTATATCTCTCGCTACTACTAGTTAAACATATCTATTAACTACTACGGAGGTACTTATACAGGTCCTTATACGTCTGCTAAGTTTATATCCTCTATTATATTATCTACTATATACTTTAGACTTGTTATATTTATAGCCGCCGCTTATATACTTAAGGCTTTTATATAAAACTATATATTTCCGTATTTATAGCCGTCGCTTATATACTTAAGACTGTCGTATAAAACCGTGTCTTTCTATATAAGACCTTATATCTTAACTATAAAGGATTTTCGTACTTATACTATATATATAAGAAAGGTTCGTAGAATCTACTATATATAATTCGTCTAATATACTTAATAAACGAATATAAGAAAAGATAAGTTAATTCTAATATTATAAGCTAAATACAAAGAGGTTAATAGATAAGGTTATCTTTATTCTAAGAAGAATTAACTAAGAAGAGAAGTCTATTCTACGTAGGAGAGAAGAGGTCTTATACTCTTTACTTCGAGGTTTCTTAGTAAGTATAAGCTATAAGGAACTAAGATGTTATTATAGCTCTTATTATAGCTTTTATTACTAAGGTAATTACCGAGGTAGTAAACCTTGAGCTCTCGTCATAGATCGGTGAGGTGATTGCTAAGTGAGGTAATTGCGAGTGAGGTGATTGCCGTGAGGTAATTGCCGAGGTTGTCACGTGAGGTCACGTGTTTGCACGAAGATCGGTAGACCGAGTACTCTTCGGGTGTAAACCGTCACACTTAGTAAGATCAGTAGATAGAAAAGTTCTCTTCTTTTTAGACCTTACTAACGAGCCTATAAAATCGTCCTCTATAAGCTTCGAAGGCTTAAAGATTGATGTATATTCAGCCTCCTCTTTAGCTTCTCTCCTCGCCCTTGCCCTTGCTGTCTCTCTCGCTCTCTTGTCTATTATCTGATATTCCTTCTCTATTTCAGCATAGGCTCTTTCCTCTTCGATATATATTGCATAGTCGTCCTCGATCGATTATTACAATTTAGCAGCTTTAGATAGAGGGGCAATTAAGGGCGTACAAGAGCCAGGGGTCGTTAAAGGGCTCTTACTAGGAAGGCGCGCTTCTGGAGCCTTTGAGCTAGCTCTTACTAAAGCTCCTATATCGATCGTAACCTTCCTTGGTGGTGGTGGTGGTGGCATATCGGTGGTGGGAGAGGGGGCCTTTTTAAGGGCTTTTTTGGTGGCTTTTTTAACTCGAGGGGGTAATTTAGGTATCTCTAGCCTAGGGCCTTGTAAGCGCATATTCATAACCATATTAGAGTATCAAGAACAAGGAGTATAAGGTAATAAGTGGTTATTTAGCTAATTTTCTATATAGCCTCCTGGACACGATTACGGCACGAAAAACGCTCGGATTAAAAAAAAAGTGGGCAAATTCAAGCTTAAGTCGCAACTGACTGTACTACTTTGTTTAACTAAAAATGAGGTAGCTAAGTATTATTTAGATCATATAAAACAACTAAAAGGCGGGGTGGAGCTAAATTCCCAGATGCCAAATGAAGCAGACAAAGGAAGACTATAATTTTAGAAATCTGTCAAAGTAGGTGTTATGAACAATTTACGACTAAAAGTTCAAGGGGAGCGAGAACTCCAAGACAAGTAAGAAATATGAAAACAACAAAAAGCACCAAAAAGCTGAAAATGTTAAGTAGTATTGATTAATTGATAAAGGGGTAGAATCTTTAAGGGATTTCAAGAAGTGCCCCAAGTGGGTAATGAAAGTAAAGGGTAAAAATTAATTCTACACTAAATGTAGAGTTTACACGATTTACTTCTCTATAATATTGTGGGAAAAGCTGACTTAACGACGGGAGAGAAAAGCCCGCTTGAACTTCCCCCAAAGCTCCCCTCCCTTTGATGATCCATCCTTAATAATCAAAGGTCCGTTCTTCAAGTGATCATAAGCACCCTCAGGAATCTCCTTAAAAACGTCACTGAATTCATACCCCTCCTCCAACTGCTTACCAGTAAGGAACCGATGGGAGACTTGACGAGAGACTGGCCTACGATTGACGATATGAGCCCCATACCGCGTCCGATAAACAGTGGTGTTGCGCTCTCGCTCCTCTCGCTCCTCTCGCGCCTCTGCCTCCTTGTTCCCTTGCTCCACCTGAGCCCACTCCTTCTTTGAGAGGTCACCGTTAGGACGTGGTACATGATCAAAAAGTACATGGAAAACTTGGTCCTCTTCCTTGGTCCAGATTGTACGGTTTGCGTCTAGGTCTAGAGTGATGGCGAGGTATCCCCCGATGAAATCGAAGAGTGCGTCTGGGATATCGCACCACTCTCGCAATGCCCAGTTCATCTTTGTACTCCCTTCTCCCTTAATTGCGCTACAGAATTTGGCGTAGCTAGCGCGGTGAGCCTCCGGCCAGGTTGCTTGGATGTCAGGGGAAACGGAGAGTAGCAGCGTCCTTGGGAAGGTTCTTGTATTGTTCGATGACGGACATGGTGGATGATTTGGTTTGAAAATAAAAGTATAAGGTGCCAGTGGGTATGGATTGGAAGTGATGTAGAGTGCTGTGGTTCAAACCAGTTAGACGAGAAGAAGCTTGAGATATATAGATAGTATAATCATGTTGTCTTGTTGTCCTGTTCGATGTGCGCATGAATGGAGATCTAGGATCAACAAAGAGACAAGTTATTCTGTTTCTTACCACCCTGAAAGTCACCAAGGGAGAAGAAGGAACAGGGAGTTCAATAACCTCCGACTCCCTTTGTCAATGTTGAAATCCTGAAATTGTTGTGAATGGGTCGCTTACAACCAACAAAGACACACCAAAATTCCCAACCGCAGAGCCGAGTGGACGAGACGATTCTACATCTTAAATTCACTCTCCAAAATCCCATTTTCCCTATACATCCCCTCCAAATCCCTATGCCTCTCAACCGCATCCTCAAACCCACAAAGTGCTCCTCCAGCTACCAATCCATCTCCCTTCCCTTCTCTCAACCCCTTCAAAGCCCTATAAACCCTCGCCACATTCCCGCCCGGAATCCCATCTATGCCATCCACGGCTTCACTAACAACCTTAATTTCTTCAACATTGTCGCTCTCAAGATCGTGAATTTCCAATTTCATATCCGGATACCCGATTTGAACAAAGGGTCCTGTAGCCGTGATACGGATTTCTCCTTTTTCTCCGTAGATGCGCCAATCAAGACCAGGTGTTCCTTTGAATGGGGCGCCGCCGCGGAGGGTGCAAGATAGGGGGATATCAGAAGAGAGGGTGCCATGGATATAAATCGTATCATCACCTGTCGAGAGGTGGTCTGTTTTGAGGACTTTGTTGTTACCATCCAGTAGAGTAACGAGAGGACGGCGATTGGCGAGGAGGGTTTTGGGTGGAGTTTGGAATCCGTATCCCAATACTAATTTAATCCATTAGCTTCTCTTTTTTCCTGCCCCTTTCCCTATTTCTCAAAACCAACATACCATACTGAATATAATCAATCGCATGTCCAAAATGAATAGTTAAAAGATTCCCCCCCTTCTCCCTATCCACCAAATACTGATACCCCTCCGTCGTCGTCCCACCCCCATGATGAGCCTGGGAATTCCAAGTACTACTCAACACCTTCCCAATCTTACCTGACGCAATAATTTCCTTGACTTGGTTGATGATTGGAGCTTGTCTTGCTTGTAACCCCACGATAGCGTTCTTCACACCAAATGACTTCTTAAGAGCAAGAAGGGCTTCAGCATCCGCGAGAGAACGACCAAGTGGCCATTCAACATATACATCTTTTCCGGCTTTGAGAGAGGGGGCGATGGTGGCGTGATGGTGGTCTACGCGTACGGAGCAGACTACCAATTCCACGTTGGGGTCTTTGGCAAGTTCTATGATGAGTTAGTTTACGTTCTCCTAGGATTTTTGAGTCCGAGGGGGAAAAAATAACAAAATAACACATACCCTCAGGATCCCCATACCCCTTAGTCCCCTCGCCCAACTCAAACAACTTGATAGCCTTCTCAGCACTCTCAACAGAACTATTACAAACAGCCACAATCTCATAATCAAGACTGTTTTTCAAATACGGTAAATGGGCTCCCTTGGCCCATCCTTGTGTAGAGAGACCGATGAATCCGACTTTGGTTGGTGCCATGTTAAAATCAGTTTTCGTAATGAGAAGTGGTATGTTTGCCAGGCGAGATGTAAGATGTGAGGTTCAAACTGTAATGTCTTGGAGTTGCCTTTCCATCCGGAAATAGGGGATCCATATATACATCAATCGTCTCCAACCGGAATCCTAAGTGGGATAAAATAGAACTTAACGCCGAAAGTGGAGAATTATAACCCCTCCGAGCCTGTGATATGTCAGTGAGGTCGTATCCACTGTGCCGCTAACTCTCACCCACCCCGCACACAAGACAATTACGACATTGAACAGAGGGGGAAATGTTGTACCGAGTTGTAACCAGCGCCAGCGGCCAATTTGGGTTTCTGGTAACTCTCCCGACTTTAGCATGCTCCTGGTGTGGAAAACGGAGACGTGGGGAAAGTCTGAGATAGCTCTTTTTAGGACTGAGTTGGCGTAACTGTCGGCTAATTTGGCTATACGTAAAATCCTAAAAGGGTAATACCCACGAGAAGCCCTGTGTAAAATTCAACATCAGTAATCAATTAACAACCATTTCTCAGCCCGATCAAACAATCACAAATCGAAAAAATAATCGAAATCATGTCGGGTACTCTTTTTTTTATTTCTGTATCCACTTCAGCGTGCCTAACAACTGCGCAGAAGCTCAAAAAAAGAGAGAGGAACAACAGCAGCTTCAAAAAACTGATCTGACTGATGCCATCAAATATGAAGAAGAGAGACTCCGCAAAATCGCAATCTCTCCAAGATGCCAGGCCTTTATACTCCAAACAACTAGCCCCTGAAACGGAAGAAAAAATTAAGAAGGAAGCCTATCATCAAATAGACACATACAATTCCTCAGCACAGCTGCTTATATTCGCAGAATTCGCCTGCTGCCGGAAGAACATGAAAATAGAAAACGCCACCGGTCAATGCTTCAAATGTCGTTTTGGAAAAAGTTTTGAGAAGGAACTTTGCAGAGAAAATTTGAGTCTCGCTGAGAGTCGAAAAAAAGATTTGGCCGTTATGTTTTTGTATAGCGACCCAAAGTAATCTGGTTACCATGAATTGGAACCCGCCTAGAGGTAGAAGGGATATACGTTATGCATTAGAAATTCGAAAGTTGATTGAAACTAGCAGGAACTAAACAGCTCCTGTTACACCGACTCCGATTGAGTTGTTCCGAGGTCGACCCCACCCCTGTGTTGAGTTGCGATACTGGCGTGGGTTTTCAGACTGACTATCTGGAGTGCCATTCCTCTGCGGGGGGTATGGATGAGGAGGCTCAAGGTCCTGATATTGCTGCTGTGGTGGTATATTCTGGTTTTGTGGACCACCTGGTTGGTCGTGGACATGGCGCACACTGCTCTCTTTCTGCCATGCATGTGTTTGGGATGGATCGGTGTCGATTCGAGTTATCACTGGAGCGGCCCCTCGTCCACCACCATCTTTCCGCGGCGATGCTTCCGTAGTCTCAACCTGATGCCTGGGCCCACCATTCTGGCCGAGATCCCCATAACGTTTAAGAATTTCTTTAGTGGTTATATCACTCTCTTTGGTGAAGAGAGTCGGATCGGCCAGAATCGATTGAAGGTCCTCAGGTACCTAAATGAAATGGTTAGTCGTGGTAAGCGGATAGGGTGTTGTTGGAGTGCTTACTTCACACATTTGCTCGTTGCATTCGATGAGCGTGTGTACAACCTCAATCGCCAAAAAGTTATCATCAACGGGGGTTTTCGCGTTGGTGTATAGAATGTTGGGTGCAATGACAGTGGCGAGGTTATGAGTGTCCATCTTCGAACCGGACTCTTCATCAACTTGATGGAAGGAGGCGACCCAGTTGAAGAACGAACATAGAATCTCCAGACAATCTCGATGAGCTTTTGGTAACAAACAACATGTCAGATGCAGCACCCTTCGGCGTTTGTCCTCGTCGGCAATCTTTTGTGTTGCGATAAAAAGCCGGTGGAGTTTGAAAGTTAACAGGGGGTCGGGTAACTCTCGAAGATATTTCTTTAGAAGGGCTGCAACTTGCACAACATTTTCTTTGGACAGGTCCACCGACTCGCAGCCATCCTTGTCAATGGTCACGGTGGTGGTATTCAGTCTCTTGATGTTTCCGTTTTTTCGGAAAACTCCCTCCACTGAGAGATCCATCTTTCGCATGCTTGTAACAACGTCGTCGACAATTGCTGGAATCCTCAAGGCACCTGGACCAATGCCATCAGTTGAATCTGCTCCATCCCGTTCGATAATGAGCTCAAGAGGGACACCAAAGACCCCCTTCTTCTTGGCTCCCTTCTTGCCATCATTTTTGAAGGCCTTGCCCATTTTATTCCAGAATGTTGGCTTTCTAGTCTCAATAAGATTAAGCAACTCTTCCATAGTAAAGTGGCCTTCCAGCATTGGTTGCATAGCAATGACAGCAACATGGCGAACGATAAAATACTCCAGAGCAGAAAGTTCCGAAAAGTATTTCTTTCCCCCATTATTTCTCTGACCAGATGGATCTGACGCAGGAATATCTAGAGCGTTGCCACTCGAAAAGTTGCGTTGATGTCCATTCAGTAGTTTGGGTTCGGTAACAGAAGTTCGGAACATTTCATGACGGGCGTGCTTGTATGCGTTGGGTCTTTGCTCCTTGGCTTGCTCTGCGGCTACGATTCTCGGTATGTCGTCCAGCGTTAGGGCATCCTGGTGACCAAACATAAGCTCGGTTCTCGATTCGCCATTGCTGTCCCTTTCTTCAACTATCTGAAAGCCACCATTTCGTGCATCGGAACCATCTGCGCCAGCAGAACCAGGTCTGACAGAACGGCCCTCAGGGCCATCCATAATCCGCGAAGTTCTTGCCTTTTTAATTGTGGATGACAAATGTTTGTCCATCCGAGTACTTCTCAACCGACGGACATCATTGAGAGTACTCTCATATGAAGATTCACGTGGCTGGTCATCTGCGTTCCCGCCATACGACTTTGATCGAGTGTCTGATCTCAACATGGGCGCATCATTCCCTCCCAGTCGATGGCCTTCCTTTGAATCATAGCCGTTCAAATTTGGGTCATCAGAAGTATGTGGAAGTGTACCACTACTCCTTAGGATTTCCAGTAGCCGTGCCAAGGCAACCCGGAGAAGAAATACGTATTGCTGGAGTCGGGTGACTCGTTCGAACCCACCAACTGCGTCGGGAACCCGGCTTTGGCAGCTGTTACAATATATCTTTTGGTCCGTCTCGCTCCATCTGACATCTTCCAGGTTTTGTCGCAATTCTCTTGAACAGTTTGTACACAGGAGACAAGCAAGATGCCAACGTCGCTCTTGAATATGGGCGCATTCATCTTCTATTGGCCGTTTGCAAGTCACACATTGGTCAGAATTCGATTCGGCCAACCCAGGTGTCCCAGTCGTGGCCTCGAGAGATCTGTCGTCATTTTTGATGTCTTCCATGTCACCCAAATCATCCAGGAATGCATGTAAGCCCTCGGGGCTCTTCTGCTCTCGCTCGACCTTGAGAGCTCCTTGAAGACATATTCTGATCAGGAGTTTCAAGTAATGAGCTAATCCAGTAACAAGAGCAAGGAGTTCTTGGGTTACACCAAGCTTCCTCACACCCGTCTCTTGTGTCTTGGATAATAGTGAAAAGAATGCAACTATCTTTTTGCATAGAAGTTTTGCTTCTCGAGAATAAGAAAGGCCTAATTCATGTTAGTTAACCAGCCCCCCAAATCATACAAAGCAACATACCTTTCATTGCCAGTCTTGTCATCGTTGCATCCAACTTATCGGCAGAGCGGAACAAAATATCGACATGCCAGATGAACTTCTTGGCTACCAATACCCCATCCACATATGCGCCGTTACTCACATGCAGAAGCATATCTGATATACAAGCTGCGGATGACTCTTCGAAGGTTGAGAGAACACTCCATATCCTGTACACCTTCTCTTCCATTCTTTCCTCCTCATCCCTCACAGCGTTACGCCCTTCCTCGTCTGTGATATCCTTTAATTCTGGCCTTGCCTCCGTTGCATCCTGCGACGAAGCTAATCTCACATTCCAGAACTTGTGTATCATATAACATTCGGGGTGCCAGTGCTGGTTTTGCCCATTCCGGAAAATCTCAACGAATTGTTTTAAAATGGCTGTCTGACAGCCGTTGCACCGTTGCGCAAATTGTGTCGAGTAGTGGTAATGGCAGTATACCTGACTATCGTGCTCGTAATAACTGTCCTGCGCCCCAAATACTGTTGGGCATACAGAACAAGTAAAATGGTCGATATGGTATTTTCGGTCCAGTGCTGTGATGTACGATCCGCGGAGAGCGCCATTACACTTGTGGCATATCAAATCGAGTCGGCGGAAGTAATCAGTTTCGCAAAGAGGATATTGCCCTTCCCCCTCTTCTTCATCTACAGGGAAAAACTTCGAGGCAACAATTTGGCCACAGTCCTAGCACTGGATTAGTAGAGCGCATTGAAATAGCAAATAAATCACCTACTCGGCATCGGAAACAGTCCAAATGAAATGTGCCACCAAGCGCCCGCACGAACTGCCCCGTCAAAGGTTCACCACATTTCTTGCACATCCTTAACTGCCCTGACGCTGTCCTGCCATTGCGCGGTCGTGATCGATTGCGCTCGCCGCCATTCTTGTTCGGGTCGCCATCTCTGTCCTTGTCCCTGCCACTTTGGCTCCCAGATGGCGATAAATTTCTTCTATTCTCCGGGGGATGGCCACCGTTTGGCGGCAGGAGTTGTTGATCCTGCATTCCCACATCTCGATCCGAATGATATCTTCTGCCATCATCTGCGTAGGGCTGGCCGCCATAATTTCGCCCCTCCCCAGATGGGTCTCCCTCTGCTTGAGGACCCATCGTGCTGGGCTCGAATTGGGCACCTCGTATTCTTTTCCCTCTTCTTGTATCGCCAACGATCGCTTTGGTATTTGGTGTGGTTTATTGCTTGGGCCGCCTGTCCAGGGTGGTGTTCGCCAGCGTGAGGGTATCGCTGGAGGGTGCTTTCGCAGAAGGATTTTGACCTGCTAGCCTGCTCTTTTGGGACGACGATTACGGAGAACTGACGTTGTCGAGTCGCATGGCCCGGTGAATTGGCCTCTGCATATGCGATTATTTGCTGGCGACTGTAAGGTCAAGGAACGTCCAACCCGCAGCACCTGAAACAAGAACCATCGACCAGGAATAGTAATAGATGTTATATGGCAGCGGGTGGCTGTTGTTCTGACGAGATGGGGATATATGAATACGAGGTCCCTCGGCCACCAAGAATTCGTACGCTCGTGTTCTGGGATGGAGTTGAGACTGGCAGACTCTGTTTCTGTTCTCTGGCTCTCTGGATTTCGCAGTCGCGTGGTGGAGTCGGAGTCGGTGTCGGTGTAGGGGGCAACGTGGAGATGGGATTTGGTTTGCTGTACAACGTGGGGAGATTGCGATGGGAGACTGGCGGGTAGACGAGGAGAGAGGGCGATGCGCGCTTTTCAAGAGTCGTGAGAGGGAGAGGGAGAGGCGGAGGGAATGGTGGTCTACAAACGCGCAACAATACAGCGAGAGCGTCAAACTTGGAGATGAGAGTAATGCTGCCGTTCAATCGCAGTCCATCGTTGTGGGACCCTGAAATATGAGGCAGGGAAGGCTAGCCGTCCCTAACTAATTCACCATCTAATTTCGTCAAAGCAGACGGGAATGTGGTCAAATTTGGAAAGCATGAATAGTTAGGATCCTGAAAAATAAGTCTGAATGTAAGAAGCATTTTCTCATTGAACTGTCGATAAATGGTACTCGTTTGGGGCTCCTTCAACTTTTCCTAAGTTTAATTTCTAGACTAACAGAGGAATGCTACAAGCGAAGAAAGCCCAGGAGTTAAGCACCCAAAGAAAGGATACGTTTGCTTTGCTGAATTTGAAGTCAGGTCACAAGTATAAATCAGCAGTCTCACAAGTTTGTAATAAGAAAGAAGTTACTTCTCCTATTCTTATGTTCAGGATAAAGTACTCAAGACCGACTCTAGATGTTCTAAAAGGGGTCAATGAGTTGTCTTGCAGCAGAGGCATGCACTAGAGCCGAAAGGGTCTTCAATACCCAATAGAAGGGAACCAATCTGAGAAAAGATCTTTTTTTCTCCCGACCAAAAGTCTGGAGCTGAAAATAGATTGAGATGGTTGTTCTTGGGTGTCGAAAGTTTGCGGCCCTGATTGTTCATTACGTAGAGACATAACTAGAATGCCGTGCCGTCTACCATTCTTGCCATAGCTAGTTTAGTACAAGCAGTAGGTCTTCTCCTTTGATTGTATAGAAAAGTCTAGAAGAATCGAAATAATTAATCGAGAAGGTACATTCTTTCTAGAGTAGCTAGAGAATAGAAATGCAAAAAGAGAAATTCCAAAAAGGAGAGAGGTCTGTTTTTAAATAGATTATTCCAGCAGAAGCAAGGACCACGCAGCCTCACCTGGGACTGAGATCCACTTTTAGGTTCTAGCGAGTGAATGGTGTGGTGGTGGTGCATATGTACGGCCTCGCGCAGGCTTCAGCACTTAAACCACTTAAACCCAATCTCAGACGCCTGTGAATCCCAACACTGGACCTTCCTAAACTTCCACACTACAACCCGATTTACCACCTTCCTTGGACCTGAAGACCCTCTACATATTCCGCGCATCTGCCCACGACGCAGTCATGTCGAACCACTCGATAATCCGCATCACCAAGGTATGTTAATGTTTCACTGCCAACGCAATCGCGGGGTCGCAAGGCTGACGCCTCACAGGAATTGGCAGATATTCAAAAGAACTCAGATCTTTGTAAGTATTTGGCAGATGATACCTTACTTTAATACCAGATCCCCATTTTGATTCTCTCTTGTCTAGCCCTCGCTGTCGCATGCCGTGATGTGGACGTTCGCAACGTGAAGGCCATCATCATCGGCCCTTCCGATACGCCATACGAGTTTGGCTTTTTTGAGGTTTGTGACATGCGACCCCGCACAGGAGTAACCTGCTAATTCTTCCTAGTTCCAGGTCAGGTTTGGCAAAGGTATATACATCGAAGAAGTACAGGAAGAAGAAAAAGGGAGGCTAAGGTGTCGCAGATTATCCTGGAAAGGCGCCATCAGTTGTAGCGACGACGACAAACGGAGGCCGATGTCGCTTCAACCCAAATATATACGCACAAGGGAAAGTTTGTTTGTAAGTTGGCGCTGCGATTACCCTTTACTACATTTCCCTCCACTACTCGACAGTTTGCTAATTCATTACTGCAGGTCAATTCTCGGGTAAGCAAATATTCTATCCATTCGAAACATAGTCAGAGGCTCACAATTACCAAGAACATGGAGAGGCGAACGAGGCGAGGAGTGGTCATCGGCACAGGGCGTTGAATCTATCTTGATATCTATACAAAGTCTGATGTCATCGAATCCTTACGAGAACGAGCCGGGTTTCGAGACAGCGAACGACGAGAGTGACAAGAAGTACCAGAGGGACTATGTAGCCAAGGTTGGTCATACGGGAATTCGCGATTCATATCTACTAACCCAAACTCAAGATTCGACACGAATCCCTCCGTATATCAGTTATCCAACGTCTCGAAGAGTACCTAGGAATTTCTCCATCTGGTGACGTCGCACCACAATGCTCCGCAGCTACGAGCGACAGTGAAGACGAGAGTCATGATATCGACCGAGATTATGATGAAGGATCAGCCCGTTTTGAGCCATTCAAGGACCTGTGCAAACGACGCTTCCTGTGGTATTTCGATTCATACCTCCTTGCTATCACCAAAGCCAAGGCCGAGGTCAAAGACGGTCAACAATTCACCCGTATGCCATTTGAATGCACGAATAACGTTATGGAGGGGAAATTCAACTATACAGAGTTGGAAAGAAGATTACAACTCATTAAGAAGACCCTGGACGATGAAACTGATAGATGGGCAACAGAAGGATTGGTCATTAAGAAGCGCGAAGGCACCGCGGCAGCCAATTTACAGAGACAGTATGAGCAGGTGGTCGAAGCATACAAACAAGACAAGAACGTCACATTAACTATCGAGTTGGTTGACAAGAATCCTTTCGTTTGGTCCATCACATACTTTGGACGACCCATGACAAACTTGGATGGAGGGTTATTCCGAATCAAGCTATGCTTCAGCCCACGATTCCCGGATGAACAGCCACGAGCCAAGTTCGAAACCTCACTCTTCCACCACCGAATCACACAGGATGGTACACCGTGCTACACCACCAAGCGTGTTGAAGATGCAAAGTCACATATCGAGGCTATTATCGGGGCATTAGAAGATGAATCGCCTCCTTACGATCCTCGGACTCTCGTAAATCCGGAAGCATCCAAACTCTATTGGGGTTCGGCTGACGACAAGAAAATGTACAACCGCAAGCTTCGAAGAGCCGTTCAGAGAAGTATGGAGTAGGTATCTCAGCTCTTTTCTAGTATACCACTAGATCTCTAACCAAATTTAGGGAGTGATTATAATGAACGACATACCTTTCGACCTTGTTTTATTTTTCCAACATACACCTTTTACGTATCTTCGGCCCTGAATAAATGAGATTAGTGCTTCCTTCTTGAATGGTTGTTTTCAGCTCGGGTGTGCATTTACGGACATTTCGGCGTACTAAAGGGTTGATTTTTCCAGGGTTTCTCATAGCAGGCAGGGGGCCATGCATGGAGTTTTACTTGTCTGTTTTGCAATTTAGCTATGGCGATGGAGGCGGGGATGGGTAGGGAATTGAGGGGTAAATTTGGGTTTGGGATGGGAAAGAGAATTGCATGAATGAATCAACCGGGTACTTTCTCTTTTTAATTTGATCTTCGCATGAGAATTTCAGTGACTGGACGTGAAAATATTATTGAGACTATAGCTGCCCCCTCAACGATAAGACCGTAATTACCGCTGAAATCATACAAGCTCGAACATATACATAGCAGGAATTCCTCCAGCCTCAAAATGACATTTACTGTCCCTTCTTCTCGCCCTCCTTTGCCTTTTCATCCTCAAACCACTTGACGGCTCTCTTAATACCCTCGGGTAACGAGACGAGTGGTTCATAACCCAAACGACGCTTGGCCTTGCTGCAATCATAATATCTCGTCATACAACTATACTTGACCTCCCTCCTAGTCAACTTACTCTTCTTGCCAAAAATCCAGAACCCCCAATCCATCAGTTCCCCCAACACATTTCCCATATCCTTGCTAATAACCCAGACATGGTCAAGCCCCTTCTCGCTTCCCTGGCATCTCCATACCATTCGCGCGAAATCCCAGAAGTAGACGGGTTCGCAGTTTGTGATGAAGAATACCTCGCCGTCTATTTTCTCGTGGTCGAGGACTTCAGTTTTGAGAGCATGGGTTTGGAGGAGTGCGTAAGAGGCTAGGCAGTGCGCGTGCGCGACGTTTTGGACGTAGGTGAAGTCGAAGAGGTTTGTGTTGTCGCCTAGTTGGAAACCGGTTTTTCCGTCGTGGTAGACTTTCATCATTGGGGGGATGAGTTGTACGTCGCCTTCGCCAAAGATTCCGGCGGGGCGGAGGGCGCAGGTTAGGAGTTTGGAGGGGGAACGGTTTGCTGAGAGGACGGAAGATTCTGCTTCGGCCTGGGGGTTTTTGTTAGTTGGTGTTTTTGATACTTTTGGGTTCGCGCATTGAGGGGCGTTGGAGCTTGGAGGGGGATTGGAAAGCTCCAGATGGGATTTCAAGAGGGTGTGGTGTATAACATACCTTAGTTTGAGAATAATACTCCGTCTGCGCCTTGGGGGGAATTACAGGCCATCTCTCATCCGCATTTATCAAATCTGTCGCATTATCCGAAATCACACTCGCCGAGCTCGTATACACCAGCGCCTTCACACCCGTCTTCTGGCAAGCCTCAATCACACATTGCGTCCCATCCACATTAACCTTCTTATACATCTCCTTACTTCCTCCCGCCAATGTCGGCGAGGCTGTATGAATTACTACTGCGGGTTTTATCTTTTGGAAAATCGGAATTAGGGAGTCGAGAGAGGTGATGTCGCCATCGAAATAAGAGACTCCGTCGGAATCGGGACGCCGGTTTCGTGTTGTGCGGACGTCGAGGACGGAGATTTTGGTGCTGTATGAGGAGAGGAGGAGGTTGGCTATGTGGTGGCCTAGGAAACCGCAGCCGCCGATTACGAGGACGTTGCCGAGTTCTTTCTTGGTGGCATTGGGTGTCATGATGGGCGAGAAGAGGGTGTTTGAGGGGAAGGGGGTAGATGGTGTTTAGACGAAAGCTGGGGGAGAATTGGAGGAGGTGGTTGCTGGTTTGGAGATGCGGATAAATTATATCGGACAGGAACCGGGTAGGTCTGGGCGTTGGGGCTAGCCTTCATCGGGGACTTTGTGCAACCCAAAATCAACTTGTACTCTTCGTACATCAAAAAGGGGGGATCATTCTTCTTCAAAATCAGCACGGTTTTTACAAATGGTGTATATTTTGTTGCTCGGGAGGATTGGTATTGGAATTAGTGTATTCAATACTGTTTGTCCGCTTGTTTCTGTGGTTCCGCCAATTTGCTAGTAGCTATATTTTGGGAGGGAAAGTTCTCTCCAGCCCCAACTTTGCAAAGCTGGTTTCAACATCAGAAATTTTCTGAAACTTCGTGCTCGATAGAGATGTTTCTTGTTTCTTAAAAGACTTTTGAATTACAAAATTACACGCCAATTTTGCCGGTGCAGCTGTCGGTAGAGAGCTAAAACTCTCTCTATCACAATTAAAGTATATCATTTCCTAATCGCTTCTAAATAATCTCGGTTTACGGGCTTTCCATTCCGCTTTCTTATTACGGCTATCAATTTCTTATTATTCGCAACTCCGTCGTGGAAAGAATCATGATTAGACGACTGATTTATCTATCGTGGTCCTCCATTCACATTCCCAGATGCCGACCACCAAACGAAGTAATAGCCTTTTCTATTTAACTCAATCTTCTCGTCGTCTATATACATAGGATCATAGCGCTTTGTATCACTCTATAACTCGTATATAAACAACCTCTCGATACTAAGCCATCTACTATGTTTATTAGATAATATAAAAACCCCCTTAAGGTTGCTATAGAGCTTCTGAAGAAGTTACTTTCTATATCTCTTGACGTCTAAACTACCTAATTAGAGAATAAGAAGGCTCACTATGTCTAATACCTTGCCGCTATTAAGGGAGAAGGAAGCAAGGATATAGGCTAGATATTATTAGAGTAGATTAATAATATACTAAAGGAGGTAACTAAGTTTTAGCTTAGATTTGTTAGGATTTCTCTTAAAGAGGATAGACTAAAGCCCACTTGGACAGTGGATGAGAAGAAGACGTTTAATATGTTTTATAACTATTTCCCTTTTCCTCGCTTTTCGTAAGAGGAATGGGATAAGGTGTAAAAGAAGGAGAATAAGAGACGAGAGAGGTCGCGGAGTGGCTGGATAGAGAGAGGGAAACTAGTGTCATTTTCATGAGTATAATGGGCCTGTTTTCGTTGCTATAGTCCCATGCCCTCGCCATAGAAGGGGCCATACCCGTAGGGGAAACTAGATTTCCTATCTTGTTCTTCATCCGAGCCTCAGCGCCTTTTTATAAGTTAATTTCCTCTCTAGGGTTTTGTGCAACACAGTACTTGAATATCGTGATCATTTAGTGCGTGAGAAACTACGACACTTGTCCACCATTCGACTGTGGAAACGTATTAAGATCTGCCGACGTCAATCCTCTTTTATAAAACCCAGCGACCGATGCAGATATCTGAAGCTCTCCCGAACGAACTCGAAGCCTTAATACCCCTGATGGGAGAATAGACACCCACCATTCAATGATTCAGGATATAACCAAACACTGATAGTGGCCTGTTCAAATGATATTCCTTTTCCAATGACTCCCCGAAATAACGAAACTGTATTGGTTGATTGGCGTCAAGAAACACTTCATCAAGATCTCCATAACCAGCTCAAAAATCCGGAGAGTCCTTCTCAACTTTAGCAAATGAAAACGGCATCTCTCTTATCGAGGGTATGTGGTTCACAAAGGAGTTGAGAACCCTACGTTTTAGATGGTTACTAAGTAGTCTGGGATAATTTATTCGAAAAAGGTTAGATGAATTGCGAAGTGAGCTTCTTCATACACTTAGATCATTACTTGTTTAACGTGTTTCACAAGCGAGTCGCCCACCCAAGCGAGTCGCCCACTTTTTCAATCTAGTATTATTACCATACAAAATACTCAACACTACACAAAGTTATTAAACTATAGAAGCTACCTAGTATTATTTAGAACTTTCGCTATCTTCTATATCAAATATTTCTGCCTGACAAGTACGAGAATTATACCTAGTTTTACTACAACGGCTATAGTGCCTATCTACGCGAACTCTCTTCCTAGACTCTTTACCTTGTTTCTGGTCGCTAGTTTCCTTAGAAGTAATTAAATTAGCTACCTCGCCTACTATTAATGTCTCTTAACTCTTAATATACTTCCTCTTATAACTTTTACGCTTAGTTATAGCCTTAGTTATCTTACAAAGACTAGTGATTTCCTTACGTATTAATACTATATTATATATTACCCTAGTAGAGCCTTTTTCAAGTTGATTAAGAGACTGAATAATAGAACTAGGTAACGAGTCTTAATATCTTTGAATCTGATCTCGAATAAGCGTTAATTAAGCTATTATTTCGCACGTGTTACTTAGTGTTTTAGGTGTTTATAAAGTATCTTCTAGTATTATTAGTGTTAGCGTACAAAGCCTTAAATCAAGCTTCGATAACATAGCTTCTAGGTTATATAAGACTAGCTTAGTACCTTTAAAACTCGTATAGATATTACCTTTTATAAATACTTTATAAAAAGCTATTTTAAACACTAGAAGAAAGGTTTCTTTAGTAATATAATTAATATAATTATATACTAAGCCTAATATCTTAGCTCTATACGCTTGCTTTAAAAGCGAGAAGTAGACTATATTAAGCGGCTATAGTAGGTATAATAAGTATAAAGGTATATAGAGAGTAATAATATTTAAGTCTTTATAGAGTTACTAGAATTCGATTAAGTTATAGCTTTTATAACTATTAATAATTAATAAACAGTATCCTTCTATACTTTACGCCTTTATATATTTATTAAAATACTTTAACTATATAACTCTAAGCTTATTATTTATCTAGCTATTGTCGCTAACCTTAATTACCTAATCGTATAGTATATATATGTCTTAGTACTAGGAAGAAATAAGTACTTTACGTGCGAATATAATAAATAGTAGGATTGCTTATCCGATTATATTAACTCTCTAAATAACTATAACCTACTTATGATTACCTAGCTGAACTTGCTTTCGCTTCCTACGCGTTTCTAAGCTTATAATAACAAGTTAGGATAAAATAACTTCTGTTATAAAGCTACTTTTGTTAAAGTTATAAATATCCTTATCTTAAATACTATATTTCTCTTTTATAGACTATATAAGCATAAACTATAGGCTAATAACTCGCAGATCCTTAGTCAAAGCTTACTAACGATTATAAGAACGACTCTATCGAGTTTTAAGCTTAGGTATACGTTTAATAAAGTTGTCTAGCTAGTTCTTACCTACAAGCTTTCCGTCGTACTCTCTTAACAGATTATTAGCCATATCTTATACCATATCCCTTATAGGCAAAAACCCTTGTAAATCTAACTCTAATATATATCTAACTATTACCTTCTCCTCTGGCTTCGTAAGTTTTTTCGAATTAGGCTAGTAATCGCGTCGTGAGGGCTTTCCGGCGCGTTGGTCGGAGAGAGTCTTTCGAGGAACCTAGTAAATCTTTGTAGTGCTTCGTTTAGTTAATAACACGTTGTTTTCGAGTCCTTAGGTCGCCAAAATGATATTAGCTTCTTAAGAAGGTAATTAAACGTTGTAGTATTAAGCTATTACGATTTAAAGGTAGTAGATGGTACGCGACTAGGAAAGTGGGCGACCCGCTTGGGTGGGCGACTCGCTTGTGAAACACGTTATTGTACTATAATGACTAGAGTCATAATGAAATGCTAGTGTGCACAGAGTAATGACCCGGTATGCTACATATATTTTTTAGTTTACTTTTCAGTAACTTATTGCCTTTAAACTTTAAATCAAGCAGAGAGGTAAACTAACTCCCTTAATTAGCTATGGGGTAGATGAGCTGGAAAAGGCAAATCAGGTGCGCAGCTCGAAGGACTGAAGAGTAAGGTAGATTACAGTTGATATTCTTGCATGAAGTGAGTTTTTAACTAAGTAACATCAATGTCGAAGTAAAATATTATTTTTCCAAGCTTAATAAGGCTTTGTAAATTCAAAAGCAAAGCTACGAATCCACTTCGAAAGCATCGCGAGTTTTAGCTTCTTCCACCAACTTATCCCAATCCAGAAAATACACGTAAAGACCCTAAGAGACACATATGATAAACATAGCGATTGAAATACCAGCCTAAAATCCATTGAGATGCCAACCTAGCGTAAAGGCTACAAAAATACCACATGGAAGGCCAATTGCATAATATCTAACGGTTTATCAATGCCCTAACATATTATTTTCCCATCCCTCTTATGATTCTAGTGAGAATATCGACGACTACATCGATCAGTGTGAAAACTACTAATAAAGGTATCGTTTTAAGCATCAAACTAGCAACGCCTTCTTCATTAGTAAAAATGTAAGGAATTTGCTTACGAAAAGATAAATTCAACACAGCGATAAACAACCCTATACCGCCAGCAAGGAAGAGGCTAAGTCTTGCCGTTTCTTTTGCCTCAGTTAGAGAGCCGCTCCCTAAAAGATCCGCGATCCGAGTGCCAGCGGCGATGCCCATTAAGAATGGGATCTTGAACATAAACCCGCACAGCGTAACCAGTAGTGTTTGCGCATACAATTCGGCCGTACCAATGAGCCCAGCCAGCACAGTGAGGATCTCAAACCCAATACATTCGACCTCCACCATTAAACAGGCTGGTGGAGCGAGTCTAATGATGAGTCCCCAGTTTTGAGAAATTTTCCCATCGATTTTCCTCCAGCATTCTCCGGTGGTGAACAGCCAGGAATAAATTGCCAGCCCGAATGGAAGCATATTTCAGGTTATGGATATAGATATTGCTGCTCCATTGGCGCCGAATCTGAAACGCACCACCAGAAACCAGGCGAGAAGAATGTGAGTCGGCATACAGACGAGGAAGGTGTAAAGACCCGGTGAAAAATGACCTTGGGCTCGGAGAAATCGTTTTCCGCATTCGAACCAAGCGTACCCGGGACAACCCAAAGACAAAATACGCAAACAATCTCTTGCCATCTTGCAAATTTCGTTCACTTTGTAGGAGAAGACGTAAAAAGCTGTACGAGTTGTACCTATTATCTGATGAGTAAAGCGTTTGCCCCGACCTTTTGGGAAAATGTTTCGGAATTTCGATGGAGAGTCTGGACTTGCTACTTACCATAGCAATGCAATCGGAATTGATACCAACAGCAAGAATAATGCCCTTCTCTGCGTATGCAATCCTACTGCTTTTCTGAGTCCCGCCCATGAGCTTGTGGACAAAGCGTATCGAGGGCCGAGGCTAGTCCTTCAAATACAGACCATCCGGTAACATTGGCAATTAGACATGCCAGGCAGACAGCGGCGAGCTCTTCTTCGCCTAAGCGGCCGACGAAAACCAATGTGATGGCTACTAGTTAGAATTGAAGAATGTAGGTGCATATTAGAGGAGTGGAGGAGGCAACTAGAATTTTAAGCTCGTTCCGTTGTTGGGAACTGGGAGTTTGGTCTTCAAGCCTGTCCTGACTGGAAACACGGTCGGCATTTGTATTGGCAAAAGTTGAATACTCGAGGTGTTGTTCTTCTTCTTCTTCTCCATCTTCAAACGGTAAGCGCAGTTAGCTGGGAGTGTGGGGTAGATAGCATAGTAACCAAAATATGCCAGAATATAAGCAAAGCTCAGGGTTCTGGTCCCCAGAAACACGATGGTTAGATAGATATATATATAAGTACGGCAGCGAGGCTAGCTACTTGGGTTGTACAGTCCATATTAATACAGTAGCATTCTCGGGGTGCAACGCCCGTAACTTATTAAACAAAACAAAGCACTCCACTAGACTACATACTGTATGCATGTGCGGAATCGAATTAACAACCGCTTGAGTGTAATTCGTCATTGCAACATTATTTGGTCGGCTGTTCAGATTGTGGCACCACAGGGTGTCTTACCAAGCAGATTAGACCTTGCTCACTTATACACTAGCCGTAAAACATTATAAACACCAAGTTTAATTTTATTTAACAATTAACGGTCGGAAACACTTCAAAGTTCAATAGATTTATTATCCTGTAAAAAATTTATTTCATAAAGATCAACCCCTGACCTTTACCAGTAAAAGTATAGAGACCGCAGCAGCGGCATAGAATTGAATCAATGTATTAGTAAGTGTTGGTATGACTTGGTGGCCAATAGCATGATGCAAAAAGAGTATATTATCGTTCGTGCATACCGAGTAAAGTTAGCTACTCGGTTTACTTAAATAGACCTTAAGCGAGAAGGTCACGTGAAGCGCTACTCGCTCATTATTATGCCGACAGTAAGCATTCTAATTCTAAATCGAATCATTGATATAAGCACTGAACTGATATCAAAAGTAATATCAGCGCCAATCTACCAGGTGCCTTAACAAAAGAAATTTCAGATCGCAAAGCAAAAAAAACAAGCAGTTTATAGATTCCATCAAAAAGGGTTGAAAATCTTGTCAAGTTCTCTATTGGCCTATTGGAAGTTAGAATAATAAAAGAGGTATTGAGTAGTTACACCTACAAATTCTAGTGCATTATACCCGCTTATCCAATCTGGAGTCTCAAACTGGGGGAGTTCCTCGCTGCCATCCGCATTCGGCGGCTTAGCTTTCACCTAACCATTGAAGAGCTTTAAATGTTTATCACGTTCGAGTTACTCCGGTCCATCGGGAAGTATTACTCGTTTTCCCTTCGCTGAAGCCCATTCTTAAAGTAGCCTACATCGCGGCTCTTAGATAGTTTAGAATGCTTTAAGAGCTGCTTCAATACCGAACATCTCCGCTCTCTCTAAGCATTCTGCCAGAGTTGCTGCATCCTTTGCTACATTCTCGAGCGCCATGGCGCCTCCCTAAAAATAATAAGCTTCTTTCCATTTACACTAAACTTCATAAATTCATGGGTCTACTTGGCCAAGCCATGGGAGAGTTATATAGGCAGCATCTCTAATTAAAACCACCCTGCCTTTCTCACTTACCTAAGATTCCAGTATGGTTTCTATTAGTCTCTAAACCTGCCCCTCTTTTACGTAGAACAAGAGTTTTTAGATAGTAGGACTAAAAATTTTTAAATATACTTTAAACCTCTTGATATTTTGATTTCAGCCTATTCCTTCTATAGAACTCTTATCTCTTAAGTAGTAGTAATCAAGACTAAGAAGCTATTAGTCACCTAGAAATAAGTAAATATAGTAGTATAGTGAGTTGCGAGTTAAGCTTGAATTTGCCTACTTTTTTTGTAATCTAAGCTTTTTAAGAATTATTTATCTTTTAGTTTACTTTTATTATACTTACTTTAAATTAATAAATTATATAGAAGAGAGATAATTAAATATAGCGCTTCTTTCTAGCTAGGCCTCGTCTCTTTTAGAGTACTTTTATTTTCTGTCTTCTAAAGAAAAGAGGGAGAAAGCCTTAATAAAAAAAAAGCTTAGATTATAAAAAAAGTAGGCAAACTCAAGCTTAACTCGTAACTCACTGTATTAATCGTGACTAGGAGTGTTTTATACCTCGTCGAACAGGCATAATAGCTAGTGTTATAGAAGAACCGTACCAAAGGCTAATTTAATCTATAAATATCGAGGTTTCGGGTCTAATCGTATAGTGATTTCAGGAATTAATAGTTGTATTATATCTATGTAACTATTACGGATATATTCAATATCTAACACTAGACTCCTTCGAACGATGGACTTAATCCCTAGAATAATTGTCACTTAGTTATAGCGTCCTAATACCTCGTATATCAAAGCTGTTTGTAGAATTCCTCATTGGCTTGCCGTCGGCTCCTATAACCATATCAGCTTCTATCCTCTCTCCTCCCTTAATCACAATTGTTGACGTCTCTTCTCTTTCTTCTACGGCGATGACGGGACAACCGAGTCTAAATGAAGTCCCTCATTTTGCTGTAGCGTCGAAAAGAATTTGCTGTAAATCTGCTCTGTGCAAGGACGGACCATAGTTTGTAAATACCCAATATTAGCACTTTCATTTTCAAAATAATACCTCAACTTACGGGAATCCATATTCTTTCTGATATAGATCAACAGCTTTCTTGACAAGAAATTCCTCATCCTTGTATCTCCTTGTGCTTGGCCCGAAAGGGATCGAAGTGTAAATGTTTAATGACGATTTATATATGCATAGGCTGTCTAGAATACGATTTGTATTCGCCTGCAACACTATGCTTCCCCCAATAGGTTGAAGATGGGAAGTGGCTTCCAGAACGGTAACATCATGACCTTTATTTGTAAGTGATATCGCTGCTCCGAGACCAGCAATGCCACATCCTACAATGATGATTTGGAAAGGCATTCGAAAAAAGACTCCCGAGACACTTAAATTAAAGTTACAAGGCGTAATAAGATATTATAATATAGGAAATGATAAGTGGGAGGACATATAGTATTTAATACATACAGTATGCTGACTCGCTTAATATCTGGTGTGACGGCAAATACCCAGATCAAAAGGACCCTGGCTTGCATATCGGTCACTGGTTTCGGTGAGGGCGGGGCACAACCGGTGTATGGCATAGGCCGTGGATATGAGGGTTGTGATGATTCTGGAATTGCATGTGGGATCCTGTCTATATACAGGGTATTATGGTAAGGGTCGCTCCTGCCCTAATAAATCTTCCCCCCTCTCTTTGACAAATATGAAGCTATTCCCACCAAAGCTCTCCAGCCATTCCGACCTGTTCCTGCCATCCACAGCCGGAATACCAAATCCTTCAAACCAATCCACCCTTGTGTAACATATCCCAAGTATCTCAATCTCAATTCGTAGTGTCGTATGAGGCTCTACCATCGTAGAATACTCCAACTACTTCTCAATGGTCTATTATAGCTGTGTAGCTGACCTCGGTGCCCCTTTGCCCGGTACCTAACCCCTCGAAATAAACATCCTTATAGACCACAAGCTATGCCACTATGCCATCCGTCGCCGATATGCCGAACTGTAGAAGTCGGAATAAGTAGTGTCTCAAGGAAGAACTGAGTAGCGAATTTCCGTCCGTAGTCGAAATGCCAATCGTAAAAGTCGAGAGAGAGAGTATGTCTTCTATTCGTAGCCCTAATTCCAAGACATCGAAGAGATATGTGAGATACGGCTGCTGAGGTTCGAGGACAAGATAATGAGGCTATTCGCATGAGATCACCTCACTGAGAACACCATTTGTATTGCATGGGCCGTGGATAAGAGGGTTGTGATCCAGAAGACTTGCACTATGACCGTGGATAGCTCCGGATTCTTTGCTCGTAGCATTGAGGATTTGCAACTACTAGCAGATATTTTTGCACTTCATGATGATGGGTCCCTTCCCCTGAGAGAACCACCGCTCAAAGCAGCACGAGTTGCTTTCATCAAGACTCCGGTATGGCCCCGAGCCGGACCTGGCACGGCCGCTGCCATGGAGAGAGCCGCCGAAATTCTCGAGAGGCATGGCGTAGCAGTGGAGGAAGTGTCATTTCCATCAGAGTTCAGCGACCTTAATTCGCTAAAGCGGATGCATAGTGTTGTCACCAATAGCGATGCGCAGGAGGCTTTTCTCAGGGAGTACAGGATGGATAAGACAAAGCTGCATCCTCAAATCCGCAGCCTCGTTGAAAACAGAGCCAATTATACGCGGAAAGAAAGAGTCGGGGCCTTGGATAAGTACGCTTCTATGCGGCCTGTTTTCGATAATATTGCTGCGAATTATTCCGCCATCATTACGCCCAGTCTATTGATGAGGCTCCCCTTGGGCTAGAAGACTTTGGCAGTGCAGCCTTTAACTGGTTCTGGACAGTGAGTCAAGCTTATCCAATATCCAGTCTATAGCTAACCTTGGACAGGGCATGCATATGCCTGTCATTAATATTCCTGCATTTACTGGGGCGAATGGGATGCCTATCGGACTTTCTGTTGTGGCAGGTAGATTCTGTGATCAGCACCTTCTAATGATTAGCAAAGTGCTCAGTGAGCCTCTCATGGCCGGAGGCGGGTGGAAGTTGGAGGAATAGACCTCCGCTTTGGGTGTAGTGAGATTTCCTTCCGCTTTTGAGTAGTCTTTGAAAAAGTAAGGACTATTTTCTGGTAACAAATAAGAGAAACTGGGCTGGCAACCAACCAGACAAGTTTTCAAATAGTCATAAGGAAAGCAATAATTCTGGGGAACCTTTTATGGGCAGGATTTTGAGAATGGGTGCAGTGCTCGCAAGGTTCCAGAAATTGAGTCTTTCTGGAACCACATTACATGTAACCTACTTCAAGTCCAAACCCCCTTTCTCCGCCCAATTTCCTCGCAATAGATATGAACATTGAACCCGAGACTTCGTAGTAAAGGATTTCCGGGAAAGAAGATGCTATTCTTTTCTCTTTCTTTAGAAGACTTTTAAGTAACATTACACGCCAGTTTTGGCCAGTATGGCGGGCGGTGGTGAGGCAAAGCTCTCCCTATTATCAACTTTATGCGCAATTCGTTGAAATATATTCTTTTCCTATTAATTTGTGAATAATTTGGGGTTTTAAGCTTTCCCTGCCGCCTTAATATTACTGCTTTTCGGTGCTGCTGTTGGTTGCGAGTGCCGTTTATTCCCAACTCTGTTGTAAATATAGTTATACTTCGTCTGTCGTAGTCCTCTATTCAGATACTGACCCCCTAAACGAAGTAATAGTATTGTCTATTTAACTTAGCCTTCGCGTTATCTTAAACACTTTAAATCAAAGCACTTTATATTACTTTATAACTTATATATAAACAATCTCTTAATACTAAACTATCTACTATATTAGTTAGAGAATATAAAAATCTTTCTAAGATTACTACTAAGATTCTAAATAAGTAACTTCCTATATCTCCTAATATCTAAGCTATCTAGTCAAAAGATAATAAAGCTTACTATGTCTAATATTATACTACTATTAAAGAAGAAAGAAGTAAAGATATAAGCTAGATATTATCAGAGTAGATTAATGATATATTAGAAGAGGTAACTAAGTTTTAGCTTAGATATACTAGGATTTTTCTTATAAAAGATAAATAGAACTCTACTTAGATAGAGAATAAGAAGAAAGTATTTAGTATACTTTATAACTAGTACTCTTTCCTTGCTTTTTATAAGAGGTATAGAATAAAACAGAAAAAGAGAAGAATAAGAGACAGAAGAGAGAAGAGAAGGAGAAGACGAAGAGAGAAGAGAAAGAGGTGGCGGAATAGCTGAAGAGAGAGAGAGAGACTAGTGTTATTTTCATGAGAAATGAGCCTATTTTCGTTACTAGAGTCCCATGCCCTCGCCATAGAACGGGCCATACCAGAAGGGGAAATTCGATTCCGAGCCTTAGCACCTTGAAAGAATCAACCTCACCCCCTTGATAACCCTCATAATAAAGAATAATCTCCTCTCTAGCCTTTTTTTTTTTGCTTCGTAGTATTTGAACTTCGCGATTATCACGTACGTGAAAAACTACAACACTCGTCTATTAATTAACTATAGAAACGTATCAAGATCTAGCGACCTTAATCCTCGTTTATAAAATTCAGCGACCAATACAGACTTTCAAAGTTCTCCTAAACGAACCCAAATCATTCGTAACCTTGCTTTAGAGTAAAACCAAGCATTGCTGAATTGTCAGCCTGTTCCTTCTATCATCAATCCACGACATAGCAGAACTTTATAAGTGATTGGGATCGGGAAACACGTCACCCAGATCTTTGCAACCAGCTAGAAATCCACAATGACAGCTTTTGACTATAACAAATTAGAATGACATATCGCGTATAGAGGGCAACGGGATCGCAGAGAATATGGAGCTCTATGACAAGCAATACTCTATGGGCGCCTCCAATTTTACTCAGCGGTCTATGATAACTGTAAGCATTGTTTGGGAAATTTTAAGAGAATTATAATTTTTTTAGATTCTCCTAGATACAATATTGTTTTGTTCAATCTGTCTTGACTAAAAACCGCGAGCGTAATTAGAGTAATGACATGGCCTTTTACACCAATGATCAAGTCTAATTTTCTACTGTGTATCTTTTACCCACTCCTGAGCAGTCTTCTTTTGCGCTTCCGTCATCACACTAACAATGACATCACTCCAATCATCCAAATCTTTCTTCTGACTTTCCATCTTATTCTTTATCATCCCAACCAACCCTTCACCCAGTGGAAGTCTCAAAGGCAATGGTCTATCTCCTCGCTTAGAAATTATATCCACCACAATCTTGGCAACGGTATCCGGAGCGGCAGACATAGCTTCCAGCTGTGAAGTATTGTGAATCATCCAGCTCTCCAGCTGCCTCGATGGAAAACTGGGATCCGCATAGGCTGGATGAGGTGGAGTACTTTTATAGCTCGACTTGGCAAATTCCGTCGCTATGCCTCCAGGTTCGAGGATGAGGAAATTGATATTCCAATCCGAAGGCATTTCTTTGGACATGCTTTCTGTGAAACCTTCTACTCCGAATTTGCTATTCAAGGAGTCAGTTCATAATTCGCACTTTCGTTAGTCTGGGTGAAAACCGTACCTGGCATGATAATAAGCATTCCCAGGAAATGTAAGAAGCCCCCCAATACTTCCAACCTGTACTACCAATCCTCCTTTCCCCTTCCCGTTATTTTCTCTGAATACCCTTACAGCTTCTTTGGAGACATTGACCACGCCCCAAAAATCGACATCCATCACCTTATGAGCATCTTCTTGGCTGATTGCTTCTGTATCTCCTGCGTGAGTGTAACCAGCGTTGTTGATCACAACATCTACGTGTCCGAATTTCTCAATAGCAGCATCAAATACTGATTTGATTTGTGTGGGGTTGGTGACGTCTAGTGTGAGCGTGAGAAGTTTGGGTGATGGTGGGAGATAAGTGAGCGATGCTGGGGAACGAGCAGTGGCGACAAGTTTGTATCCTGCCTCGAGAATGGCTTTGCAAAATGATCCTCCGAGACCTCCAGGAGAACATCCAGTCACTATGGTGACATTAGAAATATATTGCTTAACTGGGTTGCCCACTTACCGAGCCAGACGGTCTCTTGGGCAAGAATTCCAATTGAAGCAGCCATGTTTTCTTTATAGTTTACTTTTTGAAATGCCAAAAGATTTGGGAGCTGAAGAACCTTTGCTCTCTCAAATTCACACTTCCTAACCTCGCTATATATAATTTGTGCTCATTTTTCCGGGTCCAAAGCAATCCGTTGTAAACAAAGTTATCTCCGTCCACGGAATTTTATTTCCATCTTTATGAATCAAACTTACATGAATTTCATTGTAAACATGATCCGAACTCACCAAGACTTCTCACGGTTACAGAAACATGTTCTCCGAACGCCAGTTCGGCTATCAGGTGGAGTTGTAGCACGGAGGGTCGGATATAATTGCGGGGGTGAGCTTTCTGAGTACCCGCAAGGAGTAAGCGTCACAAAATCCGGAGAAATTTTGTGTTCAATCCATGTCTTAGGTTGATGTTGGCATCATGTTGCTAATCGTTGTGGAGAATGTAGAAAAAGGGGTTGAATTGAGATTGGTCACGTGAAAATGTCCTTTTAACTGACAATTCTTACCTCCTTTTCAGACAAACTTCCTTGTCCAGTTCTTCAAGTCTGGAATCTTGGTATTTTAGCGCTTGCCTGGCCTCTTATAAAATTCAAGAAGTATAGAAGGTTCTTTAATTGGCAAGTCACCAACAGTGCTATTTCTAGAGAATAACGCCCCTCAACTGAAAGATATAACACTTGTCACTTAGTTCTGGTTGTGAATATAATTACATTGTATAATTGCTTTTCAAACTTGAAAACCAGCTACTTATCACTGATACTCGTTCAATCACTCATTGACCCTACGCCATGTCTCTTTCGACTATTCCATGTCTATTTTTCGGAGTGTGACTTGAAAGAGGGAGTAGCTAGAAAGATATTTGGGGCCGAAAATAATGTTATGAGTAGGCCGCGAGTAAGCTGCACAATTACCTCGAGTCACATAAGAGGGTTCTGAGAATGGAAAGAGTAAAAAGAATAGTTTACACCCTGGTCTTTTCTTCTTCAGCGCCGCCTCGTCACCCTCGCCATTATATATTTGCTCGCTTAGTATCCATAAATTTCACAGCAAAGGTCGTCCAGTTCGAAATTGTTTACTCGTTCTACAAGTAGGATTCTTACCTTGGTTTTAAGTCAAATCTATCAAGTCGTAGCTACCCCAGCAATGCTAAAGATTTGCTATGGTGCTATGAAATTAAACAGTGGTACTAAGTGCTGTTATAGTCACTTATTAAATACAAGGTTTCAAATATTATATAGTAGGAATTTGAAAACTTAACATAGAGTCTTCTACTAGAGGACCCTAAGAATACCACTGCGGTGTGTAAGAGTGTGTAACATCGTTCTTAGTATAGGACGATTTTAGTCTAGAGGCAGTACTAACGCTAATATAGCTCTATAATTATACTATTTTATTCTACGAGCTCTGAAGTTTGCCTTACTAGAGTATTATAAGTTATTAACTAGTTCTTATTTTCTAGTCTTTTTCTAAAAACAGAGAGTAGTAAATATTTACTTTTTAAGTAAATATACTACTTATTATAACGGTTTACACCTGAAGAGTACTCGGTCTACCGACCTTCGTATAAAACGTAACCTTACGTGACCTCGATATAAGAGGTTCTAACATCGTTTTAATAACCGGTAATTATATATAGCCTCTACGTATAAAACCCCTTTCCTTATACGTAGAATAGACTTCTTCTCTTTTCTTCCTTAGTTAATTCTTCTTATAATAAAGATAACCTTATCTATTAACCTCTTTATATTCGGTCTATAATATTAGAATTAACTTATTCTTTCTTATATTCGTTTATTAAGTACGTCGAATAAACTATATATAGTAGATTCTATAAACTCTTCTTATATATATAATATAAGTACGAAATCCTTTATAGTTAAAATATACAGTTTTATATAAATATAATAGTCTAAAGTATATAGTAGACAACTATAAATATAATAGTCTAAAATACATAGTAGACGACTATAAATATAATAGAGGATATAAACTTAGTAGATATATAAGAACCTATATAAGAACCTCTATAGTAGTTAATAGACATGTTTAACTAATAGTAGCGAGAGATATAGCTTCTTACTAAAAGTTAAAACTAGTTAATAGTAAACCTTTCTAGCTAATAAGACGAAGCTTTTATAAGACTCGAAGTAAGACTTTCCTCTTCTAAAAGAAACGAAACTACCTCTTTATAACCTATGCCTACTTTTATACTAGCCTTAGTTACGAATACTAATTATAAGCTAAAACACTATCTTCTATACCTAGAAAGATACGACAGAAGTATACCTAACCTCTTTTCTTAATTCGAAAGCCTTTTATAAGCAAAGCTAGAAATAGATAGTCTATTAATTAGAGAAGAGAAAGAGAGAGTTTAGTATACTTTTAAGCGACTCTTAGAAGACGTAGCTATAAGGATTTTCTCTTAAATAGAATATACTCGCTTATAAAGTAAGTTTATAGTTTTAGAATTTATAAGACAGCTTTATATAGCGTTCTATAACTCTTAACTATAGTAAAAAGCACTTAGCTAGATTAACTAAATAAAGTAAAGCTAATAGTCTTTTAGTGAATTCCTTAATAAATTTAATTAGCTAATCTTAGAAGCTTCTAACTAGGGATAGAACGACGTGATTAAGAAAGGCTACTTAAGAGCTACTCTTAGTATAAAGCTAATTACTATAACTATTAGTATTTAAGAAGATAGTATCTATAATAGATACTATAGATAATTATAAATAATTACTAATTAGCTAAATAAAGTTACTAAACTTATAGCTTAGTAAACGAAGAAGCTATAAATAACTTTGTCTAGAGCTAGAGCTATATAGAATTAAGTTATATACGAATTAAAAGACAGTTTCTTATATAATATAATAGACTAGAAACTAACTGTAGTAGTTATCTCTACTTAACTAAAGAAACTATAATAGAGCTTAGATAAAGTCTTTACTAAAAGAAGAAGCTTAGGCCTCTGTCTAAGATATAGACTCGAGGGATACTAAGTCTAGGATTATAAGACAAAGATAAAGTAGGCGACGAAGAAAGCGTTACTTAAATAAACAAAGAAGGTCTAGGTAGCTCTTATCTAGAAAGAAGATAAAGACGTTAAAAGAAGAGATATAAAAGGAAAAGGAAGGATTATAAAGGTCTCTAACTCTAACTCTAACGATTTAGAAAAAGAATAGCTTCTAGTAAAAGATACTATTAGAAGCAGAAGAAGGTTTTAAAGAAAGTAGTAGAAGAATAGATTAAGTTCTAAAAGAAGTTAATAGATAGTTCTCTGTTTTTAGTTTCTATATTAGTTAATAAAGAATGTTTTATAAAGACTCTTCTTAACTCTAGATATTTATTATATAGACTTATTAGCTCCTCCTTTACTATCTAGAATAACCTTTAATATATTTCTATCTTCTCTTAAGAGCTCTCTAGCTTTAATACTCTCTTAGATAATATAGTAATAGAAGTCGCTACTATCTCTTTAGATATTAATAAGTACTACAAAGCTAGGTCGTTTCTCTACGTTATTCTTTACTTAGAGTTATATAATATAATTCTAGAACTTCCCTAGATTATTAAATAAGATACTTAAATTATAGTTTTACTTCTAAATACGTTATCTTCTTAGTAAATATACTTATATAAAATTAAGCTAAAATTCTAGAAGTAAGTAGCTTAAATTCTATTAATTGCTAGCCTATCTCTATTAAGGCTTTTTAGATAATAATAAATAAGTTTTACTAAAATATATAAGTATTCTTAGCTAGCTTATAAGATATTACTAAGGCTTTTAAGAAGACGAAGAAGACGAAAACAGATCTTTAAACAAAGCTACTACTATAATTCTCGGATTACCTTAGTATCTTTAGCTTAAAAGACTTAGATAAAGTACCTCTTCTATAAGGCGATAGAATAGACTACTAGATTAAACTTATAAAAGAAGATAGAAAGGAAGCTATTATTAAGAGTTATATCTGTAGAATAAGTCTCGGAGTACTCTAGCGACGTATTTACGTAACCTCGCTTAGCAACGTATAGACGTAACAGAACCTTCGAGAGTACCCTTGGCAGAACCCTCTAGAAAGAGCTAACTGAGTATATAAGTTAGTAAGGACTCTAGCTTAGAAAGGACAATCGAATCTTCTTATATATAGACAGCCTCTATAGTTTAATTTATTAGCACTTACTATAAGCTCTAATATTAGATTCGATTCAAAAACAATAGGCCTTTATAGTAACACTAGAATATATTAGGCTATTTTAGTAACACTGGAACATAACAGGCCTTTATAGTAACATTAGAACACATCGGGCTATTTTGGTAATACTAGAACACATCGGGCCTTTATAGTAATACTAGAATATATTAAGCTATTTTAGTAATACTAGAACATATCAGGCCTTTACAGTAATACTAGAACTTACGAGCTATTTTATAGCATTTATAGAACTCACGGATAATAGGAGAACTATAAGAAGGCGGTATACTAAATCAGCTACCTACCTAGTTCCTATAGTATGTTTAAGAGTAGTAGAATTAGTTAATATCTACCTAAGAGAACGATTATCTACGGATTATAAACGAGTAAAAGAAAGATAAGGAAGCTTGCTTATAGATAGTCTATAACGATAATAAACCTAGGAAATCTCTTCCTCTACTACTGGAATTCTATAGAGACTTAGATAAGCTAGAAGCTTAGTTATAATAAGCACGAGCTAAAATCGAAGTCGACTACTATAGATATACTAAATATGTTAAGTTTTAGGTACTTAACAGATCCCTATAGAGTAAGGCGCTCTATAGAATAGAAGTATAGGTACGGGAACAGGGCAAGCTAGAGCTAGCTAATAGCAGTGATTTCTTAGATCGAGTAGAGTTTATGTTTAGAGACTTATAAGCTAAGGAAAGAGTATAACGAAAGCTGGAATCCTTCTACTAGAGCTTAAGACTATTCCTAGAAGTCTTTATAGAATAGCAAGCCCTACTTATAGAGTCTAGAGAAGGATCTTAGCTAGACGACGTAAAGAAGGTGTCTCTTAACTGAATCCTTAGCAACGAGTTAGTTAAGGCGATAATCACAGTTCCTTCTTAACCTAACTTCGAGTCTTACTACTCTATTATTAAAGAAACGGACGACTGCTTAAGAGCTTATAAAGCTTAAATATTAAGATCTAGGGCCTAGACTCTTCTAGAAACACTATAGACCTCTTAGAAACGCTCGACGGATACTATATAGTAGGTAACGAGCAGTAATATCGTTAACAGACCGAAAGTCATCTGTAAAGCATCTGTAGAGGGCATAGATTAGGAACCGGCACCTGCTAAAGTCTTAATAACTAGTACTAAGCGTGCTAAATAGGTGTCCTAGGAAGAACGAAGTAACCGTGCTCGTACTAGTCGCTGTCTTTGCTATAGAGCTACTAGTTATTTTATTTAAAAATGTCTATATAGACTACTAAGGCGACCTATAACAGCGGATTCAGTCTATAAACAGAAGGCAGAGGTTAAGAAGATAGCGCTAGAATTAGAAGAAGAAGACGGTAATGTTTCCTTAGATTCGGAAAACTAGTAGCTCCTGTTAGAAAGCGTAGGCAGAGGCGATAAAGGGAGTTGTTAGTAATAGACACTTAGAGATATTTTAAGTAGGAATATATAGACGAAAAACCTCTTCTTATATCGGCTTTAGTAAATAGAGTAGCTACTTTATACGCCTTAGTAGATTTAAAGTGTTTAGTCTATAGAATTGTTTTAGACTGTTTTGTCTGTTATTATTAGCTCTCTTATATATAAATTATACTAAGGCATTTATAGTTAGTAGAAGAAGTATTAGAGAATACTATATCTTAAGTAGTATCTTTTAGTATAGATATTAGAGGCTACTAGCAGAAACGGGTTTATACTATAAGACGAACAGGGTAACGTATAAGGTAGGTTACCGAGTAAGTGATTAGATAGGCGCAGAGTAGGTTAAGTAATTATTAAATCACGTTTCTATAGAATCGGTAGATAAGTATAAGTAAAAGACTTAAAATTAACTTAGTTCCTAACTATAAGGATAGTAAAGGGCTATATATACTTCTAGGATAAGTACTAGAAGCTTCTATAGCTTATAAATAGAATAGTTACTAGAAGATTCTACGGTTTACGTAACCGAGAACGTAATCGAATCTTCTAGACAACACTAGAAAGAACTAGTATAGACTAAGGTTTAAACCTAAAGTCTATTAGTAAGTAAGGTAGTTATTATCTAATACTAATATATACTTACGTAGTCTCTAAGATTAAGAGCTATAAAATAATTCTAGGAAAATCTTAGTTAAGGAAAGAGCGAGCTTTACTTAACGCTGTTAAGAGATACTTACTCTTCTAAGACTCTAGGTTAGAAGTTTATAATAAGCTAGAAAAGTCTTACTCTTATAAGTAAGTAAGCGTGGCTGTCTTCTACTTTCTTATAGATCGTAAATATAAGCTATAAGTTTTCTTAGCTAGCCTTATAGACATTAGTAAAGCGTTAGTAGAGAAGAAGTATATAGACCTATAGATAAAGCTGCCTAGCTAGATCGGTCTAGAATTCTACCTAGCTTTTGATAGAAAAGAAGTAAACAAGTTACTAGTATACTAATAAGGAATTAATTATAGTATTAAGCTTTTATAGACGGACAGCGGATCTAAGGAGACAGTCTTATAGAGGCTACTCTATAATATATTATAAGACGAGCTGTTAGTACTCTATAAAACCTTAATAGAGCTACTAGATAAGGAATTTATTTAAGTAAGCAACTCTCTAGCAGCTACGCTAGTACTCTTCGTATAGAAGCTAGGAGAGGGCCTACAGTTCTATTATAACTACTAGGTACTGAATAAGTTAACCTATAAGAACTGTTATCTATTACTCTTAATCTAAGAGATACTTAACCGGATTAGAAAAGTAAAGTAGTTTATAAAAATAGATATTATTACTATGTTTTATAAGATACGAATTAAGAAGAGAGACGAGTGGAAAACGGCTTTCTAGACACGCTTTAGACTTTTTAAATAGCTTATTACCTCTTTTAGGCTTATAAATGCTTCTAGTACTTTCTAGTAGTATATTAATTATACGCTTTAAGAGTTCTTAGACGACTTTGTCTTAGTATATATCGACGATGTCTTAGTCTTTATAGACAGCACCTATAACTAGCACCGCGAGTATGTCTATAAAGTAATATAAAGGCTTTAAGATACTAGGCTATAGCTTAATATTAATAAGTACGAATTTGAAGTATAGTCTATAAAGTACCTTAGGTTTATTATAAAAGTAGAGAAAGGTTTATAGATAGACCTAGCTAAAATATAGGCTATTATAGATTAGAAAGTACTAATAATAGCAAAAGGCGTTCTTAGCTTCTTAGGATTTATAAATTTCTATCGACGGTTTATTAAGGACTTTTCACAGATTATAGCTCCTCTTTATAGACTTGTTAAAAAGGATATATCCTTCTAATAGATAGACAAAGCGAATAGAGCCTTTAAACAGTTAAAGCAGGCCTTTACAGAGGCCCTAGTACTAGCTTAGTTTAACCTAGATTACGAGACAGTCTTAGAGACAGGCTTCTCTAGATATTACTTAGAAGGCGTGCTCTCTTAAGTAAAGAATAGCGTCTTACAGTCTATAGCTTTCTTCTTAAAGAAATACGTATCTATTAAATATAATTACTCGATATATAATAAAGAGTTATTAGCTATTATTCGTTATCTTAAGAAATAAGAAGTAGAGTTAAAAAGTATTAGACAGTTTATAGGACTTATAGATTATAAGAATCTTAAGTACTTTATAATAGTCTATAAACTATCTAAAAGACAAATATAGTAGTAGTTAATACTTAGTAAGTTTAACCTAATAATCTAATAATACCTAGGCAAAGAGAGAGGACTACTAGATATATTAATAAGAAGAGACTAGAACCTCCTAGAGGAGGGAGATAAACGCCTTAATTATAGAATAGTATAATTAATTCTAGATATAATAATTCAAGGAAATACTATATAGCTAGCACTAGTGTTAATAAATAGAAGGAATTAAGTAAGCGACGTAGCGACGTAGTAAGCGTTTATAGACCAACTACAGAACCTCTAGGAAGAGGGAAAGGTATAGAATAAGGACTTTAGGCGTCTTATAGACACTATCTACTAAGGAGATAGAGTGTTTCTAGTAGACCTCGCTTCTCTAGTTAAAGTCTCTGTCTCTAACTACTTAGTTAATAAGAACGGTGATTTACAGTTTAGAGGCAGACTATAGGTCCCTGACTATAAGCCGCTACGGACTGTAATTATATAGGAACTCTATGATTCTATACTTACGGGCTATCCTAGCAAGAACGGGATAATTATAATAGTCTTAAGAGAGTTCTTCTAGCTAAACCTATAGACTATAGTTAAGCAGTTTGTCTATAACTATAGAGTTTACAGACGTACTAAGGTCTAGAGAGATCGTAAACAAGGCCTGCTTCGTCTCTTACTAATTCCTAAGTAGTAATAGTAGAAGATCTCTGTCGACTTTATTAGACTACTATCTATAAGTAAAGGCTCTGATATAATAGCAGTGTTTACGGATTATTTAAGTAAAAGAGTGCTCCTTATAGCCTATAACTCGACTATATTATCAGAGGAATTTGCTCGCTTATTTATCACTATATACTATAGCTTATATAGACTACTAAGAGTAATAGTATCTAATAGAGGCTTGTAATTCATTAGACAAGCATAGAAGACGCTTTGTAACTTCTTATAGATTAAACGACGGATCTCTATAGCCTTCTATCTATAAACTAACAGGTTAACGGAACAGGTAAATACTAAAGTCGAGACGCTTCTATAGTAATAGATTAATATAGCTTAGGACGACTGGGCCGACTAGCTGCTAGTAGTATAGCTAGCTTTTAATAGACGAGATTTAATATCAACAGGTATAAGCCTCTTCTAACTTAGCTACGGCTATCTATTACAGACTATCGACTCTTTAATAGACGTCGTAGTACCTGTAAATATAAAAACACTAATTTAAAAGAGCAAAGCAATAGTAGCAAAGATTAAGGCTATTATAGAATAGACATAATTATTAATAGTAAGAGTATAATAAGACTAGGAGACTTAAGTAAATCGTTCACGGAATACCGCTTCTATATATAAGGTTAGAGATAAGGTTTACTTAAGCTTACGGAATATATAGACAGATAAGGCTAGTAAGAAACTAGATACTCGATCCGCTAAGTTCACAGTTATCGAGGTTATTAGCCCGTCTATAATAGGCTAGACACTCTACCTAGTATCTATAATGTCTTTAATATAGACTTATTAAGGCTAGCAGCTACAGACCCGCTGCCTAGTCAAATTACAGACAATAATCAACTACCTATAATATTAGTAGACGATACTATAGAATAGCAATTTAAAAGAATACTAGGTTAACAGTAAAAGAAGCTCTTAGAGAAAGGCTCTCGTACTTAACTCGAGTATAAGATTAAATAGACAGGATATATAAACCTAATATAGGAACCTACTACTAAGTTAGAGGATATAGTAGCCCTAGACACCTACCTTCAAGAGTAGGAAGAGAGGTAATATCAAGGGTTACACCCGTAGAATAAGTCTTAGAGTACTCTAGCGACGCATTTACGTAACCTCGCTTAGCAACGCATAGACGTAATAGAACCTTCGAGAGTACCCTTGGCAGAACTCTCTAGAAAGAGCTAACTAAGTATATAAGTTAGTAAGGACTCTAGCTTAGAAAGGACAATCGAATCTTCTTATACATAGACAGCCTCTATAGTTCAATTCATTAGCACTTGCTATAAGCTCTAACAGCTATAGTCTCTTAGAGACTACTCTATAATATATCTTATAATAAACTTCTTATTCTCTAAAGAACGCTTATAAAGTATATAGATAAAGACTAGATTTAAGTTAGTAACTCTTCTGCTACTATCTCTATACTCTTTATATAAAAGCTAGAAGAAGGTCTATAGTTCTATATTAATTACTATACTCTAAATAAAGTTATATAAAAGAACTAGTATCTACTTCTTCTAATCTATAAAACCTTATAATAAGTAAGAAAGGTAAAATAGTATATAAAACTCGACGTAAGCTAAGCTTTTTACTAAATCTAGATTATAAAAGAAGATAAATAGAAGATAGCTTTTTATATAAAGTATAGATTATATAAATAGATAGTTACTCCTTTTAGACTTATAAACGTACTAAGTATATTCTAAAGATATGTTATTTAGATACTATAGAAATACTTAGATAACTTCTACTCTACTTATATAGATAATATTCTAATCTTTATAAATAAAACTCTTAAAGAATATAAAGAATAAATTAAGCTTATTCTAAAGAAGCTTAAAGATATAAGGCTCTTTCTTAATATTAATAAATATAAATTCTTAGTTATATAAATAAAGTATCTAAGGTTTATTCTTAATATTAACTTAGAAGTAGAAATAGATCTAGAAAAGGTAAAAGCGATTCTTAACTAGGAAGTATCTATAATAGTTAAGACTATATAAAGCTTTCTTAGCTTTATAAACTTCTACTAAAACTTTATTAAAGACTATTCTAATATTATAAGACCTCTTATAAAACTTATTTATAAGAAATATATATTTATATAAATAAACGAATATTAAGACGTTTTTAAACAACTAAAGTATATATTTACTATAGCTCTAACGTACTTCACAAGCGAGCTAGCTACCTAAGCGAGCTGGCCACTTTTAAACTTTATAATAATTATTAACTTCTAGTTATATTATCTCAACTATATAACGCTTAAACGTCTTTCAACGAAAACAAGATCAACTTAGCTATCTAAGCACTCGAAAACGACGTGTTAATAACCTAACGATATACTACGAAGGCCTATAATACCCCTCGATCTACTATTTTAAACCGACGCGCCGGAACCTAACTAAGACGCGATTACGAGTCTAATTCGAAGAAACTTACGAAGCTAGAGAAGGAGGCGATAATTAGGTATATATTAGAGTAGGATTCGAGAGGGTTTTCAACTACAAAGGATATAGTACGAGATATAGCTAATAATTTACTAAAGGAGCGCGATAGGTAGCCTATAGATAGGAACTGGCTAGACAACTTTATTCAGCGTCTACTAAGCTAAAAACTCGATAGAGTCGTTCTTATAATTATCAGCGAGCTTTAATTAAAAATCCGCGGATTATTAGTCTATAGTTTACACTTATATAGTTATTTAAAGACAAATATAGTATTATAGACGAGGATATATATAATTTCAACGAGACTGGTTTTATAATAGACGTTATATTATCTTAGCTTATTATTACAAGTTTAGAAATACGTAGGAGACGTAAAAAAGTTCAGCTAGGTAATCGCGAATAGGTTATAGTTATTTAAGAAGTTAATAGAAAGAAATCACAGATCTTTATAAGGTAACTAAAGCTATAACTAAGTATAGAAGTTGTAAAAGAAAATATATTCAGAGTTAAAAGATATTAATAGTAGAGGAAGTAATTAGTTTGATTACTTCTATAGAGAATAGCGATTAGAAGAGTAGTAGAGAGATAAAAAAGAAGGTTTAAGCAGAGACGTACTATAGACGTTATAGTAAAATTAGATATAATTCTCGTACTTATTAAATAGAAATAGTAGATACTAAAGATAGTAACGACTCTAAATAATCTTATAGTATCTTTTATTATATAATAGCTTATTCTAATATTAAGTAATTTATATTTAAAAATAAGTAGTTTAGAAAAGTAGCTAGCTCGCTTAGGTAGCTAGCTCGCTTGTAAAGTATGTTAACTCTTATATAATTTAATTATAAAAGATAAATAATTATAAAAATAGACTCTTCTAGCTAGTATATTAGTAGCGTACTTATATAATATAATAACGAAAGACTTTTATAACTCTATACCTTCTTTTTAAAGAAAAACTTATCTATTAAATATAACTATAAAATCTATAATAAGAAGATACTAGCTATTATATAATATCTAGAAGCTTAGGATTCTAAGTTATAAAACGTAGATAGCTTTAAGATTTAAATAGACTATAAGAACCTTAAGTACTTTATATTAGTATAGAAGCTTATAAAATAATAAATATAATAGTCTCTAGCTCTTTTAAAGTATAACTTTATAATTATATATATTAAAGAGAAGAATAATATTTAAGTAGACGCTCTTTTATAATAGAAGTAAGATATACTAGATAACGTTATAAATAAATAAATCGATTATTATATAAAGTAACTTCTTAAGTTTATAAACGAAAAAGAATAGACTCTAAAGATTATAAAGGCGAACCTAGTATAGATATAAGAAGCACTTTTAGATAACGAAAGAACTCTTTAAAAACTCTAGATAATAGCTAAAAAAAGTAGACGTCGATCTTTAAATAATAGAAGACGTTATATAATAAGACAGAAGAACGTTCTCTACTAGCTTAAAGCTTAAAGTATCGATATCTGAATATACTCTTATAAATAAAGAAAAGCTAAAGTTCTAAAACTAGTTATAAGTTCTAAATAATAAAGAACTTTATATAAAGATAATCTATGCTATATACGATTTAAAGCTCTATAGTTACTCTAGATAAGAGAGTATAGCTTAGATTCTTTTATAATAATACTTCTAGCCCTAGATATTATAAGATATATAAAGGTTTATATAAAATTATAACGCTTATAAAAGAAACAAGGCTTAGAAAGACGTATAATAAGGATTCTTAAAGTCTCTACTAGTTCTAAATAGAATCTAGAGCGAAATTTTAATAGACTTTATAATTAAGCTTCTAAAAAGTAATAGATATATAAACATAGTTATAATTATAAATAGGCTAAGAAAAGGAATAATTTATAATAGTCTTAAGAATATTATAACTAAAACAGTTACTAGATAGTTTATTTAAACCTTCTACTAAAGATACTATCTACTAAAAGTAATAGTATCTAATTAAAGAATATAGTTTATAAGCTATCTCTAGACGAGAATATACTCTCTCTTAGGAATTATATAACGACTTTCTATAGCTTTTTACCTAGAAATAGATAGATCTATAGAGTGAAAAAACTAGATAGTAGAAACCTATCTACAAATGTTTATAGATTATACTTAAGATAACTAGAAAGAGCTACTACTATTTACTAAATTAGTAATTAATAATCGAATAGTATTAGCTATAAAAGTAAGCCTCTTCTTTCTTAAATATAGATATTATACTAAACCTCTAGATATCTAGTATAAGCTCTTAAACAAAGCTATACTATAATCGCTAATTTAGAAAGCTAATATAATCGTATAAAAGCTTAAAAAAGTATAAGAATAGGTATAGTTAATAATAGCTACTATATAATAAGTAATAAAGAATATTATAAATAGAAGAAGATAATAAGTACTAGACTTTAAAGTTAGAGATAAAGTCTAGCTAAATCTATAAAACGTTTATATAATAAGAAAGTTAAAGAAGCTCGACGCTAAGTAAGCTAAGTATATAGTACTAAAGATAATTAGAATACATAGTTATTACTTAGATATATCTTCTAGAATCTATAACGTATTCTACTCCTAGCTTCTATAACTAGTCTCGAATAACCTACTACTAAGTTAAGTTTAAGACAACGATTAACCTAGACCTAAGATCCTCAAAGATAACGAAGAATATATAGTAAAAGCGATTCTTAATAAACGAAAAGGACGAGGACGTACTAGTAAGCTACTTATAAAATAGGAAGAGTATACTAGGCTAACCTAGGAATCTTAAGACGCTCTTAAGAATACAAAGGCTTATAACCTCTAGAGAGCTAGAAAGAGAGAGTAATATAATAGTTTATATCTAAAGAGTACTCGGTCTACTAACCTTCGTATAAAACGTGACTTCACGTATCTTTATATAAAGTATAACTTTATATAACTTTATATAATCCTAGGAACTACCTCGATAATTACCTTAGAAGATACGTAGATCTATAACAAAAGGTATAACGAGAGCTATAGCGAGACTTTAGCTTCTTATAGCTTATACTTACTATAACGAAAGCTATAACAAAGAGCTATAATAAGACTTCAGCCTAGAAGCCTCGACGTAAGAGATTCTACGTATAAAGCCTCTTTCCTCGTATATAGAATAGACTTCTCTTCTTAGCTAATTCTTCTTATAATAAAGACAATCTTATCTATTAACCTCTTTATATTCGGCCTATAATAATATACGTAGAAGAGAGCCTTATTCTTACTATTGGTTTTAATTCTAATTAGAATATTATAGTATATAGTAGTTCTATCTCAGAGTTATATCTCTGAAAATATAATCTATAAAACTTTCTTTTAAAAGAATTTAGTATAAAATTATAACTTATAAAGTAATAGATTTAACTTATATAACTTTCTATATCTTCTTCTTTATAATTACGAAATTTATAATATAGTAAGAGATTATTTATATCTTTTATTCTTAGGTCTTTCTAAATATATATAGTTTAAATATAGAAAATACTTTTTATAAGTCTAAGAATATATTCTTCTAAGTCTTTATATCTTCCTCGTCTATATACTAATATATATATTTCTTACTTAGCTACTAATAGTATACTTTAAACGCGATACTAAAGAAGTAGTAATATCTCTCTTTATAATCTATAACCTTCTTCTCTTTAAACTAGTAATCTATTCCTAGCTATTTATAAATAGAGAATACTATCGGAAAATCAACGATAGTAAGATTTTCTAAAACTAGAGTCTTATAATAAAACTTATACTACTAGCTTATTTAATAGTTAAGGTTAAATATATAAGTTTTAAGATTCTTATTATATATAACAGACGTACTTTAGATAATAGACTTAGAATAAATAATACTCTATTCTTAGAATAAAAGATGAGGAGAGTAGAAGAGCTCGAGAGAACCGGGAACTAAATATAAGTCCTATAACGCTAGTACGTATACTAGTACTAGTGTATATCTAAGCGAATATATAATATCTAGCTTTTATAACTATAACTATTATATTATACGTATTATATTAAAAAGTAGAATAGAATTATATACGTAAATACTACTTATTATATTTACTAGGTTTATTTATAGAATTCTATTCTCGTTAGATATTACTACTAGTACTTAGATTTTAGATCTTCTAGAAAGTAGCTTTTTAACTAAAGCGAAGAAAGTAGTAATATTAGCTTATTTATAATTATATTAGTTTTATCTTTTTATAAGTAGATTCTATATATTTTTACTAGTAAAGAAGATATTACTAGTTTAATACTTAGTATAATATCTTTATTAAATATTTTTATACTAATTAATACTATTACTAGTATTCTTAGTAGAATTATTAGAGAAATAAGAAAATAATATATTAGAGTACTAATATAAATAATAAGCTAACGTGGTTTATTAGAACCCTGGTTATATTAGAACCTCGATTAATTTTCCTAAAATCCTACTCTCTAACTTTAATACGCGTTTTTTTAACCTTCTACTATATCTATTATTACTAAAGAATTAAAAGTTATTCTAGCTATTAAGGTAATTCAAATATCTAAAAAGCTAAGTCGATAGAAAGCTATAAAGATCTATAGAATACCTTATTCTATACTTAATAATAGAATAAACAGCTACCTTTCTCTAGTCGACTATTAACTAGTAAACCTTAAATTATCTAAGATAGAAGAAGAAGTGATTATTTAGAATATACTTAATATAGATTCTAAAGAGTTTACACTCTAGCTAGCTAGTGTAGAAGATATAGCTAATTTTATCTTCGAGTTATAAGAAGAAAAACGCGTTAGTAAGCTCTAGGCTTATTAGTTTATACAACGACAACTAACTCTTAAGACGTGTTTTAATCGCGTTTATAATTTCTAAAGAGTCTTATACGAAGATCCTAAGCTAATTAGTATATAGTTTTAACTAGTTATAAATATATAAGCGAAATATAGAGTTTTAGACTACGACTTTTATAACTTTAACGAAACTAGGTTTATAATAGATATGATTTATTCTATAATAGTTGTTACTTATATAGATTAACGTAGTAGAGATAAGACAGTTCAGCTAGAGAATCGAGAATAAGCTACTACTATTACTTATATCAATAGTAAAGGCTAGAGTGTTTCTCTATTTTTAGTAGTCTAAGAAAAGAATTATCTTATAAATTAGTATACTAATAGCGGTCTTCTATCTAACTAGGTTATTAAACCGATAATTAATAGATAGATAAATAATAAGACAGATCTAGAATAGATAAAATATTTTAATTAATATACTACTGCTTATATAAGAGGGCTATATCGAATACTAGTATTAGATAGATATAAGAGCTATGAATCAGTAGAATTTTAAGAGTATTATAACGTGTTTCATAAGCGAGTCGCCTATATAAGCGAGTCGCCTACTTTTTCAACCTAGTATTATTATAATATAAAATACTTAATACTATACAAAGTTATTATTACTATAGAAGCTATCTAGTATTCTTTAGAACTTTCGCTATCTTCTATATCTAATATTTCTACCTAACAAGTACGAGAATTATACCTAGTTTTACTACAACGGCTATAGTACCTGTCTATACGAACTCTCTTCCTAGACTCTTTACCTTATTTCTAGCTACTATTTTCCTTAGATATAATTAAATCAGCTTATTATTTGTCTAGCTATTGTTACTAACCTTAATTACCTAATCGTATAGTATATATATATCTTAGTACTAGGTAGAAATAAGTACTTTGCCTACGAATATAATAAATAACGAGATTGTCTATTCTATTATATTAACTCTCTAAATAACTATAACCTACTTACGATTACTTAGCTAAACTCGCTTTCGCTTCCTACGTGTTTCTAAGCTTATAATAATAAGTTAAGACGAAATAACTCCTATTATAAAGCTACTTTTGTTAAAGTTATAAATATTCTTATCTTAAATACTATATTTCTCTTTAATAGACTATATAAGTATAAACCATAGGCTAATAACTCGCGGATCCTTAGTTAAAGCTCGCTAACGATCGTATAAACGACTCTATCGAGTTTTAAGCTTAGGTATACGTTTTATAAAGTTATCTAGCTAGTTCCTATCTATAGGCTTTCCGTCGCGCTCTCTTAGCAGATTATTAGCTATATCTTATACTATATCTCTTATAGGCGAAAACCCTCGCGAATCTAACTCTAATATATATCTGACTATTACCTCCTTCTCTGGCTTTATAAGCTTTTTCGAATTAGGCTGGCAATCGCGTCGTAAGAGCTTTCTAGCGCGTCGATCGGAGAGAGTCTTTCAAGGAATATAGTAAATCTTTACAGCGCTTCGTTCAGTTAATAACACGTTATTTTCGAGTTCTTAGGTTGCTAAAATAATATTAGCTTCTTAAGAAGGTAATTGAACGTTGTAGTATTAAGCTATTATAATTTAAAGGTAGTATATAGTACGCGACGAGGAAAGTAGGCGACCCGCTTATATAGGCGACTCGCTTGTAAAACACGTTAAGATATATAATATTATAACTCTTAGATTACCTTCTTACTCGTCTTATCTAACTTAACTACTTAATATTAGATATTTTAGTATATTAAAACAAGTGTATAGTTAATAGATTAAGATATTTATTAAAGCTTATATTAACTATATTACTAAGATAGAGTTCTTTCTAGCCTTTATAGCAGTATATAAGGAATCTATAATAGTCTAGAACGCTTAGGCTAGATTCCGTAGAGCTGGCCTAGTGCCTTTTAATCTGTAAGTAGTGATTTTAAAGCTTAATATAAAGTTATAGACTCTAATACTCTCTAAACTCTTTACTACTAACACTCTCTTATAGGAATCTCAGACCTCTTCTAACCTAATAGAAGCTCTTTTATAGTTAACTCTTATACGAAATCGAATTACTCGCTATTAGAGAAGCTTGTTAACCTCTCTATTTAAGACAGTTGTAGCGCTGGCTAAAGATATAGAGCGAATAGCTTATAAGATAACTCTTTTGTCTACCGAGGTACGTATACTTCGGGAAGCAAATAAAGCTCTTAGTAAACGCTGGAGGGCTAAAAAGGCTCGTGTCTGTAAAGGGGGTATACTTATTATAGAGAATATACAGGATATTATAGCCTAGAAAGACGTAGATAAGCAGGTACGACGCGATATACGTGTAGCGAGAGGTAGTTATAAGAAGAGGCAACCGTCTGAACGACACTGTAGAACCTGTGGAAAAGCTAGTTATAACGTACGAACTTGTTAAGAAGCTATAGATATATCTAGTATATTAGACTCCGATTATAAAGAGTTAATTTAATATGTTATAGATAAGTTATTTAAGTTCAAAGTTATATACTAAGGAAAATTAATCGAGGTCCTGATATAACCGGGGTTCTGATAAACCACGTTATTATATAATTAGCGTTCTTTATAGGATTTTTATATTTGTTGCTGGAATCGCTTAGAATCAGTAACACGTGATCTAGAACATTCTAGAATTGTAAATTTGTATATAAATACATCCTTTCTCTTCCTCTATTTAAGAGGTTTAAGGTATAATTCAAAAGCATTTTTATAATAATATTCTTTAGTCTTAGTTAGTATCTTAATAGACTTTAGCTAGGCATTTTAATTACTATGTTTATTATATATATCTCTTAGAGTCTTTATATATACTTGCTTAACTAGGATAACTTAGTAGAAGAAGCTAAAGTTTATAATACTTCAGAAGTGGATTCATAGTTTATAACCAACCTTCTGTCAATAATAACAAAATATAAAACGGTACTAATTTCATTCCGAGGTTGAAGAACAGTAAGTCTAAGACATAAGGCTTATTATTTGCCTCTACAGATGAACTTGATAATTGTGTAGGAATCATTTATTGTCGGTGAGGTACCTATTCATTACCATACACTGTATCTGAGGAGAAGCTTCTAAACTCCCTCAACTCTACTTCTTCGAGTGTCCATGCCTAGGTTTCCAATCCTTAAAAGTCCTCAACCACTTCTTCACAGTCTTGATCTCCCAAATATGTGCTTGCTTAATGAACAATGGCTCAGCAGCGACATTGAGAATCCCGGAAGAATCCCAGTGATGACCAGCGCCCGCAATGAGGTACTCGGGGTTAAGATCAGTCGTTGTTCGGAGCGGAGCTTTGGTGGAATGGTAGCAAAGATCGAGCCAGGGGTCGATACTTCCGTCGATAAACGCGAGGCGATCTGCTTGGATGTCGAAACCGCCGTATTTGTTGAATTTTGAGAGGTCGGGGGTTGGTGGGATTTTGACGTATTTTCCGTCTGGGAAGGCCCAGTTGCACCATTGTTGTCTAGGAGAAGAAGTTAAATTATGTTACAAATTCATGAAGTCAAGATGCTCACGTGTAGTCTACTTGTAAAACATTCATGATCAAGGAGGGCCCCGAAGAAGGTGCAACTTGATATGCGCCAAGCTCGGTGCACGCTACATCGACAAGTTAGCAAACGCTCCGTTAATCAGTTCGTCAGGAAACATACTTGTCCACAAATATGAGCGGAATCCTCCGTTTGTTGTATCCGCCCAAAAGGTTTCTAGACGCATTGTCAGTAAGTATGATTCAAGATCGGAGTGTCAGACATACCATTCTGGGTCCCAAAGCACCCATCAGTGGGACTGTTAATATCTCCAGTGGCACACAATGGCAAGAATTGATTCTTGAAGTAATTGGCGTAGTTCCCGAGACCGACCCAAGGTTCACCATGAGTATACTTTGCAAGAGCGTAATCAACAGCAGTGATACTTGCTGGTGCATCGATATTGGTAACATTATTGCAGAAGTTGAAGAAATCGTCGTGATTATATGCTGGATACCACTGTAGAAGATCTCGGAGTCAGTATTGCCATTTCTAGAAGTATGTCTGAGGAAGTAACAAGGTAGTGGAGAGGAAACAAAGCTGTCTAAAGAGGAAATAGTGTCTCAGTCCTCCTAAAACAACCCGAAAGAGGGGGAAATAACTCGGAGAATACCCACATTGAGCTCTTGCCAAGTATAAGTTGGATAGTTCATTGGTCCTCCGACTTTAAAAATTATTGTCAGTAACATTCCCCCCTTGGCAGATGATGATCAGAAACTTACTGGGGAACGCAATAGTCATAGCAAAATCTCTGATATCCTTCAGTTTTTCGAGTCCAAATATCTCCTTTAGCTCTTCAATTGCTTTTGTGTTGTGAGAATCAGTCAGTTTGTCAATCTTGGCAATAATTCCATTAACACTAGCAACACAATCTTGCGGCCCATATTTTTGGATCGGATTGTACCTAGGAATTTGGTTAGCTAATTCCAAACATGTGCGACGGAGGTGATGTCCTAACCATTCCGGATATGGTAACACAATTTCAACAGGGGCACTGCTTGCAATCCCACCAAATAAGATATCGCCGTATGTCTTGACCGAATATGCAGTTTCGGCGCCAGCAAGACTTCCTCCATAAAGAATCCATGGGGTTCCTGGTGCAGTCAGATTGCCTGCAACACCCGGGAAAACAGCATGTCGTGCAAAATAAGCATTATCTGCAATGGCTGGAAAGCTGTTAGATATGATATGAGACACCGGGAAGAATATACATACATTGATCACTGGTAAGGAATCGTAAATTATCAGTCGTGCTTGTGGGGAAAGGGTAGCTGTCGCCATAATATCGATCTTCGAGAATTACACCCAATCCATTTGTCTCTTGCATCAAAATTTGTATGACTATAAAGGAGTCAATGAAGATCTCTGGGAAGATGAGGTAGCTTAAACTTACTACCAGTTTGGAGGTTGGAAAATCTGTTGGTTCCTGATGTTTCCCCACTGATGTAAAGATAGACTGGTCCTCCCGGCTTATAATAAGTAGAGTCAAAGAAATATCTCTGCTTGAATGTGCCATTGACATGAGGTTTATACTGGTCATCATGTTGAAGATGATCAATCTGTAGTAAAAATCCAAAATTAATAACGAACAATCAATGGGGAGGCCGATGACGAACAGGCATATCAATAGTATTTGCGGGGTACGGAGAGGCCTGTCGCTCCCTCAGCAATCCATGCTCGTCCCTTGCAACCGCATTTCTATCAAGAGAAGCGCACGCCAAACCGACAAGACTTGCCAAGAGAGTAGTAGAGAGCCGCATCTTGGCGATTGATATAAAACGGAAGAGATGAAGGAATGAAGCAAAGAAAAAGTCTTGGGAGAAATCCCGAGGGTATTGAGCAGAAAGAACTGGGATAAGAACTAGTCTAGATGAGGAAGTTCATAGTTACTCTGCATGAGGTGGAAGTATTGTGCCTGGATGGTGCATGTGTAGCTGCAACTTCCACCGGTTTTCCCGCCCATGACGGCCCATGAATGGGTGAGACCGACGTTTATTAGGCAGCCTTAAGCCATCGGTGGTATTGTGGAATTTGTGGTTACATTTCGTATTATGATTTCCAGTTTTGATTGATTGAACGAGAGGAAGCTGCGTTCCGAGAAATGAACCTAGAAATCCCGGCTACGGGGACCGGAACAACCTCTTCACGTGATACTCCCCCCTCCTGGACTTTTCTTGGGAGCAGGTTCCGCTTCCCCTACTAGAACTTTTGTTTTTGAAAGAAACGTGAAGCTAGATTTTCCCCAGGGTTTCCCCTGATTTCAATATACACTCGAGATACTAGATAATGATAGAAGGATAGGAGGTGTTTAAGAAAGTTGAGACACGAGAGTTGAATTGATGTCAAATGTTCTCGGGGTGCTTATTGTCTATCGATTTGAAGTATATACACCCCAACAAAACTATTCATCTTCAACTCGCTCACCCTTTAATCTCCTAATCGCTACGGGAAATTTGGCATTCAGAACCCTCAATCGACTTGCCACCACATCAGTGTCAACATAAGTTCCCTTCAACCACCTCTCCCCCCCCTCGGCATCAAAAGCTTGTCTCCCATGTAAGATCCTCCGATTGTTGAATACCACGCATTCCCCTTCTTTGAGCTTGTAACTAAAAAGATTCTGAGGATCTTCAACTAGTGAGGAGAACTCGCTTAGGGCGTTTAAAAACTCGGAATTGCCAGAGGGTGTACGTTCTTGAGTTCGGCGGGCGTAGGGTGCTTGAAAAGGCGGAGAATAGTTGAAGTGACGCACGGCAGAACCCTTTTGGTGGTAATTGGGGTTTACAGATTCGATGACGGGGTGGGAGTAATGGTAGTGCTCTCCTGCGTTTTTGTAGTGGTATGCGATGGAGTTTGAACATAAAAGTTTATAATGCTCCTTGCTGAGTAGCTTGACTGCTTGCTTGCAATCCGAAAAGATCGAGTCTCCTCCACTGGCGGTATTCTTAAGGCAATGTAAAAGTTGGAAACCAGGAGGGTTAGCCATATAAAGTAGATCCATATGCAAACCAAGATATTTGGATGTATATGCCACATTCTTTGCCTCTGGGACGGACTTGACATTCCATGTCCGTCCATAGAATGTGTCACGTATGCTTCCTATACGACCAGCGATTTCCTCGACCGACTTTTCAGATTCGGGGATACCGCTGAGGATTATCAAGCCTTCATGGGCAAGCGACCGGAGAGCTTGGTGCAGGGTGGCTTCCAAAGTCATATAATCCTTATAATCAAAGAATCCGAGACGATTGTCGATATCACTAGCATCCCAACTCATCTCCTTGATCGGTATTGTGGAATGGTCTCGCCTCAGATGGGAAAGCTCGTCGTTTGCGAAAGTTGAGATATGTTGCTCGCTCGCTCGTTTCTTCTTCCATCTTATTGTGGTATTGGTGGGACCCACTTCAACCCGTTGGACTTTCCAGTCTTCAGAAGCAATATCCGTTGTCCGGAAATTCTTTTGTGTCGTTGATGGGTCCACGCACTCTGAACAAGAGCATGCGTCTCGAAGTAGTGTTGTATCGAAGAGAAAAGTACCAATTTTGATTGTATTTGGCTCCTGGTTGAACTCCAATCGCGTGCTTCCAGTTATAAATCGGATCGGACTCTTTTCCTCCTGCTGGGCGTTTAATTCACCGTCCAAGCTTGAGGTGGTCGCGAGATTTCGTTGACCAGGCCGTTGAATGAGCGGCCTTCTAAGGCTGGGTCTATAATCTCTTGCATATTTTTGGCGGCTACAATACTTGAAGACATGTCTGTGAGGAGTGACAAGTTGGCCATTTAGCGACTCCCCTACCCTCACCACAGCACGGAAATTTCTCATTGCTGCGCTGCGCTTCGGACCTAGGTGGAGAAGAAATGTTTGGCTGTTCTGTGTAACCTGCCGCTTGTAACTTTTATAACCAGAATCCGGGTCGTCTGGTTGGCATTCAGGATGAAGCTTTTCGGAGACCGATTTGTTTGTGGAGGAAGGAACGATTTGCTCTATGACGACGAAGTTTGAAGCGATGAAGACTACCGGGTCTTTCGAAAAAAAGGCAAACACGCCTTTAAACCACTTTCTCCAACCCCAACTCGAGCTCTAGCTATGCACTTAAGAGCAGTCTGCTGATTATGGTGAGGAGTTGGAATTCGACAGCTCAACGGACGCAATCCAGCCGAGGTCAAACGGGTGATTCAACTCTTAACCCCGAAGGTCGGAGTTTTCCCAAAACAAATCATGGCGGCGCCTTCTCCCAACGCCGCCTCAGCAAAAGTTCTAGATGCTCTGCACAACGATAACCTCAGATCTCGTTTTATTTCAGGAATTACCAGATGCATGTCTGGAAGCGGAGAGCACCTCAAAGATGAGGTATTTATTTGCAGCAGGAACAGTAAAACGAGAATGGTGGTTAATTTGTTCCTAGGGCACGAAATTCCAGGTCGTTGTCGCAGGAGCAACTGCTGGGCTCATAGCAAGGTAGGAACATTTCCGCCTCCTCAAATTGGAATTGTAGACTGACAAGACAATAGATTCATAATAGCCCCCCTCGATGTCGTCAAGATTCGCCTTCAATTGCAAACGCATTCCCTCTCCGATCCATTGTCGCATCGAGATTTGCGAGGTTCCCCAATATATAAAGGCACCTTGCCTACCCTCAAACACATACTTCGAGAGGAAGGAATCACAGGGCTATGGAAAGGCAATATCCCAGCTGAATTGATGTACGTATCGTACAGCGCAATTCAGTTTACGGCTTATCGCTCCATCACGTTGGGACTACAAACCGCCCTGGGAGAACACAAAATACCCGCCGCAGCAGAAAGCTTTATTGCAGGTGCTGGAGCTGGTGCTATATCCACCACCGCAACCTACCCTCTGGACCTCTTGCGAACCCGTTTCGCCGCTCAGGGTACAGAAAAGGTTTATTCTTCCCTCCTGGCTTCAGTTCGAGATATCGCCCAACAAGAAGGACCCCGCGGATTTTTTCGAGGATTGGGTGCCGGAGTGGCACAAATCATACCGTATATGGGGATTTTCTTTGCGACGTATGAATCACTACGACAGCCTGTGAGCAATCTACACATGCCATTTGGATCTGGGGATGCTACTGCGGGTGTCATGGCGTCGATCATCGCAAAGACGGGTGTGTTCCCTCTGGACCTCATCCGAAAACGATTGCAAGTCCAGGGACCCACCAGGTCGAAATATATTCATAAGAATATTCCGGTGTATCGAGGCGTTTTCCATTCCATGCAGCATATTCTCAAGAATGAGGGGGCACGGGGGCTTTATCGAGGGTTGACGGTCAGGTATGGATCTCTATCGTTTCTGTAAATATTATGCTAATTCCGTATAGCCTTTTTAAAGCTGCGCCGGCAAGTGCTGTCACGATGTGGACGTATGAAAGAGTGTTGAATACTTTAATGGAAATGGAGTCGTTGAAGGAGAGTAAACGAGGATAGGCAGACTCATACTCGCTTCGGCTCACCAGGGGAGGAACTGTGTAACAAAAAGGAGCCCATCTATAATACTAAGGAACTGTTAAGATATGGGCCAACTTCCCAGGAAGATTTAAGCAGGCCTAGAACTTCCGACTAGTTATTTCTAGCTTTCAGCTAGAACAAGACGTTTTTGTACTTAATCTCCGTATAATCTCCGTATCCTCAACCGGACGGAAGGCTGACAGATCTCGGGAGTCGGCGAGCAGCAACGTTCCCCGACACCGACGGCATTTGTGACAATGCTATGGATGTGATTGGGTGAAGGTGAGGGGAGTGACTTAATTACCCGACGAGGCAGTTGCAGCCTCGTCTCACAAGGATCTGGATGGGGATCGCCGGGCCAAAGGAAGTGCAAAGGAAGGAAGCTGCCAGTCTTTTCCACGACTCACGAGACTCACGAGACTCACGAGCCAAACGAGGCCGCATGACAAGTACTCAGTACTAGTACCTTACCGTCAGAAGTGCCTACCGGTGCATACCTCGTTTTATATGATTATGGCAGCCCCTTCCTCCACCTGTCCAGTTGCCTTCCCCGAGTTGTTGTCTTTGTGAAGTTCCTTTCTTTTCTTTTCTTTTCTTTTGATTCCTCATTATTCCTCATTATTCCTCAAGCTTTCACAACACCAAGATCCCAGTTCATGAAAATATCAAAATATCCCCAAGGTTTCTCAGCCTAATCCAAACCCCACGAATTGCATGTGATCGGGCCTCGCCCAACCCACATTCCCCGACGCAAAAACCAGCCCGACAGCCACTGAAATGCAACCACCAATTCATCCACCACGCACCCAAGAGCTTCTGGCTCCCCTCTTAGGCGCATTACCAGCAGCTTCCATTTCGAAAGAACCTCCCAGTGCACTTCTACCTCTCCTCTCGCCCATTCTGCGACAACGGGTACAGCTGCTTTCCTCGGCGAGTACAGAGCCATGGCTCTCCCTCTTATGTTACGACCACGCGAAGACGCAGAAACTGGAGCAGGCTGTGAAGAGCGAGGCGTTGGAGGCACATCCTGTTTCGGGTGAGGTCGAGGTCGATTGGGAGTACGATGTTGATGTGAGGTATAAGCGGGTTGATGAGGAGACTCTGCAGGCTCTCGTGTCATTGCAGCCTTTCAATATTGATGTGAAGCTCATATGGTGTGTCAATGATGAACTGGGTGGTGGCGATGGCTGGAGGATAGGAGAAGTGAGTGTGCCAGAGGGAAACGGTGCTTGGGGAGAGAAGACTATTCGAGAAGCGGAGGACGAATGTGAATCCCGAACTACGAATCCGGGACCCCAGATTGGTGGCACAAATGGAGGGAGTCTTCTTACGCCCGACGAGGAGGGCGATGACGACGATTATTGGGCGCAATATGATAACACACCCTCTCGAACACCTGCCAAACACTCTCCTGCTCCTCCAACTCTCGGTAATAATACGCTAGGGGCGAATACGAATGAGGAAGATTACTATGCACAGTACGGAAACGTACAACCTGCCATGGACAACCACGACCCCGACGAAGCCCAGCAGAACGGCGATGTGGAATCCTCCCTCGGACGAGACGAAATAGCAAGAGAATTCCAACAACAACTTTCTTCGAATCCCGAACTTACATCCTTTCCTCCCCCTATTTCCTCCGAACAACATAACCCGGAAGCAATTCTCCACCCGAGACCGTCATCCAGCACGGGAAGTTCTGGTAGCGACACGGTAGCAAAGTTGGAACGGCGGGCTGCTGCGAACTCGATGAGTGAACATAGTGAGACGGGAATTAAACAACATATTTCTACGAGTATGAAGAGTTTATATCGGTTGGCGAGGGTTGGAGGGATTGAGAGGGAGGAGTTTGATCGGTTGGTTAGGACGGAGTTGGATTGTCTTGGGTTGATGGATGAGGATGATTGATGATAAATGTGTATATTCATGACAAGATGGTATATTGGCATACGGGGAATGCGGTGTTTACATATAAGGAGAGGGAACTTCTTTTGCTCCGTTTGAGATGGCATCTTATCACATAGCTTTGGAGTTTTTCTCTGGGTTTCTTCTTGTCTGAATAGAATGGTGAAATTTTAAATTCTAAAAATTAGATTATTTGTACGAAACTGGTGTATATATTTTAACTTCTACACAAGTGGGTAAGCTCTTTTCTTTTATTTTGTGGCAGGTATGTCTGCCCATCACTGCACCGGAGGACCAGAGGTTTTAGGAATTCACTCGAGTCAATTTGGACTACAACTAACTCTAGAAGTATAAAGGTGATGGATGCTCCGTACCGAAATTTTCTCCATCGAGGTCCAATTTCGAAAGTCAACCCGCTTCCAGGAATGGTCGGAAGATTTCAACTTGAGCAGGAGGAATGGTTGAGGAGGGACCTGGTGACTGATTTGAATGGATTGGGTGTAGGTGGAGGCGTCTATTCTCAATCCAAGGTCTTTGAGAGAGAGAGAGAGGAGGTATCTTATAGGTTCCTAGGTTGGGGTTTTAAAATTTTCTCGTCCGGGGCGTTCGTTTCTTGTGTTGATTTCAAGGGTATGGCAATGCGTAGTAATTTGGGGGGTTTTACTTGAGCTTGGGAGTTTGCTTTATTTGGGTAGATGTTTTTCTCGTCTTCCTGGTTTCTACGTTGGATGGATGAAGGTAAGACTTTGTGGATAGGTATTGTTGACTGTGAGTGTGGGTTGAAGAGATTCGCGCACTTCGTTTGGGCGTTATATTTTGGTTTACTGGGTGGAGGTAAGGGGTTTTGAGTTTATAGTTGGGAGGGAACGAAATGAATTGGGTTCTGAAGGTTAATATGTCTTCAGGGAAAGTGTGGAAGAGTGTCGGTTTACTATGTTATGCTAGGGGCATTCCTCTTGTAAGATTCACTATGACCCAGTTGTTATCAACCGGAGAAGGAAAAAAATAATTGAGTCCATTGATGTAAGCGTTTCAAGTCACCGGGGTTTTGGACCTGGTAATTTGGTTTGGAGACAAGTAAACTTGGCAACTCTTCTGAATCCAAGTCTGTTTATTCTTTGCTCATGGACAGGATCATTGGGGATCTGAATATAGAGTTATTTGCTTGCTAGATGCGACAGTAAGAGTAGGTTTGACAGGAAAGGAAAAATCAACTAGAGAAAGTTCGGATTTTGGAGGAACTACCTAAGGTTTGAGCACTATAATCATATCTCATTTTGCTAGAAAGAAGGGAAAAAATTGTTTGGCGTGGCTCTGATGCTGTCTGGGCGGCAAACTTCTGCAGAAGAGCAAATTTCTAGCTGGCTTGTGTTGGTCAAGGTGTCTAGCCAACTTTAATTGTTACTTTGCTCGGCTTTTGTGCTAAGATGCTGGGACTTGGGTGAAGTATCAGCGTAGAATTGATCATTGGGCTGAGGGAGAACCGCTCATTCTAGGGATTCGAAATCGACCATCGATGAAGCCATTGAACCTCTTCATACAAGCCCATGTCCCCAGAGTCCACTACTTCTCTCAAGGTCCCGCCCCCTCTTCTTCGCTTATCAAACTCTTTAATGGCCAGCAGATTTACCACCTCGTGCAACTGTGGCCTCAATCGCTTTTTTTTCTGCTTCGGGAGGACTGGGGTATTTCTTGCCTGGCATTGAAGATACATTGAAGGTATTAAAGGACTCGAAGCGACATAGACAATAGAAAGCTTCCCGAATCCTACGAAGCCATTTGTACATGGGTATCTGGAAAGCCGAGCAACTCATCCGCCAGTGGCTGACCTCTCTTACACACCACAAATCCTCGAATCTTTGTCCGAGAAGTTGGGAAGGAATATTTAGAAGAGAGATGAATCCGTTGTTGCTGGACGAATACAATTATCAAGGTCTCAGAGAATGGTCTGTAAAGTCGCCTTTATAAATTTTCACTTTCGTGTTTCTTGAACTATTGATTTTTTGATATTTATTCTTATTCAAGTGAAAGTGATAATGAATCATCTGAAGTCTCTATTTCGATTATACTTTAAGAACAAATTTCATCCCGCTCTCTCTGTTGCACTCGTATTCCCCTGTCTTCACTTGCCGAAATCCGCTTGATTTCTATAGCCCCGAGGAAATAGAGTAGCGAGTGGCAGCAGCGTTATAATAAGAGCTCGGGAGTAGCAAAAAAAACATATTTGATGTCTATGTTTAGATCTCGATAAGTTTGTCGCACTTCACCTGATGTTTCTAGAAAATGTGTAGGATTACACAAACGGGATGCCGCCCTCGGGGACAGACGAGAATTCAGAGGAGATTGCCAAGTGGATGGGTTTAGACAACTCCGATACTCTGGAGGAAATCTGAGTTTACAATTATCTTGGGAAGTTCTTCGGGACAACGCTGTCGTGCCCTGTCTTAACGGAACCTGAAAGAAGGCATCAATCGCTAAAGGCCAACCTTGGACCTCGTACAAGCTGCCCTCAGCCGTGGTGAATGTCGCAAGTTTTCAATTCCCCAACCAAAATTTGCTAGATATGAACGTATGTTAGACGAGAGTGAACGGGAATGAGAACGAAAACTCAATCTCTCTCGATAAGTTTACCTACGAATTGATGAGATGAAATAAAGTGGGGGAGAAGATGCTAATAGATGAATGCGCGTTCTTCGTTTCTTTTCAGGGTTAGAAGGGTATTCTCTCGGAAATTGAAGGCGAGTTTGAAAGTGGGAGAGATTATGGAGAAGGACTTTGATTGAGTGCGAATGAATGGAAGAAAGTAAGCGTTCGGTGATATACATCTGTTTGTTGTTCTTGTTCGTGTTTTTCGAATTCTTTCTCTACTTACGGGGGATGGAAGGAATAAATAGATAGACTCGATAGTTATATTCTATCTTATCTAAATTGATAGATGGTAGATGGATGCGTTAATTGAGATAGAGATACCTGTCTAGCTGCCTACCTTTCGCAAACTTCTTGTGCATTGTGAACGTGTTGTCTGTTGGTGGTGGAATGATGAGTTTGGGGGCTAAAAAAAGTGCGGGATAAGCTACGAAGTAAGCCAAACAGTTGTCGAGTAATCCATCAATTGTCGAGTAAGCCATAGAGATGTTCAAGGAGTAGGCTAGGTAATTGTTGAGGTAAGCTACTAATTAACGAGTAAGCTAAGCTTTATATTTGGGGGCTAAAAAGTAGTGACGGGTAAGCTACGAGTAAGCTACGAGTAAGCCAACCTTTAAATTTGGGGGTAAAAATAGAGGTGGGGGCTGAAAGAAAAGTCACGAGTTAGAAAAGCTGTTTATTTTTGTTTTGTATTTTTCTGAGAGAGTTGGGAATGGGTTTGGGTGGGTGGAGTTTAGATGGGAGGTAGATTTTTTATGTTGGGGTGTAAGAGTGTAGGTAAAGGGCGTGGTTGGGAGAGTTTGAAGAGGTGGTATTTTTTAGAGAGTTACAACAATTGTTTTTCGACTTGTTTACAAGATAGTGCTATAACGCTTTGGGACGTTTCCTGGTAGCTTGTCTCTATCAATACATGTGAAGGAAACCGAGTAGGTCTATTCGTGCCTTGAAACTTAGAAAATCATTTTCTCGTTAAAGACGGGGTTGAGGTTGTGATTTTGTTGTATTTCGCACTTTTCGTGTCAAAGGCTTAGGAGCTAAACTTTTGTTATATATCGTATACTTTTATATCAAGGGCAGAGCGAGTATGTATGGTTTGTTTTATATCGTACTTTCATGTCAAACCTAAGCGAGTATAGATCTTTAATTCGCACTTTTCATATTAAGACTAGAGCGAGTATAGTTTTTATTATATATCGCACTTTTTAATATTAAAGTATTTGCCTTTCGATATTAATAGTAAAAAGACGCTATCAGGTTCTTTAAACATCGTCTCTCTAGTCTCCGGCTTTTCACAGCTTATACTATATTAATATACTAAACTAGAATATATAGATAACTCGATTTCAACTAGTTATAATTAATTTCAAGTAACTTTATTTAAATTAGCTTAATTACTCTACTTAAGTAGACTATTATACTAGACGTACTGTCGAAAAGTACCTTGTTAAGGAATATAAGACTCCGAGTGCCGAGTACGTCGTCGAGAAGGTAATTAGTGTTTTAGTATTTCCCTAGGTATTTCTTCGTATAAAATAACTTCAACAGTGTCACTTTTCTTAGGCTTTTATAACGAAACTCAAACGAACTAAACAAAGGTAACTAAGTCTCGAAGGTTAGTATATAGGTAAGAAGTACAGATACGCTAGGTTGTTCACTTAGAAGTGAACTCGTTACTTATATTAAAGATATTAAGTAAGATAATAAGATTAATAACCAAAGTTAAGTACGAAGCTTCTATCTAGGTAGTAGACGTGCTAGTATATATAGAACCCTTCGTACTGTCTAGATCCCTATATAAGCCTAGATCTCTAGATCCCTTTAGATCCCTTATAGGATCTAATAGAATCTATTATATAACCTCTAATAATTATCTAATAGTAAGATCCTAGAATACCTAAATACCTTTATATTACTAATTCCCTCTTATACTACCTTCTATTTCCTAGATATTATACCTTATCTTATTAGAGCGCTGTCTAAACTACTTACTATATATAACGTGATTCGTAATACTATCCCCTTCTTAGCCTAGCGTGTCCTTACACTTAAGTATAAGCTAAGGAACTCGGTTAAGGTACTAGCAGTATCCTTTCCTTTCTATTATATCCTACCTTATATAAAAGAAGAAAGAAGAACATATGTTTCTTATAAAAAGTATTAAAATAGTTTATAACGAAATATTACTATACTCTTACTACGTGTCACGAATCACGTGCCAGCACGTGACGAAGTGAAGTCCAGGCGACGTCCTAACAGGACGAGCACTATTGTAACCCTAAAAGGAAGAAAGGATTAGATATAGTAGAACATATAACCCTAGGATCTTATTATAGTTATATCACGTAACTCGGTTAGAAATAGTTAGGTAATAGAGTCTAGTTTTAAGGAGCCCTGAAAATAGAGTCGGACTCTATTTTCGGGACTCCTGCTAAGGAGGACTCTAATACGAACGAAGGTTCTATATAAAACTAGTACGTCTGCTATTAGATAGGAGCTTTATACTTAACTTTAGTTATTAATCTTATTATCTTATTTAATATCTTTGATATAAGTAACGAGTTTACTTCTAAGTAAATAACCTAGCACATCTGTACTTCTTACCTATATACTAACCTTTGAGACTTAGTCATCTTTGTTTAGTTTATTTAAGTTTCGTTATACTTTAAGCACCTGCTTAGAAGTTTAGTCGCTATAGCCCTAGTAACCCCCGCCGTAGCAGCTAGCCCGAATACTAGTCGAGTCAACGTCGTAGGAACATCTAGAACTGCGACTAGAAGAACATTTACTAGTATATAGTTAACTAGGAACGACGATAATATTAGCATACTAGACGCCCCTAAGCTCTATAAGGTCAAAGTACTTAAATCTATTAAAGTTAAGATACTAGATATATATTATAAGAAGTAAAAGGAACTCGACTTATTCCTTCTCTAAATAGACATCTACTTTAACTTTAATTCTAATAAGTTCAAAAGTAATTATAATTTATAAACTATCTTTACTATCTCCTACCTTAAGAGATTAGTATTAGAATAGGCTTAGCTATACTTAGAAGACTTCTTTAAGAATAAGGATAAAGATAGAAAGATAGAATTAACTAAGATTATGTTTAAATCTTAGAGAGGATTTAAGGCAACTATTAGGAAAGTCTTTAGAGACTTCGATATAATCTAAACAGCTATACGTAAGCTTTTAGAATTATACTAGACTAGATTAGTAATAGATTATACTAATAAGTTTTAACGTTATAGAACAAAGTCGGGATAGGATATAATTGCTCTTATAGAACTTTTTTATAAAGGATTAAAGATATATATCTATAAGGAAATAGCTAAATAGAATATATAATTCTTAACTATTATAAGTATAATTAAGGAAGTCGTCTAACTAGACAACTGCTTATATAAATTTAGGAAGAGTAACCCTAGGTATAGGGAAAAGAGTAAAGGGTTAGGAAAGTAGAAGCACTCTTATACTAATAAATATAGTAAGGAGGCAAATACTACGTAGAAGAAAACATTTCTAAAGAAAGTAGGACTTTTCTAGGAAGAGCGAAATCGTCGACGTAAGTAGAACTTATGTTATAATTATAGCCTACTAGGTTATAGAGTAAATAAGTATAGTAAGATAAAAGACTCTAAGAGGAAGAAACAAATTAATACTACTATTTAATAATAGGTAGCCTTAACCGATTATATTAAACTTATAGATAAGGAGCTTAAAGTATAAGGATATAGAACCTAGATTAAAAATAATAAAAGAATTAGTAGTATATAAGATACTAATAATAATAGAGATCTACTCCTTAAAGAATATTATAATATATAATTAGTAATAGAATCTAAGTAACATCTTTAAGTAGAATATAAATCACTATTATTAACTAGCTCTTTAGAGACATCGGATTTATCTTCTAGCTTAGAAGGTGAAATAAGAAAGGAAGACCTTAAAGTTAAAGAAACTTAGGCTTTCTTTAGAACCTTTAAATAAGGAAATCGATAAGTATATATTAATAACTAGAAACTAGACTTCTAGAGTTCTTATATAATATAAGGAGTTAACCTAACTATCTTAATAACATATATAGTTATAAGTAATAACCCTAAGATAATAACTCTAGTTAGTCTAATTACTAGATAGAAAACTATTAAAGAAAAGAAACTAGAATAGAAACGACAACTAGTTAAAAAACCTACCTACTCTAAAGTAGAGGATATATAAAGAATATATAATATTTTAAATAAGACTAGTATATAGATATAGCAAGTTCTAACAGGATTTATAAGATAAATTAAAACCCCTTTCTTTAGAACACTATCTAAAGATATTATACTAAAGGAATTTAAGTAATATATTATAGTTATATTAATAAGAAATAATAGGTTAGTATTTAAAAAATATAACTTATAACAACTATTTAGTATATTATTTTAGGAGTAAAAGAAACTCGATATAACTAGATAGGCTAAGATAGAACTAAAAGAATTATACTATCTATTAGTAAGAGAACTATAGTTTATAGAAACAGTTTAGAAAATAATAGTATAATAGATATAATATAAACTAAGTCTAACTTTAAACTAGTTATTATAAAAGCGATTTAAAGGAGTATTACTAGAGCCTACTAAAATAGTAGAATATTATTAGATATACGAAGTAGTATTATTAGATAAAGAAGAAGTAGTATTCTTTCCTTAGTCCTAGATTTAGGCTATTAAGAAAAAGAATTTAAGAGACTATATATTTAAGGTTTACTATATAAAACTAGAGATAAGTATACTAGAAGCCACTTTAGATTATGTATATATAAGAGAACTATAGTCTATAAAAGCTATTTTAGAAACTAATTATAAATAGATCTAATATAATTATAAACAAATACTAAAGCGATTTATAAAGGAAATTCCTAAAACTATAAGAATCGTAGAATATAGATTAGTATATAAGGTAGTATATGCTAATAAGGAAAGAGTAAGATTCTTTCTATAGTATAAAGATAAGGAAAGAAAGAATTATAACTAAGAAAATCGATCTTTTAAAGTCTAATACGTTAAAGTAAAGTTAAATACTACTTTAGAAGAAAGATAGTTAATAATAACTATAGAAATATAAGGAAAGAAGTTATAAGTTATAATAGACTTAGGAGTAATAGGTAACTTTATTTCCTTAATAGCTTAAGAGAAGCTAAACATTCTAATTAAAGAGATAAGACTATATTAATTAGAAGTAGTTAATAGAATAGATATTATATATTAAAATAGGATTATTAATTAGTAAACTATTCTAATAGAAATTAATTTAATATTATTAAAATAGGAAGTAAGGAAGTAATACTTAGTATACTATAGATTTAAAAACATAATCTAGAAATTAACTAGAGAGCTAGAAAGATAACTTTTAGTTAATATAAATATAAGGGTTTACATTTATAACTTTAAAGCTAGAATAAGGTTAGCGCCACCTCTTCTAAAGCACTAGAACATCTTACCTAGGGTCCTTTATAAGTTAGTAAGAAAGCTAATAACGAAATACCTATATAGTATAGAGAATTTAAAGCTTTGTTTAAAAACCTAGAAGACTTATAAGCTTTACTAGAACATTGCTTATAAGATTATAAGATTAAATTAAAAGAGAGTCATCACCTCTTAAAGTAGAAACTTCAGTTATATAACTAGAAAAGCCTATAGAGAATAGAAAGTTATATAAAGAAAGGTATTAAGAAGGGATATATTAGAAGATCTAAGTCGCTAATTACCTTAAACATGCTTATTATTAAGAAGAAAGACGACCTAGATAGGAGAGTATATATTAATTATTAAGAAGTAAATCACATTATAGTTAAGGACGCTTATCTACTACTACCTAGCTAATACTTATAGGACAAGTTAGGCAAGGTAGTATAATTTACGAAATTAGATTAATAAAACGTTTATAGACTTATATAAATAAAAGTCAGAGATAAATAGAAGATAGCATTTACCTTACTATTAAGCCTCTACAAATATACAGTTATACTATTTAGACTCTATAATATACTAGCTATATATTAGAGATAAAATAATAATATTTTAAGAGATCTTCTAAGAGTAATAGTAATTTATTACTTAGATAATATCTTAATCTTCTTAGAAAAAGAAAGAGAATATAAGAGATATATTAAAGAAGTTTTATAATAACTTATAAAAGTAAATTCTTAGTTAAAACTCTTAAAATATAAGTTTAAAGTAACTTAGACACTTTTCCTAAGATAAGTATTTAGCTTAGAGAAAATAGAAATAGATCTAACAAAGATCTAAGACATTTTAAACTAGAAATTACTAGAGAATATAAAAGATATATAGTCCTTCCTTAGATTTATAAACTTTTATTATTTATTTATATAAGATTATATAAAGATTATTAAACTAATATTAATACTAGTTAAGAAAGATATTAGGTTTATATAGAATAAATAGGTAGAGAATACTTTTTAGAAGATTAAAGCAAAGTTTATAAAAAAACCTATTTTATATAATTTTAATATAAACAAACCTAGTATAATTAAAACAGACGTCTTAAACACAGTAGTAGGTACAGTTTATCTATAGCTAAATAACAAGAGAAAACTTATACCTATTATATATTATTCTAAAACATTTAACCTAGTATAATAAAACTATAGCATCTTCGATAAAGAACTACTTACTATAGTATTAGCTTTAGAATACTAGAGGATTTATTTATAATTAGTAAAATACCTAGTTATAGTTTTATCTAACTATAAGAACCTTAAGACCTTTATAATAACTAAGGAACTTATAATAAGACAATTAGCTAAATAGTTAGAAATATTAGAAAGATTTAATATTATTATTTAATATATAAAGAGAACGTTAAATACTTAGGCTAATACTCTTAGCTAGAAACCTAGATATAAAAGAAATAAGAAGTATAAGAAGATTATAATCTTAAAAACCCTTAAGAATAGAGACTTAGTACCTACTATATATAAAATAGTAGTAATAAACAACATCTAGATAGATAAAATTTAGAATATATATAAAGGTTATAACTAATATATAAAAGGGAAATTATAAGTTCCTAGCTTATATATAAAGGAGTTTATATAAGAATACTATACTATACCTACTTACAGTTACTAAGGAATTTATAAAACCCTCTAGAGGATAGGATAACATTACTATATTAATCAGTTATCTATAATAGTTAAGGAAGTAATAGTAGAATATAATACCTATACTAGGAATAAGACTTCCTACTATACTCCTTATAGATAGATAAACACTACTCTAATACTATAGATACCTTAGAAATTAATATCTATAGATTTTATTATTAAATTACTAAAATCTAAAGATCTAATAATAAAAGTTAAATATAATATAATCCTAGTTATTATAGAACAACTTATAAAGTATATAATTCTTATAGTATATATAGAGTTAAGTATAGCTAAGGAACTAGTATTTATATTCCTTAGAGAAGTAGTTTTAAGATATAGACTATTAGAAGAAATACTCTTAGATAAAGATAAGCTCTTTACCTCGAAATTTTAGATCACTCTTATAAAACGATTAGGTATAAAAAGAAAGCTCTCTATAGCTTTCTACTCTTAAATAAATAAAATAAATAAATAAATAAATTAAGTAGTTAAAATATACCTTTATTATTATATAAACTACTAGTAAGATAACTAAGTAGAGCTACTACCTCTAGTACAGTTCGCCTATAACAGTTTAGTAATAGAAATAACACTTATTATACTATTCTATACTAACTTTAGGTATAAATTATTAACGTATTAAGAACTACTATCTATAACTATTAATAACTAACTTACTTATATTTATATCTTAAAAATTAAGAGTTTATATAAGGAACTTATAAAGGACCTATAATTTATAGTAGAAAGAAATATATACTACTATAATAAACGACGTAGTTAAGAGCTAATACTAAAAGAGAGGGATAAAGTCTACTTAGTATAAAAAAATATTAATATAAAAAGACTAAGTAATAAATTAGATTATAAAAAACTTAAACTATTTAAAATTAAACGAGTTAAAGGACCTTTAAATTATAAATTAGTACTACTAAGGATAATAAACATCTACCTAGTATTCTATATATCCTTACTTAAACTAGTACTACTTAGAGCACTACTAGCTCTATTTATAGAAATTTAACTAGTTAATCTAAATACTAAATATAAAGTTAAAAGGATTCTTAACTATAAGATTATTAGAGGTAAGATTAAGTATTTAATTAAATAGTTAGATTATCTATACTTAGAAAATATATAGGAACTAAAAAGCAACCTTAGCTATTGCTTAGGGAAACTTTAGGAGTTCTACTAACAAAACCTAGGGCTACCTAGAATTCGAGACCAGGGTCGGACAGGGATATATTATTAGAAAGTACCTACTTAATAAAAGGAGCTATTTCAAAGGTAGGAAACTAGGTAGAAGAAGATTCGGGAGGAGGACTCGAAGGAGGAAGACTCGGAGGAGTAATAGGAAATCGTTTACGTATAGGACTAAAGAAGAATCGATACACGGGTTTTCGAGGCCTAGGGACAGGAACGACGAGATAGCTAGGGCTATTATAGGACCTTTTTAACCAGATATACTTAGAATAGCGAGAAGATTTAGAAAGCTCTAGGAGACATCGACGAGACTGTTTACGACAAAAAGAACAAGTCTTAGCTAGACGTTACGCGGTTTCGATCTATATAGTAAGGGCTAAACGCTCTTTTCGTTTAGTATATAAAGAGGATATATTTATATATAAGAGAAGGTTAATATCTTTCTAAAAAAGTATTTTAGGATTCGCATTCTAGCGTAGAGACACGCTAGGCTAAGAAGGGGATAGTGTTACGAATTACGCGCTAGCACGTAACGAAGTGAAGTCTAGGTAACGTCCTAACAGGACGAGCACTATTATAACCTTAAAAGGAAGAAAGGATTAGATATAGTAGGATATATAACCCTAGGATCTTATTATAGTTATATTACGTAACTCGGTTAGAAATAGTTAGGTAATAGAGTCTAGTTTTAAGAAGCCCTAAAAATGGAGTTAGACTCTATTTTCAGGACTCCTGCTAAGGAGGACTCTAATACGAACGAAGGTTCTATATAAAACTAGCACGTCTGCTATTAGATAAGAGCTTTATACTTAACTTTAGTTATTAATCTTATTATCTTATTTAACATCTTTGATATAAGTAACGAGTTCGCTTCTAAGTGAACAACCCGGCGCATCTGTACTTCTTATCTATATACTAACCTTCGAGACTTAGTTATCTTTGTTTAGTTCGTTTGAGTTTCGTTATACTACGCTTCCTAAAAGCGTAGATGTTTTATAGATTCCTCCTAATCCTCTTAATATTCTAAATACGTTTAGTTAAAACTAAAATATAATAGGACCGACGACGCCTAGGAGAAGAACGTTCCTTATACTAGTAATTAGGCTTCTATCGAAAAATAAGAGAAGAAGCTAGAGAGAGAGGAGGAGGAGGCAATAGCGAGGATTCTACGATTACGAAAGTAGAAGGCCTTTCTAAAAGAAAAGCGTTATAAAATATCTTATTAAAGGCTTCGTTTTTTCAACGAACTCGACACTACTAAGGAGGTAGAAAAGAAAGAGAAAGAGGAGAAAGAGAGAGAGGAAAAAGAATAGTAAGAGGTAGAGGTCGCCTACCTAGTAGCCCTACCTATTCCTATTAGTTCCTAATCCGAGATAGGTCTTAACCTAGCCTTCCTTAAGGCCTTTCCTTTAGACTATAAGATATAGGTAAACCTAGGTTTCGTTAATAGAATTCCTAAAGTTCTACTAGGTAATAGTTAAGATTACTTCTTAGTTCCTAAGTATTTTCTAAGTATAGGTAATCTAACTATTTAATTAAATACTTAATCTTACCTCTAATAATCTTATAGTTAAGAATCCTTTTAACTTCGTATTTAGTATTTAGATTAACTAGTTAAATTTCTATAAATAGAGCTAGTAGTGCTCTTAGTAGTACTAGTTTAAGTAAGGATATATAGAATACTAGATAGATATTTATTATCTTTAGTAATACTAATTTATAATTCAAAGATCTCTTAACTTATTTAATTTTGAATAGTCTAAGTTTTTTATAATCTAGTTTATTACTTAGTCTTTTTATATTAATATTTTTTTATACTAAGTAGACTTTATCTCTCTCTTTTAGTATTAGCTCCTAACTACGTTATTTATTATAGTAGTACGTGTTTCTTTCTATTATAAATTATAAGTCTTCTATAAGTTCCTTATATAGACTCTTAATTTTCAAGATATAAACATAAGTAAGTTAGGTATTAATAGTTATAGATAGTAGTTCTTAATATACTAATAATTTATACCTAAAGTTAGTATAGAATAGTGTAATAAGTATTATTTCTATTATTAAACTATTATAAGTAAACTATACTAATAGTAGTAGTTCTACCTAGTTATCTTACTAGTAGTTTATATAATAACAAAGGTATATTTCTACTACTTAGTTTATACGTTCGTTTCCTCTATTTACCTAAGAGTAGAAAGCTATTAAAAGCTTTCTCTTTATACCTAATTGTTTTATAAGAGTAATCTAAAATTTAAAGGTAAAGAGTTTATCTCTATCTAAGAGTATTTCTTCTAATAGTCTATATCTTAAGACTACTTCTCTAAGAAATATAAATGCTAATTCCTTAGCTATACTTAATTCTATATATACTATTAGAATTATATACTTTATAAGTCGTTCTATAATAACTAGGATTATATTATATTTAACTTCTATTATTAGATCTTTAGATTTTAGTAATTTAATAATAAAATCTATAAATATTAATTTCTAAGGTATCTATAGTATTAGAGTAGTATTTATCTATCTATAAGGAGTATAGTAGAAAGCCTTATTCCTAGTATAGGTATTATATTCTTTTATTACTTTCTTAATTATTATAAATAACTAATTAATATAGTAGTATTATCTTATCCTCTAGAGAGTTCTACGAATTCCTTAGTACCTATAAGTAGGTATAGTATAGTATTCTTATATAAATTCCTTTATATACGAGCTAGGGACCTATAATCTCCCTTTTATATACTAGTTATAACCTTTATATATATTCTAAATTTTATCTATCTAGATATTATTCGTTACTACTATTTTATATATAGTAGGTACTAAGTCTCTATTCTTAAGAGTTTTTAAGATTATAATCTTCTTATACTCTTTATTTCTCTTATATCTAGGTTTTTAGCTAAGAGTATAAGCTCGAGTATTTAATATTCCTTTTATATATTAAATAATAATATTAAATCCTTCTAATATTTCTAACTATCTAACTAATTATCTAGTTATAAGTTCCTTAGTTATTATAAATATCCTAAGATTCTTATAGTCGGATAAAACTATAACTAGGTGTTTTACTAGCTATAAATAAATTCTTTAGTATTCTAAAGCTAATACTATAGTAAGTAATTCTTTATTAAAGATATTATAATTTTATTATACTATATTAAATATTTTAGAATAATATATAATAAGTATAAGTTTTCCTTTTTTATTTAGTTATAAGTAAATCGTACCTACTAATATATCTAAGACATCTATCTCAATTATACTTAGTTTTTCTATAATAAAGTTATATAGAGTAGGTCTTTCTATAAACCTTGCTTTAATCCTTTAAAAAGCGTCCTTAGCCTATTTATTCTAAATAAATTTAATAGCTTTCTTAACTAGTACTATTATTAGTTTAGTAATCTTTATATAGTCTTATATAAATAGATAGTAGAAGTTTATAAATCTAAGAAAAGACTATATATCTTTTATATTCTCTAGTAACTTCTAGTTTAAGATATCTTAGATCTTTGCTAGATCTATTTCTATTTTCTCTAAGCTAAATACCTATCCTAGGAAAAGTGTCTAAGTTACTCTAAACTCGTATTTCAAGAGTTTTAACTAAGAGTTTACTTTTATAAGTTATTATAAAACTTCTTTAATATATCTCTTATATTCTTCTTCTTTTTCTAAGAAGATTAGGATATTATCTAGGTAATAAATTACTATTACTCTTAGAAGATCTCTTAAAATATTATTATTTTATCTTTAATATATAGCTAGTATATTATAAAGTCTAAATAGTATAACTATATATTTATAAAGGCTTAATAGTAAGGTAAATACTATCTTTTATTCGTTTCTAACTTTTATTTATATTAGTTTATAAGCGTTTTATTAATCTAATTTCGTAAATCGTACTACCTTATCTAACTTACCTTATAAGTATTAGCTAGGTAGTAGCGGATAAGCGTCCTTAATTATAGTATAATTTACTTCTTAGTAATTAATATATACTCTTCTATCTAGGTTATCTTTTTTCTTAATAATAAGTATATTTAAAGTAATTAGTAACTTAGATCTTCTAATATATCTCTTCTTAATACCTTTCTTTATATAACTTTCTATTCTCTATAAACTTTTCTAGTTATATAACTGAAGCTTCTACTTTAAGAGGTAATAACTCTCTTTTAATTTAATCTTATAATTCTATAAACAATGTTCTAGTAAAGCTTATAAGTTTTCTAGGTTCTTAAACAATGCTTTAAATTCTCTATACTATATAGGTATTTTATTATTAGCTTTCTTACTAACCTATAGAGAACCTTAGACAAGGTGTCCTAGTGCTTAGGAAGAGGTAGCGCTAACCTCGTTCTAGCCTTAAAGTTATAAACGTAAACTCTTATATTTATATTAACTAAAAGTTATTATTCTAGCTTTCTAGTTAATTTCTAGATTATATTTCTAAATCTATAGTATACTAAGTATTACTTCCTTACTTTCTATTTTAATAATATTAAATTATATATTTAAATAGTATTCTTTAATATTAATTTTTATTAGAATAGTTTACTAATTAATAATCCTATTTTAATATATAATATCTATTCTATTAACTACTTCTAATTAATATAGTCTTATCCTTTTAATTAGAATATTTAGCTTCTTCTAAGCTATTAAAGAGATAAAGTTACTTATTACTCTTAAGTTTATTATAACTTATAACTTTTTCTCTCTTATTTCTATAGTTATTACTAACTGTCTTTCTTCTAAAGTAGTATTTAATTTTGCTTTAATATATTAGACTTTAAAAGATTGATTTTCTTAATTATAATTCTTCCTCTCCTTATTCTTATATTATAGAAAGAATCTTACTCTTTCCTTATTAGTATATACTACCTTATATACTAATCTATATTCTACGATTCCTATAGTTTTAGGAATTCCTTTTATAAATTACTTTAGTATTTATTTATAATTATATTAGATCTATTTATAACTAGTTTCTAAAATAGCTTCTATAGACTATAGTTCTCCTATATATAGATAATCTAAAGTAGCCTTTAGTATACTTATCTCTAGTTTTATATAATAAACCTTGAATATATAGTCTCTTAAATTCTTTTCCTTACCTACTCAAATCCGAGACTAAGGAAAGAATACTACTCCTTCTTTATCTAAAGATACTACTTCGTATATCTAATAATATTCTACTATTCTAGTAGGTTCTAGTAATATTTCTTTAAACTATTTCTATAATAACTAGTCTAAGGTTAGACTTAGTTTATATTATATCTATTATACTATTGTTTCTTAAACTGTTTCTATAAACTATAGTTCTCTTATTAATAGATAGTATAATTCTTCTAGTTCTATTTTAGCCTATTTTATAATATCGAGCTCCCTTTATTCCTAGAATAGTATACTAAATAGTTATTATAAGTTATATTTTTTAAATACTAGCCTATTATTTCTAATTAATATAACTATAATATATTACTTAAATTCCTTTAGTATAACATCTTTAGATAGTATTCTAAGGAAAGAGGTTTTAATTCGTCTTTTAAATCCTATTAGAACTTGCTATATCTATATACTAAATTTATTTAAAATATTATATATTCTTTATATATCCTCTACTTTAGAGTAGCTAGGTTTTTTAACTAGTTATTATTTACGTTCTAGTTCTTTCTCTTTAATAGTTTTCTATCTAGTAATTAAGCTAACTAGAGTTATTATATTAGAGTTATTACTTATAACTATATATATTATTAAGATAGTTAGGTTAACTCCTTATATTATATAAGGTCTCTAAAAGTCTAGTTTCTAGTTATTAATATATATCTATCGATTTCCTTATTTAAAGGTTTTAAGGAAAGCCTAGGTTTCTCTAACTTTAGGGTCTTTATTTCTTATTTCTCCTCTTAAACTAGAAGATAAGTCTAATATCTTTAAAGAACTAGTCGATAGTAGTGATTTATATTCCTCTTAAAAAGGTTGCTTAGATTCTATTACTAATTATATATTATAATATTCTTCTAGAAGTAGATCTCTATTATTATTAGTATCTTATATACTACTAATTCCTTTATTATTTTTAATCTAGGTTCTATATCCTTATACTTTAAGCTCCTTATTTATAAGTTTAATATAATCAGTTAAGACTACCTATTATTAGATAGTAGTATTAATTTATTTCTTTCTCTTAGAGTCTTTCTTCTTACTATACTTATTTACTCTATAACCTAGTAGGCTATAATTATAATATAAGTTCTACTTATATCGACGATTTCGCTCTTTCTAGGAAAGTCCTCCTTTTTTTAGAAAGGTTTTCTTCTATATAGCGTTTGCCTCCTTACTATGTTTATTAGTATAAGAGTGCTTCTACTTCTCTAACCCTTTACTCTTTTCCCTATACCTAGGGTTACTCTTTCTAAATTTATATAAGCGGTTATCTAGCTAAATAACTTCTTTAATTATACCTATAATAGTTAAAAACTATATATTCTATTTAGCTATTTCCTTATAGATATATACTTTTAATCCTTTATAAAAGAGTTCTATAAGAGCGATAGTATCCTATCCTAACTTTATTCTATAATATTAAAATTTATTAGTATAATCTATTACTAATTTAGTCTAGTATAATTTTAAAAGCTTATATATAGCTGTTTAGATTATATTAAAGTCTTTAAAGACTTTCCTAATAGTTGCCTTAAATCCTCTCTAAGATTTAAATATAATCTTAGTTAATTCTATCTTTCTATCTTTATTCTTATTCTTAAAGAAGTCCTCTAAGTATAGCTAGGCCTATTCTAATACTACTCCTCTAAGGTAGGAGATAGTAAAGATAGTTCGTAAATTATAATTATCTTCGAACTTATTAGAGTTAAAGTTAAAGTAGATATCTATTTAGAGAAGGAATAAGTCGAGTTCCTTTCGCTTCCTATAATACGTATCTAGTATCTTAACTTTAATAGACTTAAGTGCTTCGACCTTATAGAGCTCGGGGGCGTCTGGTATACTAACATTGTCGTCGTTCCTAGTTAACTGTGTACTAGTAGGCGTTCTTCCGGTCGTACTTCTAGATGTTCCTACGACGTTAACTCGACTAGTATTCGGGCTAGCTGCTGCGGGGGTTGCTAGGGCTATAGCGACTGAACTTCTAAGTAGGTGCTCAAAGTATAACGAAACTTAAACGAACTAAACAAAGGTAACTAAGTCTCGAAGGTTAGTATATAGGTAAGAAGTATAGATATACTAGGTTATTTACTTAGAAGTAAACTCGTTACTTATATCAAAGATGTTAAGTAAGATAATAAGATTAATAACTAAAGTTGAGTACGAAGCTCCTATCTAGGTAGCAGACGTGCTAGTATATATAGAACCCTTCGTACTATCTAGATCCCTATATAAGCCTGGATCCCTAGATCTCTTTAGATCCCCTATAGGATCTAACAGGATCTATTACGTAACCTCTAACAATTATCTAATAGTGAGATCCTAGAATACCTAAATGCCTTTATATTACTAATTCTCTCTTATACTACCTTCTATTTCCTAGATATCGTGCCTTGTCCTATTAGAGCGCCGTCTGAACTACTTACCACGTATAACGTGATTCGTAACAGCTTTACGTAGAAAGTCAAAAACACCTTCCTTCTTTTTTCTCTTTTAAACGAAAAGAACTGTTTATAATCAGGCTTCGTTATATTATTAGTATCTAATTTCTTCTATTAAGTAGCGATTTAGGTATCTAATGTAATATTTCCTTACGTAGGCTATATTAGACGTAAAACGAACTTTAATAACTTGCTCTTTATCTTCCCGACTTGTAAAGAGGCTGCTGCTTTCTTACTTATATATAAATTTTCCTTCTCCTCTATTAGTAAGTTTTATAGATTCTTTGCTGTCTCTAATATACCCCGCTGAACATCCTAGTTGTCCGATAGAACGGATAGAAATTATATAATAGAAGACTTTACCTACTTGTAATAAATCTTAGAGACGGATTCAAGTAACGCTTGTTACTCTAGCTATTTTTACCTCCTGATTAAGAAACTATATTTAAACCAGAGGACGAATTTCTCCGTATCTCTAGACTAGAAGCTTTAAAAAACTAAAATAAGATAAGAGACTTACTAGAATATTTTAAATAATTAATTCTAACTATTTCGAAAACTTATAAGTTACTTTAATTAGTTATTTAATAATTCTAGATTTTTTGTAGAAAAAATATAAATAAAGAAGATAGCTATTATACTATATTAATATACTAAACTCTATTCTCTTATATCTTATCTACGATTTTAAAGCTTAGTAGCGCTAATAAAGAAAATTTATAAATTATATTATATTATAACCTACTTCGACTTATATATCTCTATTTACTTAATATATACTTTTAGAAGATTATAAAAGTAGAAATCTATAAGTTTTAGACTTATATACTTACTTTCTCTAGCCGCGTCTATATATAAGTAATAGCTTCTACTAAGAGATTCTTAATTCTTCTTCTACTATTAACTACCTCCGACTTTACTTAATCTCTATAGAAAGTAGACGTAATTCTATAAATAAACTAGCTAATCTACTAATAAGCTGTTTAGTAAGTCTTATAATTAGTTTATCTATTTATTTTACTTATTCTATTAGATCTAACTTTAGTATAAGATATTATAGAGCTTTATAATATTAACGTAGATATCTAATAGTCTAACGTAGTTTATTACTAAGTAGTATATATTACCGAGTAGCGTACTTTCTCTCTACTCTACTACTTTAATATCAGATTAATTAACTATAATAAATAATATTAATTAAAACTACTTAGAATCTAATAAACTAGATATATCTATAACCTCTTAACAAGTTCGTATATTATAACTAGTCTTTCTATAAGTGCTATACCGTCGTCTAGAGGTTTACCTCTTATTTTACCTATCTCTCTTAGAACGCTTGTCGCGTCGAGCCTGTTCCTCTGTCTTCTTTTAAGCTAATACGTCTTATATATCCTCTATAGTAAGTATACCTCCTTAACAGACCTGAGTCTTTTTAGCTCTATAGCGCTTACTAAGTACTTTATTTATCTTACGAAGAGTATAGACTTCAGCTAATAACAAAGTTATCTTATAAGCTAATAGCTCTATACCCTTTACTAATATAGCTATAGTCTTGAAAATAGAGGTTAGTAAGCCTTCTTAATAGTGTAAAATATAATTCTTAACTAAAGTTATTTACGAAAAGGCGTTAGTTAGGTTATAAAGGGTTTATAAGACCTAAGAGTTAGCAGCTATAGAGGGGAGTCTAGTAGGTATAAGAGTTTGTAATGAGATATTAAGCTTTAATATTATAGTCTAGAGATTAAAAGATACTAAGCCAGCTCTGTAGAATCTAGCCTAAGCGTTCTAAGTTATTATTAATTACTTATAATCTATATAAAAGGCTAAAAAGAACTCGACCTTAGTAATATAGTTGATATAAGCTTTAATAAAGGTCTTAATTTAATACTTATATATATGTTTAAGAATACTAAAACACCTAATATTAAGTAGCTAGGTTAAATAAGAGGAATAAGAAGGTAGACAAAGAGTAATAATATTATTAGCTTTATAATACTCTTAAAATACAGCTGATTTATAACTCTTATATCTATCTAATACTAGTATTTAATATAGTTCTTTTATATAACTACGAGTATATTTATTAAAGTATTATAGCTATTCTAGGCTTGTCTTATTATTAGTCTATCTATTACTTATAGGTTTAATAACCTAGTTATATAAGAGGCTACTCTTAGTATACTAATTTATAAGATAATTCTTCCCTTAAACTACTAAAAACAGAGACACGTTCTAACTCTTACTATTAATATAAGTAATTACTATAGCTTATTCTCGATTACTAGGTTAAACTATCTTATCTCTACTACGTTAATTAGTACGAGTTATAACTATTACTAGGTAGATAATTCCTATTATAAACTCTATCTTATTAAAGTTATAAAAGTCGTAGTCTAAAATACTATATTTTACTCTTATATTCTCTATAAATCGAAACTATATACTAATAAGCTCTAGATCTTTATATAAGGCTCTTTAAAAGTCGTAAACGTGATTAAAACATGTCTTTAATTCTAGTCGACGTTATATAAATCGATATACCTAGAGCTTACTAATACGTTTTCTCTCTTATAATTCAAAGATATAATTCGCTATATCTTCTATACTAGCTAGTTAAGGTATAAATCCTCTTATATCTAGATTAAGTATATATTAAATAAGTGTCTCCTTCTCTAAGTTATTTAATTTATAATAATTAGGTTTAGTTTTAAGGTAATAGGTTTAGCTAGCTATTCTATATTAAAGTATTATTTTAAAGACTTTATAGATTTTTATAGTAGAGCGATAACTAAGTTTTTTAGATATTTAAATAGCTTTAATAGCTAGGATAATTTATACTGTTAAAATAGTCACGTAAGAGGGCAGAAGGCAGAAGTCAAGTGTATAAATTATGTGTATATGTGTGTGTGTGTATATGTGTGTGTGTATGTGTGTGTGTGTATGTGTGTGTGTGTATGTGTGTGTATGTATGTGTGTGTGTCCTAGGTAGACATCCCAGGACCTAGTTATATACACATGTGTATAAAGGACTCTTTGTATATACGCATTCGGAATACGTATGCGGTGTACAAAGGACTCTTTGTATATACGTATACGGAATACGTATGCGGT